>CM040121.1:13962140-14562140 GCA_022559845.1 Amorphophallus konjac
ATCCCTGATAGCCTTGGCTTTGTCGGGATCTATCTCGATCCCTCTTTTACTCATAATGAACCCCAGCAATTTACCTGACGACACACCAAACACACACTTCTTCGGGTTCATTTTCAATTGGAATCTCCTTGACCTTTGCAAGACCTTAGCCAAAACTTCTGGATGTTCCATCCTGGTCCTTGATTTCACCAATAAGTCATCCACATACACTTCCAGATATATGTGCATCATGTCATGAAATATGGCCATCATCGCTCTTTGGTAAGTAGCTCCAGCATTCTTTAACCCAAACGGCATGACCACGTAACAATATGTTCCCCAAGGGGTAGTGAATGACGTCTTTTCCTGATCCTCTTCTACCAAACGAATTTGATTGTATCCTGAAAATCCATCCATGAAAGAGAGGGTTTCAAAACATGCCGTGTTATCAATCAACACATCAATGTGAGGTAAGGGAAAATCATCCTTTGGACACGCGCGGTTAAGGTCCCGGAAGTCAATGCAAATCCTGACTTTCCCATCTTTCTTCATGACCGGGACAATGTTCGCCACCCATTGAGGATAAAGAACGACTCTAATGAACCTGACTTTGTGGAGCTTATCGACCTCTTCTTTCATTTTTAAATCCATCTGAGGGTGGAAACGCCTTAACCTTTGTTTTACCGAGATGGACCCTGGTTTTAGGGTTAAACGGTGTTCGACCAAGATTGAATCCAGACCCGGCATATCCTCGTAGCTCCATGCAAACGTGTCCTTATATTCCTTGAGGACCTCAATTAATGCCTCTTCTTCAGAGGGTGGTAGGTTGTCACTTATGAGGATGATCCTAGGGTCTTCCTCAGTCCCCAAGTTGACTTCTTTGGTGGATTCTTCTACGGCGGTTGACGGCTCGTCGAATTTTCTCATTCCGCTAACGTATGCGCCCGCCGCATCCTCATATTCTTCACCCTCATCTTCAGTGGGGCATTCTTCATTCGTGATCTCGTAGACTCCATACCCTTCATCAGATGCACAGTCGCCCTCACATTCTATTTCGGTAGCTGGATGGGATTTTCTAACAACTGGGGGATGGCAAGAAGGGCCTGACACCTGGCGGCCAAATCCAGAAGGAATCGACGAGGGATCTGCCTACCCTTGGATTTCTTCCTAGGTACTACCCTTGGCCTATCATTCCTAGATTGACTGACAATATTTACAGAAGAAGAGGAAGATGAGGAGGATGGTGTAGAATGTACAGGAGAAGATCCCTCAGAGGAGGGGTAGAAAAGGTCGCTCATCGGACCTTGGACGGGTGGTCCGCAAGGCGGTACGCACCCGTGGGAGATGTAGGAGGTTTCCTCAACGAAGATGTGTTGTTGGAGAGTTTGAAAATTGACGTTTTTTTTTCGTTTTCATTTTTAATGACAAAGCAGTGAAAAGAGATTGGAGGAGAGAGGAAAGTGGTTATGGCTAGAGGATTGTGGGGCTCGTAGAGCAGATCATGGTTGAAGACCTGGCGCGGGTTGAAAAGCCCGCGTAGGTATGTAAGCAAAGAAGGGGACCTGGGAAGATCATCAGACAATTGTCTGGCCCAGGAAGAAGATATCAGCAAAGGCTGAGACGAGTGGATGGAGAGGATGGCGGCTAATGAGCCGTCGACGGCAATGTTAAGGACGGATGAAGATCCGTCGATGATAGAGTCCTTCTGGCGAGGACGAGGATAGTTTGGAACCTTGGCAAGAGTGGTAATATTCTCTGGTATTTCGGAGATCAATGGTGGTCCTTCAAGCTGTGGAGATGAGAACATCCTTTCCAGTGCAACGGAAATGTCCCATATGTCGAACCATTTGTCCCACTTGCATTCCGGATCTTTGATCTTGCCTCTTTTGGTGATCCTCGGACATTTTTCAGCCAAATATACAGCATGTGATCCTCCATATGCTTCTCGTGGGTGATCTCCCATCTGAACAACGGGCCCTCTGTTGAAGTGGTTTGATAGAGTCCACGTGAGGGGCTTCCAATCTGCCTTGAACGGTCCTTTGAAGCCTAGGCCAAACCTACGGTTCGGCCTAATTTCTTTTGGCGGCTTGAGCATACCCTGTAACTGTGCGCCCAGACCTTTTCCCTGTTGATAGCCGATGTTCCTCATAATCTCCCAACCTTTGGAGTGAAAAGGGAGACAGGATGTTGCGGTTGCCCTGACCGGCTCCTTTGGTGCTAGTGGAACATGAGATGGATCACGTACGTCCAGCAGTGACAATATGGGCCGATGAGATGGCCAAACGGAGGGCAGAGAGGTGTTGATAGCATCCACTATGTGAAGGACCGGTGTACTGACCACTTTAATAATTCTCCCATTGTAAGGAAACTCCATGCACTGATGGTTGGTGGATGGCACAGCGTCCATGGCTTCGATGTAAGGGCGACCCAGTATAGCCTTAAATGTGGGGTCCATGTCGAGGACATGGAATTCCGTGGGGATTGCCATGGGGCCTAGTTCTGCCTTCAGAATAATCATCCCCTACGGCGGCCTTTTGCTATTGTCATAAGCCGTGACCGTGATCGAGGAAGGTCTTATTTGTTCCTCGCCAACCCCACACAACTGAAGAGTGCTCATGGAGATCACATTTATGGACGCACCCGTGTCGACAAGACACGGGTTTATGGATACCCCATTAATTTTTATTGAAATGCACAATGCATATTTCCGAGATTCCTTGGGAGCGAGCTCGTAGTTGTGAAACATGATGGCTGGTTGTGTGTCTGTTGGGGTCAGGACGGTCGAAATCTTCTCCACGGGGAGGTCTTCATTAACCATGACCTTTTGAAGATATTCCATCAAGGCCGCCTGGTGGGATGTGGATCTTTGAAGTAGCTCTAGGATGGAGATCCGGGCAGGCGTCTTGTCCAAGTGTTTCAGTAGATCATACTGTGTTCCAGGGATAGCTCTTTTTGGTTGTTCTGCATCATCCTTCTCTGGCTGAGATTGCTCGGGATTCTGACTGTTGTGGGGGAAAACCCTGTGGAAAATCCTTCCACTTCGGAGCACCATTGCCTGCGGCTTTTGTACCTCTGTGGGGGTAGCAGTGGGTTTTAACAGGGGTTTGAGGGGTAGTAGTGGAGGAATGGTTGATGAAGCAGGGGTGATGACGGGAGCAGGGATTCTGATGAGGGGTTTGTTAGGTGGAGGCATGGCGGAGGTAGAGGGGATATCGCGCGGATTATGAAGGATAAGGGGTTTGGAAGGTGGAGGTGGAGGTAAGGTCTGAAACGGGTAAAGGTTTTGAGGCGGATGGTGGGTGATGAGTGGTTTTGAAGGCATTAGTGGTGATGTGGTGGAGAAAGACGGGGTTATGTATGGTGGACGGATGATAAGGGGTTTAGAAGGCGTAGGGGTAAATGTGGTAGAGGTGGATGGTAAAGTGGGGGAGTGGGAGAAGGTGAGAGGGTGTGAAGGCGTAGTAGAAAGTGTCGGTTGATAGGAGGTCGGGGTGCGGATGAGAGGGCGTAATGGTAGTGGAAATGGTGAAGGCGATACCGATGCAGGTTAATGAGAGAGAGGTGCTACCCGGGCAAGGTAAGGGGGTTGCATGACGATAGGGTTGGGGGTATAAAGAATGGAGGTACTTTCCTGGTGCCACACCTGCTCTCTCCCGACTTCCGGGAAGGAGGAGATGGGGTTAACCTGATGATTGGGATGTTGGTGCTCCGGTAGTGGATTCTGGATTATGCCCATGTCGAGCTGTTGTTGTGGGGCCTGCTGAGGCTGCTGTTGTTATTGTGGTTGCTGCTGCTGCTGCTGTTGTAACTGCTGCTGTGGCCTCTGAGGAGGTCTCCTAGCCTTGAGAGCCGCGACGTACCGTCTCATCTCATCCCAATCTATTTGATGTTCATCATTCATATCATGGATGTAATCTTTGAAATGGAAGCAGTAATCCACTGTGTGTCCCGGCTGCCTGTGGTAGACGCAGTATTTGGAGGTATCAACATTGGGGGGCCATGCAGGCCTTTCTCTGGGTAGGGCAAGTTGGTTTGATGCCATGAGGGCATTAAAAATATCTGCTAAGGTTTCTGGCAATGGTGGATAGTAGGCTCTCTTAGGACCGAGCGGCCTCCTTTGTTGCTGTTGGGGACCATAGTTCCCCGGGGGTGGAACTTGGTTGTACTGAAGCGGTGGTTGTTGTTGCTGAGGTTGTGGTTGTTGTTGCTGGGGTTGGCGTAATGGAGGCATATTATCCTGGGGTGGATTATTTTGGGGTGGAGGACGGAGAGGGAAAGGACCTGATTGAAGGGGTAGTCGGGGCATTTGTTGAGGCCTTGGGTTGACTGCATAGTTGGCATTGTTGACCGCACTGACTTGCTCATTTGTCACGACCCCTTCTGTGGCTCCGCCCGGGACACCAGCGCCTGTCTTTCTGACCACTTTGGGCTTCGGCGACTCAAACATGTTCATGATGGGGGAGTCTTTTAGCTGGGTTTGGATGTATCGGGCCCTTTCATAGAGTTCCTCCATTGTAGTAAGTTTATTCATGGCGAGGACGTGTCTGAACTGCGGGGTTGCATTAGACACAATCATTTTCACTTGTTCGGGCTCGGAGAGGGTATCCCTTATTCTTTCCGCCAGAGACCTCCATCTATCAGCATATCGGACAAAATCCTCGTCGGGTTTCATCTTTTCGGCCACTAGGTCGGTAATGGAGAGTGAGGGACCGACCCTATCCCTATATTTCTGCAAGAACCTTCTCTGCACTATTTCAAAATTCTCGGCCTCGCGGGGCTCCAGAGAATAGAACCACTCAAGCGCGGGACCATCCAATGATCTCCGAAAGAGGTATGCTAGGGACCTCTGATCGTTTTGCCAATAGGAGGACTCATACATGAAGTCCTTGAGGTGAATGAAGGGGTTGCCGGTACCATTGTATCTGCGGTACGTGGGCATTTCGGAGGGAGGAAGATGAATGACGGGGAGGATTGGCAAAGCAACCTCCGGGGTGGCTTTCACGTCCACCATTCTTCTCAGATTTTGAAACTGCTCGTCCATGCGATTGAACCTATTGAGGAGCGATTGGGCGAGCTCCTCTGGGGGTGAAGGTGGCACTTGCCATTGGGGGAGAAACTGTCTCCCGGAGACTTGAGGGGGAAACCCGGAATGAGAGGGAACTGTCGGACCACCGACAGTTGGCCCTGGCTGAAACGGTGTGTGAGGAACACCGGGAGTTTGAGATTGTGACGGGAACTGGAATGAGGGAGGTTGTTGGCTCGCTTGTCCTTGAAGCGAGGGAGACTGGATGGCTTGCGCCAATGAAGGAGATGGAATGGCCTGCACGGACTCGTGGAGAGGTGCGATAGCCGGAGTTGACTCCTGGGGCGTGGGGGAAACAGATTTCCCCTTTAGAATGGCCTGGAAGGCCCGGAGCTGTTCAGAGGTAAGCTCCGTGTTGGCGAGGACGCCCAGTAAGGAAGTGATATCCTGTGGCGGGGACGTGTCCCCGGCAATAACCTGCATCTCATGCGAGGGGTCATGAGAGGGACCCGAGTCCATAGCATAGACTCGCGGGTCGGCTGTCAAACCACGGCTAGGGTGGTTCTCCTCGGAAGACTCGTGAGACATGCTCACAGTTCTCCCAGAACGCAAAAACATACACTAGCAAGTAGGTAGCAAAGATTATCAAACAAGTGGATGCCTTTACGCCCTTTTTTTTGTTTTGATTTTGATGATTTTTTTTGTGTGTTTTTAGCGAGATCCGAAGTTCACACAAGATAGGGACCCTAGTTTATTTTTGTTTCACCGCCGTGTCAGCTAGGGTCTCTCGTCTCACCACGAATGAAATGACTAACTTCGGGGAACTTCAATGGTACAACCAGCCCAGTGAACGAAGAGGAGATTTTTCGATGTCGGGGACTTACGGAGGTCCCAGTGTAGGAGATTCTAGTCCGTTGAGAGGAATTCCCAAACGGAGAGTCCTTCCTTCACCGGGAAAGGGTGATCCTCAAAAAAAATAAAAAAAAGGATAGAAAAGAGGAATGGATGTATGCAATGGAATGCTGACAGATATATGGAGTGGGAAAACAACAGAAATAACAAACATGTAATAAACAAAGAACCAATCAGAACTGACGGTGCTGCCGTGAGCACAACGGGGGCGCGCGTGGGCGCCAAGGTGGAGAGGCACGGGTGGTGCCGAACTTGCAAGGGTAGCCGGGAGGAAGCAGTAGAAGTCCCATCGTGATCGCCAATCTGTGAGCGACGTCACGCGGTTCGGAGTTTGATGGTGCGGGGAAGAGGATGCGGAGAGCGCGCGGGCTCTTCTTTTTGTTTGTTTTGCTGTTTGCTGCAACACAGAGATGAGAGAAGAGAGAGAAGGGGCCACCACGGGAGATTGCTCCGGCGGGGCGAGCGGGACAAGTATAATATAGCAAGATATGGGGTTCAAACGGCCATAGCGGGAAGTGACTCGCCGCGACCTCGGGGGGACGGGAATGGTGCAGAAATTAAATAACAAAAATTGAAACGGCCATTGGGGAAGTGACTCGCCGTGGCCTCGAGAATATGAGCAGAATATAGCAGAATATAAAAGAGAATATAAGAATAGAGATTTAAACGGCCATTGGGGAAGTGACTCGCCGCGGCCTCGAGAATATGAGCAGAATATAACAGAATATAGAGAGAGTATAAGAACGGAAATTTAAACGGCCATTGGGGAAGTGACTCGCCGCGGCCTCGATGATATGAGCAGAATATAACAGAATATAGAGAGAATGTAAGAACGGAAATTTAAACGGCCATTGGGGAAGTGACTCGCCGCGGCCTCGATGATATGAGCAGAATATAACAGGATATAAAGAGAATATGAGAACAGAAATTTAAATAGCCATTGGGGAAGTGACTCGCCGCGGCCTCGATGATATGAACGAAATATAACAGGATATAAAGAGAATATGAGAACAGAAATTTAAACGGCCATTGGGGAAGTGACTCGCCGCGGCCTCGATGAAAAGATGTGATCGCCAGGGGCCGAAAGACCCCAAAATAAGAAAGTGATCGCGCCTACCTCAAGAGCGGGAGATGGCGGGTTGCTTCTTCCTCTCCTTCCGGCCGGCCGACGGAGAGGGCTTTCCTCGGCTACCCTTGCAAAACAACGACAAACAAATGACAAGTGGCTTAGAAAGATGAATGTGTAGTATTCATATCCTTGCAATAAAAATGACGAAATAACGGGAAGACACACACCTGGTTGGTGTTATCTTTTAAACCCCTCTCGGACTCGAGTAGGAGGAAAATGAGATGATGGATGCGAGATGATGAATGCAAAAGAACTACGAAGAAAAGGAAAGAGTTGGCTTATTGGATGTGCCGGTGGTGAAATTCGGCGGAGCTCCGGCAGCGTGGGGATGACGTAGAAGCGCGGTGGATGAAGACGACCTTCCTCTCGAGAGCGTGGGCACCCGAGAAGCCGGCAGAACCTCCACCTACAAAAGACCCCACGGGTTAGAAGAATGACTCCGTAGCCTCTGGGCTCCGGCAGCCTATCGGATCACTGCTTAGCTCCCCTAGAACTGAGGGGGTGGGCCTCTATTTATAGAGCTCCGGAAGGTGGAGGCGTCCAGGACCCTGGACACCTCCATCAGGGCCGAAATAATATTTTATTCTATTTTTATTGATTTTTTTGGAATACTTTTGTGGGGGCGTCCAGGGTCCCGGACGCCTCAAGTAGGTCCACCGAAAACCGACGACAGCCGCACGCGGTTCGGCACAACGCGTGATTTTGTGAGCGGCGCCTCGTGATTCAGAAATGGGCGCGTCCAGTTGACCGGACGTCTCTATATTTTTAGATTTTTTCACACACGACAAACCGTCGTTCGGTGGCCGGCGCCCGTGAGGGAGTTGATGGAGGCGTCCAGAGGCCTGGACGCCTCCAAAAATATATTATTTTATTGATTTTCTTGTCTTTTTATGATAGGGCTGGCATTTTAATTTTTTTTATTTGTTTTTATGGAGGCGTCCATGGGCCTGGACGCCTCCATTAATATGTATATATTTTTATTTATTTTTTTGTTTTTGTATGCCAACTGGCATTTTATACTTATTTTTTGTTTTTTTATTTTTATGGAGGCGTCCATGGGCCTGGACGCCTCCATTAATATATGTATATTTTTATTTATTTTTTTGTTTTTGTATGCCAACTGGCATTTTATACTTATTTTTTATTTTTTTGTTTTTATGGAGGCGTCCAGGGTCCTGGACGCCTCCATTAATTTATATATTTTTTATTTAGTTTAAGCCCTGAGAAAATAAATAAAATAAATTAAAAATATGGGGGCGTCCAGGGGCCTGGACGCCCCCATTAAGACCCACCCGGGTCCTTAGATCAGGCGTCGGCGGGCGCCCGGCAGACACCCTTCTTGGTTCCGGAACCTTTTGATGCGTCTGACTGGTGTTGATGCCGTCCGAATGCCGTGATGAGACGATTCCGGATGCCGAAAAGGGCGGAAGAAGACTCAAGAAAAGGAAGTACTCAAGTGATTCGAAATGCGTAAGCCGTCGCGGGGCGTCGTATAGTAATATGAGACTTTCTCAGGAGACGTCAGGAATGGCGTGTCTACAACAGCAAGCAATAAGAAGAGCACACACCACAAGCAAAACCACAAGATAGGATTTTTAGGTGGTTCAGTCTCTTCCCGAGACTTACGTCCACCCCTCGCTCAACTTGAGCAAGGCTTCACTAAATGAGAACTCCTGATCTCAACCAACACACCGCTGATACACAGCTTCTTCCCGCTGACACACAGCTTGTACCCGCTGCCTCACAGCTTGACACTTGATGTAATGAAAAGAACAAAAGATGCAACAGGACTGAACAAGAGCTTTTGAATCAAAGAAAAAGAGTTCAGCCTGGGACTGCAGGTAACAGGAATAGACTCCCTGTGGAACTTTCAGACGATTGCCTTCAGCTGCGACGCTGCTGGAGTCTTGCTTGCCTTGAGTCAGTCTTCCTTCTGCAGCAATGAAGATGCCTTCGGTCTTGTGCAGTCTTTGTGGTTTCTGAAGAGCCACTCCTTCTTTCCTCTTTCAGAGTATCTTCGTGGGTGTATTCTTTCTTTTTCTTCTACTCTGTGTTCCACACCCCGCTCTCTATCATCTTTACCTTTTGTACCAGTTCTTTTCAAAGCATAGGCTTTTCCCGCGCAGATTCGTAATTGAGCGCACATCCATTGGATTATCGGCTAGAAAACAGGGAGAAGATTTACCCGAAAGATTTGAATAAGTTTGACTGGTTCTTTCCAAGATTCTCTCCTTAAATCCAGTGCGGAATCTTATCATCTAAACCGCCCAACAACCTGCAGCAACAACCTGCAGGTTTCTCTCAACAGAAACTGAATTCGGTTAGAGTTCGGTTCTGGACGCTGCTTCGCCTGTGGTCGACCATGATCTTGTCGCTGGTCGACAGAGAATAATGTCCAGACGACTGTTTATTCTGGCTGATGCTCGTGGTCGACAACGACCTTCTCGCTGGTCGACAGGGGGTAAATGTCCAGACGATTGATGGTTCAGACTGATGCTTGTATTGCTTCGTGGTCGAGAACGGGCAGGCCTTTGGTTGACCACCGAAGCTTGTACAGAGGAAAAGTAACTGGAGCTGTGTCTTGTTGGATTCGCTGGTCAACACTAACCTCTTCACTGGTCGACAGGCAACCCTTGAAAACTTCCTCTGATCTGTTGACTTCATTAGTACTTCAGTAAACCTGAAATAACTTGAGCATTCAGATTAGTATTGATTTGGACACATCCATCATATGAAGACGCAATCAATCAATCTTGCATGTGTTGTGTTATTAAAATAGTAGATCTTTGATTAGTCACACATATCCTTTGTCATCATCAAAACTAAAGGGATGCACAACATTCTCCCCCTTTTTGATGATGACAACCATGAGTCATTGTGACAAAACATGCAATTATTTCAGCCAGACAATTCATTTGATATGTTATTCAAAAACATCCTAGCATTAGTTACCAGGTGACTCAACACAGAGAAGGTAAGATGAAAATAACATAAGTAGACTTGGCATTATTTAGCACAATGACATTGACATAAGACTCTCTCTCCCCCTTTGTCAACAACAAAAAGAGGGGAAATCAAAAAGTCACTCCGAAGAGGACGAGGAACTGTCGATCTTCACACTTTTTTGCCTTGGGAGCGGGCTTGCCAACAATGCGTGCACAGTACACCCGTAGTCTCTGGAGTTCTGAAATGGTATCGCGGTGAAATTGTTTGTTCTGCTCAGTGGTGAACGAGATGCACGTACCCATTTCTTCGGACACTAGAGCTATAGTGCCAACCAGTCGGTTAAATCTTGAGCTGGCATGGGCAGAATGTTCCTGCTGCTTGATAAATCTGGACTCCATCTGCTGCTCTAGTCTTTGAACCCTCAGTTCCAAGCGCCCGGTGGCAGCATTCATGTTCTCTTGAAATGATTGGAATTGGGAGGTGAGAGAGGACAGCTGAGATGAAATCTGGAGAAGTACACCGTGCGACTCAGGGTTGGATGTGAAAGGAGGTGGTGGAGCAGAAGTTGATGGAACCGAAGGTGAAAAAGAGATGAACGACCTAGGGACCCAGGCGGTTGTTTTTATAGGGCAAAATGAAATACGAAGAGTCCTGGGTGTTTATCCTAGGGTAGTGAAACAGCTTGGTGAAGAAAATGAAGGGTCAGGATTTAATCAGCCGAATTAAGTTTTGGGGGAATTGATTGAAGTGTACACCCTTTCCTTAATGAAGCATTTATTTAACCTATCCACCCTTAGCAGAGACCACCTTGTAAACAAGTAGAGTGGGCCTAGTGGTTCACTTGAATTTGAAAGTATTGCACCAATAAGCTTACGCCCCATATCTAATTTCCTCCACATGACTTCTTAAACTTATAATAGATTTCATGAGATGATTTTAATAGCTGTGCTTGCTGAACAGTGTTTTCAACTTTTCTTTGCATGCCATGCCTCTGGTCAACCATTTTCCTCTGCCTTTTAGATAATTTTGAGTTTTTCCTTTTGGAATCATTTTGAAAGCTGTGGTCAGGTTTATCACATGCTTTTCTACACGAGGAGACACGCTTTTTACACGCCAGAAACCTCGGCTACTTAGCATGCCTAACCATTCCACTTTTAACTGGGACACACCTTTTATCCGTGAGGATATACGTTTATCAGACGCCAATATCCCAGTTACTCAGTATGCCCAATCTCAATAATTTTTGATAGTAGCAGAGATAGATTGATTCTTCATGACACACATGCCTCTCACTTATTTTTCATCCATTTTTTTTTAAAATGGGAGGCAGTAGTTTCTCAGAATCCAATCCATTGCTCTACCATGAAGACAGAGTTATGGCGTATTCCACGTGCATTCATGCTATATTTTTGGATTTATATTAACTGTTCAGCACGGGCACAGGTAGAGAAACCGACTTACTACTAAAAATCATAAGTCTTCAAAATCATGTGACAGAATCATAGTTATGGTTTGAATTTATTGAAGTAGTACAGTCCAAATCCTCATTACTACACTCAACCTCTACTCTTATTGATTACATTGGTGATTTTATTGGAAGATATGGTTAGGTTATTCAATGTTTTATCAAGGAATGAGTTTACACTTTTTCTCCCCCTCAATTTGAGAATCCATGCTGAAATAAAAATAATGTTGGCCAGGATGAGATAGAAAGACACAGGGAATGGAAAGTATGGATGATGATGAATGAGTGAAGATGAATCTGAGCCCAAACAGTTTAAACAGTCCAGAAGATTCCCTACCAGAACTAGTGTCAACCAGGAACCTGTCTAAAGTGGACATTTGCTTCCGTACAGATCCATTGTCGACCATGGGACTGTCTATTGTCGACATCTGCGTAGTCACAGAACCCATCCAGTATCCTGTCCTGATGACGTTGTCGACCACTGCCCGGTCGTTGGTCGACCACCAGAGCTAACCAGTAGCAGTACCAGGAGCTTGCAGGCTTGCTTCAGTAATCAGTTGAACCCCCAACCCTACCAGTAGCAGACACTTAACTGACACAACTACTTGCAGAAATGACAGAAAGCCATAAACAGAACATATCAATATTTCAAGAATTTTCAGATGATATTCTGCATAACCCCAACTCCCTTCTTAAAGTGGAGAATCTGTCATTGTTAAGGGGTTTAGTGAAAATGTCTGCCAGTTGTTTTTCAGTTTCCACAAATTGAAGCATGAAATTTCCTTTGGAGACTTCATCTCTCAGAAAGTGATGACGGATCTCAATGTGTTTTGTCCTAGAGTGTTGAATGGGGTTTTTAGACAAGTTAATAGCACTAGTGTTGTCACATAAAATGGGTGCACAACCAAGATCTACATTGTAGTCTTGGAGTTGATGTTTTATCCAAAGAACTTGTGTACCACAACTCCCTACTGCGACATACTCAGCCTCAGCAGTGGAGAGTGCTACAGAATGTTGCTTTTTAGAAGCCCATGAAATTAAACACCCACCTAGGAATTGACAATAACCACTAGTACTTTTCCTATCAATTTTGCAACCAGCATAATCAGCATCCGAATATGAAATCAGATCTAGTTTGCAGTGAGTAGGATACCACAACCCCAATTCGTGGGTGCCTGCAAGGTATCGGAAGATACGCTTGACAGCTCCTAAATGTGATTCCCTAGGACTAGACTGATATCTAGCACACATGCATACACTAAACTGAATATCTGGCCTTGATGCAGTTAAGTATAGCAGGGATCCGATCATACCTCTGTATTTCTTGGCATCTACCATGTTACCTTTTACATCTGCTTCCAAAGTTGCATTTGTCCCCATGGGTGACTCGATTGGCTTGCAGCTTTCCATGCCAAATTTCTTCAACATCTCTTTTATGTACTTGGATTGATTTATAAAATATCCCTCTCTACATTGTGAGATCTGCAATCCAAGAAAGAACTGTAAGTCACCCATTAAACTCATTTCAAACTCATCAGTCATGAAGCTTGCAAATTCAGTACACAAGGAGGTTTTAGTAGACCCAAATACAATATCATCCACATAGATTTGTACAATTAGTATGTCCTTACCTTGAGTCTTGGAAAACAGTGTTTGATCAATTTTACCTCTTGAGTATCCCTTTTTGGTGAGGAAGGAGCTCAACCTCTCATACCATGCCCGAGGAGCCTGCTTTAATCCATACAAGGCTTTATGCAATTTGAAGACATGATTAGGAAGTTCATCATTTTCAAAACCAGGGGGTTGTTCCACATAGACATCTTCTTTTACAATACCATTTAGAAATGCACTTTTTACGTCCATTTGTTGCAATTTGATTCCATGAGAAGATGCAAAGGCTAATAATATCCTGATGGCTTCTAATCTAGCAACTGGAGCATATGATTCTTCAAAATCAACTCCAAGTTCCTGGTTGTACCCTTTAGCCACCAGCCGAGCCTTGTTTCTCATTACAACCCCTTCTTCATTCAACTTGTTTTTATATACCCATTTGGTTCCAATTACAGGGTGAGATGTAGGTCTAGGGACAAGTCTCCACACCTGATTTCTTTCAAACTGATTTAGTTCTTCATGCATAGCATTTATCCATGATTCATCTTGTAAAGCTTCCTCTACAGACTTGGGCTCTACTTGGGACACAAGGGCAAGTTGGTCTAATTCATTAACAGTCTTAAACTGAGATCTGGTTTTCCTAGGATCATGAATACTACCAATAATGTTATCTAGAGGGTGATCTCTAAGAAGTTTCAAGTTTTCAAGACTGTTACCTGAGATGGCCTCTCCTTCGGGTTGATCATTAATATTACCTTGACTTTCTTCTTGAATCAGTTCTCCTTCATTATCCATCGGTTCTTCTTTGTCTTCCAGAAATTCTCCATCTTCTTCTTCCTTGCTGGCCTGTTCATTTTTGCCAAAATCATTAATTTCATCAAATGAGATATGCGGGGATTCTTCAACTATCTGATCTTTGATGTTAAATACCCTATAGGCTCTTGATCGGTCAGAATAGCCCAAGAATATTCCTGAATCACTCTTTGGTTCAAATTTGTCCAAGGCTCTCTTATCATTGTTATGAATAAAGCATTTTGTACCAAAGATTCTGAAATGAGCTAGGGATGGTTTCTTACCTTTGAACATTTCATAAGGAGTTTTTGTACTGGACGGTCTTACCATTGCCCGGTTTACAATGTAGCATGCTGTGTTGACCGCCTCTGCCCAAAATCTTCTTGGAAGATTGGCTTCTACCAACAAGGTTCTGGCCATCTCGACAAGAGTGCGATTCCTTCTCTCTACAACTCCATTTTGCTCCGGTGTCCTTGGTGAGGAGAATCTGTGGGTTATCCCTTTGTTTCTGCAGAATACATCAAAATCAGAATTTTCAAACTCCCCCCCATGGTCAGATATGATTGAACACACTTTGGACTTACCATCCTGCTTCATTCTTTTGTAAAATTCCTGAAACTCATAAAAAGCATCACTTTTATGTGATAAGAACATTACCCATGTAAATCTGGAAAAGTCATCAACTAGAACATAACCATATTTCTTACCACTAAGACTAGCCGTTCTTGTTGGGCCAAAAAGGTCCATGTGCACAAGTTCTAGGGGTCTTGATGACTGACTTTCAGTTCTACCTTTGAATGATTTTCTTGTTTGCTTTCCTTGGGTACATGCTTCACATACTTTGACATTTTGAGCAAACGAAATTTCAGGCATACCAAGAACCATTTTATTTTTCACAAGTTTGTGCAACACCCTATAGCTAACATGCCCTAGTCTTCGGTGCCACAACCAGGTCAAGTCCTCCTTCTTGGCGGTTAGGCACAAGTTGGAGTGGGCTGGATCATCCAAGTCTATCATGTAGACATTATTTACCCTCTTGCCCATAAACTTGACTGCTTCTGAATTTGGCTCAATAATTCTGCAGATCTTGGAGTCAAACACCACTTTATGGCCTTTGTCGCATAATTGACTGATGCTCAATAAGTTATATTCCAGTCCATCCACTAATAATACATTTTCAATGCAGCTTGAGGGTTTCTTACCTATCTCACCTATCCCAATGATTTTGCCTTTGTTATTTCCTCCAAACGTCACATATCCTCCATCTTTTGCGCTCAGCTGGGAGATCTTGGTCTTGTCTCCCGTCATGTGTCTTGAGCAACCACTATCTAAATACCACTTGTTGTGCATGGCTGCCAGACATTCCTGCATCACAAATTACACAGAAACTTTTGGACCCAAATGGTACCCGGGTCCAAGATAGCTTGTGAAATCATGAAACTGCTGTAACAACACCTTGGGAACCCAAATTTTGTTAGAACAGTTTGTCTTTTCATTTCTGAACTTGTTCAGGTTGTGTCTATTCTGAGTCCACTCTCTTAAGTTCCAATTTCCATTCTGTTTCAGCTGAGAGAATTTGTGGGTTCTGTTTGCGTGTCTGGTCATGGTCGACATCTGGTAAGTCTGTGGTCGACCATAGTTTCTCCAGATACCAGTATCTGTTCTGGTTGAGCCTCTGGTCGACAGAGGAGGGGTCTGTTGTCGACCAGCTTGTTTCCAGACACCTTGTTTTACAGGTTTGTGTTTATTAACATGATTTAATGCTTTGTTTGTCTGGTTACTTCTGTGAATTTGAACTTCTCGTCTGATATGACTGTTGTTTTTAAACTGATGTGGATTATCCATTTTCCCTTTAGAATTCCTCTCTTCCAAGGTGACATTAATCTGTTTAGAGGAGCTTTCAGCTATATCCTTTTGTTTGTTTTGATATAAGTTTATCAAGGGGCCTTTTCCTTTAGAGTCAGCTATTTCATTTAAAGTTTTTATTTGGAATTCCTTTTTAGCCGTTGGGTTGTACCCTAACCCCTCTTTCTGAAAATTTACTTTTATTCCCAACACAGCGTTCAAGTTTTCTTGACCCTTAGTCATTTTTTCCAATGTTTCCTGTTTGTTTTTCAGTTCACTTTGGATTCTTTCTATTTCTTTCAGAAGTTGACTGTTTTCTTCCTTGAGTGAGTTGTTTCTTTCTTGAGTTAGCTTAGTTTCCTGTTCATATTCTTGAGTCTTTAATTTTAACTCGTCAATTGTGTTTTTCAGTACTTCATTTTCTTCTAATAGCCCTTTGACGTTTTCTTCATCTATCTCGCGTTGATTCAGTTTATTTTGCAAGGTGGTGATCTCCAATTCTAGTTCAGTTCTGTTGGCAATTGAGTTGCTGTCATTATTGAACTGATTAACCTTCTTCTTCAAACTTTTATTTTCCCTTCTTATTCTTTCATATGTATCAAGTAAATCTGAATAGGCTTCTTCCCAATCTGAGCTAGAAAAGTCTTGAAAAGGGGAGGTTACCTCAAGATCGTTGCTGTCTCCTTTGGCCATTAGACATGTGTTTCCTTCTTCTTCCTCGGAAGTTGTTTCCTCTTCGCTGCTTTCTTCCTCCTCGCTCCATGTGCTGATCATTGCCTTTGGTTTCTTGTTTTTCCATTTGAAGCTTGATTTCTTAGGAGCCTCTGGACATTCAGCCTTCATGTGTCCTGGTTTTCTGCAGTTGTAGCAGACAAGTTTGTTAGATGAGGCTTTAGTTTTGTCAGACTTAAACTGGGGTGACCTTCTTACCATGCCCTTCGGATTTCTAAATCCCTTACCTTCCTTCCGCAGAAACTTTCTGAACTTTCTTGTTAGCATGGCAAGCTCACCAGTTTCCTCACCTGTGCTAGATGAGTCATCAGTGTCAGATAATTCAGAGGTGCCTATTTTAGTTTTCAGAGCTAGCTGTTTCTTTTTCTTGCCCTCGTCTTCCTTTCTTTTTAGATTGACCTCATAGGCCATTAGGGAACCTACTAGTTCATCCACAGTCATAGTAGTGAGGTTCTTTGAGTCCTCAATGACTGTGGCCTTGGTATGCCACATAGGAGTGAGGGACCTTAAAATTTTTCTCACTAGCTCTTGCTCCTTGTAGGTTTTCCCTAGACTCTTTAAGCTATTTGTTAGTTGTACTAGTCTAGCATACATATCAGAAATGTTTTCATCAGTTTTCATTCTAAACATTTCATATTCTGAGACTAACATATTTGCTTTTGACTCCCTTACCTCTGACGTACCTTCATAGATGACTTCGAGTCGATCCCACATCTCCTTGGCTGTTGCACATTGTGAGACTCTTGAGAACTCCGTGGGATGAAGTGCGCATTGCATTACGTTCATAGCTCCCCAGTTGATGGTTGATTTTCTGACCTGTTCTCTGGTCCAGGTATCCTCGTCTTCGGGCAGATCATAGGGTCCGCGGCTCACTACTCTCCACATCTCATGATCTTGTGCTCTCAAGAACACCTGCATACGATTTTTCCAGTATGAGTAATCATTTCCATCAAAGTATGGTGGTCTAGTCACTGAGTGTCCCTCAGCCATTAGACTTCTAGAGTTCAGTCCGCTAGGTCTCTCCTGGTTGTTAGACCACATTTTCGGAGAGTCTAGCTCTGATACCACGTGTTGCGTACGGACTGAATAGATCTAGAGGGGGGGTGAATAGATCTAGCCCCTTTTTCAATTTATAAACCAAAGATCGACTAGACCTTAAGCAAACTATGGGTTGCAAAGATAAAACTGATAACTACAGCGACAGCAAGCAATAAGAAGAGCACACACCACAAGCAAAACCACAAGACAGGATTTTTAGGTGGTTCAGTCTCTTCCCGAGACTTACGTCCACCCCTCGCTCAACTTGAGCAAGGCTTCACTAAATGAGAACTCCTGATCTCAACCAACACACCGCTGATACACAGCTTCTTCCCGCTGACACACAGCTTGTACCCGCTGCCTCACAGCTTGACACTTGATGTAATGAAAAGAACAAAAGATGCAACAGGACTGAACAAGAGCTTTTGAATCAAAGAAAAAGAGTTCAGCCTGGGACTGCAGGTAACAGGAATAGACTCCCTGTGGAACTTCCAGACGATTGCCTTCAGCTGCGACGCTGCTGGAGTCTTGCTTGCCTTGAGTCAGTCTTCCTTCTGCAGCAATGAAGATGCCTTCGGTCTTGTGCAGTCTTTGTGGTTTCTGAAGAGCCACTCCTTCTTTCCTCTTTCAGAGTATCTTCGTGGGTGTATTCTTTCTTTTTCTTCTACTCTGTGTTCCACACCCCGCTCTCTGTCATCTTTACCTTTTGTACCAGTTCTTTTCAAAGCATAGGCTTTTCCCGCGCAGATTCGTAATTGAGCGCACATCCATTGGATTATCGGCTAGAAAACAGGGAGAAGATTTACCCGAAAGATTTGAATAAGTTTGACTGGTTCTTTCCAAGATTCTCTCCTTAAATCCAGTGCGGAATCTTATCATCTGAACCGCCCAACAACCTGCAGCAACAACCTGCAGGTTTCTCTCAACAGAAACTGAATTCGGTTAGAGTTCGGTTCTGGACGCTGCTTCGCCTGTGGTCGACCATGATCTTGTCGCTGGTCGACAGAGAATAATGTCCAGACGACTGTTTATTCTGGCTGATGCTCGTGGTCGACAACGACCTTCTCGCTGGTCGACAGGGGGTAAATGTCCAGACGATTGATGGTTCAGACTGATGCTTGTATTGCTTCGTGGTCGACAACGGGCAGGCCTTTGGTTGACCACCGAAGCTTGTACAGAGGAAAAGTAACTGGAGCTGTGTCTTGTTGGATTCGCTGGTCGACACTAACCTCTTCACTGGTCGACAGGCAACCCTTGAAAACTTCCTCTGATCTGTTGACTTCATTAGTACTTCAGTAAACCTGAAATAACTTGAGCATTCAGATTAGTATTGATTTGGACACATCCATCATATGAAGACGCAATCAATCAATCTTGCATGTGTTGTGTTATTAAAATAGTAGATCTTTGATTAGTCACACATATCCTTTGTCATCATCAAAACTAAAGGGATGCACAACAAGGATCAGCAAAACCGTTAACCCGGCAAGCGAACAAGGGTCCATTAACTCTTTCCTTTCGGACAACTTCGGACCAAATCCCGAGCATTTACATTCCACGGCCCCTTTTGTGGATTCAGACTTTTGCTTTGAGGGATTCCGTTTATCGGAACAGGCACGGTCACGACCAGGCTTTTCTCTTGATTTTGATTTTGTATTTCTTTTTGTGAGGGAGATATAGTCGTTTGACGTTTGTGGGCTCCCTTTTCGTATGCCTGCGGGGACACTGCCCTCTTCTCGTGCTCTGATCGATGCTCGAGGAAATGGATCCTACTCTTACCTTTGGGGTTTGAGTTTCGGTTTCTCATGCTCAGCGTTTTAAGGGCGCCGACTGTCTCATTTGGTCGAAGAGAAAAGAATAAAGATTACGGCTTCTGGAGATCTTCTGGGTGACGCTCCACCGTAGGTGATGCTACCGACTTTTGAATAAAATACATAAGTGAGCACATGTTGGCTTCCTTCGAGCGAGCATAGGCTGACGTGGCCGGACAGGGATCTCCACGGTTCTGACAAACCAAGACCCGGTGCCTACCAAGTCTTAATGGGCCCTATCCTAACATGAAGGTTAGATGCAGGAACTTAACTACATGGTGACTGCCAGGCATCGGCATTTTGAATTTTCCATATTTTTAGTGATTTTCAATATTTCTTTGTTTTTGATGTTTTTATCTTTTCATCATTTTTTTTGTTTTGTGCTAAGGGTAGTATTTCTTAAGATAAAGTCCATTCCAAGGGTGGGATAACTCGGTCCCTTCGGCGTTGACTAGCTTGTAGGCGTTGCCAGGGTACACAGCTTGAATTACAAATGGTCCTTCCCAATTGGGTTGGAGCTTAGAACGTGGACCTCTAGGTTTGACAAAAATTCTTTTTACGACCATCTCACCGACTTTGAATTTTCTCTCAACGACTTTCTTTTGGTAAAAGCGAGCGAGTCTATTTTGATACACACGCTCGTGTTCAGCAGCGGCCAGCCGTTTCTTATCCAAGAGTTCCAACTGGGCGAGGAGTGAATTACGACGATCATCGAGGGGAAATTCCTCGTCCAATTGTACCCTGAGAGAAGGGATCAGAGTCTCGTACGGGACTACCGCTTCCATACCATAAGTAAGGGCAAATGGAGTCTGCCCGGTGGGGGTACGGATTGAAGTGCGATAGGCCCATAGAGCTTCGATAAGCTTTTCTGGCCAGTCTGAAAACTTACTAGACTCGCAGGTTTTTTTGATGATTTTGAGCAATGTTTTATTGGTGGCCTCCGCTTGGCCGTTACCTTGTGGGTAATAAGGTGATGAATGATGTAATGCAATTGCGTACCTTTTGCAGAGGTCTTGTAGGTCCTGAGAAATGAACTGTGGCCCATTATCGGTGACGATCGTGCTTGGGACGCCGAATCTGGCGAGGATGTTCTTTATGACGAATTTGCAGACCGTTGACGCCTTGATTTCTGCGTAAGCTTCAGCTTCGGCCCATTTGGTGAAGTATTTCGTCGCAGTAAGGATGAAAGAGTTCTGCTTGGTGAGGGAATTGGGATCACCTAGGGGACCAATGATGTCGAATGCCCACATGGAGAAAGGCCACGGGGAGGATATTGGATGAAGTGAGGAAGATGGTGAATGGATTTTATCGGCGTGAAGTTGACACTTGACACACCTGCGGACATAGACAGCACAATCTTCTTCCATAGTGGGCCAGTAAAAGCCTTGCCGAATGATCTTTTTGGCGAGCATCTGACTATTCACGTGGCCACCGCACACGCCCGAGTGCGTCTCCTCTACACATTTCCAAACCTCATCGTCACCAAGACATCTTAACAGAATACCAGTAAGGCTCCTCCTATAGAGTAGACCTCCAACCAAAGTATATTTCTGAGCCACCCTTCTTATGGCTTTCTTGTCCTCTGTGGTGGCCCCTTCAGGATAAGACTGATCTTGGCAGTATTTGACAATTTCATAGAACCATGGTTTCTCTTCATCAGCCAGTTCCTCTTCGGCCTCTGCCAACATGATTTCCCTCTTCTCAAGGATATCTTCCTGCAGGATCTTCCTTGCTATCATGTCTTTGATATTTACGTAGGAAGCATCATCGATTGCAGGGGCGTGAAGTTTATAGATGGAAATGGACTTAAACCATCTTCCTAGAGGGAACCTTATGGATGATGCCAATGAGGCGAGGGCATCGGCGAGAATGTTCTGATGACGAGGGACATGAACAAAGATCAGTTTGGCGAACAGTTTGGCAAAGGCAGCAGTGAGTTCTTGGTATGGCTTGAGTTTGGGATCGCGAGTGCGATATTTAGTGATCACCTGGCGAAGGATGAGTTGACTATCACCTACGACTCGCAACTCAGTGATACGAAAAGAATGAGCGAGTTCTAGGCCAGCTAGAAGAGCTTTATATTCGGCTATATTGTTGGTGACTGGAAATTTGAGTTGGTATGCCAATGGGAATGTGAGGCCTTCAGGCGACAGGAGGGCGATGCCGATTCCTCTCCCTTGAGAATTCAGAGCTCCATCAAAATATAGTGTCCACATTGGCTCATCCGATTGGTTGACGGACATTAGTTCCTCATCTGGAAACTCTGATTGGACGGGATCGAACTTGGGAAGAGGATGGTGAGCGAGATGCTCGGCTATGGCATAACCTTTAATCGCCTTTTGCTGGATGTAGGTGATGTCGAACTGAGAGAGAAAACTTTGCCAGCGTGCTAGCCTATCCATAAGGACGGCTTTCTCCAGAAGGAATTTGATAGGATTCATTCGAGCAATCAAGTGGACCTCATGAGCCAAGAAGTGGTGCTTCAATTTCTGCACTACCCAAACGAGGGCAGCACAGGTTTTCTCCATGATGGTGTATTTCTGCTCACAGGGATTGAGAAGTTTGGACAAGTAATAGGTTGCCCGTTCCTTGCCTTCTTCATCAGCTTGTGCGAGGACGGCTCCCACGGAGTTATCCAAGACTGAGACGTAAAGGATCAGAGGTTTTTCTGGTTTGGGTGGAATGAGAACGGGTGGACTAGCCAGATATTCCTTCAACCCTTCAAAAGCTTTCTGACATTTAGAATTCCAGTGGAATTCTACTCCTGGCTTGGTCAACTTGTAGAGAGGTATGCACCTTTGTGAATGTTGAGACACAAACCGACGAATAAACTGTAACCTCCCGATTAAACCTCGGACTTCCCTCAAATTCTTGGGAGGCGGCATATCCCTGATGGCCTTGGCTTTGTCGGGATCTATCTCGATCCCTCTTTTACTCACGATGAACCCCAGCAATTTACCTGACGACACACCAAATACACACTTCTTCGGGTTCATTTTCAATTGGAACTCCCTTGACCTCTGCAAGACCTTAGCCAAAACTTCTGGATGTTCCATCCTGGTCCTTGATTTCACCAATAAGTCATCCACATACACTTCCAGATATATGTGCATCATGTCATGAAATATGGCCATCATCGCTCTTTGGTAAGTAGCTCCGGCATTCTTTAATCCGAACGGCATGACCACGTAACAATATGTTCCCCAAGGGGTAGTGAATGACGTCTTTTCCTGATCCTCTTCTGCCAAACGAATTTGATTGTATCCTGAAAATCCATCCATGAAAGAGAGGGTTTCGTAGCCTGCCGTGTTATCAATCAACACATCAATGTGAGGCAAGGGAAAATCATCCTTTGGACACGCGCGGTTAAGGTCCCGGAAGTCGATGCAAATCCTGACTTTCCCATCTTTCTTCATGACCGGGACAATGTTCGCCACCCATTGAGGATAAAGAACGACTCTAATGAACCTGGCTTTGTGGAGCTTATCGACCTCTTCTTTCATTTTCAAAGCCATCTGAGGGTGGAAACGCCTTAACCTTTGTTTTACCGAGATGGACCCTGGTTTTAGGGTTAAACGGTGTTCGACCAAGGTTGAATCCTGACCCGGCATATCCTCGTAGCTCCATGCAAACGTGTCCTTATATTCCTTGAGAATCTCAATTAATGCCTCTTCTTCAGAGGGTGGTAGGTTGTCAGTTATGAGGATGATCCTAGGGTCTTCCTCAGTTCCCAAGTTGACTTCTTTGATGGATTCTTCTACGGCGGTTGACGGCTCGTCGAATCTCCTCATTCCACTAGCGTATGCGCCCGCCGCATCCTCATATTCTTCACCCTCATCTTCAGTGGGGCATTCTTCATCCGTGATCTCGTAGACTTCATACCCTTCATCAGATGTACAGTCGCCCTCGCATTCTATTTCGGGTAGCTGGATGGGATTTTCTAACAACTGGGGGATGGCAAGAAGGGCCTGACACCTGGCGGCCAAATCCAGAAGGAATCGACGAGGGATCTGCCTACCCTTGGATTTCTTCCTAGGTACTACCCTTGACCTATCATTCCTAGATTGACTGACAATATTTATAGAAGAAGAGGAAGACGAAGAGGATGGTGTAGAATGTACAGGAGAAGACCCCTCAGAGGAGGGGTAGAAAAGGTCGCTCATCGGACCTTGGACGGGTGGTCCGCAAGGCGGTACGCACCCGTGGGAGATGTAGGAGGTTTCCTCAACGAAGATGTGTTGTTGGGGAGTTTGAAAATTGACGTTTTTTTTTTCGTTTTCATTTTTAATGACAAAGCAGTGAAAAGAGATTGGAGGAGAGAGAAAAGTGGTTATGGCTAGAGGATTGTGAGGCTCATAGAGCAGATCATGGTTGAAGACCTGGCGCGGGTTGAAAAGCCCGCGTAGGTATGTAAGCAAAGAAGGGGACCTGGGAAGATCATCAGACAATTGTCTGACCCAGGAAGAAGATATCAGCAAAGGCTGAGACGAGTGGATGGAGAAGATGGCGGCTAATGAGCCGTCGACGGCAATGTTGAGGATGGATGAAGATCCGTCGATGACAGGGTCCTTCTGGCGAGGACGAGGATAGTTTAGAACCTTGACAAGAGTGGTAATATTCTCTGGTATTTTGGAGATCAATGGTGGTCCTTCAAGCTGCGGAGATGAGAACATCCTTTCCAGTGCAACGGAAATGTCCCGTATGTCGAACCATTTCTCCCACTCGCATTCCGGATCTTTGATCTTGCCTCTTTTGGTGATCCTCGGACATTTTTCAGCCAAATATACAGCATGTGATCCCCCATATGCTTCTCGTGGGTGATCTCCCATCTGAACAACGGGCCCTCTGTTGAAGTGGTTTGATAGAGTCCATGTGAGGGGCTTCCAATCCGCCCTGAACGGTCCTTTGAAGCCTAGGCCAAACCTACGGTTCGGCCTAATTTCCTTTGGCGGTTTGAGCATACCCTGTAATTGTGCGTCCAGACCTTTACCCTGTTGATAGCCGATGTTTCTCATAATCTCCCAACCTTTGGAGTGAAAAGGGAGACATGATGTTGCGGTTGTCCTGACCGGCTCCTTCGGTGCTAGTGGAACGTGAGATGAATCACGTACATCCAGCAGTGACAATATGGGCCGATGAGACGGCCAAACAGAGGGCAGAGAGGTGTTGATAGCATCCACTGTGTGAAGGACAGGTGTACTGACCACTTTAATAATTCTCCCATTGTAAGGAAACTTCATGCACTGATGGTTGGTGGAGGGCACATCGTCCATGGCTTCGATGTAAGGGCGACCCAGTATAGCCTTGAATGTGGGGTCCATGTCGAGGACATGGAATTCCGTGGGAATTGACATGGGGCCTAGTTCTTCCTTCAGAATAATCATCCCCTGCGGCGACCTTTTGCTATTGTCATAAGCCGTGACCGTGATCGAGGAAGGTCTTATTTGTTCCTCGTTGACCCCACACAACTGAAGAGTGCTCATGGAGATCACATTTATGGATGCACCCGTGTCCACAAGACACGGGTTTATGGATACCCCATTAATTTTTATTGAAATACACAATGCATATTTCCGAGCTTCCTTGGGAGCGAGCTCGTAGCTGTGAAACATGATGGCTGGTTGTGTGTCTGTTGGGGTCAGGATGGTCGAAATCTTCTCCACGGGGAGGTCTTCATTAACCATGACCTTTTGAAGATATTCCATCAAGGCCGCCTGGTGGGATGTGGATCTTTGAAGTAGCTCCAGGATGGAGATCCGGGCAGGTGTCTTGTCCAAGTGTTTCAGTAGATCATACTGTGTTCCAGGGATAGCTTTTCTGGTTGTTCTGCATCATCCTTCTCTGGCTGAGATTGCTCGGGATTCTGACTGTTGTGGGGGAAAACCCTGTGGAAAATCCTTCCACTCCGGAGCACCATTACCTGCGGCTTTTGTACCTCTGTGGGGGTAGCAGTGAGTTTTAACAGGGGTTTGAGGGGTAGTAGTGGAGGAATGGTTGATGAAGCAGGGGTGATGACGGGAGCAGGGATTCTGATGAGGGGTTTGTTAGGTGGAGGCATGGTGAAGGTAGAGGGGATATCGCGCGGATTATGAAGGATAAGGGGTTTGGAAGGTGGAGGTGGAGACGAAGTAGAAGTGGGTAGGACTTGAAGTGGGCAATGATTTTGAGGTGGGTGATGGTTAATGAGTGGTTTTGAAGGCATTAGTGGTGATACGGTGGAGAAAGACGGGGTTATGTATGGCTGACGGATGATAAGGGGTTTAGAAGGCGTAGGGGTAAATGTGGTAGAGGTGGATGGTAAAGTGGGGGAGTGAGAGAAGATGAGAGGGTGTGAAGGCGTAGTGGAGAGTGTCGGTTGATAGGAGGTCGGGGTGCGGATGAGAGGGCGTAATGGTAGTGGAAATGGTGATGGTGATACTGACGCGGGTTGATGAGAGAGAGGTGCTACCCGGGCAAAGTGAGGGGGTTGCATGACGATAGGGTTGGAGGTAGAAAGAATAGAGGTACTTTCCTGGTGCCACACCTGCTCTCTCCCGACTTCCGGGAAGGAGGAGATGGGGTTAACCTGATGATTGGGCTGTTGGTGCTCTGGTAATGGATTCTGGATTATGCCCATGTCGGGCTGTTGTTGTGGGGCCTGCTGAGCCTGCTGTTGCTGTTGTGGTTGCTGTTGTAACTGCTGCTGTGGCCTATGAGGAGGTCTCCTAGCCTTGAGAGCCGTGACGTATCATCTCATCTCATCCCAATCTATTTGATGTTCATCATTCATATCATGGATGTAATCTTTGAAATGGAAGCAGTAATCTACTGTGTGTCCCGGCTGCCTGTGGTAGACACAGTATTTGGAGGTATCAACATTGGGGGGCCACGCGGGCCTTTCTCTGGGTAGGGCGAGTTGGTTTGATGCCATGAGGGCATTAAAAATGTCTGCTAAGGTTTCCGGCAATGGTGGATAGTAGGCTCTCTTGGGACCGAGCGGCCTCCTTTGTTGCTGTTGGGGACCATAGTTCCCCGGGGGTGGAACTTGGTTGTACTGAGGCGGTGGTTGTTGTTGCTGAGGTTGTGGTTGTTGTTGCTGGGGTTGGCGTAATGGAGGCATATTATCCTGGGGTGGATTATTTTGGGGTGGAGGACGAAGAGGGAAAGGACCTGGTTGGGGTGGAAGTCGGGGCATTTGTAGAGGCCTTGGGTTGACTGCATAGTTGGCATTGTTGACCGCACTGACTTGCTCATTTATCACGACCCCTTCTGTGGCTCTGCCCGGGACACCAGCGCCTGTCTTTCTGACCACTTTGGGTTTCGGCGACTCAAACATGTTCATGATGGGGGAGTCTTTTAGCTGGGTTTGGATGTACCGGGCCCTTTCATAGAGTTCCTCAATTGTAGTAAGTTTATTCATGGCCAGGACATGTCTGAACTGTGGAGTTGCATTAGACACAATCATCTTCACTTGTTCGGGCTCGGAGAGGGTATCCCTTATTCTTTCCGCCAGAGACCTCCATCTATCAGCATATCAGACAAAATCCTCGTCGGGTTTCATCTTTTCGGCCACTAGGTCGGTAATGGAGAGTGAGGGACCGACCCTATCCCTATATTTCTGCAAGAACCTTCTCTGGACTATTTCAAAATTCTCGGCCTCGCGGGGCTCCAGAGAATAGAACCACTCAAGCGCAGGACCATCCAATGATCTCCAAAAGAGGTATGCCAGGGACCTTTGATCATTTTGCCAATAGGAGGACTCATACATGAAGTCCTTGAGGTGAATGAAGGGGTTGCCGGTACCATTGTATCTGCGGTACGTGGGCATTTCGGAGGGAGGAAGATGAATGACGGGAAGGATTGGCAAAGCAACCTCCGGGGTGGCTTTCACGTCCACCATTCTTCTTAGATTTTGAAACTGCTCGTCCATGCGATTGAACCTATTGAGGAGCGATTGGGCGAGCTCCTCTGGAGGTGAAGGTGGCACTTGCCACTGGGGGAGAAACTGTCTCCCGGAGACTTGAGGGGGAAACCCCGAATGAGAGGGAGCTGTCGGACCACCGACAGTTGGCCCTGGCTGAAGCGGTGTGTGGGGAACAACGGGAGTTTGAGATTGTGACGGGAATTGGAATGAGGGTGGTTGTTGGCTCGCTTGACCTTGAAGCGAGGGGGACTGGATGGCTTGCGCCAATGAAGGAGATGGAATGGCCTGCACGGACTCTTGGAGAGGTGCGATGGCCGGAGTTGATTCCTGGGGCGTGGGGGAAACAGATTTCCCCTTTAGAATGGCCTGGAAGGCCCGGAGCTGTTCAGAGGTAAGCTCCGTGTTGGCGAGGACGCCCAGTAAGGAAGTGATATCCTGTGGTGGGGACGTGTCCCCGGCAATAACCTGCACCTCATGCGAGGGGTCATGAGAAGGACCCGAGTCCATAGCATAGACTCGCGGGTCGGCTGACAAACCACGGCTAGGGTGGTTCTCCTCAAAAGACTCGTGAGACATGCTCACAGTTTTCCCAGAACGTAAAAACATACACTAGCAAGTAGGTAGCAGAGATTATCAAACAAGTGGATGCCTTTACGCCCTTTTTTTGTGTTTTGATTTTGATGATTTTTTTATGTTTTTAGCGAGATCCGAAGTTCACACAAAATGGGGGCCCTAGTTTGTTTTTGTTTCACCGCCGTGTCAGCTAGGGTCTCTCGTCTCACCACGAATGAAATGACTAACTCCGGGGAACTTCAATGGTACAACCAGCCCAGTGAACGAAGAGGAGATTCTTCGATGTCGGGGACTTACGGAGGTCCCAGTGTAGAAGATTCTAGTCCGTTGAGAGGAATTCCCAAACGGAGAGTCCTTCCTTCACCGGGAAAGGGTGATCCTCAAAAAATGAAAAAAGGATAGAAAAGAGGAATGGATGTATGCAATGAAATGCTGACAGATATATAGAGTAAGAAAACAACAGAAATAACAGACATATAATAAATAAACAATCAATCACAACTGATAGTGCTGCCGTGAGCACAACGGGGGCGCGCGCGGGCGCGAAGGTGGAGAGGCACGGGTGGTGCCGAACTTGCAAGGGTAGCCGAAAGGAAGCAGTAGAGGTCCCACCGTGATCGCCAATCTGTGAGCGACGTCACGCGGTTCGGGGAAGCAGAGAGGACGCGGAGTGCGCGGGCTCCTCTTTTTTTTGGTGTTTGTTCGCTGTAACACAGAAATAAGAGAAGAGAGAGAAGGGGCCACCACGGGAGATTGCTCCGGCGGGGCGAGCGGGACAAGTGTGATATAGCAAGATATGGGGGTTAAACGGCCATAGCGGGAAGTGACTCGCCGCGGCCTCGGGGGGACGGGAATGGTGCAGAAATTAAATAACAAGAATTGAAACGGCCATTGGGGAAGTGACTCGCCGCGGCCTCGAGAATATGAGCAGATAATAAGATGACAGAATATAAAGAGAATACAAAGAGCGGGAATTTAAACGGCCATTGGGGATGTGACTCGCCGCGGCCTCGAGAACATAAACAGATAAGAATATAACGTATAAGAACGTGAATTTAAAGAATATAACGTATAAGAACGTGAATTTAAACGGCCATTGGGGAAGTGACTCACCGCGGCCTCGAGAATATGAGCAGAATATAACAGAATATAAAGAGAACATAAGAACGGAAATTTAAACGGCCATTGGGGAAGTGACTCGCCGCGGCCTCGAAAACAAGATGTGATCGTCAGGGGCCAAAAGACCCCAAAAATAAGAAGGTGATCGCGCCTACCTCAAGAGCGAGAGATGGCGGGTTGCTTCTTCCCCCCCCTTCGGCCGGCCGACGGAGAGGGCTTTCCTCGGCTACCCTTGCAAAACAACGACAAACAAATGACAAGTGGATTAGAAAGATGGAGGTGTAGTATTCAAATCCTTGCGATAAAAATAACGAAATGATGGCAAGACACACACCTGATTGGTGTTATCTTTTAAACCCCTCTCGGACTCGAGTAGGAGGAAAATGAGATGATGGGTGTAAGAAGTGTATAAGAAAAGGCGCCCTTATGAAGGGGGATAGGGGATGCAAGATGATGAATGCAAAAGAACTACGAAGAAAAGGAAAGAATTGGCTTATTGGATGTGCCGATGGTGAAATCCGGCGGAGCTCCGGCAGCGTGGGGATGACGTGGAAGCGCGGGGGATGAAGACGACCTTCCTCTCGCGAGCGTGAGCACCCGAGAAGCCGGCAGAACCTCCACCTACTAAAGAACCCACGGGTTAGAAAATGACTCCGTAGCCTCTGGGCTCCGGCAGCCTATCGGATCACTTCGAAGCTCTTCCAGAACTGAGGGGGTGGGCCTCTATTTATAGAGCTACGGAGGGTGGAGGCGTCCAGGACCCTGGACACCTCCATCAGGGCCGAATTAATATTTTATTCTATTTTTATATATTTTTTTGGAATACTTTTGTGGAGGCGTCCAGGGCCCCGGACGCCTCAAACAAGTCCACCGAAAACCGACGACGGCCGCACGCGGTTTGGCACAACGCGTGGTTTTGTGAGCGGCGCCTCGTGATTCAGAAATGGGCGCGTCCAGTTGACTGGACGTCTCTATAATTTGGATTTTTTCACACACGACAAACCGTCGTTCGGTGGCCGGCGCCCGTGAGAGAGTTGATGGAGGCGTCCAGGGGCCTGGACGCCTCCATTAATATATATATTTTTTTATTTATGTTTTTGTTTTTTATGCCAACTGGCATTTTACACACATTTTTTATTTTTGTTTTTATGGAGGCGTCCAGGGGCCTGGACGCCTCCATTAATATATATATTTTTTATTTAGTTTTGGGCCCTGAGAAAATAAATAAATAAAATTAAAAATTTGGGGGCGTCCAGGGGCCTGGACGCCCCCATTAAAACCCACCCGGGTCCTCAATCGGCGGCTGCCCGGCAGACACCTTCTTGGTTCCGGAACCTCTTGATGCGTCTGACTGGTGTTGATGCCGTCCGAATGCCGTGACGAGACGATTCCGGATGCCGAAAAAGACAGAAGAAGACCCAAGAAAAGGAAGTACTCAAGTGATTCGAAATGCGTAAGCCGTCGCGGGACGTCGTATAGTAATATGAGACTTTCTCAGGAGACGTTAAGAATGGCGTGTCTACACATGTCTCATGGGAATAAGACCTCTCTTGGATTTTTCCATCCTAAACTTTTTGAGGATAGTGTCTATGTACATGGATTGGGATAATGCTAGCATCCTTTTTGATCTATCTCGATAGATCCTTATGCCCAGCACATATGATGCTTCTCCCAAATCCTTCATGGAGAAAGTTTTGGACAACCAAAACTTAGTTGATGTCAACATCTCTACATCATTCCCAATGAGTAAGATGTCATCAACATAAAGGACCAAGAAGGTCACAAAGCTCCCACTGACCTTCTTGTAAACACAGGGTTCATCTTCATTCCGAATGAAGTTGAAAGATTTGACAGCCTCGTCAAATCTTAAATTCCAGCTTCTAGATGCCTGCTTTAATCCATAAATGGACCTTTGAAGTTTGCATACCGTATTAGAATGTAGCTTGGAGGTGAATCCTTCAGTCTGTACCATATACACCTCTTCTGACAGATTTCCATTAATGTCTATGGGTTGTGGTTCTTGGACCTCGTCCAATTCTATCTGGCTCCCACTATTTTTCTGGAGTAGATATTCTCTTTCCAGGAATACAGCTCTCTTGGCCACTAAGACCCTTTGCTCAGAAGGGTGATAGAAATAATATCCAAACGTCTCCTTTGGATATCCCACAAACCTACACTTATCGGTCCTCGACTCAAGCTTATCACTCTCGTTCTTCTTTACATGAGCAGGACACCCCCAAATTTTAATGTGATTAAAATTTGGTTTCCTGCCCTTCCATATCTCATATGGTATAGAAGGAACTGATTTACTTGATATCCTATTCAATAAATAAGCCGCAGTCTCTAACGCATAGCCCCAGAGAGACAAGGGTAGCCCTGACATAGACATCATGGATCGGACCATGTCTAACAAGGTCCTGTTTCTCCTTTCGGATACACCATTGTGCTGTGGTGTATACGGTGGAGTCCACTGAGAAACTATTCCATGGTCTTTAAGATAAGAAGTGAATTCATGGCTTAAGTATTCACCTCCGCGATCCGATCGAAGAGCCTTAATACTTTTGCCTGTCTATTTCTCTACTTCATTATTGTATTCCTTAAACTTCTCAAAGGCTTGTGACTTATATCTCATTAAATACACATAGTCATATCTAGAGAAGTCATCAATAAAAGAAATGAAATAGAGGTAACCCCCTTTTGCTTCCACGGACATGGGTCCACACACATCCGAGTGTATGAGCTCGAGAAGGTCAACAGCCCTCTCACCATGTCCACTAAAGGGAGCCTTGGTCATTTTCCCCATGAGACACGACTCACAGGTATCAAATGGCTTGTATTCGAACGAATTCAAATACCCATTTGAGTGTAAGTGAGAGACTCTTTTCTCACCTATATGACCAAGTCTGCAATGCCATAGATATGCAGAATTCACTTCATAACATTAGAACGTGTATCTAATACATAAAGACCATTGACTAATGAACCATTGGCTATAATCAAACCATTATTCATTATAGAGCACCCAGTGCTATTAAAAGCCAATGTATATCCAATGTTATACAAGTCAGAGATTGAAATAATATTTTTAATAATATTAGGAACATAATAATAGTCATTCAGCTCCAGAATGACTCCTGAAGGTAAACTGAGGCGTGCAGTCCTGACAGCTTTGGCAGAAACCAAAGCTCCATTGCCCATCCTCAATTCAATCTCCTTTTTGCCCAATCGCCTTCTATTTGCCAGCACCTGCACAGAATTGCAGATATGAGATGCACATCCAATATCCAATACCTATGATGTGGATTCCATATATGACAAATTAAGGTCTATGACAAAAATACCTTCATTTAGAATTACCTTGCAATTCCTCTTCCAATGTCCAGTTTCCCCGCATCGAAAACATTTGTTTTCCTTTTCATTCTTCTTGCCATTCCCTTTGTCAACTTTGGCGATTTGCTTACCCGTGGTCTTTTTCTTTCCCTTCCCTTTGTTACTCGTGGTGGATATTTGAGAGGCCTTCCTTTTCTTGTTGGCCCAGCCAACACTCATTATAGACGAAGATGGTTTATCTTCCTGCATGGTTCCTTCAGCACTCTTTAACATGTTGAGCAGCTCCGGGAGAGTTGCATCAATTCTATTCATGTTAAAGTTTATGATGAAGGAATAAAAGGAATCGGGCAATGACTGGAGTATAAGATCAATGCATAGTTCAAGATCCAACTTGAACCCCAATGCATTAAGTCTTTCAATCCACTCCATCATTTTCAGTACATGGGCCTGTACTGATGAACCCTCAGACATCCGTGTCCTGAAAAGCCTTTGTGAGATATCATATCTCTCAATCCTACCCTGCTCCCCCAAGAGCTGGCGTAGATTGAGAAGTATGCTTTTACAATCAGTCTTTTAAAATTGCCTCTGTAGCTCGGGAGCCATAGAGGCCAACATGTAACATTGGACAAGGGAGGAGTCCTCAGACCACTTGGCATAAGCCAGTAACTCGCCCTCGTCGGCATCAGGAGCTGGCTCAGAATGAACCATGTCCAACACGGACGCAATCTTTTCGGCGGTAAGGACTATGCATAGATTACACAGCCAATCCGAGTAGTTCGGTCCAGTTAATCTATTTGCATCCAAGATGCCGCGGAGGGGGTTGGATGATGACATTATAATCTGGATAAGAAATAAAAGACAACTTAGCATTGTAGACACGTCATTTTTAACATTTCTATGATTAAATTTCATATTATGTTACGATGCCCTAAAGTGGCTTACACGATTGACTTAGGTGAGTGATTAGCATTTGTTTGGGTTTTGTATAAAAATACAAAAAAAATCTATAAAATTGAAAAAGGGTTATAAAAATTGAGAAAATGTTAAAATACAAAAAAATGGTTAAAAGCTTATAAAAATTTGAGAAAAATAATGATAAACAATCAAAAGAGTTAAAAAAAAGATAAAAAAAGGTTATTAAAGAAAAAAATCCGAAAAATTGAGGAAGGTTTAAAAATAATAATAAAATCCTAATAAATAATCTTATTTATGTATGTATGTATAGAAATAAATAAAAACATAAAAATATAATATATATATATATATATTAATCCTTAATCTAATCTTTATTCTTACTAATCTTTAGTTAATATTAATCCGTGTGTCTCTTATCTCTTATGCACACAATCACACACTTCCCCTTATCTTATCCGTCTCTTTCTTTCCCTCTCATCTTACTGTTCTTATCCCTCTCCACCAAGGCATACACACACGCACATCTCAATGTCTTCACCCTTCACCCCACGGCATCCTCTTCATGGCCCATCTCTCTAACTGTCATCCTCAAGCGGCCGACCCCCTCTCTCTTTCTCCTTCTCACCACCTAGCCACCTCCCCATCGCCTTCCTCTCCCTTCCATGCCACTGCCACCTTCTCTCCACACCCAAAAAAAACCTTTCCTCACAAGCCCACGTCGACACAGATCTCCCTACAACTCTCCCTTTTACACCCGCAGCGCCCCCCTCTCATCACCGTCGTCACTTCTGCCCTCACCGAGCACCCCACGTCCGCCGCTCGCCGTTGCCTCCTTCGTCCACGCCGTCACCCACGGCAGCTCCACGTCCGAGCTTCACTCACCAGCCACCTCCACGGCCAGCCACCGCCTCCTGCGACCCCCGTCGACCTCGCCGCTGCTAGCCGCCACGAGCACGCCGTCCACCACCGCAGCACCCGTGCATGCACCGCTCCTCTCGCCGTGAAGCACCCACGCAGCTCGTTGCTGCTAGCCGCCACGAGCACGCCGTCCACACCGCAGCCCCCCCGCCGGGCACCTCCCCTCCTTGCGCTCCACCCTGCCGTGACCACTGCCGTCCACCGGCAACCCGCCACTGCCGAGCACCCACCTCGCCTGCACCGGTCGCCGTCCACCAGCCGCTCGCCCCTGCCACCGCACCGGCCGCCTCTCCCTGCGACCGCACCGGCCTCCCCCCTCTCCTCTCTTCATCCATTCATGGATGGATTTTCTGGATATAATCAAATTCGTCTGGCAGAAGAAGATCAGAAGAAAACTTCATTCACTACTCCCTGGGGAACTTATTGTTATGTGGTCATGCCATTTGGACTGAAGAATGCTGGAGCCACTTATCAAAGGGCTATGATGGCAATATTTCATGACATGATGCACATATATTTGGAAGTGTATGTGGATGATTTGTTGGTAAAATCCAAAACTAGGGCGGAACATCCCGAGGTCCTTGCAAAGGTATTCCAAAGATCACGTGAATTCAATTTGAAAATGAATCCAAAAAAGTGCGTGTTTGGTGTATCATCGGGCAAGTTACTTGGCTTCATTGTGAGCAAAAGAGGAATTGAGATAGATCCCAACAAGGCTAAGGCGATTAGGGATATGCCACCCCTGAAGAATCTGAGAGAAGTTCGAGGATTAATCGGGAGGTTGCAGTTCATCCGCCGCTTTGTGTCTCAACACTCGCAAAGGTGTAGACCTTTTTATGAGTTGACCAAAGCAGGGACCAAATTCTGTTGGGATTCTAAGTGCCATAATGCTTTCGACGGATTAAAAGAATATCTGGCCAACCCGCCTGTTCTCACTCCACCTATTCCAGATAAGCCTTTGGTCCTATATATCTCAGTCCTAGACGACTCTGTGGGAGCCGTTCTGGCACAAATCAATGAAGAAGGCAAGGAACGGGCAACCTATTACTTGTCTAAACTTCTCAACCCCTGTGAGCGGAAGTATACAGCCATGGAGAAGATATGTGCCGCCCTTGTGTGGGTAGTGCAGAAATTAAAACATTAGTTTCTTGCTCACGAAGTCCACTTGATTGCTCGGATGAATCCTATCAAATTTCTCTTGGAAAAGTTTGTCCTTACTGATAGGCTAGCACGTTGGCAAAGTTTTCTATCTCAGTTTGACATCACCTATATTCAACAAAAGGTAATCAAAGGCTATGCTATAGCCGAGCATCTCGCTCATCACCCTCTCCCCAAGTTTGATCCTGTTCAATCAGAGTTTCCAGATGAGGAACTAATGTCCATTACCCAATCTGATGCTCCGATGTGGACATTATATTTTGATGGAGCTTTGAATTCCCAGGGGAGAGGTATTGGCATTGTCCTTTTGTCACCTGAAGGTGTCGCTATCCCAGAGGCATTCCAGCTCTCATTTCCAGTCACCAACAACGTGGCTGAATACGAAGCTCTTCTGGCAGGTCTGAACCTTGGCTATTCCTTCTGGGTCACTGAATTACGAGTCATAGGTGATAGTCAACTTATCCTTCGCCAAGTGCTCACTAAATATCGCACTCGTGATCCCAAGCTCAAGCCATACCAAGAGCTTACTGTTGCTTTCGCTAAACTGTTCACCAAGTTAGTCTTTGTTCATGTTCCTCGCAATCAGAACATTCTGGCCGACGCTCTTGCTTCGTTGGCATCATCATTAAGGTTTCCTCTGGACAGAAGGGCTCTGTCCGTTTCTATCCACAAGCTTATCCTCCCTGCTATTCACAACTCTTCATATTTAAGGGTTCAGGAGGAAATGTCAAAGATGGCTCAGGATAGAGAAGTTGTTGAAAAGAGGGAGATTATGTTGGTTGAATTGGAGGAAGAACTGGCTGATGAGGAGAAGCCATGGTTCTATGAGATTGTTAAATATTGCAAAGACCAGTCTTACCCTGAAGAGGCAACAGCAGAAGATAAGAGGGCTATAAGGAGAGTAGCCCAGAGATACACATTGGTTGGAGGATTGCTATACAAGAGAAGCCTCACTGGTGTTCTCCTGAGGTGTCTTGATGATGATGAGTCCTGGAAGTGTGTAGAGGAAGCACACTCAGGTGTGTATGGTGGCCATGTGAATAGCCAGATGCTTGCCAAGAAGATCCTTCGGCAAGGCTTTTACTGGCCCACCATGGAGGAAGACTGTGATGTCTATGTCCGTAGGTGTGTCAAGTGTCAACTTCACGCCGATAAGATCCATTCCCCATCTTCCTCTCTCCATCCAGTATCCTCCCCATGGCCTTTCTCCATGTGGGCATTCGATATCATCGGTCCTCTTGGTGATCCTAACTCCCTTATTAAGCAAAAATCCTTCATCCTCACTACAACGGAGTACTTCACCAAATGGGCTGAAGCCGAAGCCTATGCAGAAGTCAAGGCATCCACAATCTGCAAGTTCATCATGAAGAACATCATCACCAGGTTCGGCATTCCAAGAACTATCATCACCGACAATGGGCCACAATTCATCTCTCAGGATCTTCAGGACCTCTGCCAAAGGTATAAAATTGCATTGTATCATTCGTCACCATATTATCCACAAGGTAATGGCCAAGCAGAGGCCACTAATAAAACACTGATTAAAGTCATAAAGAAAACATGTGAGTCTAGCAGATTCTCGGATTGACCAGAGAAGCTTATCGAAGCTCTATGGGCCTATCACACTTCAATCCGAACTCCTACTGGGCAAACTCCGTTCGCCCTCACTTACGGGATGGAGGCGGTAGTTCCATATGAGATTCTGATTCCCTCTCTGAGAGTACAATTGGACAAGGACCTTTCCCTCGATGAACGTCGCGATTCTCTCCTTGCCCAGTAGGAACTCTTAGACGAGAAACGTCTGGTTGCTGCCGAGCATGCTCGCGTCTACCAAAATAGACTCGCACGTTTTTACCAGAAGAAGGTTATTGAGAGAAAGATCAAAGTTGGTGAAATGGTAGTGAAAAGAATTTTTGTAAAACCTGGCGGGCCGCGTTCTAAGCTCCAACCCAATTGGGAAGGACCATACGTGGTTCAGTCTGTGCATCCTGGCAACGCCTATAGGCTAGTCAATGCTGAGAGAGTTGAGTTATCCCACCCTTGGAATGGGCTTTATCTTAAGAAATATTACCCTTAGATAGGTGTACATACAGTCAAAAATGAAAAGAAAAAAAAGGAAAAGAAAAACAACAAAAAATGAAAAAAAAATAATAATAAATGAAAATAACAAAAATATGTACATAAAACAAAAAAAAACAAAAGCCCAAAAAAAATGGAAAATTCAAAATGCTGATGCTTGGAGATCACCATGTAGTTAAGTCATTGCATTCAACCTCCATGTTACAATAGGGCCCATTAAGACTTGGTAGGTCTCAGGTCATGGTTTGCCAGAACCATGGAGATCTCTGTCCGGCCAGTTCGGCCTATGCCCCCTTGAAAGAAGACAACATGTATGCACATCTGTGTTATAAAAAATTGATAGCATCGCTTATGGTGGGGCCTCACCCAGAGGGTCTCCAGAAAGCTCGAATCTTTCTTCTCTTCTTCTCGACCGAATGAGACAGTCGGCGCCCTTAAAACGCTGAGCATGGGAAACATGAACACAACCCCTAGGGTGAGAGTAGGATCCAATTCTTCGAGCATGAATCAGAGCACGAGAAGAGGGCAGTGTCCCCGCAGGCATCCAAGAGGGATTCCATAATGTCAAAATACTATGTCCCTCGCAAAAAAAATCCATCAAAAGAATCAGAAAAAGAAAAGTAGGAAATCAAAGTCAAAAGAAAGGCCTGGCCGTGACCGTGCCTGATTCCACTAAATGAAACCCCTTTGACTGAAAGTCAAATTCTATACAAAAGGGGTCATGAGATGTAAATGCTCGAGAGTTAGTCCGAAGTTGCCCGAAATGGGAGAGTTAAATGGACCTTTATTGGCTCGCCGGGTTAACGATTTTGTCGGTCCCCTCAGGAGGTTTACCCCCAATACTCTTCCTTCTTCCCCGGAAGATAAAGGCTCAATGGAGTTCCCGAAGGGTGAAACTCACCAAAGCTTGCAAACATATGGTTATCCATTTTGAAAGCAGAAGTCATTGTCGTGAAGGAGTCTCTGTGTTTCTGGATGGTCGAGACCTTTATCTACCACCTTAATGTCTTCTTAGTTTAACCTCGGGCTTAGACCAATGCAAGCGCGTCACCTATAGGTGCGACGGCGTCTGATTCCGGGTCAGCGTCACGCGGTTGGTCATTTGGGTTCTAAGGTGTTCCATTACATACCATCTAGAGTTGTGAGGAAATAGACCTGGGTCGGGCAAATCCTTTACCTCGAACATTTTTGGGTAAATCCCTGTGGTCGGAAGCAACTAGGAGCCTAAGCATGGCATGACGGCATTGTCATCAGGATAAGTCTTAGCCGGCGAGATTATCATTCGAGGAGTCTAGAGGCCCAAATCAACCTAGATGTACACTTAGGATACCTGGGAGGTTAGCAAGAAATCCTTGTTCTCGTGCAACTTACATGTTATATGGGTTGGTCATCACGCATTAGTAAAAAATAAAAAAAAATAATAAATAAGCCAAAAATAAACAAAAAAAATGACAAAATCAAAAATCCAAAAAAAGGGGTAGAAAAATGTATATGCACAAAAAAAATGGAAATGTAAAAGACCAAAAAAATAATAATAAATAAACAACAAAACATAAAAAAATTAATATACACCTACAAAAAAAAGATCACATCTTTGCATGATCGCATTTGTATGCAGCATTCATTTTAAATTATCGTTTGCATCCGTGTGCTTGTCTGTCGCATTCATCATTATCTTTTATCAGTGCCTTTGTTAATAAAGGCTTGCCCCTTGACTTGTTATCAAGGATAGTTCAAAACTTCGTTTGCTTGTTGAGCAAGGGGCAAGTCAGAGCAGAAATACTGACTTGTTTGCTTAGGTGTGTGTAGGAATTCGAGAGCTCAGGAAGAAGCAGAGAATCAAACACAAAACACTTTATTTCACTTCTATTCAAAATAAAAATAAACAACAAAGAGATTACATCAGGTTTCACCTTCTCTCTCCACATTACTTGTCCCGCCACCCTCCGGACGAGACACTCTTGAGGGGGCTATCCAATCATGGAATGCGGTCCTTCTACCGCTTTGTTGGCCTCTTTCTATCTCTACTCCCCGACACCGATCTGCGGGGGCACCAAAGAAGCTGCTGACACGAAAGCCACGCTCTCGTGCTCTTCGGTAGCGTTCCTCACCGTCCTTTAGCCACTGCTCGGCGAGGCCCAGACTGGTCTTCAATTCAAATAGCTGGGCCTCCAAGGCCCTCTTCTCCTCTTTCTCGGCCGACCTCTTGGCCTTCTCTCTTTCCTTGGCCTTTTCCCTCTCAGCACGTTCTCTCGCTCTGTCTTCCCTCTCCAGCTGAAGGGTGATCCTTAGCTCTATAGCGTCCCTAGAAAAGTCATCACCTGGACGACGCTGCAGTTCCTCTTCCAGCTCGGCTATTCTAGCTTCCTTCTGGGCGGCATGCGCGAGTGCCTCCTCCGTTTCTTTCTCCTGCCAAACGTTTCATCTCAGGCTTCTGGTAACGCTTGAACAAGGGATATTAAATGGTGAGGCTCTCACCTGTACAGAAAGCATCCCTTCTGCTTCCGCAGCCCGCTGTGTGGCATGAGCAAGTTGCTCGTGTAGTGAATCTAACTCTGAAGTGGGAATCCATAGATTGGAAGAAACGCCGTCTGCCCCCATCGCCGATGAAACTACATCGAGCTGGGCACGCTGCGTACACATATGAGAGGTGACAGTTAAATGGTTAACGCCATGAATTTCAAATCATGCCAGGAGTATGTATATATACACTTACTGATGAACCCAGAGCCGCTCGGGTATCAGTTAACTCTTGCTCCGTGTCCGCCAAACGAGCTCGTAAGTTCGTTATTATGGTGTCACGGGCATCCTACAGCCATGGCTCTTGAGTTCACAAATAAAAATAAAAAAATAGAAATTATAAAAGACAAAAATGGTGTTTTACTTTACCTCTATAAGCCCTCCAAACTGGAGTCTCTCCGCATACATTGCCCTATAGAGCTGTAGGTAATCTTCACTGTCTTGCGCTTGTGATTCCAGGAGCGTGCCACCCCGCTGCCAGTCTTCATACTTTTCGGGGAAGCGCACCCTCCAATCAACGCAGGTTGCCGGCCCACGCGTCTGCTTCCTGACGCTGGGTGAGGAGGTTATATCCACCTATTCCTGGGCAAGCCCGAGGGTTCTCATGACTAATCGTAGCCTTAGTGGCTCAATTTCATTCAAGCAATGGAGCCAGAGATCCCGTCCGAATCGGGCACGGCTTCCAATTACCCATGGCTGGTCGACATCGACCATATTCAAGTAAGGCCTCCAGTTCACCTATGTTGGGTTGTACATATCTTCTTAGTTACTCAAAAATACAAAAAATAATAAATAATAAATAATAAAAAAATATATAAAAAAGAGAAAAAAACTATCCTACCATCACTGCAGGGAACTCTTGCAGCTCCCGTCTCGATACCATCAGCTGGTAGGATAATAGTGCTATACTCATGATAGGTTGCCACCGCCTAGCCAACGGGATCATCACTGACTGACAATGTCGAGCTCTCCCCATTGGAATATAATAGTAGCTCCACAGCTACACCATCATGTGTCATTGGCACCAACAAATACAAGAAAAAAGCATAAAACGAAAACCACAAAAAAAATAATTTTTTACCTGGATGAAGGGCGTAAATCCATTTATTGTCACCTATTGGCCTGTCCTTTGCGACAGACCTGTAAATAGATGTGCCAGCATGGCAGCTCCCCAGGCGTACTGTCCTACTCTCTCCAAATCCACGAGCAGCTCCAGGAAGCGGCAGTGTATGTTGTCTCCCTTGGAGCCCAGTAGCAGCCTACCCAGCAGAAAGAGGAGGAACCTCCTCAGGTCCATGTTGGTCCTCTCCCAGTTGCTGGCATCTGCACAGTATACAGCACGGGCACCTCTTTCTGCCCTTTCCATGAATTCCTCCAGGGACTCGTCATCCTGTGGACGAATGTCAGTAAGCCCTAACACCTCCATGATCGATGTCTTGGCTACTGACCTGTTCTTCCGTCCATCCAGTTCCAGTCCTAACAATTTCTGGGCACCTTCTCGGTAATCCGCATAAGTAACTCCGGTCACTGCCTCTCCATCCACTTTGAGGCCCGTAATGCGGACCATATCTTCCAAACTGGGCACCATGTGCCCCCAAGGCATCAGGAATGCCCGACTCGCCGGATCCCATCTTTCATGTAATGCTTGGATCAGGACAAGGTCGAGCTTTATCGGCTCGATTCAGAGGAAGGCACCGAACCCCATCACGTCTAGCCTGGCCTTTTGGAAGTCCGGGAGACCTCGATATGCTGCTACTACCACCTCCCACGAGATGTGCGAGCGCATCATGCTCTGCACACATACAAGAGATGAAAAGGGGAGCATTGCTAAGCAAGAAAGGAGAAGAAAAGGATGAAGGAAGGAAACCAAAGAAGCCACTTACAAGCTGTGATCGGGTCCTCTCACTCAGTTGTCCTTCGACTTCTGAGAGTCTCCTGGAACTGCTACCTGATCTGCTCCTCTTCGAGGAGCGGGAAGACTCACCTTCTGCTCTAAAGTTGGATTCACCCTCCATCCTAAAAAATGAGCAACACTCGCAACCTCCCTTCCTTACAAATTTGCACTCCTCAAATTAGCTCTTACGACTTCGGTGTTTCCAAGTCGAGCGAAAGGGGAGGTATTTATAGGATCGAAAAGAAGGTGATCTGGATCTATCACCATCACCCCAGCAACAGTCTTTACGGCAAGTCACCCTCTCTTTACTCTCGCATGTCACCCTGCCATCTGGAGTGATCAATTCGGAGGCGTGATTTGTTGACTTGCCCTCCCCATGCGGTCTAAAGATTCCCCGTGTTTATTGTCCCATTGCGACTACTGCTAGCGCAAAGAAGAAAGTGGGGGACATTTATACGGGAAAATAGGACCAGGGACCGACGTTGTTGAAATTGGTGGTAGATTCCTTTGAAAGTCATGGCCACGGTACACTCGCGTGCCACTTTGCCATGTGAAGTAAATGGAGCAGAGCTGTGATTTGTTGACCCGCCACTCCTATGCGGTCCAAAGATTCCGCGTGTCCCTTGTCCTATTGCGACTACTTTTAGCGCAAACAAGGAAATGAGGGACATTCACGTGGGAAAAGAGCACCACGGGCCGATATTGTTGAAATCCGTGGCTGATCTCCTTTGAAAATCATGGCTTTGGTGAGTCACCGCCCCGTGTTTTAAGGAGACATCTCGCCGAGCATACCGCGCGAGAACCCATGTGGTGGAGAAGAGGTGTAGAGCAGAAGGAACATATCCAGGGCAAACAAGTTGTGTTCAAACTAAATCATTTCACTCGCACATCTATATAAGGGTTTGTGCCCGTCATGAGAAGGGAGTGAGTGAACAAGCCACTCACTAACCCTCATCACCCTCCTGGTCGCTTCTCCTCTCTCTCTCAAGGTAAGAAGTCCCTCGGAGGCCTTCTATAGTTCCGTGATGCAGCAATCGCTTTGTCGCGCCATGCGTTCCCACCTGCTCTTCGGCAGTGCTCCTCGCCGTCCTCCTGTCTCTCTCGCGACCCTGATGGCCGCGAAGCTCTTGAAGTCGAGGCCGCTAGCTGAGCTGCCCTATGCTCTGCCGATGAAGATGCTACCAACTCCAGGAGCTCCTCTGTTGCGAGCTCTAATCCCCTTCCATCTGCAGAGTAAGCCACGTTTGGATGCTCTTTCTCTCAGAGCTCCATCTCCTGGGCCTCTTGTACTGCTCTATTTTTGCCCTTTTCTCTCTCTCTTATCTCTTGCCTTATCTCTCTCAGCCATTCGGAGAGAAATCTTCAGCTCCCGGGCATCACAGGGCAACTCCTCATGCTAGTTACCTTGATTTTTTTGGCTTTGTCCGGGATGGTTGGCTACCACCTAGCACTGGCTATTGCAGATGTTTGTGCCAAAGACAAAAAAAAGAGAAGAAAAAGAAGAAAAGAAGAAGAAAAAAAAGAAAAGAGTAAGACTCAAAGGATCTAAATAGGCATTAAAGCTTCCATATTTATTACAAGAAAAGATACATTATGGTTTGGGCATCTCAGGCCTCAATTTCCCCAACTCGATTACATAAGCTTTCAGCAGTTCTTCGTCCTCACTCACAGACTCTGTTGCCCTCAGTGTAATGCTGGCCTTCCATGACGCTTTGATTATCTTCACATTTCTTGCATCACCCCCTGTGCCCAACTCCCTTTTTCTGATTAAAGGAATGATGGATAGCAGTGGGAATGAGTAGCGAGGGAGGCCCATCTGAGTATGACACCGGTGCGTGTTGTAAAGGATGAATTCAGACGTGCCAACAAGTTGGAGCTCCATGTTAGGAGAAGACCTCGTGAGAAGCTCATATGGGAGTAAGCATGTCGGTGCACGAGTGAACATATACTCTTCAATGGTACTGAAATGAGCCCGCCAGTCTTCTCGTTTCTTCAGCCAGGGAACGTGATTTGCTATACTACCACTAGAGCCTAACACATTGACCATATGGTGAAGCGGGCTTTGTTGGAAGAGTCTTGAAGTAGACGACATTCCCTCACGATGGTTAAATTTGAAATGCAAGTCAGTCCAGCAATTCAAAAGGAGCGTGCAACCAAAAGGAGGCTTACCCATACTGGAAGCCGTGAGTCCGCTATAGAGATAAGCAAGGATAGCAGGTCCCACTCTCTTTCCTTCTCAAATTCCACAGATCGCGCTTAGCTGATCTTCCTCCACTATGTTGTCAGTATAAGGGAATAGGAGAGCACCCGCTAAGCAGATGGTGAATCCCTTCATGAGCTCTTCAATGCAATCATCATCGCTTGTTAATCTTTCAAGAGCATTTATTACCCAATCTGCAAGTTTTTGCAGATGGATTCCCTTCTGAGTCCGGACGCCCTTGATGGCTTCAGACGGCATGAAGCTTCTGAGCACCTCCTCGGAAGTCACCCTTCTTAGCATGCGCATAACCTTTACCTTGTCATTTCTCTGGAATTTCTTCACGCCAAGTAGAAGTTCTACTTCTTCGAGAAGAATAGTTGCCTCGAAAGTGGGGAAAATGAACGTGTGCGTTTGAGGGTGCCAAAGCTCTACCAGTGCACCCATAGCCGCCCAATCCATGTGAATCTCATTATAATATTTGGCATGAGTTACGAGCTTTTGGAGATGCCACTTTCTGATGATGGCCCTCATACTGATCGAGATGTTCGAAGTGAGTTTCGACAGCCATGGCAACCTTGAAAACTTCCTCGGGTCAGGAAAGAGTGGATATGGCTGGAAATAGAAAAGTGGAGAAGGCGAAAATAAGCATAAGAAAGTCTTGCAGAAACACAAAAAAAAATGTTAACTCACCATTCGAGACTGGATTCTCCCGCTAAGATGCCCTTCGAAGTCAGTAAGCCGCTTGCACTCGTTGTTGGGTTTGCTTTTCTTCACGGGATTGGAAGACTCACCTTCCATCTCGAACTTTGATCTCCTCCTAAGCTTCAACTTTCTTAGCTCGCCCTGGAATGCATTTTCTTAAGGCCAAGGGGGCGATACTTATAGTGAGGAAAGGAATCTAGGAACAGTGTTAGCAGTTTCGTTTTGTTGTATGTGATAATGTGCTTGCATAGTTATGATCTTGTTTTGTTATGTTAATTATCGAGTGGGGTACCATTGTCCCACCGATGCCCCACCTTGTCCCGCCTTGTCCCCTAATCATTCAATCATTGTGGTCCCCCCTTATCATGCATTGTATCGTATGATATTTACGCTACTAGAGCATGCCAAGGACCTTACGCCTTGGACAAATCCGGGATTTGAGTTCCCCTTCAACAAAAACAGTGATGATCCCGGAGGAGTTCAGGACGTACGGATAGGCCGTTAAGTTGTGATAGAATGGGGACGATGGTTCCATTCGATGAGTCGGTACGTGGATAAACGGGCCCCAGCTCAGTATCAGCTCATTGGATCGGTATCCTGACCCACTCTCCACAGCTTAGCAATATTATCCTTGGCTAGTTTCTATTTTAGTTTGTTTTATTTTTTTTTTAAACCCAGCATGCATTCACGTAGGACTTTGAGTTCATTGTGGAAAATCACTCACTTACTTTGATTGTGTGAGCTACTGTGTGTAGTTGCTTGAATATGGGATACTCCATTCCGAGTCGAGTATTGAGTTTCCCCGAGGTTACCTTGGGATGTTCTCTGGAAGAAACCATTGTTTGAATTTATCTCCAATCATCTGTTTATTTCCCTCGGACCCACCTTGGCTGCAGCACTTCCACAATGGCTGGCAATCGCTCCCCAATGGTGAAACCTGAGGTTTACGACCCAGGTACTTCCACACTGTGAAGTTGGTCCTTTTAGTTTATTTGTGCCCAGTACACGCAATGTCCTTCCTAGTTTGTTTATCATCCAAACAATTGTGGATTTCGGAGGACCTTCTTCAAGGTTGTTTCGGTGAAACTCGGGAAAGATCCCCATTAGGAAGTGTTAAAGGGCGTGTCTCATCATACCTTGGCATCCGCTTTTCGGTTCACTCCAATTCATTCCAACCCACTTCATTCCATTCCACTACATGTCTTTCCCCTACAAAGCGGACGTCAAGGCAGGGCAACTGTAGACACGCCATTTTTAACATTTCTGTGATTAAATTTCATATTATGTTACGATGCCCTAAAGTGGCTTACACGATTGACTTAGGTGAGTGATTAGCATTTGTTTGGGTTTTGTATAAAAATACAAAAAAAAAATCTATAAAATTAAAAAAGGGTTATAAAAATTGAGAAAATGTTAAAATACAAAAAAATGGGTAAAAGCTTATAAAAATTTGAGAAAAATAATAATAAACAATCAAAAGAGTTAAAAAAAAGATTAAAAAAGGTTATTAAAGAAAAAAAATCCGAAAAATTGAGGAAGGTTTAAAAATAATAATAAAATCCTAATAAATAATCTTATTCATGTATGTATGTATAGAAATAAATAAAAACATAAAAATATAATATATATATATATATATATATATATATTAATCCTTAATCTAATCTTTATTCTTACTAATCTTTAATTAATATTAATCATTGTGTCTCTTATCTCTTATGCACACAATCACACACTTCCCCTTATCTTATCCGTCTCTTTCTTTCCCTCTCATCTTACTGTTCTTATCCCTCTCCACCAAGGCATACACACACGCACATCTCACTGTCTTCACCCTTCACCCCACAGCATCCTCTTCATGGCCCATCTCTCTAACTGTCACCCTCAAGCGGCCGACCCCCTCTCTCTTTCTCCTTCTCACCACCTAGCCACCTCCCCATCGCCTTCCTCTCCCTTCCATGCCACTGCCACCTTCTGTCCACACCCCAAAAAAACCTTTCCTCACAAGCCCACGTCGACACAGATCTCCCTACAACTCTCCCTTTTACACCCGCAGCGCCCCCCTCTCATCACCGTCGTCACTTCTGCCCTCACCGAGCACCCCACGTCCGCCGCTCGCCGTCGCCTCCTTCGTCCACGCCGTCACCCACGGCAGCTCCACGTCCGAGCTTCACTCACCAGCCACCTCCACGGCCAGCCACCGCCTCCTGCGACCCCCGTCAACCTCGCCGCTGCTAGCCGCCACGAGCACGCCGTCCACCACCGCAGCACCCGTGCATGCACCGCTCCCCTTGCCGTGAAGCACCCACGCAGCTCGCTGCTGCTAGCCGCCACGAGCACGCCGTCCACATCGCAGCCCCCCCGCCGGGCACCTCCCCTCCTTGCGCTCCACCCTGCCGCGACCGCTGCCGTCCACCGGCAACCCGCCACTGCCGAGCACCCACCTCGCCTGCACCGGTCGCCGTCCACCAGCCGCTCGCCCCTGCCACCGCACCGGCCGCCTCTCCCTGCGACCGCACCGGCCTCCCCCCTCTCCTCTCTTCATCCCGCCGATCTCTTTCCCTGCCTCTCTCTCTCCCGTCGTCTCTCTCGTCCCCCCCTCTCCCGTTTCCTCTCTCTCTCTCTCCCCCTCCCTGCTTCTCTTTTTCTCTCCCTCTCTCTCTTCCCGCCGCACTCACTCTCCCGTTTCTCTGCTCTCTCTCTCTCTCCCTCTCAGTTTCTCTCCCCGCGTCCCCCCCTCTCTTCTCTCTTTCTCTCTCTTCTCGCACCCCCACCCTTTCCCTCTCTCTCTCTCTCTCTTCCTCTTTCCCTGTTTCGCTCTCTCTCCCCCTTTCTTTGTTTTTTTTATTTTATTACCTCTCCCTTCTCTCTTCTGCATCTCTCTCCCCCCTTACCCGATCTCTCTCTCTCTTCCCCCCTCTCGGTTCTCTCTCTCTCCCTCCCTCTCCCTCTCTCTTTCTCGATCTCCCCCTCTCTCCCACATTTTTTTATTTTTTTTAATCCTCTCTCTCACCCTCTCGATCTCTCTCTCTCTTATTTTTTTTATTTTTTAATCCTCCCCCCACACGTTCTCTCTCCCCCATCGAACTCTCTCTCTATCTCTTTTTTTTTATTTTTTTTAATACCCTCCTCTCTATCTTCTCTCTTTCTTTCCCTCTCTCTCACACGCCCCCCTCCGCCCCTCTCTCCCTCTCATCTTCTCTCTCGCCCTCTCTCTTTCTTTCTTTCTCCTGTATATATATATATTATTTATATATATATTATATATATACATAATATATATATATATATACATCACATATATATCATATATATATATATTATCCTTTTCCTTCTAAAACAAAGTCTTAAAAATAAATAAATAAAAAGAGTTTTCTCTCTCCCTTTCTCGTCTTCTTTCTCAAATTCTTGTTCTTTTATTTCGACCAATTTACGAATATGTTTATATATGTGTGTGTTTATGTATATGTTAAATATATTTAATATGTTTAAGTATATGGTTACATAAGTATATTTATCATTCATATGTATATGCTTGTGTGTGTTTTTTTATGTTCGGCTTAACTAATTTCTGAAGTCCGCTTTGAAGTCCTTCGGTCATGCTGTGCTCGTGATATTGAAGCCCCTTCTCAAAGCTCGTCGCCGGTCTTCCCCGATAAGCTTTTCTCCCCCTTATTTTTATTCAGTCAGTCAATTATATTGCATGCATCATTTAGCATATGTCCCATGCCTTTCTCTTCGAGAGGGCCTCCCTTGTGAGTGTCTTTGTATTTGCGCATTTCATCATGTCATTCTCCTACCCTTTTAATTCTAAAGGGGTTTTAAACACACCAACCAGGTACGTGTTCGTTTATGTTATTTACAGTTTCATTACCTAAGGATTGGTACTACACCACCGTCGTTCTCACCAACCAGTTTTCCTCTGTTTGTTCTTTGTGTAAGGGTAACAAGTTAAAGGCCCTCTTCTTCGGCCTGTCGAAAGAAGAGGAAGAAGGAACCCACGCAATTCCCGCGTCAAAGGCGAAAGCGATCAATCCACTCGGGACCCTCGGTCCCTGGCGATCACAACACTCTTAACGCGCGCTCCATTTTAATCATCTTTGTTTTAATAACACCCGCGGAGAGTTGCTTCCCGCAGCGGTTATCTTCTTCTGTCTCTGACCTCACCCGCGCGGAGGATTATTCCCCGCTGCGGTTTCTGTGATTTACTTTCTGTATATCTAATTCCTAATTGGTGCGGTGGGTCACCTCCCGCGACCGTTTCCATTTCAGCATTTTATTTTCTGCAATTTACTTTCTAATTCCTAACTATTTAATTTCAGCATTCCCCTATCATCGCTTTAAAACCCCGTGGAGATCAACATCTCGCGGCGGTTTATTTGATCCATTTTCCTTTCCTGTCACATATACTTATATTATAGTAAAGACCCCTCAGAGGCCACAGTCTCGTGGTGATATATATATATATATATATATATATATATATATATATATATATATATATATATATTATTTATATTATTTATGTCACATTAAAGACCCCTCAGAGGCCACAGTCTCGTGGTGGTTTATATATATATATATATATATTATTTATATTATTTATGTCACATTAAAGACCCCTCAGAGGCCACAGTCTCGTGGTGGTTTCTATACATATATATACTTATACTTATTATTTATGTCACAGTAAAAACCCCGCAGAGGCCACAGTCTCGTGGTGGTTTATATATTTATATACTTATATTTATTATCTATGTTATAGTAAAAATCCCGCAGAGGCCAATGTCTCGTGGTGGTGTGTATTTATATTTATATTTATTATTTATAATGCATTAAAAACCCCGCAGAGGCCAATGTCTCGTGGTGGTATATATATATACTTTTATTTATTATTTATATTGCTTTAAAAAATCCCGTAAGGCCAATGTCTCGCGGTGGTTTCTAGATGTACATATATTAATTACTGCTCATATTGCAATACTGTTGTTAAAACCCCGCAAGGCCAATGTCCTGCGGTGGTGTGCTTTTATTCATATTGTTCTTGTAACTGTTCGGGGAGTGATATATCGTTGCAATTTTCGAATCCACGTGTCTTCCCGTCTGTCAAATTCTATTACGTAGAGTCCTAGGACTCGAATTCGGTATCTGAAAAGCTGCTCTCGGAACGGTGGGTTACGCCTACCGGGAAGGGGTTCAGTTTGCGTGAGAGGGTCTTCGGACCCCTATCTCCGCCATGTACCGGAGTTCGGTCAGTCTAAATTCTTTCTGTCTCTATTAGAGTGTCATCTGTAGGTGTACTTATCCACCGTTCTTTCATATCCCCTATAGCGCGCGTTTCATTGTTTTATCCTCATTTCTTTCACCCTTTATTACTCAGAGAGGGAGAAACCCCATCTCTCTCTCTCAGTCCACCACGTGACGCGTTCACAAGCATGTGTTCAAATTCTAACTTAGATGTGATTTTCTATCTTAGTTAGTCCCACTATTTTTCGATCGGACTATATAACCCTCGGTATATAGAACGGGAGATCAACGAAATCAACCTAGTGGGTCGGAATCCCAACGAGACTGATGTACGACCTTGTGGAAAGCACAACAAGCCATACACCATCCCAAGGGCAGTCAACAGGCACTTGCATCTAATGTAATATCCGATATTCGGCCCCCGAGAAATCATCCCCTTGTGGAAAGCACAACAAAGGATATTCTCGGTTAGATCTAACCATCATTACTTCATAGCAATGAGTTCATGACCCAACCCTTATGGAAAGCACAACAAAGCCGAGTTCAATTCCTCACCCCATTGAGGCCGAGCCTTGGAGTTTAATCCCGTCCCCAAACTCATGGACCTTGTGGAAAGTACAACAAATCCATGAAATGAAGACGTTCATTCACTCCATAATGATGGAGGGCCACGACGACTCCTAGAGCCACGCTTACCAGATCTAAAATTCAATCGCGAGAGAATTTAATTTTATCTTGATCTCACCCTAGGTGGTAATATAAATATATCCAATATATTTACCGTACCTAGTAGTTTACATAAAATAAATGCATCCAATGCAAAAATAAAACGCAAGTGATCATGGACTTAATCCCTAATGTAACTAAGGCATCCGGCCCGCTTCCGAAGTAGCTGGATCGTCCTCGTCGAGTGTGCTCTGCGCTTTCAAACTCCGACGCCGCAGTAATTACAACTTTTACACAGCACACAGGCCGAAAAAATGTAAATTACATATCAATAAAATTCCAGAAGCCCTTAGGGCGAGTACAACAATTGAGGAAGATAGAAGTACATTGGAATTTTAGCAGAGAGAGAAAGGAGGTTTGCAGACCCCAATTAATTACATTAATCCAAGTCCATGATCACTTGCCAACCCATTCAAATAAAATCAATCAAGGGTTATTTTCTGAAAATAATCCTTACTTTTGAATTTAAAAATGGGATGCAAAAAAAAACATGCCAACTTTGTTTAATTTTAAAAATCAAAGTATGATTAATAAAAATTAAACAGACAAGCAGGCCAATACAAGGTAAATAAAGTAGAGCACGTAAAGAACCATCATTTTCTACAGGGGTATCTAATTGAGATAATTAATTAAATTTAAATTTAAATTTAATTATCCAATAATCAAATTTAAATTCAAAATTTAAACATGTCAATAATTTAAATTTAAATTCAAACTAATTATCCAATAATTTTGTTTGAAAGTAAATTTAAAATAATACAATTATCCTCAATTAGTAATTTTCTAAAATTTAAAATTTGAATTTAACAATTATCTAATAATTAAAATTTAAATAATTGAATTTTTTTACATTTAACTTTAATAAAATTCAAATTTTAAAATTTTTAATTATCTAATAATTAAAATTTTAAAAATTAAAATTTACTGACGTAACTTTAATTATTACCATTTTATCTCGAGGTAAATAATAATTATCTCACCTCGGTAAATTCAACACGGTTAAATAAAATTTAACATTTGACATTTACCATCGAGATAACATAATTAACCTACTAGATAAAATCCGATTTAATTTTCTGTGTATTTTCATATATATATCATATATATATATGTACAATTTTAAGCACACAATAAATTAAAAACAAAAAACAAAAAACAAATTTTTTTTAAATTAAAAAAAAATTGGGCGGGCTGACCAGCAATGCGGGCGCCCGCAACGCGGCGTCCGCGTGGCGGCTCCACGCGGGCGCCCGCGCGCCCGCCACGCGGGTGCCCCGCGTGGGCGGCGCCCGCCGGCGCACTGCGCCCAAACTGGGCCGGCACAATTTTTTTTTAAAAAAAAATTTTTGCTCCAGCGATGTCAAGCATCCTGGAAGAACGGAGATGCCCAGCATCCCCTTTTAGCATTAACAATTGAAGATTTTAATTGCCCCTAAAACATGGGTCTATACGATGATAAAATACCGACCAGAGTGCAAACCTGGCTCTGATACCACTGTAAGGTTTTGCATAGCACCTACGGGCGACACAGCGGATAACAAAAATTCATTTTCCCGATCCCGGTGTTATGGAAACCTTAATCTGTGCTCTAATCGGTGTTTCTAAGACTCCAACCCGCCTAATTAAAGGTTGCGTGTTTATACCTTGTGCGGAACAACGCTGTCCGCTATGCCCGATGCAGAATACCGAGCCGCACAACTGCACGGCCTCTAGAGCAGATCCACACGGACCCTTCTGCAGTGACGGTACCCCCCAGCACGGACCTTCCCCGACCCTTTCACCTTCTGGAGAGAGAGAGCAAGAGGAAGGAAAGGGGGGAGGAGCTAATCCTCCTCTCTTAACCCTTAATGCTTGGTTAAGCCAAGAGAGATTGGAAGAAGCTGATTCTATATATAGAGTTTAGGCTTATTTGAAAAGGGCTCCAAAAGATCGAAACTGTATATATGTCCTATCTCATATTATATATATGTATTAAGCTCCTAAACGCAAGTGATCATGGACTTAATCCCTAATGTAACTAAGGCATCCGGCCCGCTTCCGAAGTAGCTGGATCGTCCTCGTCGAGTGTGCTCTGCGCTTTCAAACTCCGACGCCGCAGTAATTACAACTTTTACACAGCACACAGGCCGAAAAAATGTAAATTACATATCAATAAAATTCCAGAAGCCCTTAGGGCGAGTACAACAATTGAGGAAGATAGAAGTACATTGGAATTTTAGCAGAGAGAGAAAGGAGGTTTGCAGACCCCAATTAATTACATTAATCCAAGTCCATGATCACTTGCCAACCCATTCAAATAAAATCAATCAAGGGTTATTTTCTGAAAATAATCCTTACTTTTGAATTTAAAAATGGGATGCAAAAAAAAACATGCCAACTTTGTTTAATTTTAAAAATCAAAGTATGATTAATAAAAATTAAACAGACAAGCAGGCCAATACAAGGTAAATAAAGTAGAGCACGTAAAGAACCATCATTTTCTACAGGGGCATCTAATTGAGATAATTAATTAAATTTAAATTTAAATTTAATTATCCAATAATCAAATTTAAATTCAAAATTTAAACATGCCAATAATTTAAATTTAAATTCAAACTAATTATCCAATAATTTTGTTTGAAAGTAAATTTAAAATAATACAATTATCCTCAATTAGTAATTTTCTAAAATTTAAAATTTGAATTTAACAATTATCTAATAATTAAAATTTAAATAATTGAATTTTTTTACATTTAACTTCAATAAAATTCAAATTTTAAAATTTTTAATTATCTAATAATTAAAAATTTAAAAATTAAAATTTACTGACGTAACTTTAATTATTACCATTTTATCTCGAGGTAAATAATAATTATCTCACCTCGGTAAATTCAACACGGTTAAATAAAATTTAACATTTGACATTTACCATCGAGATAACATAATTAACCTACTAGATAAAATCCGATTTAATTTTCTGTGCATTTTCATATATATATATCATATATATATATGTACAATTTTAAGCACACAATAAATTAAAAACAAAAAACAAATTTTTTTTAAATTAAAAAAAAATTGGGCGGGCTGACCAGCAATGCGGGCGCCCGCAACGCGGCGTCCGCGTGGCGGCTCCACGCGGGCGCCCGCGCGCCCGCCACGCGGGTGCCCCGCGTGGGCGGCGCCCGCCGGCGCACTGCGCCCAAACTGGGCCGGCACAATTTTTTTTTTAAAAAAAAAAATTTTGCTCCAGCGATGTCAAGCATCCTGGAAGAACGGAGATGCCCAGCATCCCCTTTTAGCATTAACAATTGAAGATTTTAATTGCCCCTAAAACATGGGTCTATACGATGATAAAATACCGACCAGAGTGCAAACCTGGCTCTGATACCACTGTAAGGTTTTGCATAGCACCTACGGGCGACACAGCGGATAACAAAAATTCATTTTCCCGATCCCGGTGTTATGGAAACCTTAATCTGTGCTCTAATCGGTGTTTCTAAGACTCCAACCCGCCTAATTAAAGGTTGCGTGTTTATACCTTGTGCGGAACAACGCTGTCCGCTATGCCCGATGCAGAATACCGAGCCGCACAACTGCACGGCCTCTAGAGCAGATCCACACGGACCCTTCTGCAGTGACGGTACCCCCCAGCACGGACCTTCCCCGACCCTTTCACCTTCTGGAGAGAGAGAGCAAGAGGAAGGAAAGGGGGGAGGAGCTAATCCTCCTCTCTTAACCCTTAATGCTTGGTTAAGCCAAGAGAGATTGGAAGAAGCTGATTCTATATATAGAGTTTAGGCTTATTTGAAAAGGGCTCCAAAAGATCGAAACTGTATATATGTCCTATCTCATATTATATATATGTATTAAGCTCCAGTTACATTCCTTTCCAAAAGGAATTAAATAGAAATAATACATACATTTGTATAATAATAATCCGTCACCCAAGAATCCATTGTGTGTGATCCTCTAGGCCCATAGTCACTCTAGTTTAAGGCCCATTAACTTCTAATTCCCAATTAGAAGTAAATTAAACGTATTCTTCGCTTCTACAAGAGCCGAATAATAGTTTAATTTATTCCGAACCTTCGATCACGTTGGGTCAAGCAAATCCGTGTGATCCTAGAGGACGCTGGGTTTAAACCAGCCTGTCTGGTACCTGTAAGTCCACAGTTACCGCATCGATATAATCCCTCGCTCCTTCTATGAGTCTGGTACGATCGAGGGTATGATTTCTGTCAAACCCCATGATCGTGCCATTTGACTATGACCTCCTTAAAGTGTATGACGTCCGTTCTAAACGAACTCACACGACCCTTGCCAGGGATTTAACGGAGCATCAATGTCATGACCCATTAACTGTCTGATATATACCCGACAGTGAGCGATCCCCTCTTGACCATTGATGATCTTCACACGTATCCTGGAGTGGTTAATGACTTGACAACTCATGACTTATGGTTAAAGTCACTTAGCCAAGTAATTGAACCATTCCAGTCCTCGTGTAAGATCCGATCAATGTCTCAGGTCAAAGGACCAACGATGCTACTGAGACAATTGGATCTTCAGTTGACATTAGGTATAATCAACCATCTGAAGATCCAATAGCGGATCAGTTCAGTGGACATCCTCCAAGGACATACACCTACACATATGTGTTGGTGCCCCGCACCAATGACCATGAGACTGGTCACTGACACATCATGTGTACTGGTTTAATAGATAATCAAAGTCCCCGAGTGATTACCCTCCAACCAGGAACAGTTTAAGGCATGTGTACATGTAAAGTCAATCTCATGTTCGAGATCCCATCTCGAGATGACTTTATAACCACATATCCTAGGGACAACGTAAAGTAACACAATCGCATATTTACGCTCAAACACCACTTTTTTAATAATGAACAAGATCGTACATTTATCGGGTCTACCCGACCCTAAATTGGCATGTAGCACACCAACACTAACATGGCGGTCCCATGGGAGACCGTTTACCCTCTGAGGCGGCCCCAAGAGGGACCGCTTGTGTCTTACACGGTCCAAGGCAGACCGTGTATATCTGTTTAGGGGCGGTTTGTCGGTGACCGTCCCAACCTGTCAAACGGTTTGTGGAGAACCATCTCAGACCCTGAGGCAGTCTATCGACCGACCGTTTACGATGTGTTGTCTGGCCGGTAGTTCTTTCCTTATTGATTCGAGTCCCGGGTGAGTGGACCTTGATCCACGTGCTGACCAGTGGTCTGACTGATGCTAGGCATCACGTGGGGGCCACATGTTAAGGTGCCGTGGGATCCCGAGAGGTGGTGTTCTCAGCTCGTGTCACCGTGAGTTGGTGTCTGTACGAGGAGCGGATCTCGTACTTTGTCCGGTTTAGACGTTGTTCTCCGTTGGCTAGAGAGTCTACACCTTCAGTGACCCTCCACTAGTCGTAGCCTTCCGACATGCATGTGGTCCCACCGGGGAGTGGTGGCGAGGCTACCCGAGAGACGGTTTTAGGCTGATTACCGTGGGCCTCCTACTGTGGTGGCTCGAGTCCGGGCCGTGAGGACAAACCAGCTAGAGGGCCTGACGTAGCGCAATTAGTCAGTGTGTGCACACGTGGTCGGGGACTTCGGACACGTGATGACGAGCACGACCCTGACTAGACCCTTGTCAGTGTTACTTGTGTGTGTCTCAATTTTCACCTGGGGCGAGTAGGGAGACACTGCGGCGCTGTGTAAGTCGTCAGGGGACGCATCCGGCTGTGCTTCTAGTGGACGGTAGTCCTGTCTTTGTTTGGTAGCGATTCTTGGGTTTTTGGCGAGTTGTCTCGGTTTTCGTGCTGTACGTTCGGTACTAGACATAGTAGAACTTTCCCATTTATTTATTCCTGTAGCTCCCCGTTCTATGTCCTGCTAGTGGTAGCTTGTAGTTACTTTCCGCGCGGTTTCTCGATTTACGAGGAGAGACCGGATGATCCCTACTGAGCCTTTTATTATGAGGCTCATTCCCTGCGTATTTTCTGCGTTTCAGGTGAGACGAGGCTTCAGGGGAGCGCTTCCGAGGCTCCACGTGGTTCAGGTGCGCAGGGTTAGTTGCCAGTTCCGGGGTATGCCCCGCGTAGTTGTACCTTTTCTCTTTGGACTGTACTAGTTGTGGACTACTGTTATATTTTAGACTGCTGTTATATTGTGGACCATGTAATTTGCTTAATGTTATTTATTATTCCCTACTTATTCATATTAACTGTGTAGTTATGTAATTATTTTAGATTCTTGTGTATTTCTACACCATCCCTTTAACCCTTCCGAGTCTTCGGGCTCATGGGTGGCGGTTTGAGATTCAGGATATCGGGCCTTCTCGGTATTCGGATCTCGGGTCGTCACAAAAATCCTTTGAACAACATGCATGAAATACATTCACGACACTTAAGAACTAATGACTAATATGCACAACAAGAAAAACCATGAATGAAGTACATTAAGAAAAACTACGTGAAATGCACATGGTGAGGTCGATGCTACGAGAAAATATGAATCATACTAGTGGTTCTTGACAAATTAGACATGACATATACCACCTGTTTTAGATTGTAGATAGTAAGGTGCTTATCCACACGTTTGTTTTACCTTCCAAGCGACCACCATGAGTTTTGATCCTACAATTCAAGATAGTCAAAGTTAATACATCATGAGTTGCACAAAGACTTTGTTCGTTCATTAAAGGCTTTGAAACCTCTTTGACAATCCAAGTTTTCTCAACCAAAAATATCTTCTTATAGCCATGCATCCAAAAGCAACTTCCTATAGCCATGCATTTAAACAACATGTATGAGCCTCATAATCCATTTACTATCTCAATCATATTAGAACATCAAGAACACAAAGGCTCAATGTCACACATGCAAGGGGTCCACAGATCACAAGTCTATGCAGCAAGTAGCAAGTCTTCTAGATTCTGAATCAAATGAATTATGACAATGATTATGAATGCACACTCATACATAAAATTTAGTTATCATCAAAAACATATGCAAGGCACACAACAAAGTTTAGTTATTATCAAAAACATATGCAAGACACACAACAAATGAGTTAGATTCTATGACACAAAATGTGGTTTGAGAATTAGTAAATCTCTCACATGTGCACAAAGTGATTGAAAACCTAGTGAGTTTTCAAACTTAAGTGCAAGGCAGATGGGTCGATTAACAAGTACGAAGCACGACTCATGACGAAGGCTTATACCCAATAGGAGGGTATAGTCTGTGATGATGTGTTATCTCCGATGGTGAGATTTTCATCCGTTCGGCTGATTCTAACTATCATTATTTTTGGATATGTTCTAAATGGATGTAAAGACTACATTTCTCTATGGAGAACTAGATGAGAAAAGTATATGACTCAACTACATGGCTTTGAGGTCAAAAGGATAAGGGCGCAAAGCTTGTTGTCCTAAGCGTAGAGCTTGAAATAATCATCTAGATTGTGGTCTTTGAAATTCCATAAGACGATTATCTCATTTAGTTTCGAGATAATCGACAATGACCACTGTATGCATGTCAAGTGAGTGGGAGGAAATTGCTCCTCATTTTATTGTTGTATGTCAATGACACTCTGATAGCTCAAAATAATATGGAATTGATAAATGCCACTAGAGAATGGTTACATTTTCGAAAGACATGAGTGAGATAAGCTATGTGCTTGGAGTAAAAATTGTGCGGAATCTCTCATAAAGATTCATGTGCTATCTGAGAAGACCTATAGTGGTTAAATCCCGGAGTGATTCATAATGCACAACTTTAACACCCATTTATATTCTAGTTGATAAAGTGTGTGCTTTGAATTGAAGATGAAAAGAAAGAGATGTCAAGAGTGCCTTATGCAAATGCGATTGAAAGCTAGAAACACATTATGTTGTGTGTGCTCCGTAGTGTATTAGTTTCACAGTATGTGTAGCTAGTTGTCACCCGAGTAATTAGGGTCCCACGCATTTTTTGTAGACCTACGAGAGATGCTGACCCATGTCTTGTATTATGAGAGAGATGTGCCATAATTGATTGGTTATAGCAATGCGAATTGGGCTAGTGACTGAGATCAGTGAAAGTCCATCTCAGGATTTGTGTTCCTATTAATTGGTGGAGCTATCTCATGGTATAGCAAAAAGTAGACACGCATTGCTTTATCCTAAGTGAAGGCACAACATGTGGCCAGCTCCGCTACATACTAAGGTAGTGTTGTTGCGGAGCGTCCTGCATTTGTTTGGTGAAGACACTTTACTGGGACATGAGATAAGATGTATAGTTGTATGTAGGATGCACTGGGCATTGGCCTTTGCCAAGGACCCTAGAACGTAGGACAAAATTTATACATATCCATTATCACTGCATCTGGGATATGCTAGTGAAAAAGTTAATGGTGTTCTGACAAATTTGTTATGGTCATGGTAGCTTATCTATTAGCTATGGTTAATGAGGCTCCGAAATATTTTTCTTAATCTCGGAAGTTGATCCATTAACCAAATAGATCACTAGAGAGAGCTTTGCGACCCATTAAGGGTCCATGGGTCTTTAAATCGTATTCGTTACAATTTTTTGGATATTAATAATATAGTTAGATCATTCTTCAAATGAGTGTCCTTAGACTGAATGGTTGATTTTACATATCATCAGAGTGTCACCAAACTTGAATCGACCCCCTCACATGGGTAATTCACCTTGGCACTATAGATAGCGTGCAAAATGAGACATTTGATATTACGGTGCCCTGGAGATCTAGGAGCAAGCGCAATATCCCAAACAACGTATATATGCTGCCTTGGCCAAGGTTAAGATGAGATCTAATAAAGATCGATCATGAGGATTTGGCTACAATCCTATGGAGCCTAAAAAATCCGGATACGTGGATCGCAAGAAGGCGCCGAAGGGGGTGCTGGTTTGTGAGAGTTTGGTCAACTGCAGAGGTCGCAACTAGACTTATATTAGTGCAGTGTTTTATAATTTTATAATTTTCTAGTGACACACCCATTTTAATGGAAGAACACCACAACATGTGAATCATACCACATGTGTAATATGATCGCAGATGAGAATGATGAATAGATCTCTCTTCATCATTATGTGAGCTCATCCCTCTGTACCCTTAGTAACCTACAACGCTATGTCATGAAGAGGAAGCTCGATGTCACTACTTTATTATACCTACTTGGCGCGAAAGTTGACACCGTCTAAGGGGGTATATCTAGGAAAGCGGTCGAGACAAATTGGATTGGCATATGCAACATATGGAAGACATCTTACTATCGCACCATGCTTCGTTGCTCATTTCCCAGAAGGCTCGGTTGCCTGAATAGTGATGGAGTTATGAGCGCTTATCATTTGGCCTGTACACTACTTGTTCTTGAGGGATCTAGAGTGTTGAGTCAGGTGAGATACTAAGTGTCTGAGGTATAGGTGAGATATTTAAGTGATCTGTTAGTTAAGTGATGGCTTAATGGAGCACTTTCATATTGTTCGCATAAATCTGGCAAAGGTCACACGCTCCATTTCTTGTATGACCGAGACTAGCAGACCTCAAGATTATATATCTTGAGATGATGGACATACACGGTTGCCCCTAATGGGCAAGTGGAAGCTGTTAATCGGTTTGACCGGTCAAGGGGGGTGCCCATCATGGGCAACCCCACGTGGAGCTCGCACCCGCGAGCTTCCACCTCCTTTTCTTTTCCTCCCTTCTCATCTCTTCTCCCTCTCCATACACTTCCACCGCTTCCTCCTCTTCCTTGCCCTAGCTCTAAGCAAGGCCTCTACCCCTCCATTATAAATAGCCCCCCAAGGGGGGCTCGACGTGGCATGCTCCATGCGTTGGTGACATGTTGCTGGGTTACTCCTCTGGAGGTTCAAGCACGAGGACGCTAGAGGATGTGTCATGCCCGGGGATCGAGGATGAGATGCTTGGACGATGAAAGTCCCGGCCACGAGGCTTCATTTCGGGTTCACTCCCTCTGTTGGCCAAGGTATGCATGTGCGTGTGTGAGGCAGATTGAAGGGAGAGAGTGAGTAAGTGCATGTGTGTGTAGTGAAAGAAGCTCGAGAGCATAGTTCCGTTGACGGCTGTGGCAGTCCCGTCTCCCGATCTCTCTCTACTCCTTCTCTCTCCTTGTCCTTCTCCTTTATGTGTTAGACGAAATGACAAGGATAGTGTGTCGGTGAGCCGACTACACTTTTTAGGATAGTAGTCACGGGTTGTCTCAATCCCGTGACAGTTGTGGTCTACATCTCCGGGGGAAAGCATCACCATAGTCCTCAGATTTAGAGCGTGGACCCTTGGAGCCGACTCTAGTAGCCGACTCTGTGACTTTACGATGATTCACGGGTAAGAGTCGACTCTGGTAACCGATCTTGTACTTGGATGACAAAGGTACACACATATTTTTTATTTCTACTTCCGTTAGTACATATGTACATTCTATTTCTCCTGCGAAGTACATCCTCTAATTCTGAATTAGCTTTACTTATATATATTTGTGAGATTATCCAAGACCTGGTTACAAAAAAAAAGTATTCGTTACTTTGAGTGGATTAGACCAATTCATATGGGATAAAGGAGTGAGTTTCTTCAATATAAATAGCCGTTCTCCAAGGACAAGAAGCTTCACGTAGAATCACACAGATGAGTCACTCTCGGTTAAGGGGATGTTCAGGTGCTTCCCTCAGCCCCACTTTGGTATTAAGTTAACACTGGCCTAGCCTACGGTTAACCCTGGTCTAACCCTTTTTCTGCTTTGACCGTAGATTTAGGTTAATCATGTTAGAAATATAGTTAACCATGAGTGACTCCCGTATTAGAAAATCCACCCATGGAGGTGGATTTAGAGGTGGGCTAAGTGCATTTAATGCACATTAAATGCACTCTCTTTCTCTCAATCACTATCGCTCCTCTCTCTCTCTCTCATTAAGTAAGAGAAAATTTATTACGATAATGATATATTTATCATATAAAATTTATTTAAAATTTTTATGAGTTAATATATATTAAGATAAATAGTATTTTTAAAAAACATTTGTGACTTTTAAATTTTAATTGATGAGATTAATGATGTTTTATCAAAAAGTTATTTTCATAATATATCTAATTTATAGAATATATTAAGAATATTTAAAAATTAAAATAAAATATTTCTTAAGATGAACGATAACTTACATACGTAATTAATGTCATTTTTGACTTATGAGTTTTAATTAGTGAGATTATTGATGTTATTTATCAATATTAAATTATTTTCATGATATATTAAATTTATATAATATATTAAAATTATTAAAAAAAAAGATAAAATAAGTTTTGAAGATGAACAGTAATATAAATCCATAATTAATGTCATATTTGACTATTATATTTTAATTAATGAGATTATTGATGTTATTTATCAAACAAAATTTAATTTCATGATATATTATATTTATATAGTATAATAATTTTTTAAAAAATTAAGATAAAATAAAAATTTTTAAATATGAACAGTAACATAAACTCGTATTAATGTTATTTTTGAATTTTAAATTTTAATTAGTGAGATTATTGATATTATTTATTAAAAAATTAATAAAATTATTTTATGATATATTTAATATATAACATATTTTAAAAGAATTTAAATTTTAAATAAATTAAAATTTTAAAGATGAATGGTAACTAAAACTAGTAATTAATATATGTGCGAGATAGAGAGTGACTAGAGAGAGAGGGGAGGGGAGAGAGGTAGAGAGAGAGAATGAGAGATATATTAAAAAATTTTAAAGGTATATAAATGTAATATTTTATATGTCATTATTACTGGGTTAACCTACTACTTATCAAATCACACTAGATTAAAAATAGGTTATCTCACCTCTTTACTCTCAGATTAATTATCCTCCTATCAAATCAAAAATGAGTTAACTCAGAACTACTTTAATCGGGTTGAGTTAGTCCACCTTTAGACTAACTCTCAACCAAAGTGAGACTCAGAAATATTGAAGAGGATCAATTGCACATTTCAATTGTGCAGCAAAGAATTGTATTCTTTTTTTTTTTCAAAAAATTGTCTCCACTTTTGGACTCTTTTTACTTATATCCGTTCAATCAAGATGCACGTTGTACGAATATATTGATTGAATGGGCCTAAAAGTCGAGATATTATTTTATAAATAAAAAAGGTCATCACACACCTTAAAATATTAAGACCCTCTTTGTTATTGGAATAGGATAATAGATTTTATTATTCAACGAGAGGGAGTCATATAAATCTCACACGCTTCTCTAGCACACATAACACTTACTCGATCTCGAGTACCGCATTCGATCCTCTAAGATCGGATGCGATATTCTACCCATTTTTCAAAGAAGGCCGGAAGGAGGCAAACACTTCAAAACCGCTGCAATCTATTCTAGTATAACCCTGCCTCCGGTTGCAATGTCCGGATTCATTTCACTTGCACCGGTTGCAATCATTAGTCACAGATTATCTCAGTCTCGTGATAGTTATAGTTAGTAATATCTGAACCCACTTCACTTTTTACGATGTTCACGGGTTGTCTCAATCCACTGTGTCAGTCTAGGCCTGTCAATGGATTCAGATATTATCCGGATTCGCTTCGAATTCGAATCCGTATTAACGGATAATATTCGAATTCGTATTCATTTTTTCGGATACAGATAATATTCGAATTCGAATCAGAGTGGATACAGAAAATATCCGTTCGTAATATTATATATCATATAATACATATTTATAAATAATATAATATAATATAAATAATATTGTAGAGAAATTTAGATATTTTATAGTTGTATTTTAATTTAAAATTTATTATATATATTTTTGATATTTTATAATTATATTTTATATACTTTTACATTTTATAATTATATTTATATACTTTTGAATTTGAATTGGATAATTCGAATTTTAAAACGGAACGGATACTGATAGTTATATATTCGCTTCGTATCTAAATTCAAATCAGAGCGGATCAAAATCAGATAATTCGAATTTTAAAACGGAGCGGATACGGATAGTCATATATTCGCTTCGTATCCGCTTCATTGACAGGCCTATATCAGTCACACAATGCCCAAAAGTTATTATGTGGAATGTTTAATTTTTAACCAGGTTGGTCGACTTGTTGGGATGGATCGACCGGGTGATTTTACCTATGATTTTAGTCTAATTTAGATCGACTCGGATCTAGTTGTCCAGTAAAAATTTCGATGACTTGTGCTGACTCAGATTAATTCGACTGCTTTGGCTCGTTCCTAATATGATATCCGTCAGCCAAGTCCAAGTAGTGTCCAACTCAGGGTTTGCCGTCCCGCCCCGACCCGCACGACCCGACCCAGGCGGGCACCGGGTCGCACGGGCTGGGGGTCGTGGACGGGACGCACTGGACCGCAAGGTCCCGTGCGTCCCGCCACGTACCGCTCCCGTGCCCGGCGGGACCCGGCTCGATACGGGCGGGTCGGGGCGGTTCGCCCATTTAACGGGCCGAAGGGGGAGGCTCCCTCCATCCCTCCCACCGGCGAACGGCGGTGCAGCGGCGGCGGACGGCGATCAGAGCGGCGGCCGGCGGCTTTGGGCGGCTCAGGGCGGCGATCGGAGGTAGGTAGGTGAAATTTTTTTTTAAATGATCGGGGGTGGGGAAGGGGGGGCGTCGACCGTTGGATGTGACCGGAGGTGGGGGTGGGGGAGGAGGCCGTCTGCCAGCCGGATCTGGCCGGAGGTGGACGGAGGTGGGGGTGGGGGACGGCGGGGGGGGAGGCTGGGCGTCTGCCGCCGTGGGGGACGGGGGGGGGGGGCTGGGCGTCTGCCACCGGCAGGCCGTGGGGGGACGGGGGGGCTGGGCGTCTGCCACCGGCAGGCCGTGCCGTGGGGGGACGGGGGGGGGGGGGGGGCTGGGCGTCTGCCACCGGCAGGCCGTGTCGGGGGGGACGGGGGGGGGGCGTCTGCCACCGTGGGGGACGGCGGGGGGGGGGGGGGGTCTGGGCGTCTGCCACCGGCAGGCGGTGGGGGGACGGCGGGGGGGGGGGGGGGGGGGGTGGGCTGGGCGTCTGCCACCGTGGGGGGGGGGGGGGGGGGTGGGCGTCTGCGACCGTGGGGGGGGGGGGGGGACTGGGCCAAGGGCGGTTTGGGGGGGGGAGAGGAAAAAAAATTATTTTTTTAAAATTTTATATCTTTTTTAATTTAAAAAAGTATAAGAATAAAATTTGTTAGATTGTCATTGTTTAATATTATTTTTGATGTATTGTTGAATTCATGTTGTAGAAAAAATATAATTTTTATTTAATTCATGTTGTAGAATTAAATATATTGATATATTATTTAATTCGTGTTGTAGAAATAATATAAATATCGTTTAATTCATGTTGTAGAAATACATTTATGTTTGATATATTACTTAATTCATGTTTAAATATTAGATTTAATTGAGATGTATTAAATTTAAAATTTAATTATGTATAATTAATGATATTATTTTCATTATTAGTTGTAGGCGTAAAATAATATAATAATTAATTTTAAAAATTTTAAAGATGTTTTTCATTTAAATATATCTATAGTGAGAAATATTTTACAAAAAATTAAAGGTAATATTTATAATTTAAATTAAGTAGAGATGTTTTGAATTTAAATATAAATTTATTGATAAATATTTTACAAATAATTTTAAATGTAATTAAGATGTATAATGTAATTTAAGTAGAGATGTTTTTAATGTAAATAGTGTTGAATATTTTATAAATAATTTTAAAGTTAATTTAGATCTAAAATATAATTTAAATAGAGATGTTTTTAATGTAAACTCTCTTGAATATTTTATAAATAATTTTAAAGTTACTTTAGATCTATAATGTAATTTAATTAGAGATGTTTATAATTTAAATATATAAATAGTGAAAAATATTTTACAAATAATTTTAAAGTTAATTTATATGTATAATGTACATTATTTAGATATGTTTATAATTTATATGTGTCATGTAATTTAATTAGAGATGTAATTTTAAATATCTAATTAGTGATAAATAATTTTAAAGTTAATGTATATGTATGAATTATAAATATTAACCTTATATGTTTGTTATAGAAATAATGATATTATTTTGAACTAAATTATATTAACATGTATTAAATATTGAATTTAGTCTTGCATGGTACGCAAATAATGAAATTATGTTCAATGTTAATTGTAGATGGCAAATAATATATTTTCATAATTTGACTTTCTTAATTTTAGGCCTTAGCACTCTATGGCTCCTAAGGAACGAACAAGTGATATTGGGTGGTCACACGGAGTTTTGTTGGATGGGAACCGTAGGTGTTGGCGTTGTAACTATTGTAAAATAGAACACCGGGGAGGAGGGGTGTCTCGGTTGAAGAAGCATTTGGCAGGAGGAGCCGGGGCAGGATACTCTGAGGTTGCTGGGTGTACCCATGTGCCTAGAGATGTGAAACTTGCAATGGCTAGGCACCTGCGGGAGAAGAGAGCTGAGATGCAAGAAAAGGAAAAAAAGAAGAAAAGGGATCAAGCGGCAGTGAGCGGAATAGCAAGCGGCAGCAACGAGGAGGAATGTGCATGGACACCCAGTGACGAAGACGAACAAGCACGTACTGAGCATGCTAATGTGTATGTCACTGTGAACGATCCATACGAAGCCGAGTTTCGTGAGGCAGTACGTCAGAGCATGGAAGAGTCAAGACATCCCGAGGAGACTACAATCCGTAGCCGCGAGGCGGCGAGGACCGGAGCATCAGGGAGTGGTGGTTCATCTACGACTCGACAATCACGAGGCATAAGGAGTTTATTGACTGGTGACTCGGGGACACAAAGAAAAAGGACACAATCGATCAACATTGAAGATTTGGAGTCCGGTGCACTATCCCGAGAGCATGGCAAGCAAACGAGGATGGACGATGCGTATGGCCAGAAGGGACCTAAATGGAAACTTGGTCAGGCTGTTGCAAAATGGTGGCACCACGCGGGTCTGCCTTTCAATGCAGCCAATAGCCCTTACTACAAGCCAATGTTTCAGGAAGCACAGGTCCTTGGACTAAACGTGCAGCCACCTACAGCGAGAGAATTGGCTGGCGTATACCTTGATGAACAGGTTGCTGAGATCAAGAGTTACATTGACTCATTCAAGCATAAATGGACAAAGTACGGAGTCACACTGATGTGTGATGGATGGTCAGGTACCACAAAATCTAGCCTGATCAACTTCCTTGTTTATTGTGACAGACATGTATTCTTTCACAAATCAGTGGATGCGTCTGGTCAAATTCATAGTCATCAATATATTTTGTCATTGATGGAGCAAGTGGTGACTGAGATTGGGAAGGAGTACATTGTGCAAGTGGTGACTGACAATGGGTCGAACTATAAGAAGGCCGGGGAGGAGCTAATGAAGAAAAAACGGCACATTTTCTGGACCCCCTGTGCAGCGCATTGTGTAGATCTGATGCTGAAGGAGATTGGGCAGCTTCGTATGGTAAAATCTGTGGTCGAGGTGGCACAAAAAATCACGAAATATATTTACAACCACACACTTGTATTGGCATGGATGAGGGAGCATTGTGGCGGCGAACTGTTGAGGCCTGGCATCACACGATTTGCCACCAACTACATCGCATTGCAGAGCCTATTGAAGCACAATGATGGGTTGAAGCAAATGTTTAGAGGTGAGACCTGGCTGAGTTCCTCTTTTGCTGCTTCACGTGAAGGGGCGGAGGTCGAAGGGATTATCAACACCTCGAATTTTTGGGAACGAGTGAAGGTATTAGTGTCATTGATAGAGCCACTGTATGAGGTTCTACGATGCGTGGATGGGGATAGAGTACCAACCATGTGGTTGGTGTACAGCAAAATAGAAGCAGCCAAGCGGAAGATCCTTACAACGTCCAAAAAATATGGACCCACCATTCTAGAGATTGTGGAGGACAGATGGGACAGACAAATGAGTCGCGATCTTCACATGGCAGTTAAACACTTACATTCTCGTCCAATCAATGAGCTGTGATTTTCAATTGATATTAATATGTAATTCATTGTCTTACGATTGCAGCGTACTATCTACATCCGGCCTTCCAATATGCTCGGGCCCTTGCTTATGACGATACGTTGATAGAATCGGTCAACATTGTGGTAGACCGATTGTCTTTCACCCCAACAGATGCTGCTGATGCGTTGAATGAGATATACTTGAATATTTTAACATTGACAATATTAAATGAAATATACACTTCATATTTTTTGATAATGCAGATGAAAATATTTAGAGAGGGAATTTGTTCATTTGCGACACCTAATGCCATGGCCAGTCGTGATAGATTCGACACAGGTAAGGTGTCTTCACAATGTACCTTCTATGTCTCGAGAAGTAATTTTTACATCTAATTATTATATTGTACGTGATCTGTCTTAAACACAGCTGAGTGGTGGCTAAATTACGGCACAAGTGCACCCGTATTAAGGAAGATCGCAATGAGAGTTCTATCGTAAACATCCTCGTCGAGTGGGTGTGAGCGGAATTGGTCGACGTTCTCCTTCTTGCATACTAAGCTGAGGAATAGGCTAACACACCGCAGGCTAGACAAAATGGTGTATGTTCATTACAACATGAGGCTAAAGGTCCGGCATGTACAAATGGATACAAGGAGAGGAGAGGGAGATTACGACCCAACGGATGCTGTGTACTTGCGAGACGATGATGACCCTATGGTAGCATGGGTTGCAAGAGCCACAACCGAGCGTGGTGAGGCAGAATTGGACGAGGAGGCTGAAGAACCTGGCGAGACACCACGGCCTAATACTTTTCTCGCATCAGCTGTACAAGAGGCAGTCGGGGAGGGAGATGACACCCATGTGCATTTGGGTGGTGACGACTCAGCAGCGGGACGTGATGATGAAATTAGTTTAGATGAAGACCTCGTCATTGGGGGTGGAGGCACATCGTATGTGTACGATGATACAGCATGGGAGCGATTGATCCAACCCCCATTAATTGAGCGTCAAGAGCCACCTCAGGTGAATTAATACATGAAAATCGAATCGCAAATTTCATTAAATAGCATAGTGATATATTGATGTATGATAGCAATATATTGCAGGTCGGTCCGACAAATGACAACATTGCGGGAGAACAGTGGTCCCGAGTTGCTGTACCGCGGCATTCAATATCTGCGGAACCAAGAAGATTATCCACTTCAAGAGAGGCTAGGGGGAGTTCCTTATTTAGAGAGGTGAAATTATATTGTCATTTCTACATTTGTTAATATATAATTCATTGGTAATTGAATATATTCTTCTTTCAATTGTGTAGTCTTCGGTAGCATCGAAACAACCATCTCAGTCTGCTGCGCCCCGACGCTCAACATCTAAGGCTAAGGCACCCAATCAGTCTTCTCAGGTATACGTATAGACTTACACAATAGAAAGTAAATTGAAAAATTATCTAAGCAGGCTTCTGCTTCTCAGGCATCTAGAGGGACACAACATGCAGCATGTAAGCCGCCCCCTGCTCCACAGAAGAAAAAATCATCATGGACCACATTATTCACCAGCAAGAAGGACAAGGGACCACCATTAAATCCGATAGATTTTACAGATATGGAGACATTAGATCTCAATGCAGATGACGACACTCCAGAGCCTTCTGTTGAGCCCCGCATTAGTGGGAGTCATGACTCCGATGCTGAGAGTACACTGTAGCGACCCGAGAATCCGATTACCGGGAAGGCCCGATAACCCGAGACTCGCACCGCCGCCCACGAGCCAGGAGGGCTCGGAAGGGCTAAAAGGAGTGTGGAGGCACAAAGAAATAGGAAATAAAGCAGGACAACCAACAACAACAAGCTGAAAGAAAGAACAGCAACAGCTACAACAGAGTCCAGTCCAACCGAAAGTACAGTCTAAAGCAGTAAAACGTACCACGTGCCAAGTGAACACTCGGCCCGGCAAGCTGGCAACAGAGAACCTCCGCTCCGCACCCTCGAACCACGAGGAAGAACCGCCACACCTGAAAAGCAGGGAATGAGTCTCCAAAACAGAGACTCAGCAGGGATCCCGCGGAACCCCAACCGGAAACAACGGCGGTAGCGGAAAGGAGAGCTACAACTACAGCAGGAACAGCAAACCGGTGGCCGGTCAAAAACTCGGCACTACAGCTACTCCTACTGCACCGGAAGGTACACCTCGGTCACGCAGACGAAGCTACCGAACCACACTAGTACCACCTACCGAAGCAAGAACACACGGCAACCACGCCGTAGAGGCCTGTCCCTCGGACACAGCCGACCTGGACACGCTGTCCAAGGTGCGACCCCGACCATCCGATCGCGGGTACCGCACAACAAGACCCAACCTCGGTAAAGCCACTAGCATTAGACCCTTGGCGCGAAAACCAACACACGCGCCACGGCGAAACAACCGAACTCAACGGTCAACACGACCGAAAACCCGAAGGTCGAAATCACGGAAACTGATAGTCTGTCACTCCGTACTCGACAGGAGTACCACCCACTAGAAGCACAGCCGGTAGCGTCCCCTGACGTCTTACACCGCACCGCAAGTGAACTGCCTGACGTGGTAGCTCCTACCCGAGGCACGAACACCGCACAAGTAACTACAACAAGTGACTAGCTGGGGTCACGCCCGTCGACGTGGGTCCAACCGCCCCCAACCACGTGTGCACACACAGACCGCGCGTCCCTGGTCTGGTCCTCTGACCGGTTTTCCCCTCAGCCGGACTCTGGCTGCAAGACGTGGGGCCCGACGGCAACCGGTCCACAAACCGCCTCTAAGGGTAAGCCCGTACACCACTCCCTGGTGCGACTAGCACACGCGTACTAGTAGGCTACGACTAGTGGAGGGTCACTGAAGGAGTAGACTCTCAAGTCAACGGAAAACAACGTCCGCATCCGACAAAGTACGGGGACCATCCCACGTACTAGCACCGTCGCACGATGACCACAGTCGGAGAAGAAACGGGACTCACAGTCCACAGCCGCGCACACACCCTGCGCGAGAGTCGAGAAAACCCAAGTGACGCTAAGTCACTGGGCTCTGGACAGTCCTCTAGACGCCCTACACCCAACGGTCCTTGAGTCACAAGACTCGGGGTCAAGACCGTTGCACGCAACAGCACAAGGCCGTCAATCTAGTCCAAGCTCTAGGTCTAAAACCACTGTAGCACGAATACCGAGGCAGCTCACGAGCCGCCGAAACCATTCCCTTGGGAAGGGAACTCACAGGACTAAGGCCACACACACGGCCCACGCGGAAAGCACAGAAGCACGATTCCCAAGGCAACTTGCACACCACCAAGCTGTGGCCCAACTCAAGGAAAAGAGGGAAGCCTCCAGCTCCAGACTGGACAACTGGGCTCGCAGCCCAAGGCCTCACACAGGACCCACTCGGGGATCGCTTTTCGGAGAAACCGATGACACACGTCAACACACGGTGACACGAGTCGAGAACTCTACACCCGGGACTCCAACGTACCACGACACCTGGCCCCGACGACGTGCACAACATCCGTCAGGCCACAGGTCGGCACGTGGTTCGAGAACCACACACCCGGGACTCGAATCAGTCAAAACGGAAACACCGGGTTAGACTGGCACATGTGCGGTTCACCCTGGGCCGCTCAAGGGATGTGCGGCTAGGGTACAGCCGCTCAAAAGACATGCGGTCAGGCAGGAGCCGCACAAGGCTCTAATCGGACTAACCCCAAATGGAGGATGGACGGTTAGGGCTGGACCGCCCAAGGGGATGTGCGGCCAAGGATCGTCCGCACAACCTAACCGACCTACTCCAGTGCCGGTCAAAACGGTTTTGACCAAACCGCACAACCCAACCGACACTAAACTGTTGACCAAGGGTCAACTGGGATATGCGGTCAGCTCCTGGCCGCACAAGCCCACGGAAGGACAGACGGCTGGGTACCAACCGTCCATGGGGGAGACATGCGGTTCTCACCTGGCCGCACATCAAATGTGCGGTCTATCGTGCGACCGCACAACCCCAAACCAAGAGAAAATGAACGGGCCAAAGGCAACCGCCCTCGCGATGGACGGGCCCGGTTCGACCGCCCAACCATCACGGCGGGTAAACCCAGGGGGTCTCCCGATCGTAGCCTTTCCACGCCCCGTTCGTGCCGAAACGAAGGGGATACAACCACAACCACCCTGGCAATCACGTGGACTCCGACCGGAGTCAAAACGACGCACGAATCGCGAGAAACGAGCGATTCTACCGAAGTTACCCAAAAAGGGTTACCGAGCTTCTCGGAGCTCTACCGGTCCAACGGGACCACCAATCGAGACGAAATCAGGGGGAAAAGAACGCTCTCGCCCCAAGGAATCCGTTGACAGTAACCGATCTGGAAACCGTCGCCGTTTCCCGACCGACCCTACGAAACCCACAAAACCACAGTTTCGCTAGAACGGACCCAAACACAGCTGTTTCCGCGCCGAACGACGTGCAATGGCAGGGGAAACGAGCAGAACGCAGTGGTGTTCCGTCACCCTACCTCCACCGAAGAAACCGTGCGCCGAAGCGACTAATCCACGCCGAAAACCGCCCGGAACGCGAACGACGCCATCTCGGAATCCACCGAGGGATCGCGCCCGCCTCCGCCTCGATCCTCATCCATCCTCGCCCGCGCCTCGCCCGCGCCGTCCCCGCCTCGCCCGTACTCCGCCCCGTCGGCCGCCGGAGAGAGAGGGAGAGAGGAGAGAGCGTGAGAAGAGAGAGGGAGAGAAATGAGAAATGAGAGGGGAGAGAGAGAGAAAAGCTATTTATAGGGAAATCCGGAAAATCGGAAAAATCCAGAAAAATAGAAAATCACACCCTCGCGATCCTCGGAACGCACCGATCGCAACGGTACCACTCGCGCCCTGGTGAACGGCCCGGTTCACCCGCAACGAGGTTCCGAAGGGAAAGCCGAAACCCACGCCGGGAATCGGAAAAACACACGCGGAAAAAGCCGCGGAACGCCTCCGGGCCTCCGAAACGACTCCGGATCGCACCGATCCGAACACGAAAGATGTCCGAAACGAAATTTCAGACAAAACAGAGTTGGACAATCCGAGAAACCAGATCCGGAGCCCACGAAAAGGATCCGAAGAATCCGGGGCATTACAGCCCTCCCCCCTTAAAGGAATTTCGTCCTCGAAATTCAGGACCAAGCACGAAGTCCCAGGGGAAGAACACAGAATCACTGACACGCTGTCAGAGCCCCAGCACAGAAAACCTCGATTCTCACGAAAACACCGATCCTGAGGACACAGCCAGACCTACAATCACAAGCAACACCTCGCTCCTCGCGCCGAGCACACAGGCCACAGAGCAGGCATATACCAAAGGACACAGTCCGGCATCACCTCAGACAACGCGAGAATCCACCGTGGCGCCGCAGCCACGATCTCGCTCACCGAGGAAACACAACCCTCGACACGAGCAACAGCTACTGATCCACCCCAGGGTCAGCAGACAAAACACACATCAGCTTCACAACCAGCTGACAGGTCGCACACCCTCCTCAAGGGAGCAACCAACACAGAGCCTCCACCAGCTCAAGCAGCCAGCTCAACAGACCGCAACCAGCACATCGGCTCAACACCAAGAAACACCCCACACATGGCAAGCCGAAAGCCGGACACAACACCGTGCCAATTCTCGTCAGAAGACAAACTTCGACAAAGTCCAGATCCCATCCGGAAAGGCACATCGCAGAAACGACCATCAAAGGTCTCGCTGGCACACGGCTCTCGCCACGCTCGAGCCCCAACAACCAGCATCTTCTGTCTCTGAAAAGACCATCCACTGGTCGCCAAATACACGTCAACGGGAAACCTCCACCGGCCCAACAGGCACGATCCAATTCACAGCAGGCCATCCGCTGACTCACACATAGACCGATGCCACATCTCGAGCTACACTCCTCTCGGACTCCGCATCCGAGCTCGATCATCGCGCCAACTCGACCCTCTCGGGGAGCACGACGAAACCAAATGACAGAACATGGCGTCTTCAGTCATCACCCTCACGGGACTCAGACTTATAGGGAACCACCCCATGCTAATCACCAAACCAGGGATAACCTTGCGACACCAACGTCCTATCAAGGACCACCAACCGACGCTAATCTCACAGAAGGCCTCCGCCCACAAGCGTCACTCATCCATCTGGTCTCATCAAATCCTTCGATCAATCCAAGTGGACACCTGCCAATCCCGATTCCGCCCTTACCACAGAGCCACGGGACACCACCTGGACAGCGCTCGCGGGTCCCTAAGCAATAACCATCTCACCGTCACAATCCGACAAGACCGTAGAACCAACGGAAGCCCACAGCCTGCCAGAGACCACTTCTCCAAAAACGATCTTATCCGAGGACACGACTGGGAACACAAGTCGGGCACCAAGCCGCCGACTCTGACCAACACATCCTCGACCATCGTCAGGCGACATCCTCAACAACCCCATCCAGGTCCAACACCAACGCCTGACACGGCTTCCAACACAGGAACATGGTACTCATGCGGCGCACTAGCCAGCACTTTTCCCAACACTCCACCTGCCAGTGCCAAGAACCACGACTTCTCGGGCAACGGCACGGCAACAACACGTTTCACACCGAGGAACCCATCCTCCGATGCTCAACGCAAACTCAGGAATCCGCCCGTAGCAACCAACGCTACGATCCTGAACCAATGGGTTACGAGCCCACCACGCTTCCGCTGCGCACTCAGATCCGCGCACACAGCCGAGAAAGCAAACGCCGCCCAACCAGCGCTCGTCCTTTCGGAACAGCACCGGCACACCCTCACACGACAAGGGAACGGGCACAACTTCTCACAGACAACCACCTTGCCAAGATAAGGAGCACGTCTCGCACGGACTTCATGGCACACAAGGCCAACCAATCCGGCACACAATGCAAGACGACGATCCTTAGCCGAACGCAATCTCTCCAACCAAAGGAGAAACCAGCGCACTTTCGACCAACGGAAGAACTCCACGCTCGACCTGACCTCGAACCTCGCGCACGCTGGAAACAGCACCATCCAGCACCAAGGAAAACCATCGCTTCCATCAGGTCAGCGCCTCCGACACACTCGACGAGTGTCACGTCGGACCACCATCACAGCATCTCTCGATGCACCACCGCTGCAATTCCTCGAACTGCAACACGGCATGCCAAGAGCCGCCACACGAGCCATAACCGACAACCGCCGATGCTCACCCTCGAGTCCCGAAACTCGCCGTGGAGCCTTCACATCTCAAGCCAACTCCAGGGCGAACACAACCCATCCACTGACAGAAGCACAGGAGCAAGACTTACTGGGACATCTCTGCCAAATCTGCCTCGAAATCAGCAGAACGATCAGGACCGACACGTCATTTCTGACGCAACAGAGCACGACAAAACATCAGGCTCGACGAAACAGCAGCCCACCGAGAAGACATTCCGCTCACCGAGCACACTTCTCGATCAGAACGCCTCAGGAGCTGGACAAACCTCAAGCTGGAGTGACCAAAAACCGACAGCAGCTCCCTCAGAGCACGCTCACGGCCACTTAACCAAGAACAGTCCGCACCAGACACCTGACCACGCTGCAGGTTCCTCGAACGCAGCACCGCGGACTCACGCCTGCCAGCAACCTCTGCCCAACGCAGCACAACCAGGGCCACCACCGATGAGGGAGAAGGCTCTCGACCTCGATCCTTAGACCCCACGCTGGCACGAAAGCCGCGGACAGCAACCACCTTCACAGCGCCGCACAGCGCACTCAAGCTCTCAAGCGAGAAACAAAGCGGAAAAACAAGCACAAAACCCTATGCCAGCTGCCGACTGTACTGGACCTTACGGACTCTGATCACTGCAATGTTTCGAATTCCTAAGTACGCCCACAACCACCGCTCTGATACCAGCTGTAGCGACCCGAGAATCCGATTACCGGGAAGGCCCGATAACCCGAGACTCGCACCGCCGCCCACGAGCCAGGAGGGCTCGGAAGGGCTAAAAGGAGTGTGGAGGCACAAAGAAATAGGAAATAAAGCAGGACAACCAACAACAACAAGCTGAAAGAAAGAACAGCAACAGCTACAACAGAGTCCAGTCCAACCGAAAGTACAGTCTAAAGCAGTAAAACGTACCACGTGCCAAGTGAACACTCGGCCCGGCAAGCTGGCAACAGAGAACCTCCGCTCCGCACCCTCGAACCACGAGGAAGAACCGCCACACCTGAAAAGCAGGGAATGAGTCTCCAAAACAGAGACTCAGCAGGGATCCCGCGGAACCCCAACCGGAAACAACGGCGGTAGCGGAAAGGAGAGCTACAACTACAGCAGGAACAGCAAACCGGTGGCCGGTCAAAAACTCGGCACTACAGCTACTCCTACTGCACCGGAAGGTACACCTCGGTCACGCAGACGAAGCTACCGAACCACACTAGTACCACCTACCGAAGCAAGAACACACGGCAACCACGCCGTAGAGGCCTGTCCCTCGGACACAGCCGACCTGGACACGCTGTCCAAGGTGCGACCCCGACCATCCGATCGCGGGTACCGCACAACAAGACCCAACCTCGGTAAAGCCACTAGCATTAGACCCTTGGCGCGAAAACCAACACACGCGCCACGGCGAAACAACCGAACTCAACGGTCAACACGACCGAAAACCCGAAGGTCGAAATCACGGAAACTGATAGTCTGTCACTCCGTACTCGACAGGAGTACCACCCACTAGAAGCACAGCCGGTAGCGTCCCCTGACGTCTTACACCGCACCGCAAGTGAACTGCCTGACGTGGTAGCTCCTACCCGAGGCACGAACACCGTACAAGTAACTACAACAAGTGACTAGCTGGGGTCACGCCCGTCGACGTGGGTCCAACCGCCCCCAACCACGTGTGCACACACAGACCGCGCGTCCCTGGTCTGGTCCTCTGACCGGTTTTCCCCTCAGCCGGACTCTGGCTGCAAGACGTGGGGCCCGACGGCAACCGGTCCACAAACCGCCTCTAAGGGTAAGCCCGTACACCACTCCCTGGTGCGACTAGCACACGCGTACTAGTAGGCTACGACTAGTGGAGGGTCACTGAAGGAGTAGACTCTCAAGTCAACGGAAAACAACGTCCGCATCCGACAAAGTACGGGGACCATCCCACGTACTAGCACCGTCGCACGATGACCACAGTCGGAGAAGAAACGGGACTCACAGTCCACAGCCGCGCACACACCCTGCGCGAGAGTCGAGAAAACCCAAGTGACGCTAAGTCACTGGGCTCTGGACAGTCCTCTAGACGCCCTACACCCAACGGTCCTTGAGTCACAAGACTCGGGGTCAAGACCGTTGCACGCAACAGCACAAGGCCGTCAATCTAGTCCAAGCTCTAGGTCTAAAACCACTGTAGCACGAATACCGAGGCAGCTCACGAGCCGCCGAAACCATTCCCTTGGGAAGGGAACTCACAGGACTAAGGCCACACACACGGCCCACGCGGAAAGCACAGAAGCACGATTCCCAAGGCAACTTGCACACCACCAAGCTGTGGCCCAACTCAAGGAAAAGAGGGAAGCCTCCAGCTCCAGACTGGACAACTGGGCTCGCAGCCCAAGGCCTCACACAGGACCCACTCGGGGATCGCTTTTCGGAGAAACCGATGACACACGTCAACACACGGTGACACGAGTCGAGAACTCTACACCCGGGACTCCAACGTACCACGACACCTGGCCCCGACGACGTGCACAACATCCGTCAGGCCACAGGTCGGCACGTGGTTCGAGAACCACACACCCGGGACTCGAATCAGTCAAAACGGAAACACCGGGTTAGACTGGCACATGTGCGGTTCACCCTGGGCCGCTCAAGGGATGTGCGGCTAGGGTACAGCCGCTCAAAAGACATGCGGTCAGGCAGGAGCCGCACAAGGCTCTAATCGGACTAACCCCAAATGGAGGATGGACGGTTAGGGCTGGACCGCCCAAGGGGATGTGCGGCCAAGGATCGTCCGCACAACCTAACCGACCTACTCCAGTGCCGGTCAAAACGGTTTTGACCAAACCGCACAACCCAACCGACACTAAACTGTTGACCAAGGGTCAACTGGGATATGCGGTCAGCTCCTGGCCGCACAAGCCCACGGAAGGACAGACGGCTGGGTACCAACCGTCCATGGGGGAGACATGCGGTTCTCACCTGGCCGCACATCAAATGTGCGGTCTATCGTGCGACCGCACAACCCCAAACCAAGAGAAAATGAACGGGCCAAAGGCAACCGCCCTCGCGATGGACGGGCCCGGTTCGACCGCCCAACCATCACGGCGGGTAAACCCAGGGGGTCTCCCGATCGTAGCCTTTCCACGCCCCGTTCGTGCCGAAACGAAGGGGATACAACCACAACCACCCTGGCAATCACGTGGACTCCGACCGGAGTCAAAACGACGCACGAATCGCGAGAAACGAGCGATTCTACCGAAGTTACCCAAAAAGGGTTACCGAGCTTCTCGGAGCTCTACCGGTCCAACGGGACCACCAATCGAGACGAAATCAGGGGGAAAAGAACGCTCTCGCCCCAAGGAATCCGTTGACAGTAACCGATCTGGAAACCGTCGCCGTTTCCCGACCGACCCTACGAAACCCACAAAACCACAGTTTCGCTAGAACGGACCCAAACACAGCTGTTTCCGCGCCGAACGACGTGCAATGGCAGGGGAAACGAGCAGAACGCAGTGGTGTTCCGTCACCCTACCTCCACCGAAGAAACCGTGCGCCGAAGCGACTAATCCACGCCGAAAACCGCCCGGAACGCGAACGACGCCATCTCGGAATCCACCGAGGGATCGCGCCCGCCTCCGCCTCGATCCTCATCCATCCTCGCCCGCGCCTCGCCCGCGCCGTCCCCGCCTCGCCCGTACTCCGCCCCGTCGGCCGCCGGAGAGAGAGGGAGAGAGGAGAGAGCGTGAGAAGAGAGAGGGAGAGAAATGAGAAATGAGAGGGGAGAGAGAGAGAAAAGCTATTTATAGGGAAATCCGGAAAATCGGAAAAATCCAGAAAAATAGAAAATCACACCCTCGCGATCCTCGGAACGCACCGATCGCAACGGTACCACTCGCGCCCTGGTGAACGGCCCGGTTCACCCGCAACGAGGTTCTGAAGGGAAAGCCGAAACCCACGCCGGGAATCGGAAAAACACACGCGGAAAAAGCCGCGGAACGCCTCCGGGCCTCCGAAACGACTCCGGATCGCACCGATCCGAACACGAAAGATGTCCGAAACGAAATTTCAGACAAAACAGAGTTGGACAATCCGAGAAACCAGATCCGGAGCCCACGAAAAGGATCCGAAGAATCCGGGGCATTACATACACCGACAGGGTCTTCATCCCATGGAGGTGGTGGTTCTCAAGGTGACCAACGGAGTCCTCGTCATAATACTAGTGCTGGTGGCAGAGAGTACAGCAGTGGTCATAGTAGAGGTCGTGGGGGCCGTCAATATGGCGCATGGACAGAGGAGCAGCACTTCACACATGCCACGCAAGATGAGGACCACGGTGCTCCACCGGCAGGGACGAGACGGGCAGCTGATCATTGGGATCCCTACTATGGAAGTTCGGTTGCAGACAGTACCAGCTATCAAGGCATGTTGTCTGATTTTGAGAGCATGAGCACACATGACTCCCAGGGATCTGGAAGCTCGTATGGACGATCATGGCCGCAGCAGCCGATGTATCATGGCGACTCAGATAACAGTAGTTCATTTTTCCCATCGTATCCATATCCTTATGCCACAGCTACGTCAGTAGAGGTCGTGTACGCACAAGGTTCGCAGCAGTATGAATACTACGTACGCATGTACTGGGAGAACTATTCATGTTCAATGCGCTATGAAGACTATCTGTCCTATCTGCGGACCACATTTAATGTCAGATTGTTTGGAGATGGGCACTGGCCCAGTTTGGGTCCATAGTCTTTATTAGTATGTATCATTTGGTTACATTTATAACTAACTAATAATTAATTGTAGATTTCTTCATATATAGAGTTCTATACTTGTCATTGAAATTACTAATGTAAACTTTTACATCATTTGCAGGTCATCATGGACGGACGGCGTCACCCTGCGTGGGAGCATGGATACTCTGTTGAGGGTGATGGACATGTGCACTGTAGATACTGCGAACATCGCGTCACCGGCATACACAGGTTTGCGGAGCACCTTGCAGGAGTGGGACGCGATGTTCGTGCATGCGACCGAGTTCCGGGAGATGTCAGACATTCATTCCGGACACAGTTACAGGATAGATACGGTTCTCGTAGCACACCGAGGACATCTTCTTCTACCTCCCGGGTACCTCCACCACGAGCACAGGGCGGAGCAGGATCTTCCTCCACGTCCAGAGTTCGAGCAGCACCAGCACCAGCACCAGTCGCACATGATAGAATTGAAGCTATAGATGTAGTGAGGACTTTTTTTACAGATTTTCATGTACCCTCCACCGCAGCACACGACCCATCATTTGTGCAGATGGTTACATATTTTCAGTCCCACCCACATGTATCTCCACCCACTAGGATAGAGTTAGATTATACGGGTGATCAGTCTCATGTATCTGATGATGAGTTTTGGGATTCGAGCTTCACTGATGATGAGGATGAGTGAGTTTTAGGATTCGGGTTACACAGATGAGGAGGATGAGTAAGTTTTGGGATTCGGGTTTCACAGATGGACGAGGATTAGTGAGTTTTTGTATTTTATACTTCATGAATGAATGTCATTATTATGTCACTGTTTACTTTTACATATTTAGTAATTGAAATAAATTTTTATGTATTATATATAATAGGATGTTTAATTAAGCGGTGTAATATGTAATTTTTATATAATTAATTATGTATAATTTAGTATGGATCTATTATCTTAAATAAACTCTACATTCTAATATTTTTAAATATATATAACATTTAATCTTTCAAAATAAATTTCTTAAAATTTTTTAAAAAAATTTACAAAAAATCGCGTCGAGAGCCAAAGGGGCGGATCGGGTCGCTGTGCGACCCGCCCGACCCGACCCGTCCCGCGCCGAGACCGGGTCGGCCGGGTCGGGCGGGTCGGCAAACCCTGGTCCAACTATGGTTTTTAGTTTTAACTCCAATGATCTTTCATATTTACAGATTAATCCCTCTAATATATATATTTATTTATAAGTTTCACAATTACACATTTATTTGTTAAACATCTTTTTCTAGGGACTTTCTTTTTTAGGTACACGGGGGGTTTTCTCAGTAATAACGGGCTGTTTACTAAATAACTTGTCATTTTAAGGAGTATACACGATGGGCTTTCTCGATAATAAAGAAACGTCCGGATTGAAGGGCTTGTAAATATGAAAAAGTATAGGGGCTAAACGCTGAAAATATATTGCACATACGGAAATTTGAACTTGGACGGCTTAAAGGGGGAGCTATCGGGTTAGCCCAATTTGAACTGGGCTTGTGGTGGTCCATTTTTCAGCGACCTCCTCCTCAAGGAAAACCCTACTCTGCAAACCAAAAAAAAACGCTGCTTTCTCTTCTGCTCCCACTCCATCTCGTCCTCTTCCTCCGCCCGCTAAAGCCTCCGCAAGCGCCATGGAGAAGGGGGGAGAAGCGCGCAAAACTTGCTCGAGGTAAGGTGGCTCGCGGACTCCATCTTCGGGCAACTGCTTGCCCGTAGAAGGTAGCGTTGGATTCGGCATATGAGAAAGCTCTGGAGAGCATCTTCTCTTCTTAAATGGGTTACTCCATCCTCATCAGAAGGGCGGGCTTGGTCACCTCGGGTCCCTGGTTTCCCTGGTTCCGGTGGTTTGGGAGTGCTGAAGGTTTCATCTTTTTACAGAGGTGTGTGTGGGCATGCCAGAAAGTCGCCTACTTTGGATGCCACCGTCAGGAACCGCATTGATTCCGTTAAATTTCCATCTATTGCAGATGTGGGCAGTTTTTGTTCCCCAGGAGTCGTTGCTTTTGGCAGCAATCGCGGAGGTTTTAGATGCTTTTCCACTGAGAAAAAGGTGTTGGATCTCCAAAGTGGCCACCATGTAGCTCAGGCCATTACAGAGGCGCAGGCAGCTCTGATGGACTACCTTCACTACACAAGAAGCTTGCAGTTCACTGATGCTGAACACATAAGCAAAAACTCGCCCATTTTCCTCAACAAGCTTCTTCAGAAGGTGAAGGATCCACAAGATGTCGGCCATTCGATAACCCGCTTCCTTCACTTCCACCCGATTAATGAGTTTGAGCCATTCTTTGAGAGCTTGGGTTTGACACCTTCTGACTTCAACCCGTATCTCCCGCGGAGTTTGATGTTCCTTTCAGATGATAGTGTGCTGCTTGAGAATTATTACACTCTATGCAATTATGGCATAGCTCGCACAAGGATTGGAAAGATGTACAAGGAAGCAACCGAGATCTTCCGCGGAGATTGTGGGATTTTGAGTTCAAAGCTTCGGGCTTTTGAGGTACTAGGATTGAGTAAGACCAGTGTCATTAATATTGTTTCTTCCACTCCATCTCTTTTGATCGGGGATGTTGACCGAGAATTCATTAGAGTGCTAGAGGAGTTGGAAAGCATGGGCGTTGATCGTGAATGGCTTGGTGGCAATCATTCTGAAGAAAATTCCTGTCACTGGGGCAGGATGCTCCTGCTGTTGCAATTTTTCAGAGAATTTGGGTTTAGTCGGCAAGAGACGGGGATGCTGCTCAGGAGACATCCAGGATTTTTACTTGATAATTCAGGCAAGATGATATTTGCAGTGGTTGGGCTGTTGGCAAAGCTAGGTGGCACCAAGGATGATCTCTCGAGTATGTTTTCACAGTTCCCTTCTCTTAAGCTTGGGAGCTTTGTGAATAACTTACATTTCAGCTTGAAGTTTCTGATTCAGATTGAGATGGATCCCGAAGACATTAAAAAGGTTGTACGTTCACATCCACATGTTCTTGGTTCATGCTTTTTGAAGACACCATCCAGTGTCATTACATCTCTGAGTATTGGGAAAAAACGATTGTGCAGAATTATAAAAGAAGATCCTCATCAATTCCAGAAATGGGTACTCGGAACAAAAATTAATCGGTTACCAAGTTCCAGACATGATCAAAAGTTGCATGAGCAAAAGGAAAGGTTTTTGTTGAGCTTAGGGTTTGTGAAGAATTCAAAAGAGATGAAAAATGCACTCGCTGCATTCCGAGGCAAACGTAATGAGCTTCAAGAGAGATATGACTGCTTTGTGAATGCTGGATTGGACCCGAAAGATGTGTCAAACATGATTAAGATGTCTCCACATATTCTGAATCAATCAAAAGATGTCCTTAAAAGCAAAATCGATTTCCTTGTTAGTGGCTTGTGTTATCCATTGGATTCCCTGGTAACTTTCCCTTCCTACATGTCATTTACAATAGTGAGGGTTAAACTCCGGTTTTTGATGTACAATTGGCTCAAGGACAAAGGGAAAGCAAGGCCCAATTTGGCACTAAGTACCATCCTTGCAACTTCGGAAAAGACGTTTACGAAACGGTTTGTGAATCCGCATGCAAATGGTCCTGACGTTTGGGAAAAGTTCAAGCGAGCTGTGAATCTTAGCTGACCAATATCCATCGGATTCTTTTATCTAGTCTTTTTGTAAGTTCTGATCAACAAGCGGTTGCTGAATGCTTCTACATTGCTCTATCATTCAGAATATGCTACCAAAAGCAAAACTGACTGCCTGACAGACCTTCCAGGATGTAATGTAACCTATATGTATATATCTAAACTGAGGAACAAGGTGGTATTCATCAAAGTATACTTTGTTCATCATATCCATTTGTGGTTTGACAATGTTTCATGCTAAAAGTCTACATCACCTCTTTGGTTTCTGCATTTCCTTGCACCACCTCTTTAGCTTCTACAGTGGTATTTGATTAGTTTCTTCCCTCTTTAGCTTCCCCGATGGGGTAATGATTTCCTTGCACTGCCTCTTTAGTTTCAGCACTCATATTCGATCATTTTTCCCTCGAGGGGAGATAACAGACGTGATGTTTATTTCTTAGCAACCTTTTCATCCTGCGAAAGCCCCGTGTTATAAGGGGATTAGGAAGAACTAATCTGTTTGTACATGATTATGAATCAGTGGAATCATTTCAAGCATGATGAGTAAAAGGTAATTTGATATGAGCTTGTAACTGATCTGACCTTCTCACAGTTCCTGGTCAACAGAGCTGTGCACATGCAGAGGCATGAACTCATCTGAGGACATGTGAACACACAGGGTTGGCATGGGGAATTCTCTCCAAAGAGGGGGGTTCTTTATATGGGAACAACTGTTGAAATTGTCTGGGAGGAAGAGAGGTTCTTCTTGCTCTTGTTTTTTCTTTTTTTGGGGGGGGGGATGATTTTGTTTCAACGAATTCGTTTTTGAGATCAAAGCTGCAAAGATGCAGACATGTTTCCACAAGAAATAGGTGCCAATTGAAACCAGTAAATGTCCAATGAATTACTTTCTTACGACACCTGAAAAGAACAAGATTGACAAAACAGATTTCTTTTTCACTCGTCTGGAAGGTGATTGATAAAGCTCTGGAATTTGCTTGTAGAAACTTGTACAGTCGGCTGGTCCCTAGTGCTCACCCAGCAATTCGTAGATCTTCTTTTGATCAATGTTCTCTTCCATCTTTGCCATCCAAGAAAGTTGGGTAGAAAGAATAATTTGTTTATACGGAATGCAATGGAGAAGAGGGAGAATGAAAGAAACAGCCCTTAATGTTTTGGAGATGGTTTTCATGGGTGCCTTTACAGAGTCTCAACAATCATAATCCACTATTATCTTAAATGCGAAGTGATTAGCCAAGGATTTGGTGAAAGATTACACGACAAAAAAGCCTGAATTCAAACGAAATAAATGTTGTTTGGATATCCAAGCTAATACATCTATCTGCTTATTCACATCAATTTTATTTGCCAAATGGATAGAAAATTACCAAAATAAATAGATGCAAATGGATCCCTCACCCCCCAACCCCCCACCCCACACTCACACACACACAAAGTGGAAAATGGTCAGATCTCCTTATTTAGTCTATTTATACTGCTGTAAAATGCTCTGATATTAAAAATGTGAGTTCTTTCTTTCATTTTGTTGTACTATTAAATGGTGACAATGAAAAAGCTTACACATATGTTGTGCAGAAGGGTTTTGTGCCTATAACACACTATTGTCTAGTTACAATGTCAACCATCCTTTTATTCCTTACCATTGTGAGAAAAGTTAGAGATTGGTTGTAGACTTGTAGTTGAGATTTTAGGAAGAGAGCCCAAGGAAGTGCTGCTGTTTGCAGCGAGATTCCTTCCTTGCGAACACAGAAAGCTTTATATTCTTTAAATTAATGCTGGGAATGAACTTGACATCTTCTAATGATATCAGAACTTGTCCATTTCTCATAAGTGAATCATCAAATAACCTCTCCATTTACTTAAAACACAGCAATGTAACAGTTTAGATTATAATTAATTACTCAGGGCAGCATCAAGATAAATCTTAATGTAACCTCTAAGAGGAAGTTCCCACCTAATTAATCTAACCTCTCTTTATGCTCTTGCACATCCATCTCTGAAGCTGATCAACATCATTAGAAGGAGGAACCCCTGCTAGTGTGCTATCATTAAGATTTGCAAGCATGATTTGGTGGGAATGCTTAACCTTCCAAAACTAGTCACCTTTAAACATCTGCTCCCTCTTGTAACCACCACATTGCTTCTGGCGATGTGGGGTGTGGACTCATGCAAAGATCCAGCTACAGGTGGCCTCCTTTTTGATGTTTCTGCACCGAGGCACAATGTGCCCGGCCAATGACACAAGACCTTGTCTAATCCTCTCATACAAATGCAGATGTTAACCGATAATTCATCCACTAATCTGACTATTAACATTTAGGACAGCGAGCGAGCATAGTAGTTGAACTTAAAAACTTAATGAAATTGAAATTGATTATTGATTATAGTGATCCAGTTGCAAGTCATGCATAAAGAGAGGGTTATCTACAGGAAAGGAAAGTGCTATTGGATCATAAGATGCCCGAGTGGAGCCGCCGCGGCACGGAGCTACCATGGTATATTGGGGGTTGAGATATGAATGAACCGAATTAGTGTCATATCTCAAGAAAATTAGAAAAAAATTATTAGACAATATATATATGATTTTGGGGACACAACTATGCGGATTTAGATAAAATTAGACAATACTTGACAATGATATGCACTTTAATTAAAATAGATACTTTAATATGATATTAGGTATAAATATAATATACAAATACTCAGGTATATCTTATTTACTATGATTTTTAATATATATATATATTATTTTCAAAAAATATAGATTTATCACTCTTATATTTGAACACACATTATCATTAAGGATATCAGTAGTATATAGAGAGAGCATTTTTATGACCTTTTTGTACGCATTCAACTGAAAGGCCACTCCATATCTTTTTTACACGGTGTCCACATTTTTAATGGCTTATGCAAACTGTATAGGAGAGATAAATCCGTAATTTTCATTTTTACAGTAACTCATATATACAATATTTTATTCTTAAATTAATTTAAAAATAAAACAATGCATTAAACCCAACACCAATAGCATTGCCCGATCATGTAACGGATACAGGTACATGCATGCCTTATCGTATTCGGATGTATTACAGGTACTCTCCCTCATGTCTTATCGGACTCGAGGTCCGGACAGAGCTTGCATCCGTCCCATGACCGACCGCTTGCATGCCCATCCTCTCTCTAATCGGAGGCGCAATGTGCCACCTCGAAGAAAACGTCCTTCCTATTTTCGCGACCGGTTCGGGGCCCCTGACTCGGTCTATTTCGGGGGAGCAGCAGAATCGGGCGATCGAAACCGACGCGACGCCCGACCCGGAACCTGCAGCCGCCGGGTGGAAGCACTTGGCGCGGTGCTCGCTGTGAACTATGAACGTGAAAGAAAAGGATAACTGGGAGAGTCGTAGTAGTAGTTGTAGTGGAGGAAGTTTCCCTGTCGGTGAACTACCTGGCTGTGCATGGTGTTGGCCCCCCCTCCCCGCCCCCTCCCACCTCTCTCCAATCCAGCCCACTCTTTCGCCTCCGCTGCTCTTCTCCTGCGAGGTAAGGGATCAAGGATTTGAGGGTGACTGGTTGCCATATTGCTGATGGGTTCTTGTAAAGTTCTGTTCTTTTTGAGGGAGATTTGGAGTGGGTGAGCTGAGGGGGTTGGTGTAGAGATGGGGGGAGGTTGTTGACATGTAAGGGTGCCCCCTTTTTTCTCCCCACTTCTCTTATTTTGTAAATGTAGCCGGACAGGGAGTATGTCTCTGTGTGCTCATCTCTGCCTCTCCCTCTGCGTCCGTCTCTCTGCGCGTGTGTGTTTATCTTTATGTTCTCTTCTTCTCCTGCGGGAAAGCTCTCACACCCGTGAAGCCCTTTGCTCTGTGTCGCTTACCTTTCGCTTCCTCCATCTATTTCTGATCTGGGTTCCTGCTAGTTCTCGTAATGATCACTGTTATGTCGCCGGAAAGCCATAAGGGCCTTACTCTCTTTCTACACTCCAATAGGGATGGCGGAGAAAGTTGCACGGATCGGGATTGTCTTGTGAGGGTGTGAGGTCTGTTTTCGTCGTTCACCCATTCTAGCGTTCTGTCCAATGTAGGGGACACATGGTTATCACCTTCCAGATAGGAATCCGTTTTATTTTCCAGCTTCATTGAAAAAGTTGAAATCTTTTCTCGTTCGTAGATTTGCGTGTCATGGATATATTCGGTTGAGATCAATATCATCAGGGATATAGGCCTTTTCTTTAGAATGTACCGTGAAGCTAGCTGAAAGAATGCTGCAATTTGGTCTGCAGCAGGCACGCTTCAGGTGGGTTTTCAACAATTGCATCCACTAGGAGAAACTGTGGAGCGGAATATTGGCCTGGATTTGCATTGTTTTCCTCCGAAATGCATGGTTCAAGAGACCTTTTTAATGTCTTCATCCGATTTGCTGTTTTTATCCTCGTATTTCCCCTTCTTTTCTCAAATTCAGATAAAAGAGGGCAAGGTTCGTGAAACCTGTGATAGATACAGTGCGTTCACTCTCATGATTCTTGTTCGTTGCAATTCTTTGTGTCCCCTTATCTGATAAATAATTAAAGACTATCATTATCCGGAAGTTATTTATGAATGATTTTCACGAGGTTTCAAGCATATTTCGATTGTGTTCCTGGGTTGGATTATAGTTGAGTGTGGGGCATCTTCCTTTTCTCCCTAATGTTGTCTCCGTTATGTACTACCGTTCTCTTCCTATCCAACCTCCTGGGATTCTGACAATCCTTAGCATATATCCTTATTGAAAGAAATTTGAACGGTTGATGAGATAATAAAATTTTCTCTCTTTATTGTCATATGTCAATTCCAGCTGCAACACTGTTGTATTAGTTTCCATCCTTGGAGACTCAATGTGTTAACTGCTATATTTTTATGCTAGTTCCTAGTGATATATCATTAAATTCTGTTTTATAACCTGAAAGAGCCTTTACTGTTTATGTTGGAATATTTGGGCATAGTCCCCCTTGGGCAATAGTCCCGTATTGGTTAAATGAGTTGTGGTTCATATACTTATGACCCTGGGCCCTTGTATCTCAACATTGCGGTTTTGTGGATTCAACATGGTATCATAGCATGGTCTTGGCCCAACTCCATATATTTTTTATCTCACCACCTCCACCCAATTAATCTCCACGGCCATCGTGACCGTGAGAGGGAGTGTTGGAATATTTGGGCATTGGGCATAGTCCCCTGGGCAATAGTCCCGTATTGGATAAATGAGTTGTGGTTCATGTGCTTATGACTCTGGGCCTGTGTATCTCAACACCGCGGTTTTGTGGATTCAACATGGTATCAGAGCATAGTCATGGCCCAACTCCATATATTTCTTATCTCACCACCTCCACCCAATTAATCTCCACGGCCCATGTGCTTATGACTCTGGGCCTGTGTATCTCAACACCGCGGTTTTGTGGATTCAACATGGTATCAGAGCATGGTCATGGCCCAACTCCATATATTTCTTATCTCACCACCTCCACCCAATTAATCTCCACGGCCCATCTTGACCGTGAGGGGGAGTGTTGAAATTTGGGCATAGTCCCTTGGGCAATAGTCCCGTATTGGTTAAATGAGTTGTGGTTCATGTGCTTATGACCCTGGGCCTATGTATCTCAACACCGCGGTTTTGTAGATTCAACAATTTACATGCTTGTGCCTTAGTTCATTAATTTTATTAAGTTGCTCAAGTTCTTGATATATCATAAGTGGGCCTGATTTGTCTTTGTTTGTTTTGCAGCACTTCTCTTTGTCTTTCTTAGGTACTTTTGCTTCCGCGGCTTAGGTTAATGGGTAGAGGCAGAGGGAAGGGGAAGAAATTGGCAGTTGTCATGAGTCATGAGGATCTGGGGAACAATGATGATGTTCTCCCTGATTACAAGAGAAGAGGAAGGCCATTGAAGTCTTTGAAGGGTGATGCTGACGAAGTAGAAAAGATTGGTGATGGAGAGGAAGAAGATGATGATCCACGAGCTGCTAATCCAAACAAAGAGATGAAGGGCACTACAGCAACAGAAAATGGCAAGAAGAGAAAGAGGTATCCTCAACTACAAGATAAATCTAATTCACTTGAGAAGGAAAACGGAGTTACAGAAAGATCCAATTTTGATGATTCCACTAGGTCCAGTGGATTTCGGCAAAAGGGAAGCAGACGTAAGAGTACACCTCGGCGTGCTGCTGAAGCAGTAGTTGAGTGCATGTAGAGGAAGATATTGCGGTTGTCACCTCTTCTTTCTAATTCTTCTTCCAAATATTTCATGGGACTCCATTTATTTCATTTATTTTCTCACACTGTCTTGTTGTTTTTTTCCTTCTCCCTCAGTTTTAGCCTTCTTGGACTCCTTTTTCTTTAATTTTGGGTTGGTTCAGGACAGCTGGGACCCTACTGTTTTGTAATAACTTATGGAACAATGAGACCAATATGCGTATTCTTATTAGATGATTATAGTTCTTCTTGCTGAAACACTGTACTTTTATGTCATGTTTTCTTGAGTTGCCTCTAGGACTCCATGTCTCACAGTGTTGCTTTCTTCCTTGATCAATTTTAACAGTGCCGTTTATATTTGACTGTACACCGAGATACACCTAAATCCCACGGCAACTCAAATGAATGTCAATGATTCTCCCCCCCCCCCCCAAAAGGTGTCAGCATACTAATTCTTGAATGAAGCATGATGGAGTGTGAACACATTTTGCTGTCAATATTGTTGTTTACGGCTTGTTTTCAATGAGAGAGTTTTTGTGGGGATATCTGTTCTATTTGTTTCTTTAAATTCCTATACAGTTGACAAGGAAACTTCCACAGATATAGATCCTTTTGTGTGCCTTATATCCTTTCGCCATGATATCTTTCATTACTGTATTTCTGTAGAATAATTAGGCTAGAGATTGATATTAGAATATCATTTATATATTGTACTCTAGTACACTATCCTCTGTAGAAATATCTATTCCATGGTTCCGGTGACAACCTGACTGACAAGAACACAAGCAGACACAAAAGGAGAAGAGCCTACTTACCTGAAAAAATCAAAATTTACTTGGAAGACTGCTGCAGATATACGTGATAGGAAGATATATTTTGTTGTCATGCTGAGCTTTACTGAGAAGTGAACATTTGTATTCTATCACCAGTTGAAGATTTATACTCATGCTGATTTAATATATCTCGTGGAAATATTTCAGGGAAGTTGAACAAAAGTTATGCACCTTTGTATATGAAGGTTTCCCACCACCTCCACCCTAACCTTAACGTTTACCTACCGAAAAAAAAAGGTTCTCCCCCTCTCAATTTAAAACGCAGAAAAAAGAGTACCTACCAATTTGGAATCACCTAAATGAGCCTAAATTAGTGCCCTTTGGTGTTTGTCTATGTGTTGATTTGAGTGCAAACTATTAGATGGAGTTGAGTTGTACTTGGAATTTGGAGATCCTAATTATTGTAGGGCAACTTCCAGAATCTGCTTCTAGTTCTACCTGTCTCTTATCAATATTGGTCTGGATTTACATTGTAACCTGCTGGTACATGGTGTTAAAAAGTTCAAATGTAAGTAATAGTTCAATCATGATTCCAGGAAGGAGATGTGTTTGAATTTTTTTTTGGTTGAATTAATATCACAATCATGTTAGCTCTGTTTCAAACGTGTTGGCCTAGTTTGTATTCAAAGCCCAGTTTTAGGTTGTTTTCCTTGTTCACATCACTGCATCAACTCTTGATTGCCAGCTAGGCTGCTGTTTTGAGTTCTAATTGTATTATATAACGATGGTGGCAATTATTGTTGCTATAACATTCCATTTTTTTGATGAAATTTATGGTCCTTTTTCTCATTAGAAAAAGAAAGGGCACATTATGATTTGATAATGAAGTTGTTGGCGCCGCAAAAAGACTGGCGAGGAAGGAGACAAGACAGTGGCATTAGTGGAGATATGCCTCAGCATATCTTCTGCTTCTTCTCTTTGCCAGTCTCCTCTCTTTCACCTAGAGCATATAGTTGTAAATATTTTCTGACATTTTGCGTCTCCGGGAAGTCGAATTGAGCAACTTCAGATTGTAAATGCTACAATGTGGCTCCCCAGCAACAAGGTTAGCATCCTTGAATGTATTTTAACAGAATCTATGCTGGTCTTGGTTGCAATCTTGTAACACCACAAGTTAGCCATCAATCTTCTTATCATACTGTCATTGTCGGGGCTTTTATGTATCCCCACTGCCTTTCATTATCCTGCAGTGAGATCCTTTAATCCACAGAAATTACCACATTCTGTGCCAATTTTTGGTCTTCTTCTTGCAGTGCAATGGCAACACAAATGATGTGGCTGTATTAGAATTCTTGTTTCTGTTCAATTCAGTCTTTTCAAATTGTGTACGTTCAAATGCAAATGAATCACTCCAGAAGCTTTAGAGGGGTTAGCTTTCTGTCTTTGATCAAATTGTCTTTTCCCCCTCTTTTCCAGGTGGGTTTGGGGGGATGGGTTTCAGTTTGAAAGTTGTAGTTGGTCTCTCCTTCCCCGATTGTATCTTTCCCATTCCACCTTCTCAGGGGAAATGCAGCTAAAACCATATAGTTTTAATTGCTGTTTTGCGAAGGTTAAGATGCCTTAACATGACTTCCCGTCTTCGGAATTTAGAAAAAAAGCAGGCATTGCTCTGATACCCATCAGAATAAAAATATTATTAAAAGTTAGCTTTTGCGGCCTTTTCACCATTGAAGTAGTTTCGTTTAGACCTGTAAACGGTCGGGTACGGAGCGGATAGTGTGATATCCGAATTCGTATCTGATTAATAATCGAATTATCCGATTAGTAATCGAATTATCCGTCGGATACTTTATTCAGATAACGATCAGATAAATTCCAATTCGAATTCGATTCGAATTTTAAACGGTTTTAAACGGATAATTACTAGACCTACTTAGGGATGAGTTGTGTTAGCCGTGTGAGAGCATCATATATTATTTTCTCAAAAAAATAAAGAAAGAGTGAAAGTTTTTTTTATTTTGAGAGATGTTATCAAAATATTAGACTTCATCCTAAAAAATAGGAGATAATTTACCAAGTGGGAGTAAATGAATTTCTTATTTTTAAATTATATTTTGAGACCAAAAAAGATAAAAAAGAATAATCAAATAATATATTAAGATTTAAGTTAATTATATATAGAATATGTATATCATTAGATTTTTATCTAAGGGTTTATATTCGGTCGGATAATATCGGATACGGATATCTCAATATTTGAATTCGTATCCGATTAATAATCGGATATCCGATATCCGATTAAATTATCTGTCGGATATTTTATTCGGATAATTATCCGATTAAACAAATACGAATTCGATTCGAATTTTAAACGGATAATTACCTGGCCTAGTTTCGTTTAACTCAGAAGAAGAATATGCAAACCCCCAGCTTTTCGCCTTTCATCCATCTTTCATCCAACTCTTGAGGAGTAGACTCAGAGCAGGCCAAATGACCTAACTCCTCTTGCCACCTCCACCCAATTAATGTCCACGGCCCATCTTGGCCGTGAGGGGGAGTGTTAGAATTTAGGCATAGTCCCTGGACAATAGTCCCGTATTAGTTAAATGAGTTATGGTTCATATACTTATGATGGACCTGTGTATCTCAACACCGCGATTTTGTAGATTCAACATAGACAATTTCGACATTTTTTTTATCTGGTTAAAGGGCAATTCTTACTTGGTGAAGAGTCAATGGAGACAGCAGTTGAGGGCCGGAGATTACTGGTTTATTATAACAGTGAGCTTACTAACGCAGGATGAGATGAACAGTGTATCCATCCTTACGCTAGGTCTTAATTAAGTCTTAACAACATTAATACCCGTGAGGGTGAAACAAGCCTGTTACTAATGGTTTGCTTGTTTCGTGCAAAACATTGTTTTATGGTAATTTTCTGTTTAACCATAAAAGAATGAAATAAGATTAAATTAGTTGACGTGACACTCAAGTTAGTTGACTCGTTAGGATGGATTGACTTGGATTTATATTTCTATAATATGAGTCGGCCCGACTTAAACCCATCGTCTAATTGAGCCTTTTAGATGAGTGACTGTAACGGTGCGGGTTCGTCCGTGGTATGACACGAGTCGGTTCACTCACATTGATTTTATATGACTCGGCCAACCATGTGTGATACTATTTTTTTTTGTTTACTTTGGATTACAGTCCATACCCATTAGAAATTAAAATAGGAGAAAAAATGAGTTAAAATTATAACAAATCAACAAAATGCTTTGTTTTATTTTACGATCACCCGAATAAAATACTCCCGATTTAAAATAAAAAATACAACAACTTTACAATCAAATATTTTAAAATCACAAAATAACATAAAAAACAACTAACACCTAAAAGCAAATCCCTAAAATTCTTATCAAGTGTATAAATTATTTTCACATGGAAAAAGGCATCCGTACTGCTACAGTGGAGGAATTTACCTTCAAATGTGTATCATACGAGAGTACATTCACCGCATTCTTTTTTTTGTCACGAAAACATTTATTTCACCTCGTTAAAAATTTACATACTTAGACTCTTGTCTGTTTGTTTACAGAATAATATTTACAGAACAAGTTAAAGTTAAGTCCAATAGCTCACCCTCGCTTATCTTACTCGATTTGGTTATGCGGATCTCATATTCTAATCGAGAAATAAATTTAGAGTCGTTATTTAAATTAAAGTTAAGTTAAAATAAATTGATTTTAATTATAATATTTTTCAATGAAAATAAAATTATTTATTTTTTAAAATAAATTAACTCCGATTATGATAGTCTCTTAACCTATTATACAAACAAATAGTATCTTGAATAACGAGTAAAAATCACTGCCACAAGAGAAGAGCATAACACAACTAATAGTGGTATAGACCGAAGATCCACATACAACACTTAAAAAGTTACTTATTTACTTCGAAAAAAGTTGTTCTAATTTTTTTATTTTATTAAAAATTCTCCAAATCTTCAAATTTTTGACAAAAAGTACGTGAAGATAACACGGACCGAAAAAATGAAATATGTCATCAAATTTTACATAACATTATTCCCTCTCACTATCACTAGATTTTTGTTTTTCAAACTACTCTATCCACCTCTCTCGCTCTCCCTCCCCTCACATGAAGTAAGAGAACATGCTCGATATGTTTTTTTAACTGAAAGGTAATACTTACAAGGTGGGAAACGAGGGAGTCCGTTCATCCCTTCATTGCGGAACGGATAGGACGTGCCATCCCGGCCACCAGGTAAGCGATTTTTCATTAATGAAAGCAGTAAGAACATAGAGGAGTACAAGGGTAGGGACGGCACCCAAGCAAGGGGTGAAGAATAACAAAACGCCCGAGGGCCCCAAAACCAAAAGAGGTCAAAGAGGCCAACATGTCGATACAACCAGCTAATGACGAGAACTCCCCAAATCGCTGAAGCGGTTAGGCCGCCGGCGATTCCTACTATTGCTCCGGCGGGCAGGCTGGAAGCCAAAGTCATCCAACTCCACGTGCGACTCATCAACCAAATCATGAAGATCGTCAGCTTGGCTGACGAGCACGGAGCCCTGCACCCCAACCGGATCAAGGGTAGGCTGGAAGGAAGCAACAGTAGGGATGGATCGCGGGGGCCCAACAGTAGAAGGAGGAGGAGGATCCGCTCATCGGTGGTCTGCGCGTCAGGCCAGGACGACGTGGTGGGACTCCAGCTCGACCGAAGGTGGGGCAGAGATGCAATCGACTCTCGCGGGGCACGCCGGGCGACCCGCCAGACTTGGGGAAGCAGCGGAAGTAGGGTGCAGCGAAGGCACGGGGACCTTCTGATGGGACACCGAGTGGGGAACAGAAACCTCGGCAGCAAGGACTAGCTCAACGAGCATGGTGCCCTGCATCCCAACCGGAGCTTCAACGGCAGGATGGAAGGAGGCAACGGCAGGGATGGGCCGCGGCGGCCCAACAACAGTAGGAAGAGGAGGATCCACACCACGACGGTCGGCGCGCAAGGCCAGGACGACGTGGTGAGACTCCAGCACAACAGAGGGTGGGGCAGAGGTGGCAGCGATGCTCGCAGGGCACGCCGGGCGGTCCGCCAAGCAAGGGGAGGCAGCGGTAGCAGAAAGAGGCGAAGGCACGCGAACCTTCGGGTGATACACCGAGCGGGGAACAGTAACAGCGACAGCGAGGAGAGGTGGAGTCAACAACCCCACCAGGAATGGAAGGAAAAGATTGAAGTAGAGGCTGCTTGGAGGGAGGACGAGCCGCTACAAGGATGACCAATTCGGGCACACCAGAGAAAGCCAGTGAGCCAGGAGGACAGAGACCCCGAGGGGGGGCTGAAGAAAGAAACTCCATCGCCGCTGCAGGACCACCGGAAGGAGAGGCAGTTCCAAGCGAACCACCTCCATAAGGCCAGGGGTCAACCTCTTGCACAAACGCTGGCTCATGGACGACGTCGAAGACCACCACGGAAGAGATGACAAGAGAAGGCTGAACGTCAAAGGGAAGGGGTCCCAAGAGAGAAGGCGATGGGAGTCTAGAAGGCGCAGCAGGTAAAGAAACCCCTGGATCCAAGGAGGGCTGCGCGAAGACGGCACCAACGTCGGCCTGATGGTCCTCATGCATGACAACACCTGTAAGACCCTGAGTCTTTCGGATCCTTATCGGAGAGTTTCGGATCGCTTTTGTGGGTCCTGAATTGTGTTTTACGATCCGCGTGGGTTTTTCTCTCGTACTAGTTACGGAACCCCGTGGTGAGTTTACTGTTCAATTCATCTACTCGAGGATGCTACAATTGCGTTGCATTCTTTCTGAGGATCGTTTGGACTATTTTTTCGTAATTTCCTGAATTAGTCCATTTTCGGACCAAAAATTGGATTTCACGAAAATTAGAAAATTCATAATTTCCTTTTCCTTTTTGTTCTTTTCTCGCCTTCCTCTCTCCTCTCTCGCCGTCACTCTCTTCCCCTCTCGTTCTCTCTGCTTGTTCCCCCTCAGCTCCGGTTGCAGATGGAGGAGGCTCGGGAATGCTGTGGAGATGCCGTGGAGGTGATCCAGAGCGTGCTGGTGCGAGGATCGGAGTGTGGTTGGCGCGATCTCGTTCGATGGATTCAAAGTCGGCGTGACGGGCTCGTGAGATGGTTTTCGGTGTGGTTTAGTCATTTCGGCGCGCGAGAACTTCGATGGAGGTAGGGAGATGGATGCCCTACTCTTCTTTTACGTTCTCCCGCGATTTCGAGCCATCCGGTGCGAGAACGAGCGGGTTTGGCTTCAGTTTGGGCGAAAGCATGTTCGGGGGGTGTGAGACGAGTTCACCGTTTCAGGTGACGGTTTTCAACCTAGTTAGTTTCATTCGAACCCCTGGCATGTTGGGAATTTATCCCCATCAGTTTCATCGTGTTTGGTTGTCATTTGGGACCGGTGTGAGCCCGAGAACCCATGTGACTCAATTTGGGTCGATTGGTAGAATCGTCCGTTTCTTGTGTTTTTGGTGTCAAAATGATCCCTTCCGATCTGTGGAAGGCTTTTATGGTGTTTAGGGTTGTATCCTCGTCGTTTAGACGTGATTGGGGCATGGAAAGGCCGAGATCTGGCCGATCCCCTGTTTCTCCCACCGTATCGCCTTCGCGGCCGTTTCAGAGACCGTTTCTTGCCTCTAGCGGCCCTATGGTGGACCGCTAAGCTGTGTGGGTTGTCGGTTTAACGATAAGTCGGTTCGAGTCTTCGCGGTCGTGCGATGGACTGTTTCTTTTGGATAGCGGTTCAGTGTATGACCGCTACTTCATGACAGCGGCCGTACGATAGACCGCTAAGAAAGTTGAGTATGTCAGTTTAGCCAAGCGGCCTCACGATAGACCGCGAGGTTAGCTGTGGCGGTTCATAGTTAGACCGCTAACGGTTATTTATGTCGGTTTAGTAGGTTTAAGTCGGTTGGGCTAGCGGTCCTAGCCTTGACCGCTATTTGTTGTTAGCGTCCTTATGTGAGACCGCTATTAAATTTGACTGGTTTAAGTCGGTTGGGGGTTGACCAGGTTTAGCGGTCATATGGACGACCGCTACTATCTCCTTCACGGTCCTGCGATATAATAGACCGCCTACCCCTTTTGGATTTGATATTTATTCCTTTGAGTCTCTGAGTGAAGCGGCCATGCCCTGGACGCTTAGCTCAGTGAGACGGCTTGTTTATAAGCCGGTTGTCTTGGCACGACTTGTAATGCCCCGAATTTTTCGGATATTTTTCAGATCATTTTAGTGGGTCTCGGAGTGTATTTTGTGTTTTACACGTATTTTTCCCTTATGCGCCTTCGGAACTCTGTGCAGGGCGAAGCGTGGCGTTCTCCGACTCCGGGACAGTACCAGCGCGTTGTGCTCCTCCCGAGGATTGCGGAGGTAATTATTCGTAATTTTTTGAATTTTTGAAATTTTTAGATTTTTCTATATATATTAACCCTTTCTCTCTCTCCCCTCTCATTTCTCACCCTCTCTCCCTCTCTCTTCCCTCACGCTCTCTTTCTCCCCTCTCTTCTCCGGCGACCGACGGAGCGAGGCAGGGGCGAGGTGGAGGCGGCGCGGGCGAGGACGGGTGAGGATCAAGGCGGTGGAGGTGTGGCGATGCCCGGGGGCGCGTCCGTGAGCCGGCGAGGGTTTCGCGGCGATTTCTTTGCGGATCGGCGTCCACGGCGCGTCGTTTCTTCGGTCGAGGTAGGGAGATGGACCCCCAGCTCGTGAGCTTCCTTTGCCGCAAGTTTTGTAGGCCGCGGTGAGCCGAGCAGGCGTAATCGGAGATTTTTGGGAAAATTCCATGTTTTAGGGCTCGTGGGCTGATCTACCGTTTCATCGCGTTTTTGACCGATCCGAGGCCGTATATGCATGCTAGGGGTTATTTGGGGGCTTCCCCCTTGTTTTCCCCCTCTCCCGTGGAGGTATGGGGGCGTGGGAGGATTTTTGGGTCATTTCTCGCCGTCTCGCTCTTGGGACGGTGTGACGGTCCTTCCAGTGACAGTCACAGGCTGTGACGCCCCAGAGTGGATGCGTCACATGCCGTGACGCCCCAAGGAGGGTGCGTCACATGGTCAAGTTTCGTGGTCAGGTCGTCGACCGCTCTGACGGTATTATGATAAACCGTCAAAGGTTGTGACGCGCCTGGACCTGACCGTTACATCCGTGTTTCATGATTTTGACCGATTGGGGTCATGAGACTCTGACGCACCAGGGGTGGACCGTCAGAGCTCTGTGACGCCCTTGGTTGGGTGCATCAGAGTTGACGTATCCCTTCTTCTAACGCACCTGGGTAGGTCCGTTAGGGGTTGTGACTCCCCGAGGGGTGTGCGTCAGAACCTGTTTTGGTCTGTCTTCTAACGCACCAGGCTTGGTCCGTTAGAGGCTGTGACGCCCCAGGGTGGGTGCGCCACAGTCAGTGTTGCCCGTTTCGTGTAACGCTTCTGTGTTGGACCGTTACAGTACTGTGACGGCCTAGCTTTGGACTGTTACAGCTGTGACGGCCCAAAGATAGACCGCCAGGCACTATGTTGTGCCGAAGTGGTTCTTCGTGCTTGCCGCGATCGTTTCGCGTTGTGTAGGTCTCTGGTCGACCCGGTTGGGACCCAGTGGTCGACCTGCGGTCTCGTGAATGTCCCAGACACCCCGAAGGTTTCGTGTCCGTGTTTTGAGGGTGTTGGGAGGACCGTGCTACCTCGTTTAGCGTGCCCATGGGTTGAGAGTCCGGGTGACTCCTCGTGTTCTGGGCTTTTGTGTTACGCTTGATCGAGTCATCGTGCGTTGGTGTGAGTGCGGCGAGGGTTCCCTGCACGTCGTGAGTTTCTTCGGGAAGAGGTTTCTGAGTGGGCCATGAGTAAGGCCTAGATTGCGAGTCCAGTTGCCCAGCCTGGGGCTAGAGGGTTCCCGCTTTTCCCTGAGAGTGGGATTCGGTTTGGCTACCTGTGAGCTACCTTGGGAACCGTGCTTCTACGTTTATGCGTGGCCGGGTGCGTGGCCCGTGGACTGTGAGTCTCGTTTCTTCTCCGACCGTGGTCACCGTGCGACAGTGCTGGTATGTGGGATGGTCCCCGTACTTCGTTGGGTTCGGACGTTGTTTTCCGTTGACTTGAGAGTCTACTCCTTCAGTGACCCTCCACTAGTCGTAGCATGCTTATACGTTTAGTGGTCCCACCAGGGAGTGGTGGAGAGGCTACTCTGAGGATGATTTTAGACTGGTTTCCGTCGGGCCCCGCATCTAGCAGCCAGAGTCCGACTGAGGGGAAAACCGGTCAGAGGGTCAGACCAGGGACGCACGGTCTGTGTGTGCACACGTGGTTGGGGGCGGTTAGACCCGCGCTGACGAGCGCGACCCCAGCTAGTCACTTGCTTTGCGGTTACTTATACTGTGTCTTTGCCTCCGCCGGGGGCTATCGTGCCAGGCGGACACCTGTGGTGCAGTGTAAGACGTCAGGGGACGCTACCGACTGTGCTTCTAGGGGGAGGTACTCCTGTCGAGTCGGGAGTGACAGACTGTCAGTCTCTGTGACTTCGACCTTCAGATTTTTGGTCGTGTTGACCGTTGAGTCCAGGTTGTTTCACCGTGACGTGTGTGTCGATTTTCGTGCCGTGAGACTGGTGCTAGTAGCTTTACCTAGGTTGCGTCTTGTTGGTGTGGTGTTTGCGACTGGGTGGTCGGGGTTGCCCCTTGGACAGTGTGTCCAGGTTGGCAGTGTCCTGGGAGACAGGCCTCTACGGCGTGGTTGCCGTGGGTTTTTACTTCGGTAAGTGGTACTAGTGTGGTTCGGTAGCCCCGACTGTGAGATCGGGGTGTGTTTTTTGGTACAGTAGGAGTAGCTGTAGTGCCGAGTTTTGATCGGCCACCGGTTCGCTGTTCATGCTGTCGTTGTAGCTTTCCTTTCTGCTACCGCCATTATTTCGGGTTGGGGTTCCACGGGATCCCTGCTGAGTCTCTGTTTTGGAGACTCATCCCTACTTTTCAGGTGTGACGGTTCTTCCTCGAGGTTTGAGGGTGCGGTTCGGAAGTTCTCAGTTGCCAGCTCGCCGATGTGGTACGTTTTTACTACTTTAGACTGTACTTTCTGTTGGACTGGACTCTGCTGCTGTTGTAGTTGTTTATTTATTTCTGTTAATTGTTGAATTGTCCAACTTTATTTCCTATTTCTTTGTACCTTCACACTCCTTTTAGCCCTTCCGAGCCCTCCCGGCTCGTGGGCGGCGGGTCAGGATTCGAATGGTATCGGACCTTCCCGATATCCGGATCTTGGGTCGTTACATGGCTCCTTCTTGACCGCCCAGTGTCTAAGTTCTCTGTGTGAAGGTAGCGGCTCATTAGCTGACTGCTTGGTTTACATAGCGGCCTGGCGTATGACTGTTTACTTCCCAGAGCTTTGTTTTCCTGATGTTTGGCCTCCATTTGTCTTGGCCTTACCTTGTGGTTTGCCCGTAGTCCCTTGGATGTCTTTGATGTCCTATGAGGGCGATGACCATGTTGTGGGGTGGCCGAGGAGTGCCATTATATCGCGTGGTGTTCCGTGCTATTTCAGAGTCATTATTGGTGTCTAGTCAACCCAGTGTGATCCAGTGGTTGACATGTGACCTTGTGGTTGTCCCGATGGTCCTGTATGGATCGAGAGATGATGTTGAATGCCTCGAGGTGTTGCCTTACCTCAGTTTGCATGTTCCAAGTGCTTTGAGAGTCTCGGTTATCCCTTAGGTCTCCGTGATTCGTGTTACGCGGAGGTGTGGATCGGGTGATCCTGTGTCGTTTCCTATATCGGTGTTTTATCGTGCCTTGGCTTAGGAATTAGACTGATTGGCAGCTTGTTACCACTATGTGCGACGATCTTGACCCTGAGTCTCCTGACTCAAGGATCGTTGTGTTTGCAGGTCTAGTTGTTTGTCCTGAGTCTGGTGGCAGTTTGGTATGCTACTTCGTGTCTTGTGGTTGGTGCTTCGTGGTACGTGCGACAGTGCGTGTTTAGCCTATCCGTACTTCAACACTGAGGTTTTGGAGTCTCTGTGTGTCTAGTGAGCCTCCACTAGTCGTAGCCTGACGACACGTTCCAGTGTGTCGGCCCACCGAGGAGTGGTGGCAGGACAGTTCCCGATATACAGTTTGTAAGCTAGTTTCCGTGGGCATCCTTGCCTTGCGGTAGTGTCCTACTGGGGGGGAAGCTAGCTAGAGGCCTGGCTCAAGGCATTGAGCTTGTGTGTGCACACGAGGTCAGGGGCGTTTGGACGAACGTCGACGGACGTGACCCTGACTAGTCACTCGTTACTGTGGTACCTTGTTCCTAGTTCTGTGGTACCGTTGTTCCTTGTACTTGGTACGGTAGTTCTTCGTACTTGGTTTTGTAAGTATCTCAGTTACCACCGTTCCAGACGTGTGGGAGATACTTGTGGCGTAGTATAAGACGTCAGTGGATGCATCTGGCTATTCTTCTAGTGATGAGGTGCTCCTGTCACTTGACGCATGACTCTCGTGATTCTCGTGTCTCGTGACGTGTGTTTCCGTCATTGGTTTCTGAGTAGCCTGTGAGTGGCTTTACTCGAGGCCTAGTCTTGTGTAGCGTACACGACGATCTAGTTGTGTATGTTCGTGGCTTTGTCTGTGTATGTCTTTTATAGGGGCTTTTGCCTGTTTTTTTAAGCTCTAGCTTTGGAGCTTGTGTTTGGTTGACGGATCGGTAACGCCCGACTTTGTGAGATCGAGGTTGGCCTGTCTGTTGCCGTTTAGAGTAGCTTAGAGGGCCGCGATTTGGTCAGCGGCCGTGTTTCTTGTTAGTATGGCTTCTCTATCTCTTTAGATGTTCTTTCTTTTGCTTACTCCTGCTTTTTATAGCATTACTTTTGTAGTTACTGCTGTTGCTCCAGTTCTTTCCTTCTTTCCTGTTTAGCTTTGTTGTTCCGTGTTACTGCGTTGTTTCCAGTGGGGATCTGCGTGACCCCCATTGAGCCAGTGACACGAGGCTCACCCCTGCTTTCCAGGTGTGGACTTCTTCTTCCAGGTGGTTCGTGACGCGGTACGTCAGTTCGTTGTTGCCTGCTTTGTGATGTCCTGGACCCTTCAGATCCTTCTTCTCGAGTCCCGGGTCTGCTTTCCCAGAGGATTTGTTTCCTTTATGCTCGGAATTATTTTCTGGACATCTTCCGTGCTCGGATCCGTGTGATTTGGGTCAGTTTCGGAGGCCGCGGGGCGTGTTCCGCGTGTTTTCCGCGTGTTTTTTGATTCCCGCACGTGTGTTTCGGGAGAACCTACGTAACCCCGTAGCGGGTGAATCGGGTCGTTCACCTACCCGCGGGTGGTATCGTTGTGATCAGTGTGTTCCGAGGATCGAGAAAATGTATTTTTCTATTTTTTGAGATTTTTCTGATTTTCTGGATTTTCTATAAATACCAAATCTTTTCTTTTCTTTTTCCCTTTTCTTCTTTTCTTCTTCCTCCTTTCTTCTTCCAACCGTTGGAGCGCCCCCTCCCCCGGTAGTGCGTGCTTCCTCCCCGAACGACGGAGACGTGGCCCCCTCCACTCCGACAGCAGCGTGGCGGCGGCAACGAGGCGAACGTGGGAGCGTGATTTTCGCGGCGAGAGGCGGGGCATTCGTGGGTCTAAAAGCTTCTTCTTTGCGTTCGGTGGCGATCCGGCGGAGCTCTTGGTCCATTGAGGTAGGGAGACGAATCCCCATGCTCATCCCGTTGTCCCCCGCGATTTGTAGGCCGAGGAGAGGTCGAGAGGGGTGTTTTTGAGCCGGGTAGGGCAAAATCCATGTTTTGGGGGTTGTGTGCCGATCCGTCATTTCGCGAGGTTTCGGACCAATTTGGGACTTTAGATGCATGCTGGGGGTTATAGGGGAGCTTCCCCCTTGTTTTCCCCCTCATCCGTGGATGATCGGGGCGTGGAACGAGTTTTTGGATTTCTTCCCGCCGGCCCATTCTCGGGTTGGTATGGCGGTCCTTCTAGAGACCGCCAGAGACTTTGGCGGCCCAAGGTGGGTGCGCCAGAGACTGTGGCGGCCCAAGGTTGGTGCGCCACAGGGCACTATTTTGTCGGCATGTCGCTATGTCATTCGGCGGCTGCATGATAAATCGCCAGACCATGTGGCGGCCGAGGGTCAGACCGCCAAATGGCGAGTTGACCGTTGATTTTGACCGTTGGGGGTCACGTGCCCCTAGCGGCCGTAGCTACGCCCGCCAGAGGGCTTCTAGCGGGCCAAAGTTGGGCCGCTGGAGGGCTGTGGCGGCCTGAGATGGGAGCGCCAGAGCCAACGTGATGCGGGACGGGACCACGGACACGACAAGCTCACGATCGACCCTTAACGAGGGAAGCGTCGGATGTGCGCGGTTGAGAAACCGGCAATGAGTTAGGGTGGTCGGCTCTCTTTTGCGCCCGGATCGGGTCACGGGACGGCTTCGCTCTCTCTCACAGCAATGATATTATAAATTGAAGGCGAGCTAGGTATCCCTACACATGCTCTCTAGCAGCGGCATATAAAGCATATAAAGAATTGAGCTAATGCCAAGTGTAAGGGTGAAGGCGATACCTCCACGCTCTCGGCGTGGCGAAGATGGGACCCGGCTGGAACTCGTACCCCCGGGAACTTAATACATTATGGTTACAGCAATGCAACTAAGCCCACTCCACGCAGGGAGGTAAAGGGCGACACAAGCGGGCCCGGGAGGACCAGTTTCGGGTTGACGGGCGGTTCCGGACGATGCTTCGGCTTCACGCGTACTCGTGCTAGTGGGGGCCCACGTATTGACCGGAGGGGTCGTGTGGGGCCTGATGACTCCTCTGTTGTGGAGACACCTGGAAAGCGTTCCCCTGGGATGGCGAGCTGCTGGAACGACCGCCGGACGCCGGGCGGCCCTCGGACGACGCTCGCTGGGAACTCGGCCACGAACCTGAAAGTTCTGTTTGCAGGCGCGCGACTCGGAGAAAACTGCTGCTGCGATCAACCCCGTTGTCGGAATGTGACGAGATTAGCGCCGTTGGAAAGCTGACTCAGAATACTTCGACGTAGGGCTCTTCAAAAAAAATAATCAGATCTGTATTTCTGATCATGTATTTTACAAGCTTGTTGGAATCTGGCCAGAACTGCAGGGGCATGTTCTGACTTCTCTGAAGATTGACGTTGACCGGGGAGAAGACCTCCGAATCTGAAAATGATTTCTTCAGCAAAGTTGAAGGTCTCTAAGAGAGGAATCCGAGACTATTTTTGGTTTTTTGATTGTAGAAGAAATGGATTTTCTGGGATTTTTTTTAACTAGACCTGGGTCGGATCTGGGAAACTGTGGGCAGACTGTTCTTGGGAACTTGGACGGTTTTTGTAAAATACTTGGAGGGTGAACCAAAAATTAATAAAATTCCTGGTGGTAGAGGGATGTGGACAGAACTCCCAATAAATTTGGGCGACCCAACAAAAATAAAAAGATGGTTCGAATGGGGTAAACTCAGAGCTGATGAACAGTAAACAGAACCAGGACAGATCTGGAACTTGGATTTGGACGAAAATCAAAAAATAGCTAAAGGATGAATTTTGATGTGATTTTTTTTGTGGGGATAAGGGTTCTAGAGGGGAACCAACTCTAAAATTTTGAGCTTCAGAAGACGAAGGGAGTGATAGCAAGAATTCAGAGAAGAAGGATCTGTCCTGAGTGGACAGAACACCGAAACCGTTGGTAACGACGCGTCGGCGGTGAGACGATGGCGGCGGCGATCACCGGAGTTGCTTCAGATGCTGGAGGGGATCAAGGGGGAAGGGATTACACTCTAGAAAGGGGAGAGGGGGTGGAGGAACCAGGGAGAGAGAGGGGAGGGGTGCAAGCTTCCTTGGGGGCAAATGCCTTTTTTTTCTTCATTAATTCATTCAATATGAAAAATACAACCTTATATAGGATGCCAACCAAACTCACCCTCAACCCTTGGATCTAGGGATTTGGATTGAAGGGCTGGGATACAATGTGAATCACACATTAAATACATTAGTTTAATCTAATTTGACCATGCTTATTCTACCTTGGACTAGATCCATTCAAACACCACCTACCAAGCCTAATATGGCCAAAAGAGGGGGCGCCCCATTCATGGGCCTCTCTTGGGCCTAGGCTGGTCCAAGGCAAGCCAACCCCATCCACTAACTCATGTCTAGACTTGGGCCTTCCAAGTCTTGGTGGTCCATGAGAGGGAGTGGCCCAATTGGGCCATAAATGACTAATATGATCCATAAGGGTAGCATTTGGTCCAATATGAACTAGGCTTTCTAATGGACTCTACTAATGGCAATCTAACCTTGGACTTGACATAACAAATGGCCCATTGGCTTGATATAAGCCTTACAAGGAGCCCAAAAGAAAGAAATTACACAATTACAACTTCATACAAGCCATAACACACAAATACACTTCACCCGTGTAATGAAATCGCCTTTGATGCCCCATCAATTCTCCCCGGGTGGGAGGAACTCGACCCCGTCGAGTAGGGGTATGGCTGCTCCGGTCCTCCGACGGATCCGTCACCGTGCTAAGTAGCGCGGGTATGCTCCACTCCAAGTGATCGGCACCTGCTCATTCCATATATACTCGATATGCGCACTGCTATGGCTAAAGGTGGTCACTCCGAAGGGGCACTCTCAAAAGGAAGGAGATAGCTCGAAGACTCACTAGGAATCACCGCTGAGTCCCTATAGGTGACTGATCCGGATATAGAAGTAAAACCGATCCCATACTCATCAAGTGAGTCCACTCGCCTCTTACTCGTAAGAGACCGACAACGAGCTTGCACAAGACACATGCAGACTCACCATGCACAGACACACGAATGCAAACCACGCAAACAATCGACTCAAAATCACCACACAAACAAACCACATAAAGAAAACACACCGACTCTTGCACGACTCTAGACTAAGGTGGTAGCATCAAGCCCACTAGGTGGCGACATCCTGGGCGGCCGAAGGGTCGCCCAGCTCTTCCCCCATGGCATAGTACTCATCGGCCAGTGCCTCATCGGCCTCGTAATCGACACACTCAAGCTCGGGAGGTGCGGATCCTCCAACACCTAAGGCTAGGGTGGTGCGAGCGGGACACTCACTGGCGATGTGGCCATACCCGTGACAGTGGAAACACTGTATTCGCGACCGACTACTCTCTCCTAAAAAAGGGGCCTTACCCTTATCATCCCGTCGGGTAGGGGGTGTAGGCAGTAATGGGGGAGATGTAGGTGCTTTGGACAATAGTGGAGGGGGTGCCGGTGCCAGAGGACGGGCTATAGGAGCCGGGGAACGGGCAACGGGTGCCGGTGGTTGGGGTGGAAATAGATCCCGAGGTGGAGGAGGACGGGGCCGTAGAGCGAAGTGCTCCTGACGGGTGGACTCCTGAGGTCGAGCCATGGGAGGCCGCTGATGCGGGCCTATGGAGTGACGTGGCTCGGTACTACGGAGAGGGGTGGGGCCTAACCGATGGCTAGACTCGAACTCTCCCTCAAATTGCTCCATCTCGAGAGCAACCTGGTATGCCTCTTCCAACGTCTTGGCATTGCGACGGAAAAGCTCATACTGATAGTGTGGCCGCAAACCACGTCGAAAGCGGGAAACGGGCATGGTACTCTCCTCCGTGACACCACATCGTAGAAAGTACTCATCAAACTCCGTGATGTATTCGGAGACGGATCGGTCTCCTTGGCTAAGACTTTGCCATCTATCGATGAGTCATTGGCGGTATGTGGGAGGAAGGTACTTTTGCCGAAGTTTATTCTTCATTTCGGCCCATGTGTCGATCGGGGGTTCTAGCCGCTGAAGTAGCAGGCTCTCCACATTCTTCCAATAAGTTTGCGCCTGCCCCATGAGTTTCATGGTGGCAAATCGGACCCTTCGACGCTCCGACATATCATACCATTCAAAATAACGGTCCATGCCAAACTCCCAATCTAGGTAGACTTTCAGATCCAAAGACCCGTAAAAAGCGGGAGGATCCGCTCGCACGGTCTTAAGGACCCGATCATCATCCTCATCTCGTTGTGGCTGAAAACCACGACGGCGTTGACCATACCCCTCGTAGGCATTGTCGGACCCATAGTCCTCGAGACCAAGGTCACGGTGTGGTAGTTGGGGAACCCGAGGAGGGGCGGGTGGAGGAACCAGTGGTGGCTGGTTTTGGGCCGCGGGAGCGGCATGGACTTGGGCCATGGGAGCGGGTTGGACTTGGGCCCCTGCGGGAGGAGGTGCGGGTGGACCTTGGGCTGCCCCAGGAGGGTCCCCGTGTGACATCCTATCTAACCGCCCAACGAGGTCTTGGACCGACCTATCGGAGTTCTCCATGCGTCCCTCCATGGCCCTAAGGCGACTATCCATACTCTCGGAGAAGGTCCGAAAGTTAGCATCGGATTGGTCCAACCTAGCCATAATGGCCATCATCGCCTCTTGTAGGGAGTGGAAGTCTCCCGAGGTATCCCGTGGGTTGGCCATAGGTGGGGGTGGGGGTGAGTACTGAGTACCCCGACGAGTGGGCATGCAAACACACCGACTAGAAGACACCAACTAAAGCAAAACACACTAATGCAAAATGATGCACCTAGACTTAACCAAAACTCGGTACGCGGCGGAGACAATCGACCCGAAGGTCACTCGCACAAGTGTGCGGCCTTCCCGATAGGCGTAACCTAACGGTCGGACAACACCTTTTTATATACCGAGTAAAGGGATGTATGCGACCCAAAAACGACTCTTTTTGTTATTTTGAAAATATGATGATCCTAGACTCGACTTAGACCGACTAATGACTAGACGTAAATGACACACTTTTTTTTTTTGACACCCTAGACTCAAACTCGCTCTGATACCAAATTGATGCGGGACGGGACCACGGACACGACAAGCTCGTGATCGTCCCTTAACGAGGGAAGCGTCGGATGTGCGCGGTTGAGAAACCGGCAATGAGCTAGGGTGGTCGGCTCTCTTTTGCGCCCGGATCGGGTCACGGGACGGCTTCGCTCTCTCTCACAGCAGTGATATTATAAATTAAAGGAGAGCTAGGTATCCCTACACATGCTCTCTAGCAGCGGCATATAAAGCATATAAAGAATTGAGCTAATGCCAAGTGTAAGGGTGAAGGCGATACCTCCACGCTCTCGGCGTGGCGAAGATGGGACCCGACCGGAACTCGTACCCCTGGGAACTTAATACATTATGGTTACAGCAATGCAACTAAGCCCACTCCACGCAGGGAGGTAAAGGGCGACACAAGCGGGCCCGGGAGGACCAGTTTCGGGTTGACGGGCGGTTCCGGACGATGCTTCGGCTTCACGCGTACTCGTGCTAGTGGGGGCCCACGTATTGACCGGAGGGGTCGTGTGGGGCCTGATGACTCCTCTGTTGTGGAGACACCTGGAAAGCGTTCCCCTGGGATGGCGAGCTGCTGGAACGACCGCCGGACGCCGGGCGGCCCTTGGACGACGCTCGCTGGGAACTCGGCCACGAACCTGAAAGTTCTGTTTGCAGGCGCGCGACTCGGAGAAAACTGCTGCTGCGATCAACCCCGTCTTCGGAATGCGACGAGATTAGCGCCGTTGGAAAGCTGACTCAGAATACTTCGACGTAGGGCTCTTCAAAAAAAATAATCAGATCTGTATTTCTGATCATGTATTTTACAAGCTTGCTGGAATCTGGCCAGAACTGCAGGGGCAGGTTCTGACTTCTCTGAAGATTGACGTTGACCGGGGAGAAGACCTCCGAATCTGGAAATGATTTCTTCAGCAAAGTTGAAGGTCTCTGAGAGAGGAATCCGAGACTATTTTTGGTTTTTTGATTGGATAAGAAATGGATTTTCTGGGATTTTTTTTAACCAGACCTGGGTCGGATCTGGGAAACTGTGGGTAGACTGTTCTTGAGAACTTGGACAGTTTTTGTAAAATACTTGGAGGGTGAACCAAAAATTAATAAAATTCCTGGTGGTAGAGGGATGTGGACAGAACTCCCAATAAATTTGGACGACCCAACAAAAATAAAAAGATGGTTCGAATGGGGTAAACTCAGAGCTGATGAACAGTAAACAGAACCAGGACAGATCTGGAACTTGGATTTGGACGAAAATCAAAAAATAGCTAAAGGATGAATTTTGACGTGATTTTTTTTGTGGGGATAAGGGTTCTAGAGGGGAACCAACCCTGAAATTTTGAGCTTCAGAAGACAAAGGGAGTGATAGCAGGAATTCGGAGAAGAAGGATCTGTCTTGAGTGGATAGAACACCGAAACCGTTGGCAACGACGCGTCGGCGGCGAGACGATGGCGGCGGCGATCACCGGAGTTGCTTCAGATGCTGGAGGGGATCAAGGGGGAAGGGATTACACTCTAGAAAGGGGAGAGGGGGTGGAGGAACCAGGGAGAGAGAGGGGAGGGGTGCAAGCTTCCTTGGGGGCAAATGCCTTTTTTTTCTTCATTAATTCATTCAATATGAAAAATATAGCCTTATATAGGATGCCAACCAAACTCACCCTCAACCCTTGGATCTAGGGGTTTGGATTGAAGGGCTGGGATACAATGTGAATCACACATTAAATACATTAGTTTAATCTAATTTGACCATGCTTATTCTACCTTGGACTAGATCCATTCAAACACCACCTACCAAGCCTAATATGGCCAAAAGAGGGGGCGCCCCATTCATGGGCCTCTCTTGGGCCTAGGCTGGTCCAAGGCAAGCCAACCCCATCCACTAACTCATGTCTAGACTTGGGCCTTCCAAGTCTTGGTGGTCCATGAGAGGGAGTGGCCCAATTGGGCCATAAATGACTAATATGATCCATAAGGGTAGCATTTGGTCCAATATGAACTAGGCTTTCTAATGGACTCTACTAATGGCAATCTAACCTTGGACTTGACATAACAAATGGCCCATTGGCTTGATATAAGCCTTACAAGGAGCCCAAAAGAAAGAAATTACACAATTACAACTTCATACAAGCCATAACACACAAATACACTTCACCCGTGTAATGAAATCGCCTTTGATGCCCCATCACAACGTGACTTACTTTCTAGCGGTCCAAGGTTGGGCCGCTAGAGTCCTTGTGGCGGACCAGAGTTGGACCGCTAGAGCTTGTGGTGGCCCAAGGTTGGACTGCCAGGTACTGAGCTCCACCGAGTGGGTGGCAGTCCCGTTCTCTTCGACCGTGGTTTTCGTGAGTCAGTTCTTACCGCCGGTGACACGTCCACTAGTCGTAGCCTTCTTACGGTACGCAGTGCTGACCCACCCGGGAGTGGTGGAGCGGCTGACCCGACAGAGACGGTGAGTAGGCTAGTGACCGTAGGGCCCCCACGTACAGCCGAGTCCGGGCTTAGGGGGAATTACCAGCTAGAGGATAGGCCTAGAGCGTATGGTCTGAGTGTGCACACGGGGCTGAGGGTTTCGGACCCGCGCTGACGAGCGCGACCTCATCTAGTCTTTGTTTTGTGGTACTACTGGTTACTGAGTGTATCCGAGTCTCACGCCCGGGACGTTGTAGCTAGATACTTGTGACGCGGTGTAAGACGTCAGGGGACGCATCCGGTCGTTCTTCTAGTGGGTGGTGCTCCTGTCTACTGGCAGGTACGGACTCGAGTTTTTACGGACCTGTGGACGCACTTTTTATTTAACAATTATCTGGTTCGTTCGTTGGTTTATTAAGTGCGTGGGTGTGCCAGTCACCGAGGTGACAATTTATTCGGACTCCGAAGAGCCCATGGTGCGCTCGATCTGACTTCGTCAGACGATTGTGTGGTTCGTGTCGGGACCGAATCCCGTCGCGCCATGAAGGTCACGACGTCATTTACATCCCCCATACGAGGGAATACCCCTGATTAATTGCCGAAATTAGGGGCCCCGCAGCCGAAAAGAATAATACTAATTGCGAGAGAGAGGTAGGGATAGGTCACACTGGGGGTCGTATTCAGACCACAAACCGTCGGCCATGTCGGTCACTCGTGGATCTTTTCGTGCTCGGACACGGGTCCGTGATGGAAACACGACGGGAAAATCGGGACGAATCCATTCAAATGTATACCGAGTATACGGCAATTTTGATGATGACTAGAGAGGCGTCCGGAACGAGAAAACAAATCCGGTCCGGTTAGGATGTCGGCCCGAGGTTAGATCAGAGCCTGGTCATATCGGGGTAATTCTCGAGACTCAGGCTTGACCTGAAAGGGCAGCGTCGTTATTCCCTTTTGCCCCGGGTCCCGGAGAGAGAGAGGGCTGCAGTGTGGATGTTAGCGTCTTTTATCTAGGGCTTTCTTAGTTATATCTTCTGGGATTTCTGATCCGATGTTTACTGTTTGTTCGTGCCTTTGTCCGGGGTGATTTTTCTTCTTTTTATTCATGATCATTCTTATTATTGTCATTTGTTTATTATTTATCTTTTTTTATTGCCCCTCCCACCTCTTTTATTGTGATTAATATTGCGCATTCGGAGTCCTTCAATTAGCGTAATTTTTATTAATTTATTTGCTATTGTTAATGCCCTTATCAGGTTGTATATATATATGCTTATAGCGTGCCGGCGGAGGGGAAAACGGGGGTGTACCGCTAAGGTATTGAGTGTACCGCTGGGTGGCAAAGGGGCGTACCGCTGAGGGCTGAGAAGGGCGTACCGCTGGGGGGCTGAAAAGGGCGTACCGCTGGAGGGTGTGTCGGTAAAGGGGGGGTGATATATAAAGTCTAAGTCTATACATTGCCTATTCACCCATCACTAAGTCTGTGCGTTGGCGGCTCAAGGTCTGTACGCTGGCTGCTCAAAGTCTATACATTGCCCAGCATAAAGTCTGTACGTTGGGGGGGTGAAGTCTATACACTGCCCAAAGTCTGTACACTGGATAGGTCTATACGTTGGGGTGTGAAGCCTATACACTGCCCAAAGTCTGTACACTGGATAGGTCTATACGTTGGGGTGTGAAGTCTATACACTGCCCAAGTCTATACACTGGCTAGGTCTATACGTTGGGGTGTGAAGTCTATACACTGCCCAAAGTCTGTACACTGGATAGGTCTATACGTTGGGGTGTGAAGTCTATACACTGCCCAAGTCTATACACTGGCTATCATGAAGTCTGTACGTTGGCTGGCTCAAGTCTATACGCTGGCTGCTCAAAGTCTATACATTGCCCAGCATAAAGTCTGTACGTCGGGGTGTGAAGTCTATACACTGCCCAAGTCTATACACTGGCTATCATGAAGTCTGTACGTTGGCTGGCTCAAGTCTATACGCTGGCTGCTCAAAGTCTATACATTGCCCAGCATAAAGTCTGTACATCGGGGTGTGAAGTCTGTACACTGCCCAAAGTCTATACACTGGCTGGGGGGTGTACCGGCGAAGGGAAGGAGTGTACCGCTGAAGGCCAATGGAAGCGTGCCGCTGAGGGCCAAACGGGGTGTGCCGCTGAGGGCCAAGGGGGTGTGTCAGCCAAGGGCCAATTGAGGTGTGATGGTGAAGGTCCAGTCAATCTTCAATTTCCTATTTTTAAGGCTTTTCTTTTCTTCTTATCTTAACTTTCGCGTAGTTTTGTATCAAACTCTTCCCTTGTTATGTTCTGTTCAGTTCGGCCTCTTTTCTTGCGGGTCGGACGTTCGGGCCGCCGGGTGGTTAATTAGTTCGGTTCAGTTCCCGTTGTGGTGCCAGCAGTGGTTTGATAAGTTGGAAGGCTTCATTAATTATCCTGCTCGTTTGTTGCCTCCTTTTGCCTCTTTTAATTGTTTATTAGTTTATCACAAAAATTCGGCAGCATCTCCCCTTGACCCGGGGCGTAGGGGAGATAAAGGGAACGCGCCCACATGGAGTGGCGGAACCCGACAACTGGAGGTGGGCCCCCGGGGGAGCAACACCTTTATAGAGCCTCGGAAAACGTGAAGGAAAGGGGCTTGGGGCGAGGCCAAGAAGTGGGCTGCTGGGAGACTGAAAGGTGTGCCGCTGGGGGCCAAGGTGAGTGTGCCGCTGAGGGCTAATGGGGGGTGTGCCGCTGAGGGCCGATAGAGGTGTGCCGCTGAGGGCCCAAACAGGTGTGCCGCTGAGGGCTACAAAGAGTGTGCCGCTGGGGGCTGAACAGGGTGTGTCGGTCAATGGCCATGCATGTGCACCGCTGGAGGCTCAAACAGGGCTAGTATATGGGCTGGGGGACTTGCGGGCCGTTCAGGGTAAGAAGAGGGGAAGTTTAAGGCTAGAGATAGGCCACTTGGTTACTGGGTGTTCGGGAGAGGGTAAGGGTCTCCCCCTCCTCTCAGCCAGTGAACTCAACGGAGGACCATGTGGGGGATTGAAGGGCCCATTAGGCCAAGGCTCATGGGAGAGTAATTATATCAACATGGAGGTCCCAAGAACACCGGAGAAATGGGGGGGAACGGAGGGAGGAACGGACAACCCGTTGGGAAACCGCAAGAACTAGCATAAGCCAACGAAACCGAAGAGAAACCCGTAGAGGGTGGTTTTCATTCATGGGAATCAAAAGGGGCGTGGCCCTACATACACATTACAAAGAAGATGCCCAAAACGAGGCTATGGGCAGGGGGAAACCCAACGAAAGACAAGAGATGAGAGGGGGAGGAACAGAGTATAGGAGAAAAGCCAGCCACTCCTAACTCTCTCCCCCACCACAACGAGCTCTCTCTCTCTCTCTCTTACTCTTGTTTCTTCCCAGTGATCGCCCGAGGAAGCTCACGTCGGGGCGCCTCTTCTTCTCTTCTTCCTCTTCCCTGTGGATGTCCCTCTCTGGGCTTCTTCTGGCCGCCCTCTCTCTTTTTTTCCTCTGGATCCCCCCTCTGGGCTGAAGCGGGAGGCCTTTTATACCACCAGCCACCGGGGACTTCGAGCACGGCTGTCGAAGGCGGGAAGCCGGCCGTGATGATGGGTTTGACCTGCTCATGTCCTGGCTGTCAGTGGAGGAGCCTACGTGGCCCAACCCATGGCTGACACCTCACAGAGCTCACTGCGCGCCAAGGATGCGTAGGGCATGGGCTTCACGTCATCTTGCCGTTGAAAAGCTTCAACGCTGTGCCGCTGGCGAGTTGAAAAGGCGTGCCGCTGAGGAGCCAAAACGGCGTGCCGTTGAGTGGCCACGGGGCCGTGCCGCTGAACGGCCTGAAGGGCGTGCCGCTGAGTGGCCACGGGGCCGTGCCGCTGAACCCCCCAGGGGGTGTGCCGCTGAGCACCCACGGGGGTGTGCCGGTGAAGGGCCCTGATGGGCGTGTGCCGCTGAACCCCCACGGGGGTGTGCCGCTGAGCACCCACGGGGGTGTGCCGCTGAGCACCCACGGGGGTGTGCCGGTGAAGGGCCCTGATGGGCGTGTGCCGCTGAACCCCCCAGGGGGTGTGCCGCTGAAGCCCCCAAAGGGCCGTGCCGCTGAGCACCCAAAGGGGTGTGCCGGTGAAGTCACCCCCAGGGGTGTACCGCTGAAGGCCCCCAGGGGTGCGCCGCTGGACCCCAAGTGGGTGTGCCGCTGGGCAACCCTGGGTGTGCCGTTGAAGGCCAAATTGGGCGTGTTTCTGAGCCCGTTCTGAGCCCGTTGGGGACACGAGTCATGTCCTATTTGGCTTTCTCCGAGGCTCACAGATTGTGGGGGCTCCTTGTGCTCGGTTCCTCTTCACTGTTGTGACTCCTCGCGGCGGCTTTGCGACAGTTCTCCCGGGGTTTATTCGCTCGGGCCGTCATCGTCACTGGGCCGAGCGAGGTATCATGGGTGTGCAAATTTTGGTGTCCACAGGACCGAGGTTTGGTTGTACGGTATGATTAGTTAGATAGCTTTTTCATTTATTTATTTCCGCTTGTTGGTTCTACCGTACTCCTGTTAGGTAGTGTTACCTTCCGCGATTTCCGCGCCTTACTGCCGTTTTCCTTGTTGTGCGGTGGGGGTTCGAGGGATCCCTACTGGGCCTATGAAATGAGGCTCACCCCTACTTTTCAGGTGAGGCGGGGTCGTCGAGAGGTGCGGCCGAGTTTCAGCGTGGTTCTTCTAACCAAGGTTAGTCGCTAGTCTCCCAGAGCCGGGGGATGCCCCGTGTAGTTGTACGCCGGGGGATACCCCGTGTAGTTGTACTTTTCCTTCTGTTGACTGTACTTTATTTGGACATGAGATACACTGGATCTTGTAGCAGTTTATTTATTTATATTATTCTGTGCATTTAGTTTCAGATTATTGTGCTATCTCTGTAGTTATTTCAGCTTCTCTTGTACTCCCACACCATCCCTTTTTACCCTTCCGAGTCTTCGGGCTTGTGGGTTGGCGGACCGAGATTCGAGACGGGCCGGTTCCTTTCCGGTACTCGGATCCCGGGTTGTCACAATTGGTATCAGAGCATAGGTTGTGGAAGTACATAAGAACTTGAAATGATTGTAGTGGTCCAGAAGGTCCATGAATGTCTTGTACAGTCGGCGACTGGCGTAGGGCTCCGCGTGTTTTTGTTAATCATGTTGTTTGTTTTCTGTTAGCAGGTGTTATGGTGCCCAGGAGAGTGACTCGTTCCCAGCAGGGAGAGTCGGGTGGGTGCCAGGAAGGGCAGAGTAGAGCAGAGCTTCCAACATATGCAGCTGAAGGGGCGAGAGTTCCCAGACCAGAGGAGTTCTTCCAGGACATGTATCAGTATGTTATTCAGTAGCAGCAGGGCGGTGATGCTGGTGAGGGCTCATCCTCTCGGAGTGGTCGCGTGCTGAGGGATTTCTTGCAGTACCAGCCATCTACTTTCAGCGGGCAGCTGGATCTAGAGGTGTCCAGAGAGTGGTTAGATGGCATGGAGTGAGTGTTCAGTTCGGTGGAGTGTCCCGAGGAGGAGAAGGTGGTGTTGGCTACGCATCGATTGCAGGGGCCAGCCCGGGTTTGGTGGATGTCAGAGTGGGGAGCGATGTTCCAGTCCCATCCTCTTTGGCAGATCTTGTGGCAGGAGTTCATCCCGGCTTTCGAGCGTGCTTTTTATCCATCCTTCCTCAGATCGCAGAAGCTGCGCGAGTTTCTGGAGCTGGTCCAGGGTGACATGACGGTGATGCAGTACATGTCCAGGTTCATTGAGTTGGGCCGTTATGCACCGCACATTGTGGCAGATGTGATGCGGGATGGATGACCGACTCGGGCTAAGACGTACGACCGACTCGTGTGCGGCCAGCACTAGCACACTAAGACAAGCCGGGCGGCTGACTACCGTGGTATTCTCCGGGTGGAGACGTCTCTCAACAGCAACTCTCTTGAGCCCGACGATCATCCCTTGCGAGGGAAACGTGGGGATCGCGGCGATTAAGAAACCACCGTCGCCTAGGGTGCTAATTCACGCTCGGTGCTCGATTGGAGCCACGGAACGGGCACTCACAACTCACAATCACGGTGAATTTGAAACTAACTATCGGCCCTATTCTCACAAACGCAGCAATATAGAAAGCATACTAAACAGCAAATGTAAAGATCAGAACGAGCACGTACCTCCACGCCTAGGCGTGGGGAAGACTCCCGGCCGATTTCCGAACAACCCCGATATACAAATGTAATAAGATTACACTTTCAGAAATATCTGCCCACTCCACGCAGGGAGGTATACGGCTACAAATGCCAATTTTGGGGTTGCTGGAACCCGGGTTGACGGGCCATACTCGCAGGAGGCGAGGAACGCATGCCAGAGCCGCTCGGGTACGCCGACGAAAAACTGATCCGGTTCTGCCCGCGCTGGTCACCCTGCGCAGCGAGCTTGCGGAGGTTGGTACGACCAGATCCGATGCCCGATCGGAGTGCCGTTTGTTGGAGAATGTCGGCGATTGGATGTAGTATCTTCACTCCGAAGGGCGTGATCGGATGCTTTCAGATCTGGGCGCAGCGATGACACTTCTCAGGTTCTAGTTTTGTGCTCACAGAACTGCATAGCGACACGGTAAAAATATGAAATAATGGTTGCCGATGTTAGATCGGGGGGCTCTTTGTGGGAGAACGTCGGCGACGCCCTTAGGAAGAAATACTCTGAAGACCTCTCACACAGATCTTGGCCGGATGAAGGTGGGGCAGGCTCTGAAAGTCGACTCAGATCTCAGCCGGACCTGCTCAGACCAGCCGGCGTGATCCCACGAGATCTGTCGTCACGATCAGCACCGATCACGGATCGAGGCAAAACCAGCGGCAACACGAAGAGGACTTGAAATACTACGATTGCTCTTTAGAAACCAACTTCTGATGGCATCGGAGTTGGGCTCCAGGAATTAAAACACAGACATCTTCAATTCTGGGCAGCATTCAGGAACTGATCTGCGTGCCTCCACGAGAAAAATCGCCACCGTTGCTCATGAACTCGGATCGACACGAAACCAAAGTTGAATCCTTGCTAACTCGTAGTAGTATCAAGGATAAATCAAGTGAAGCCAGAAGATAAGAGGAAGAGAGGGGTAGATGGTCAAGTCTCATGACCTGAATACTATCCAGTCACAGGACAGGGTTGGGAGTCACACCCAAGGAAGAAGAAGTGAATCACTCACTTAATGCAATTTCTCACAAAATCTTTTCATTAACCTTTAAACACACATTGTACAAGCCTTTAAATAGGCATTACAAGAGGTATAGAGGGGAGGGGCTGCGTGGGATACACAATGAGAGAGGGGGGGGAACCCATTACAATGTGATAGTGAAAGGGGGGGGGGGACAAGGGGCAATGGTGACTCACCTAACTTTGAATTTCTTGTAAAATGTTAGGTGGCAGCCATTGGAAAATTGACCAGCAGCCTTCTAATACCCCATGTGATAATTGGAGAAGAAAACAAATCAACCATCTAGCCTAATAAGCCAAAAAATGGGGCGCCCCCTTCTTGGGCCTAGAATGGGCCACTTGGTGGTCTTGGCTTAAGCCCACCTATCCACTCTAGCTTAAGGCCCTTTCCATCTTGAGAACCCAAGAGTAAAAGAAGCCCATTAGGCCTCTCCCACTTAGAGAGCCCATGTAGGAAGGGAGCCCATTTGGGCCTTGCTAGGCTAATGGGTTCTTCATATTGGTCCAAGGCCTTTCCTTTCTTATGGAATGCTTAAGGGCCTTCAACCAATTGGCCTTTTAAGGGTCTAGCAACCAGCCCAATATGAAAACCCATGTATAATCTTCAATACAAGCCCAAATTTAATGTAAAAAGTGTCCAAATGGAAGCCAAATTATCCCCAATTCGATGGGAAGCCGATGTAGTCCACTTGGCGCTCCGCGTATGGCACCGTCGGTTCGCCGACGTGTCACGTGATCGCCCTGGTGTCCGCACCAAGATGAGATGGTGCAGACTGAGCAATTTGTCGGGGGTCTGAGGTTAGAGCTGAGCCATCCTTTGCTTGCGTTGGATTTGACCAACCTGGATGCAGCTTGTAGAGCAGCAACAGCGTTGGAGAGAGATATGCAGAAGGTTCGAGGTCATGGCAGTGCATGTCAGATGTAGATGAGTTTTGGTCAGCCGGCGTCTGTGCAGCAGTAGAGCTCGGTCCAGATTTCAGCAGGTGGTTCAGGGACGTCCCTGTCCGGGGCGTCAGCAGCAGATTCGTAATCTCTGGGATCGAAGTTCAAGAAGTTGCTCAAAGAAGCTGGTTTTGGCAGGAGGCGTCGAGGTCGTAGAGATCAGGAGCATGTGTCGGTGGGTAGTGTTCAGCAGCCTACCCAGTTGCAACGTCAGGGTTCTGTGAGTGGTTCTCGGGGCGGGTGTCCTCGGTGGGGCAAGTCTCATCCAGGCAGGCAGTGTACGGTGCCCGTGGTTTGCTTTAGGTGTGACCAGCCAGGACACATGGTACGTGACTGTCTGCAGAGATCGCACCAGCTGCACGAGTTTCAGCAGCAGTAGTAGTTTCAGCCCCAATAGATGTCGTCGCACCCGCAGCAGTACCAACAGCAGGGTCAGTTTCCTCAGTTGACTCGGTCAGCTACCATAGGGAGGCAGAGATCCCGAGGCAGAGTTACCCACATCACCCGAGTAGAGGCTGAGGCGTCCCAGTTGGTGGAAGGTACTATTCTGATTTTTGGTTGCACGGCTTGAGTTTTGTTCGATTCTGGTGCATCTCATTCGTTCATTTCGAAGGATTTTACTCAGAGTGCCGAGGAGACTGCGACTGAGGTGTCCTGTGATCTGGCAGTGGAGTTTCCTACCGGTGATTTCATGCTCACCCCGTACTTCTTCGAGAAGGTGCCTGTGTGGGTGGATGGGCGGAACTTACCAACCAGGCTTTATGCATTGTCGCTTCAGGACTTTGATGTGATCTTAGGCATGGATTGGCTCGAGGACCATCATGTCATGGTGGATTGTGGCTCGAAGAGGGTCTACTTCCAGCAGCTTCGTGGACCCACCTTCTATTTTCAAGGTATCCGGTCTTCCTCCTCCCGTTTTCTTATTTCGACTATTAGAGCTCGTAGATTGCTTGACACGGGTTGTCAAGGTTTTCTCGCTTCTGTGGTTTTGGTCGATCGGCAGTGTTCGGAGGTGGAGGACATTCTGATTGTGTGTGAGTTTTCTGATGTTTTTCCCGAGGAGTTGCCTGGGTTGCCACCGCAGCGAGAGATTGATTTCGTGATTGAGGTGGTACCAGGTATGACGCCTATGTCGAAGGCCCCTTATCGTATGGCGCCGGCGGAGTTGAGAGAATTGAAGGCGTAGTTGCATGAGTTGCTGGCCAAGGGGTACATTCGTCCTAGCTTTTCCCCTTGGGGTGCGCCGGTGTTGTTTATGAAGAAGATGGATGGTAGTCTGAGACTGTGCATTGACTACCGGCAGTTGAATCAAGCGACTATTAAGAACAAGTATCCGTTGCCTCGGATTGATGATTTATTTGATCAGCTTCAATCGGCCCGGGTGTTTTCACGGATTGACCTGAGATCGGGTTATTACCAACTGCGGATCCGAGAGTCTGATGTTGAGAAGACTGTGTTTTACCCGAGGTATGGGTATTATGAGTTCTTGGTGATGCCGTTTGGGCTCACCAATGCCCCCGCGGCGTTTATGGATTTGATGCATAGGGTGTTCCATCCGTATCTAGACCAATTCGTGGTCGTGTTTGTGGACGACATCCTTGTGTATTCGCGGTCTGCTGAGAAGCATGTGCATCATTTGAGAGTGGTGTTGCAGACCCTTCGTGATCACTAGTTGTATGCCAAGCTCAGCAAGTGTGAGTTTTGGCTTCGCGAGATGCACTTTTTAGGGCACGTGATTTCTGGTGACGGTGTTTCCGTGGAACCGGCCAAAGTCGAGGCTGTGGTGCGGTGGCCGTGGCCGAATTCTGTCACGGAGATTCGGAGCTTTTTGGGGCTTGCATGCTATTATAGGAGGTTCATCCAGCATTTCTCTCGTATTGCGACCCCGATGACTAGACTTACATGGAAGGATGTGCCGTTTGTCTAGACGAAGGAGTGTGAGCAGTGCTTTATGGAGCTGAAGAGATTGCTCACGACTGCTCCGGTGTTGGTGTTGTCTTCTGGATCGGGAGGTTTTGTGGTTTGTACGGATGCTTCCAGGGTAGGTTTGGGTGCTGTGCTGATGCAGCACGGTGGAGTTGTGGCGTATGTGTCTTGGCAGTTGAAGCCACATGAGGAGAACTACCCTACGCATGATCTTGACTTGGCGGCGGTGATTTTCACTCTAAAGATCCGGAGGCACTATCTGTACGGTGAGAAGTTCGAGATGTTCACTGACCATCAAAGTTTGAGGTATGTGTTTACCCAAAAGGATCTAAACCTCAGGCAGAGGAGGTGGATGGAGTACATGAAGGATTATGATTTTACTTTGTCGTATCAGCCTGGCAGGATGAACGTCGTGGCTGACGCCTTGAGTAGGAAGGTGGTGGTCAGTCAGATGTTGTTGAGGAAGTGGAAGTTGTGGGAGCAGGTGCCGGCCATGACTTTTTGGCTCAAGATCCCTCAAGATTAGGGTTCGGCTGTTCTTGCGAGCTTGACTGTCACGCCAGCTATTCGTCGTCAGGTGACTGAGGGTCAGCGTGCGGACCCCGAGCTACCCCGGATTTTGTCGATGGCCGAGGTGGAGTTTGGTGAGGATGGAGCCGTGAGGTTTCAGGGTAGATTGTACGTCCCAGCCGAGGAGCAGACGAGGCGTGCGGTGTTGCGAGAGGCTCATGGGAGTCGGTATGTAGTGCACCCTGGATCGGCAAAGATGTACAAGACTTTGAAGAGGCAGTTTTGGTGGCCTGGTATGAAGAGAGATGTGTTGAACATGTGTGCAACATGATTAATTTTATGGTTTTGATGATGTCTGCCCCTGTAGTCATTAATGAACTATACGTGCATTTGATAATGTTAATATTCATACATTTCAGGTCATCATACTTCCAGTACACAGATATCAAGGCATATGACAATACAATATTGGTGGTCATTATACTTCCAGTGTAAAAGGTCAAGAATGGCACACAAATCTAGGTAACTGGATACACAGATATCAAGGCATATGACAATATTGGATGCACGAAAATCTAGCATGTTTCAAGCACAGAAATCAAGCTGAATAGCATCACACATAAGGTCATTGGATATTCTTCATATGGTCAGTGCATGTCTTGCCTTATGGATGGTTCAAGGTAGGTGCAACTTCTTGATAGCATGCTACAAGATAATCCAAGGAATGGAGTGGAGATGGCAAATGTGAAAGCTCAATATTGCGCCCTCACATGCGGATCGACCTGCGCGGTCAGGTCGCGGGGGTCAAGGGGGCAGCGCCCCTTGCGGGGGTTTCCAGGGGCGGAGCCCCCGGAACAAAACTTTGATTATAGGAGCAATATAATCAATAGAAATCTTCAAGACAGTCAAGGTTGATGCTACAGACATGAACGGGCAGCTAAAGAACTTAAGCGGCAGAGCTAAAGCAGTTAACGGACCGACCCGGGAAAACCCAGGTTCTGCCCAGCTGGCGGTCGACCGCCAGCCCAGGGGCGGTCGACCGCCCCAGCCAGCAGCTCACCGTCTGCAGTCTTCTCAGTAGCGGTCGACCGCCAGCCCAGTAGCGGTCGATCAGAAATTCCAGGGACTAATCTTCTACAGCGATTCTCAGTAGCGGTCGACCGCCAACCCCGAGCCAACATTTGTTGACTTTGTTTTCCACTTCGAGAAGGGTCATTCTCCATGTAATTGTTTAATCCTAAAGTCACCTAATCACCCACAAAACGTGGATCTGGTCTGGGGGATGTCTATGGACCATTCAAAGTCTATAAAACACATACAAGAGGGTTAGAAACACTAATACTTCAAGGGGATCAAGAGAGATCAAGGGAAGCTAGAGGAGGAGATCCACGGGTACTGTAGCACCTCCGTGAACAGTGCTTCGAGCTGAAGATCTTCATCCATTCCAAGGGATTTAAGCCTAGATCTGAAGCTATCTCAACCTCCAAGGAAGCAAGAAGTATTCAAGGCTCTCAAGGGTGATATAAACTGCATCAACCTATTCATCAACTCAAGGAGATTCAAAGAAAAGATCAAGCTACATCTTATATCTTCTCCATCAACTCAAAGGGATCAAAGGAAGATCAAAGCAACATATTCAAGATCCAACAATCTCAGACAAGATCTACTTCATTCTAGCATATCTCCATATCTTGTTTAAGCATTTTCATCTTGTTCTATTTTCATTTCAATCAATCTATTGAAACTGAAGATCGTCCCTATCGGTGGTTAGTAGGAAGGCAATCGGAAGTTCTCCGATCTGTGGTGTAGCAATCCCTGCCGGCTTTGTGTGCAGGAAGACAGAAAGAGAGCTTTCTCTATTCTGTGGTTTTGGGTGTGTCCCCGGTCAAGCTGTGAGTCAGCAGGAAAGCCTCACCGGGTTTTGGTGAGGGGTGGACGTAAGTTGTGGGGTTGCAATCAAACCATCTTAAAAATCCCTGTGTTGTGGGTTGTTCTTCGTGTGCGATTGCTCTATATCTTCTACCCCCATTCACAGGTTCGTGTGCTTCCAAACTTGGTTATCTTATTTACACACTCAAGCACTCAGATTTGCACCTTCGATTTTATCTGTGCTTTAATTGGGCTTAGCACTTTGACTGCATCCCTTGGGCGGCCTGTTGCACCCTTGCACACAGGCGCCAAGGTGAAAGTATTGCTAAGTGATTCCCTTGCTTAAACTCGCATGCACCTTGGTTGATCACCACTACATTAACACACACACACGGTTGTTGCAAGCTGTTTGATGCTCTAGTGTTATGCTTTATGATCCCTGCAGTACAAGGCTTATTTCTTTCAAGATCACAAATGTGCTTAAAGAAGTGTTGATGCTTCATCGCTTGTAATCCGAGTCATATTCTTAATTCCGCTGCGCATTGTGCCTAAGTGATTCATTCACTTTATAGGAGTGGTTCATGCTTCTGGTAGCTAAGAGTTTTTAAATAGGCCAAAGCTTTTGATAGGATCTATTCAACCCCCCCTTCTAGATCCGATTGCACCTCACGGGACCTAACAAGATGTTGCAGAGTTTGTGGCCAGGTGCTTAATTTGTCAGCAGGTGAAGGCTGAGCACCAACAACCGGGAGGTACACTTCAGCCCTTGGATATTCTCGAGTGGAAGTGGGACCACGTGACCACTGATTTCGTGGTTGGGTTACCGAGGACATCCTGCGGGCAGGATAGTATCTAGTTACTGGTGGATAGACTGACGAAGACGGCTAGGTTGTTGCCGATCAAGGTCAGTTGGAGCCTGCATCATTTGGCTCATTTGTATGTGGAGTGGATCGTCTTGTTGCATGGAGTTCCCATCTCTATTGTGTCTGATCGTGATCCCCGCTTCACTTCTGAATTTTGGAGGAGCTTCCAGAAGGCTCTGGGCACCGAGTTGGCTTTTAGCTCGGTGTACCATCCTCAGTCTGACGGTCAGTCGGAGAGGACCATCTAGACTTTGGAGGATATATTGAGGTCGTGTTGTCTGGAGTGGTAAGGGAGTTGGATCCACCATTTACCATTAGTGGAGTTTTCCTATAACAATGGCTATCATTCGAGCATTGGTATGGCACCGTACGAGGCGTTGTACGGGCGACCTTGTCGAACTCTGCTTGATTGGTTCGAGGTGAGAAAGCGTGCCCTGACAGGACCAGATTTGGTGCAGCAGTGCACTGAGGTGGTGCATCTGATCCAGCAGAAGATGTTGGCTGCGTAGAGCCGACAGAAGAGCTATGCCGATCAGAGGAGACTGCCCCTCAGTTTTGCTGTAGGTGATCATGTGTTTTTGCGAGTTTCTCCCATGAAGGGTGTGATGCGCTTCGACAGGCGTGGGAAGCTGAGCCCCCGCTACATTGGTCCTTTCCTCATTGTCGAGCGTATTGGCGAGGTTACCTATCGGTTGTAGTTACCCCCGGAGCTGTCTTCTGTGCATGATGTGTTTCATGTGTCTATGCTTCGGAGGTATATGCCCGATGATTCCCACGTTCTGGAGGACACCGTTTGGCCTGAGGTGACCCCAGACTTGTCCCTTCCAGAGTACCCTGTCCGTATCGAGGATCGGGGTGAACAGCGCCTGCGGAACAAGGTTATTCCTCTGGTTAAGGTAGTCTGGCAGCGTCACTCTGGTGGCGAGACGTCGCGAGAGCATGAGGATGAGATGCAGCAGCTGTATCCTTATTTGTTCAGGTGAGTCTTCTCCCCTACCCCTGTGTCTTGTCCTTAATTTCGAGGATGAAATTTGTTTAAGGGGGGAGGGCTGTGATGTCCCGGACCCTTCGGATCCTTCTTCTATGGTCCCGGGTCTACTTTCCCGGAGGATTTGTTTCCTTTATGCCCGGAATTATTTTCTGGACATTTTTCGTGCTCGGATCCGTGTGATTCGGGTCAGTTTCGGAGGCCGCGGGACGTATTCCGCGTGTTTTCCGCGTGTTTTTCGATTCCCGCGTGTATGTTTCGGGAGAACCTTCGGAACCCCGTAGCGGGTGAACCGGGTCGTTCATCTACCCGCGGGTGGTACCATTGTGATCAGCGCGTTCCAAGGATCGAGAAAATTTATTTTTCTATTTTTTGGGATTTTTTTGATTTTTATGATTTTCTATAAATACCAAACATTTTTCTTTTCTTTTTCCTTTTTCTTCTTTTATTCTTCCTCCTTTCTTCTTCCAACCGTTGGAGCGCCCCCTCCCCCGGCCGTGCATGCTTCCTCCCCGGACGACCGAGACGCGACCCCCTCCACTCCAACAGCGGCGTGGTGGCGGCGGTGGCGATGAGGCGAACGTGGGAGCGTGATTTTCGCGGCGAGAGGCGGGGCGTTCGTGGGTCTAAAAGCTTCTTCTTTGCGTTCGACGGCGATCCGACGGAGCTCTTGCTCCATTGAGGTAAGGAGACGAATCCCCATGCTCATCCCGTCATCTCCCGTGATTTGTAGACCGAGGAGAGGTCGGGAGGGGCGTTTTTGAGCCGGGTAGGGTAAAATCCATGTTTTGGGGGTTGTGTGCTGATTCGCCGTTTCGCGAGGTTTCGGGCCGATTTGGGGCTTTAGATGGATGCTAGGGGTTATAGGGAAGCTGTTTTCCCCCTCATCCGTGGATGATGGGGCGTGGAACGAGTTTCTGGATTTCTTCCCGTCGGCCCGTTCTCGGGTTGGTATGGCGGTCCTTCCAGAGACCGCCAGAGACTGTGGCGGCCCAGGGTGGGTGCGCCAGAGACTGTGGCGGCCCAAGGTTGGTGCGCCATAGGGCACTGTTTTGTCGGCAGGTCGCTATGTCGTTCGGCGGCTGCATGATAAACTGCCAGGCGATGTGGCGGCCGAGGGTCAGACCGCCAGATGGCGAGTTGACCGTTGATTTCCGACTGTTGGATTTTGACCCTTGGGGGTCACGTGCCTCTAGCGGCCGTAGCTACGGCCACCAGTGGACTTCTAGCGGGACAAGGTTGGGCCGTTGGAGGGCTGTGGCGGCCTGAGATGGGAGCGCCCGAGCCAACCTGACTTTCCTTCTAGCGGTCCAAGGTTGGGCCGCTAGAGTCCTTGTGGCGGACCAGAGCTGGACCGCTAGAGACTGTGGCGGCCCAAGGTTGGAGCGCCAAGTACTGAGCTGCACCGAGTGGGTGGCAGTCCCGTTCTCTTCGACCGTGGTTTCCGTGAGTCAGTTCTTACCGCCGGTGACACGTCCACTAGTCGTAGCCTTCTTACGGCATGCGGTGCTGACCCACCCGGGAGTGGTGGAGCGGCTGACCCAAGAGAGACGGTGAGTAGGCTGGTGACCGTAGGGCCCCCACGTACAACCGAGTCCGAGCTTAGGGGGAATTACCAACTAGAGGACAGGCCTAGAGCATATGGTCTGAGTGTGCACACGGGGCTGAGGGTTTCAGACCCGCGCTGACGAGCGCGGCCTCAGCTAGTCCTTATTTTGTGGTACTACTGGTTACTGAGTGTGTCTGAGTCTCACGCCCGGGGCGTTGTAGCTTGACACTTGTGACGCGGTGTAAGACGTCAGGGGACGCATCCGGTCGTTCTTCTAGTGGGTGGTGCTTCTGTCTACTGGCAGGTACGGACTCGAGTTTTTACGGACTGAGATTTGGTTGTACGGTACGATTAGTTAGATAGCTTTTCCGTTTATTTATTTTCGCTTGTTGGTTCTACCGTACTCCTATTAGGTAGTGTTACAATCCGCGGTTTCCGCGCCTTACTGCTATTTTCTTCGTTGTGTGGTGGGGGTTCGAGGGATCCCTACTGGGCCTATGAAATGAGGCACACCCATACTTTTCAGGTGAGGCGGTGTGGACACCGAAAATCGCCCATCCAAATGTCATGCTCGGCCCAGCATTAACAACGGCGCCGAGTGAAGAAACCCCGGAGAAATCAACCACAAAGGCCCCACATCCCAGGGGCCTCGAAGAAAATCAAATGGGCCACAACTCATGCTCACAATGGGCTCAGAATCGCCCATTTAACCCTCCAGCGGCACGCCGTGGAGAGCCTTCAGCGGCATGCCCTGGAGAGCCCTCCAGCGGCACGCTCCCTTCAGCGGCACACCCTGCCCCGGCCTTCACCGGCACAACCCCTTTGGCCGCTCGCCGGCACACCCCTACGGGGGTTCAATGGCACACCCCGTCGGGGTTCACCGGCACACCCCCAGGGGGTTCACCGGCACACCCCCAGGGGGGTTTCAACGGCACGCCCCCAGGCGGGTTCACCGGCACACCCCCAGGGGGGGTTTCAACGGCACGCCCCCAGGCGGGTTCACCGGCACACCCCTTTGGGGTCTTCAGCGGCACGGCCCTTTGGGGCTTCCGCGACACGGCCCTTTGGGGCTTCAGCGGCACCGCCCTTTGGGGCTTCAGCGACACGGCCCCTTTGGGGTCTTCAACGGCACGCCCAAAGGGGCCTTCAGCGGCACAGCCTCCAGAGGCTTCAGCGGCAGGCCTTTTTGGCTCCCCAGCGGCACGCCCCTTCGAAGCCCTTCAGCGGCACAGCGTGAAGCTTTTCAACGGCAAGACGACGTGCAGCCCATGCCCTACGCTTCCTTGGCGCGCAGTGAGCCGTCTGAGGTGGCGACCGTCCATTGGGCCACGTGAGCTACCCCCTGACGACCCAGGACGAGACAGGTCAAAGGCCATCACCACAAGGCCACTTCCCGCCTTCAACGGCCGAGCTGGAGGGCTTCGGCTCGGGGAGGTATAAAAAAAAAACCTCCGCTTCAACGGAGAAGAGGAGGAGAAGAAATACACACACAAAGGGAGGGAGAAGAGAAGAGGGAGACAGACGCATACAGGCAGAAGAAAAGAGAAGAAGAGAGAAGAAGAAGAAGAGGCTCCCTCCCTGCCGGGAGCTTCCTCCGACGACCACCACCACCACCGGAAGGGAGCAAGAGTAAGGGAGAGAGGGTTCGATGTAACGGGGAAAGAGTTAGGGGCGGCTGGCCTCCCTCCTGCCCTCCGTTCCTCCTCTTCCTTTTATGTCTTCTTTTCTTTTATGGGGCCTTTTTCCCCTTTCTTGGCCATGGCATCATCTTTGGCATTCTTTTTTTGCTATGATATGTATATAAGGCGGTGTCCTCTCGATTCCCATGAATGAAAGTTGTTCCTCGTGGGTTCTCTTTGATTTCGTTGGCTTGCGCTAGCTCTCACGGTTTCTTTATGGGGTTGTTCGTTTTCCCTCCGCCTCCCCATTTCTCCGGTGTTTTTGGGGCCCTCATGTCGACTTGATTATTCCCCTATGAGCCTTGGTTTCACAAGCCCTTCAATCCTCTCCATGGCCATCTGCTGTGTCCACTGGCTTAAGGGAGAGGGAGACCCTCACCCTCTCTCCAAACACACAGTGATCAAGTGGCCTGCCCTTGGCCTTCAATCCCCTTTCTTTTCTTCAAACGGCTTCTAAGGCCCCCAGCTTGCACACTCTGTTTGAACTCCCAGCGATGCCTCTTCCTGGCCCTTCGCCGGCACCCCTGTTTGGTCCCTCAGCAGCACGCCCATGGGGGTTGTCCAGCGGTACGCCCCCCCCATTTATCCTTGGCCGGCACGCTATCTCCTTGCCTTCAGCGGTACGCCCCTACAGCCCTCAGCGGTATGCCCCTGCAGCCCTCAGCGGTACGCCCTTTGCAGCCTTCAGCGGTACACTCTCCTGAGCCTTCAGCGGTACGCCCCTACAGCCCTCAGCGGCACACCCCGTCTGCCCTCAGCGGCACGCCCCTTGAACCTTCAGTGGCACACCCCTAGCTGGCCCCAGCGGTACACTCTTCTGGCCTTCAGCGGTACACCTGCTGGCCAAGCCCTAGCCCGTTGTTTTCCTTCGTGTTTTCCAAGGTTCTTTAAAGGTGTTGCTCCCCCGGGGGCCCACTTCCAGTTGTCGGGTTTCGCCACTCCATGTGGGTGCGTTCCCTTTATCTCCCTTACGCCCTAGGTCAAGGGGAGATGCTACCGAATTTGCTGTGAGGAACTAATAAACAATTAAAAGAGGCAAAAGGAAGCAATAAACAAGCAAGACAATTGAAGAAGTCTTCCAACCTATCAAATCACTGCCGGCATCACGATGAGAACCGGACCAAGCTAACTAACCACCCGGCAGCCCGAGCATCCGACCCACAAGAAAAGAGACCGAACCGAACAAAGAGAACAAACACGGGAGGAACTTTGTATAAACTACACGAAAGTTAAGAAAAGAAGAAAAGAAAAGCCTTAAAACAAATAGTTGAAAACTGATCGAGCCTCCACCCTCATTGACCTTCAGCGGTACGCCCCATTGACCTTCAGCGGTACGCCCCCTTGGCCTTCAGCGGCACACCCTCATTGACCTTCAGCGGTACGCCCCATTGACCTCCAGCGGTACGCCTGTTCCAGCCCCCAGCGGTACGCCCCTCTGGCCTTCAGCGGTACACCCTTTTCAGCCCTCAGCGGCACACCCCAAGCCTCCAGCGGTACACCTTGTTTCCTTCGCCGGCACACTACACGTATGCATGTATGTACATCACGATAAGGGCATTAACAATAGCAAATAAATCAATAAAAATTACGCTAATTAAAGGACTCCGAATGCCCAATATTAATCACGATAAAAGAGGTGGGAGGGGTAATAATAATAAATAATAACAATAAGAATAATCATGAATAAAAGAAGAGAAATCATCCCGATCAAAGGCACGAACAAACGGTAAACATCGAATCAGAAATCCCAGAAGATATAACTAAGAAAGCCCCAGATAAAAGACGCTAACGTCCACACTGCAGCCCTCTCTCTCTCCGGGACCCGGGGCAAAAGAGAATAACGACGCTGCCCTTTCAGGTCAAGCCTGAGTCTCAGGAATTCTCCGACACGGCCGGGCTTTGATCTAACCTCAGGCCGACACCCTAATCGGACCGGATTTGTTTTCTCGTTCCGGATACCTTCCGAATCTTCATTAAAAAAAAATTACCGCATGCTCGGCAGACATTTGAAGGGATCCACCTCGGTTTTCTCATTGTGTTTCCGCCGCGGACCTGTGTCCGAATGCGAAAAGGTCTACGAGCGGCCGACACGGCCGACAGTTTATGGCCTTAATACAACTTTCAGTGTGACCCTTCCCTACCTCTCTCGCATAATTAGTGTTACTCCTTTCGGTCGCGGGGCCTCTAATTTCGGCAATTAATCAAGGGTATTCCCTCGTATGAGGGATGTAAATGACGTCGTGACCTTTATGGCACGACGGGATTCGGTCCCGACACGAACCCCACAATCGTCTGACGAAGTCAGATCGAGCGCACCATGGGCTCTTCGGAGCCCGAATAAATCGTCACCTCGGTGACTGGCACGCCCACGCACTTAATAAACCAACAAACGCCATAAAATGATTGTTAAACGAAAAGTGCGCCCACAACTCTGGCACGCCCGGTGAGACCTATCCACCCTTCATCTCTTTGCCGAAATTAGGGGCCCCGTGGCCCCCTTCCTGTTACACTAATTGTGCCACTTTCTTAAATGCAGAAAAATTAAGCAGAGAAGAGAAAGCAACATCATGGAGCCGACAATGGCTGTTGTCTGTAGCCCTGAGGTTGTGGAGAATCACGTGCGGGGTGGCTACCTGGCGGTACCCCTCGCTTTCGGGAGTTTCCCTCCCACTGTGGGCTTCCCCAACTTCTTGGGGGTGGCCTTCGCCGAGATCCTCGACGTGGAAACACCCGAGGACGCCCAGATCAACGCCCCCGCCCCGGGGGTCATGGGAGCTACTGCCGGTCGAGCTGTGGCCGAAGACAACAATAGCGTCCCCACAACGACGCTCAGCTGCAACGTGCACCACGTGCACCACACCACCGGCCCATCCCACCAGGGGTCGACATCCTACCGGAGAAGGCTCCGGAGAAACAGCACCAGCGCCGGATCAGGGCGTCGCGCCTCCAACTCCGGGAAGTCCATGACCGTCGGGGCCCTCCGAGTCCGCCTAGACGGGCAGAGGTCCCAGGTAACACCGGACCGCATCGTCCCTACCATCCCAGTCCGCAACTCTTTTCACGGACTGGAGAAGCTGAAAGAGAGGGCAGTGCCCGCGACCCCAGCCGTGACGCCAAAGAGGACGCCGGTTCACAGGCCGGCTAAACTGAAGCAAGTCTGGGTACCTAAGGAGACCCAGCCCACTGCACCTGCCCAGGCAGGGCCCAGCACCTTCCGCCCCAGGAGGGCCCGACGCGATGACAAAGTCGAGGCAGTGACCCCCACTCTCCGACCGGCACCTGTCATTCCGGTGCCGTCCGAGAATGTTCACCGCCATCGCCGAGGGCGCCTGCACAATGCCGCCCGCTCGGCTCGCACGGCCTACTCCCCTCCTGCCGCTGTCATCGACGCGCAACCCCAGGCCGCTCTCCCTGACCAGGAGTGGGAAGGGATTGAGCAGGCCATGAGGAACTACCTCCGAGGCCCGGGTAGCACCCCCGCTGGCCACCAGAGACTACTGGGGGCAATGGCTTCCGCCTTCCAGGAAGAAAGGGGGGAACCTGCACCTAGCATGGAGTCGAGGACCCGCCCGGAAGAGCCGCGCCAGTCCCCTGTACGGGAGGAAGCGCCGCCCCGACGATCGGTCTTCGACAGACTGACATTCCCAGAAGGACCGTCCCGGAGGGCGTCAATAAGAACTAAGAGTAAGAGATGGTAGACATTCACCAGCAATATGGCAGGAGTCCATGGTCGGTACGGGGCCTTACCCACCGACCCGGAAGAATTGGCTAGAATAGCCGCCAGGCCGGGACCCCTCACCAGAAGAAGGAGAGCGGCAGGCGGCGCGACACCCACAGGAGCCGAAGGAGCCCTACCTGAGGAACCCCTCGCGGCCCTCACGGCCAATGTAGTCACCACCGGCGACACGAGTGGCGGACCCTCGACATCATCCGAGGACGCCCCGGCCGAAGAGACGGGGGGCATGCCCAGTCTCCCCACAGCTGACCCAACAATGCTGCTCATGATGCAACGATTCCAGCAGGAAATCGAATCACTTAAAAAGCAGCTGAATGAGCGAAACACGCCACCCCCAATGTCCTGGCAGACCGAGGTCATACCCGAGGTACCCAGGGACAGGGGGCAGTCTTCCGAGGCAGCTCTTCCGGCAACCCTCGATCCCCTCGGGGGCACGCCCCCGCAGCAGGCGCATTGCACAACAGTGACCCCGCCACAGGCTCCGCTTTCACAAGGGTCCCCCATGGCCCCCCGAGCGACCGCGGTAGCCACCCCGAGCGCACAGCCCGCTCATTTCTACCCGAGCCCAGTCGACCCGACGGCAGTCAGCCGGTTGATGCTCGAGCAGATGATAGAGATGAAGTTGGCCGAGAGGGGCGAAGGGGATCATACGCCATTTGACGTCTACCGGGTACCCTACCCGGCCCATTATGCTGCCAGGAAGTTGCCGGCTGGCGTCACCAAGCCGCCGAAATTTGAAAAGTTCAACGGGGAAGGATCCCCCAGGGAACATATTGCCTACTACGTAAACATCATGGGAGATTTAGCTGCTGATGAGGCCTATCTTCTGAAGTTCTTCGGATCAACAGTTACCGGACTCGCTTTTGAGTGATACTCCAGCTTGCTACCCGGGTCCGTTGCTGACTGGCCTGACATGCAGAAGAAGTTCAAGGAGAGATTTTACGTCGCTGAAAGGGAAATCACTATGGCTGAACTCTATGCCACAAAGCAAAAGAATGATGAGTCGGCCCTCGACTACATCAAAAGATGGAGAAACCTCAGCATGAGGTGTAAGCGTCCCCCGCATCAGGAGGACGCGGTGCAGATCTGCAAGCAAAACTTAAAGAAAGAATCCTAGAAAGGATGATCGGCACTGAGGTCAAGACATTTGACCGTCTGAACAATGTGGTAGCGGAGATCGAGGCATTCTTGGCCCGATACTCCTCCACTCCAGCCATGTCAAGTCAGAGGGCCAGGCAGGCCGAGAAGAAGCCAGCGCCCCCCTAGGTGCACACACTAGACTTCCAGGCTTTTGAAAAGCAGAAAGAAAAAGCCAAGGGGGCTGCCACCCTACCTCCGCCCCGGACCACAGAACGGCGGGAGGGCCCCTCACTAAGAGAGAAGATGAGAAACAAGTTATATTCCTTCTCCCGGGACAAGTCCAAGCTCCTGTTTGAGTGGGCAACCGGCTACAATAAGATCACATTGCCAGAGCCGAAAAGGCCTGACGACTCAAAGAAGAAGGATGACCCGCGCTTCTGCATGTACCATCGGGTGCTCGGGCATACCATTGAAGACTGCTACGTCTTCAAGGATGTTATTGAGTCCTTAATTAGGGACGGGGAGCTGGACATGGGGGAGCATAAAGTAGACCCCCCGCAGCCACACGAACTGCCCAGCATAACCTCCTCCGTCAATATGATCTCACTATATCAGGAGTTGCCAGAAGAATGGGCGGAAGCCTGTGCCCGTACCACTTATGAGACCTTTATCATGGCCCCAGCTCAAGACCAAGAAGGGTGGCAGACTATACCCAGAAAAACTAGAAAGGCGCGCGCCTCTCGACCTACCCCAGGAATTCACTCGAGGGTAGCAGCGCCCCTGCCTGCACCGCCCCCGGTAAACCCGGTTTGCCACGACACGGCCCCTCGGCTGGTCATGAGGCGGCCCACTCACAACAAGAAGAGCTCGGCCCCGTTGCGGATGTACAAGAAGACTAGCCCGGCGGTTGAAAGACTCCAGGCTATTATTGACGGGCTTGAAGATTATGAGCAGCCCAAAATCCAGTCCGTCGAATTAAAACAATATGTCCCCTGGGAGGAGTTCGAGTCACTTGAGCTGGCTCCAGGAACAGAAGCTGATGCAGATAAAGAGCCTCCCCTGTGGGGTGAACCTATTCGGGAGCAGCCATCCGCTGCGGCGGGCAAGAAGAAGAAGAAGAGAAGACCCAGGGGCAAGAAGAAGAAGGAGGTCGTCTTCGCCTGCAACACCCTCTCGGCGTTGTTCGACACCGTTCTCTCCCTGGAAGAGAAAGAAGAAGAGCCACCCCATGAACCGGCAGAGGTGAGTCAAGCTGAAACATCCACCTCCCAGCACGCCACCAGGTCAGGGAGGAAGTGGGGGCGCCCTCCTCAGGGCAGCCTCAACATCATGCTCAAGGGTGAACAACCATATCAGATTCTCGACCCTGAGGTCCGAGGCACCGAGATCCCCCCCCATCAGGTCTCTACCCCGGGGGTACCAAGAGTCAAGGCGCCCCGTCGTTCGCCGAGTTCCTGTCAGCTCGAGCAGGAAGGCGGGCGCACCCTCAGGGGTCCGCTGCGACCAGTAAAGCAAGCATTCCTCAAGCTCTACCAGCTACAGCTCCTGCCCAGCCAGAAGGAGAATTCAACGGCATCCCAGACCTCGCCGAATTCATGCGAGAAACAGAGGAAGCCCAGCAGGCCCCGCCAGCTCAACAGGCCGCAGCAGAGCCCACAAAGCAGGCATCCCTTGAGCTGGCACTCCAGCCTCAGGATGAGGGCAGACGCAGCAAGCCCGAAGAGATGAAATTGCTCAAGGTGCGGGCGGCCGAGCGAATAGTCAGACACCTCAAGAAAATCCCGACCCGGTTCACGGTGTGGGAGATGCTGTCCTTGAACGAAGAAACGCGGCAAGCCATCATCGCCGCACTCCAGACGCCAGCACACCTTGAAGCCTGTTTGGCAGAAACACCACCTGAAGTAGCAGTGGCTTTCACAGAAGATGACATGCTCCTACCGACTTGCAGCCATAACAGGCCCCTCTACATGAAAGGGCAGCTGAACGGCCAGCCTATCAACAGGGTCTTGATCGACCCAGGGGCAGCAGTAAATATACTCCCGTACCGGGTATACCAGAAGCACTACTTTGACGTACACCTGGTCGAAGTTAAAAATGTCAAGATTGCCGGCTTTAACCAGAAATGTGAGGTTCCCATGGGGGTCGCAGAGTTCAACTTGACCTTTGACGACTTCACCTCCAAAGTCCAGTTCCACGTCATCAACTCCAACACGTCCTACAAGGCGTTGCTCGGCCGGCCTTGGCTACACCAAAATAGGGTGGTGCCCTCCACCTTGCATCAATGCATCAAGTACCCCTGCGAGGGAAAGGAAGTCAGAATCTTCGCCGACCTCCACCCGTTCGAGGTGTTCGAGTGTCACCTGTCAGATGCTAATCTATACTTAGAAAAGGCGAAGCAAGCTCCTCAAGTCATCCAAGACAAGGGAGACAAGAAAATGGAATCGGGAGGCTGGTTTCCTCCGCCGCCCCCAGGCTATGTGGCTCCCCCACATGTACCATTTATTGCACAAGAGGAAGGGGTATTTAGGGCAGCCCCTCTCCCTATCTACCCCACACCGGGGGCACCCTGCCTCGAAGACCTGCTAGAAGATGTCAGGGTCCCGCCAGGGATCGTCAAGCCGATAGCGGAAATTGAATGCCAAGCGGCTGAACAACTGAGGACCTTCGAGGTGCCTAACCCCGAGGGGCCGCCCACTATCTTCTATGTGGCCGGGGAGAAGCCGATCAGGGAAGACGACGATTGCCGATTCCCTGACGAGTTGCATGACCCGCACGTCCCCATTAGGGGACTTCCCCACATGACTGACCGGGCAGCCAGAATGGTCAGGAAGCAGAAGATTCCTCCCTACCAGCCCGCCAGCCGGAAGGAAATGTTTGAAAGAATGTGGAACCCACCAAACCTGGATCGACGGTTGCTGAAAATCACCAAGCACCCCGGTCTGGGCTTTTCACTAGAAAATTACTACGAGACTGATGTCATATCGGTCTCAACATGGCCCGGCGACGATCCCGCAGAAGCTACAGATTCGCGGGAAGCCTGTCGAGACGCACATCCTGCACCCCCAGTTCAGGAGGCACAAGACGAGGAGATCTTCCTTTGGAAACCTCCCCGCCGCCGTTGCATAGAGAAGACCCCCTCCTTCTCCGAAGTGTCGACCTCGAAAGGGCACACCGGCGAGACACCTTCGCCCCGGCCGGCCGGCGAAGCAAGGAGCAGCAGCATGGGCCATGCTCCGAATTCCCCTCGATACGACCCCGTCATGTACGCCTTGTACCACAGGCAGCAACGGGAGATCGAGATGCTGAAGAGGCGGCTAGCCGAGTTAACCTCGCTAGTCGCCGACCTGATCCAGGGCTCCCTCCCCCCATGGGGTGGCCGGATGCCTCGGCCCCGAGGCACCAGTCCCAGCACCCCCGCTTTGTCAAGGCGGGAAATGAGAGACATGGCAAGCTCGCTGACCGAGCGGCCGACCAGGCAAGGGCTGACACTCCAAGAGAAGCTACAGAAGCCTTATTCCTTTCCGAGAGAGAAGACCCGGGGCATCTTCGACTGGGCATGCCACTACGGCAAAGTCTCCCTTCCACGGTCCAAGAGGCCGCAAGACACCCGAAGAAGCGGGGACCCACTATTTTGCCCTTACCACCAGATGCTGGGTCACGCCATTGAAGACTGCTATGTCTTCAAAGACATTGCTCAAAGCCTCATCGACAGGGATGAGCTCAGAATGGGGGACTACGTGGTAGCCCCGCCACGCCCCCACGTGGCGGACAGCCCCAGGGCAGGAGCCTACACTGTGTCCGTCCAATGCCAGGCGCTTGAAGATGCGGCTACCCCGGCCCCCGCAGGAGCGGTCTATGATGAATACACAGAAGAGCCCGGGATGGACCTGTGCCCCTCCGAGCCAGCGGACCTCGCTTACCCGGCAGCTACGACCCAGGAGGAGTGCGAGGTGAATGCAGCCTCCATGACCAGTCATGATGAACAAGAAGAGGGAGATGGCATCATCGAGCCCGAGGACGATGAGGACCAGGATTTCATTGACTTGTCATCGGCCCCGCCAGAAATTGAAAAAGGCGGCCAGGCCACAGTCGACGAGTTGACTGAGATCAACCTTGGCACAGAAGAGGACCCCAGACCGACCTTCCTAAGTGCCTCTCATGCCCCTGCAGGAGAGAGAGCAATACACAAAGTTGCTGCAAGAATTCCGGGATTGCTTTGCCTGGAATTACAAAGAAATGCCTGGGCTCAGCACCGAAGTGACTCAGCACATCCTGTCCATTGATCCCAAAGTGGAGCCAGTGAAGCAATCACCCCGGCGCATGAGGCCAGAATTAACCAGCCAGATCTGCAAGGAGGTCGACAAACTCATAGATGTCGGCTTCGTGGCGGAAAACCAATATACCACATGGTTGGCCAACATTGTACCAGTGAAGAAGAAGAATGGACAGATCAGGATTTGCGTGGATTTCCGCGACCTGAATAAAGCCTGCCCAAAAGATGACTTCCCGGTGTCTATCACCGAAGTGATGATCGATGCAACTACTGGCCATGAGGCCTTGTCCTTTATGGATGGGTCGTCCGGCTATAACCAAATCTGGATAGCCGACCACGACCGGATTCACACCGCCTTTAGGTCACCTAAAGGGATATTTCACTACAAGAGGATGCCCTTCGGCCTCAAGAATGCTGGTGCCACATATCAGCGGGCGATGACCAAGATCTTCGACGAGCTGCTATACAGCAAGGTCGAATGCTACATCGACGACCTGGTCGTCAAGACTAAAAAGAGGGATGAGCATCTGAATGACCTCAGGGTCGTCTTCCAAAGGCTCCGTCTGTACGGGCTGAAAATGAATCCCATGAAGTGCGCCTTTGGCGTGTCCAGTGGAAAGTTCCTCGGCTTCATTGTCCGACACAGAGGGATCGAGATCGACCCCTTTAAGATAAAAGCTATCCAGGAGCTGCCCCCTCCGAAGAATCTGGGAGAGCTGAGATCCCTACAGGGGCGTCTAGCTTACATCCGCAGGTTCATTTCCAACCTGTCGGGGCGCTGCCAGCCATTCCACAGACTAATGATGAAGAATACACCTTTCAGCTGGGGTCATGAATGCCAGCACGCGTTTGACCAGTTAAAGGAGTATCTGAAGACCCCGCCTGTTCTGGGGGCACCTGTCAAAGGTAGACCGCTTATTCTCTACATAGCAGCTACTGAATATTCACTGGGGGCAATGCTCGCCCAGAACAACGATGAAGGAAAAGAGCATGCTCTCTACTACCTTAGCCGGAGACTGGTAGGGGCGGAGGCCAAGTACACTCCAATAGAAAAAGTCTGCCTTGCTTTGGTCTTCGCAGTCAAGAAGATGAGGCACTACATGCTATCCCATGAAGTCAGTCTAATATCCAGAGCTGACCCCATCAGGCACATTCTCTCCCAGCCGGTCCCGAAGGGGCGCCTTGGCAAATGGGCCGTGCTACTCATGGAGTTTGATATTACCTACGTGCCGCAGAAGGCCGTTAAGGGACAAGCCGTCGCGGATTTCTTCGCAGCACACCCCGTGCCCGAAGACTCCCCGTTGGCCACAGAGCTGCCCGAGGATGAAACACTGGAGGTATACCATATACAACAAGCCATCTGGCAGCTGTATTTTGACGGAGCCTCAAGAACAGAAGCGACCCCGTCCGGACATACTAAGGTGCGGGCCGGAGCGGGCATCGTCCTCAAGTCTCCAGATGGAGAAGTGCTACACACTTCTTGTTGCATCAGCAAGCCCTGTACAAATAATGAGGCGGAGTATGAAGCTCTGATTATCGGCCTCCAGGTGGCCCTCCACATGGAGATCAAAATGCTCCAGGTATTCGGCGACTCGCTGCTAGTCGTCAAGCAGGTCCAGGGACAGTTTGATGTCCGAAACCCGAGCTGCTCCCTTACCACGCTAAGGCGAAGGGGCTCATGGAGCGATTCTACCTCCTCGAAATAGGCCATGTGGCCCGAGGGGAGAACGCCCAGGCCGACGCCTTGGCAAAATTGGCAAGCTCATTAGCAGTGCCTCCAGATGGATCTCTCAGCATCCAAGTCATAAACCAACGCCAGATGCCCAGCATGGTAGAAGAGGAATCAGAAGAAGAAGACCTAGAGGTCACTACAGTGGAAGCCGTCAGCCTGCCCGACTGGAGAGACCCCTTGATGCAGTGGTTCAAACACCAGCGGTTGCCTGGCCGAAGAGAAGAAAAGATCAAGCTAGTCAGAACCAAGGACTCTTATGAGCTCCGAAGCGGAATATTATTCCGAATTGTGGCAGATGCCAGGCGGAAGCTGCTCCTCCGATGTTTGTCCACCGAAGAAGCTTGGAGGGTCATGAAGGAGGTCCATGCCGGGACGGCGGGTGCACACCAGGCGGGACCAAAAATGAAAATTGAGATCAAGAGACTTGGCTACTATTGGCCTGCAATGTTCGACGACTGCTGCAAATATGCTAAGTCATGTCAGAAATGTCAGGAGCATGCCGCCATACCCAGAAGGCCTCCCGTGCAATTGCACCCAACGGCGCCCAGCTGGCCGTTTGCCCAATGGGGAACAGACGTTGTTGGTCCCTTACCCGCGTCTTCCACAGGATGCAAGTACATTTTGGCGGCAACCGACTACTTCTCCCGTTGGGCAGAGGCTGTAGCCTTGCGGGAGGTCACCGGAGAAATCGTGGTCAGGTTTGCCCGCCGCAACATCATATTCCGGTTTGGCGTGCCCGACCGGATTGTGTCGGACAACGGCAGCCACTTCCGTAACCAGAAGGTTTACCGGCTAGCAGAAAAATACAGAATTGACTGGAGGACATCGACTCCTTACAACCCACAAGCCAATGGGCTGGCCGAAGCTTTCAATAAGACACTCTGCACTCTCCTGGCCAAGACCGTTAGCTCTAATAAAAGGGACTGGGAAGAAAAAATGTATGAAGCGCTTTGGGCGTACCGAACTGTATACAAGACCCCAACGGGCTGCTCGCCCTTCTCTCTCGTATACGGCTCGGAAGCAATCGTCCCCGTCGAACTGGAGATACCGTCCCTCAGGGTCGCCATTCAGCAGGGGCTTGTCCCCGAAGGGCAGACCAACACCGAGCGAAGGCTCGACGAACTCTCCAGTCTGGAAGGAAAGCGGCTTCAAGCCCAACAGAATATCCAGGTCTACCAGGCCCGGATTGCACGCGCCTTTGACAAGCTCGTCAAGGAACGCGAATTCAAGAAGGGCGACCTTGTTATGGTCAAGAGAAGAGATCTCATGGCAGCCAACCCCAAGGGTAAGCTAAACGAGAACTGGCTCGGACCCTACGTAGTCCAAAAAGTCTACGAACGTGGGGCCTATGTAATTGTCAACCACCGCGGGGAGGTTCAATTCCTGCCTCTTAATGGAAGGCACTTGAGATTGTACCACGCTCCGGCGCCCCCATTCTGGTAATAATATTACTCTTCGCCCCATTTTGGGGGCGGATTTGCGTGATTAATGTCCGAATGATTTGGCCACCAGCCGGGTTTCCAAAAAGGGAAAGAAAAAAAATAGAAAGAGAAAAAAGAGAAGAAACAAAAGAGAAAAAAAAAGAAGAAGAAAAAAAAATATAGAAAGAGAAAAAAGAGAAGAAGCAAAAAGAGAAAAAAAAAGGAAGAAGCAAAAAAGAGAGAAAAAAATAGAAAGAGAAAGAAGGAAGAAGCAAAAAAAAAATAATAAAAAAAGAAAAAAAAAAGAGAGAAAAGAAGAACCAGAAAAGGGGAACGCCCCCCATTTCCAGTCGCCGCCCCGCATCAGCGGGGGTACTAGAAGTGGGCTAAACAAACTCTTCTCTCCGTCCTCCCCGGGCGGTGGGTACCCCTTTGGCTCGGACCTCACGTCCGGGTCATTGACTGAACAAACTCTTCTCTCCGTCCTCCCCGGGCGGTGGGTACCCCTTTGGCTCGGACCTTACGGCCGGGTCATTGACTAAACAGACTCTTCTCTCCGTCCTCCCCGAGCGGTGAGTACCCCTTTGGCTCGGACCTCACGTCCGGGTCATTGACTGAACAAACTCTTCTCTCCGTCCTCCCCGGGCGGTGAGTACCCCTTTGGCTCGGACCTCACGTCCGGGTCATTGACTGAACAAACTCTTCTCTCCGTCCTCCCCAGGCGGTGAGTACCCCTCTGGTTCGGACCTCCCGTCCGGGTCATTGACTAAACAAACTCTTCTCTCCGTCCTCCCCAGGCGGTGAGTACCCCTCTGGCTCGGACCTCCCGTCTGAGTCACTGACTAAACAGATCCTTCTATCCGCCATCTCTGAACGGCGAAAAGGGTCTCTGGCCAAGTACCCCTCGCTCGAGACCAGCACGCGCTTCCAATATTGCGGCAAAACCAGGGAGTTGCCCGTTCGGTATGGTGGAGTGGTCCCCTCGTCCTCCCCTTGGGAAGGCGAGCACTCTCCTGTACCCTGACATGGGTCCCTGCCTGGTCCTCCCAAAGCGAAGCCCCGCAGAGACTCGTACCCTGCCAATGGGTCTCTACACAAAAAAATATACAAGAGCAAGGGAAGAGGAAGAAGAAAACAATATGCACGGAAGAGAAAAAAGGGTGAGAAAGTTCCCTCTGGGACAAATGCATACACCAAGAACGCGTAAAATCATAAATGCTTTGCTCTATTCAAAAGAGGATCAAATGACATGTGCTGCGGGGCATACCCCTGTGTCACATTCAAAAAAAAGAAATTAAGGGATGCAGCGCTTAGTCGATGTCCCTGAAGATATCCTCGAGAGGGAGGATCCCGACGCAGGGGAAGTTTATCCTGTCGCGCAGTCGGCCCCTCAATCCCTCAAGACGGGCGAGCTCCGCTTCGACGGACACCGTTTCAACGTCGGCGACGGCAAGAGCTTCCCTCTCCTCTGCCACCGCCCTCTCCGCCTCGGCGAGATCAAGCTTGGCCGCGGCAAGGTAGCCTTCCAACTCCTCGACCCGGCTCTCGAGGGAGCGAACGCTGCCTTCGCCCTCCTCTAAGGCCTTCTCGTGGCATTCCTTGTTACGGCGCCGGACCTCTAAGGCCTGTAGATACTCGTCTGCCTGGGCATCTAGAGCGGCGCGCTCATCGGGAGCTTGAGTCTCCAGGAATTCACGGCGTTTGACATACTTCAATAATAGCAAGACCCGCCGTGACCATTCCCCCAGCGGACAGCCTAACACTTGCAGCGCCCCAGTCAACTGCGTCACAATGGCATGCACCTCTCGATATGATAAAGACAGGTCGGCAGAAAGCATCGTCCGCAGCGTCACCAGCATCTGGCGGACTGGCGCTTCTGACGAGGTGTGACTAACCGAAGGCATGGCTGGGAGAGTGAACTCCACGGTGCTGTCCACCTCTGCCCACAAACCAGCGTCCACCGCGACTGAAGAAGATGGAAGGACGAGGGTCAAGTCGCCCGGCCGGCATGGCTCGACAGAGGGTTCTTGGCCAACCACCGCTAAGGAAATGGCCGAGACCGGCGCCGAAGCATCTGGCGTCTCCATCATCCGCTGCTCCCCCGTCTCCTCTTCCCCGGCTCGGTCTGCTTTAGCCACTAGCTCGACAGGCGAGGGGGCAGGTGTCTCTACTCCGGCCGAAGGCGGAGCTTCGAGTAGAGCCGGACCCGAGAACGCCATCCACGAACTTCTCTCTCGCGTCTGGGATCCCTCCAGATGTGCCCGAAGCCCCGTAAATATTTGCCTCAGGAACGGGTCCTCCATCTGGGCCGGAAGCTTCGGGAAAGGCGGAAGTGGAACCATCAGTCGGGGTAGACGCCCCGCTTCCACTAGTGCAGCAAGACTCGCCGCCCCTAAGTCGGAGACGAGAGCCGGCCCCTCCACCGCTATCGGGGCGACGCTTGGTCGCCGCTTGGCCACGGCCTTTCGGACACGACCAGAGGCCTTCTCCGGTTCCGGCATCGCCTGACCATGTGGAGGGAAATCAGCCATTCGCCATCCAGAATATATCATGCGAGGGCAGGAGGCGAAAAGAGATCTCGAAACCCGCATGCTTACCTCAGCCACTGACATGCCGCTTTCAGGCGCAATCTCCCCCTCCTCCAGAGGCTCGCCTGCCAAAGGTCCCAGCGATGCGTCCTCCTGAAGGGCCTCGAATAGAAGGGCCAGTTTGCCCATGCCAACAGCAACCCCCGCCGGGCGGTCAACTGGCGCAGTTGGAGCAGCCCCTCCTGCGGCCTCCGGCTTAACTGATTCCTGCAAAGAATCGACAAAAAAAAAACGGCGTCAGTAGGCGACCACACAGGCGGCCCTGCGCCAATAAAGCCACGCCTACGGCAGCAGCCTCCATCGAGCCGAGCGACTTAGCAAATGAAGAAGCCTTAAAGGCCAGCTCGGACGGCCCGGTGCCTCAAGACGCTACCTCAGCGGGAGCCGCTTCGTCGGAAGAGTAGTCGTAGTCTACCTCTTCCCCAGTCGGAGACTCGACTGCCGCTGGCTCGGCCGGTACCGGCAAAGGGGCCTCCACCTTGAGCTCGATAACCGGCGCCTCCTCTCGCGGACTGGGTGAGGCTGGCAGCCCAGACTTCGGCCTCTTCCGCACATATAGCTGCGTCACCGGGGGGTGCATTCGGAGGCCAAATAGCCCGGTAACTGCTCCAGCTGCACCTGTCAAAAAAAAAACGCGGGTCATGTCAGGCCCAATCGGCTCCCAAAGGATGAAAGAGGTAAAATAGGCCGACAAAGGCAAATACCTCCTTCGACCTCGGCAGACAAAGCCTTCTCCGGAGCCGCAGCCTCGCCCTCACCCGGGATCGGCACGGACGCCGTTCCCTCCACGCCGCCCTCAGAGAAGAAACGCATCGTCTCCGCGCGGGGACGCAAGGCCAACTCAGGAGGGAGATCCACCATGGACGACGTAGGCGACCGCCGAGCCTCACCAGTATCACGGCTCGGCCCGGTCTGCATGGCCGCAAATGCCTCGAAGGACGGGATAGCGGCCGCCGGTGAGGCTACTGTCGTACCCAGGGCTTCCTTGGCCCGCCTCCGCTTGGCCGCCTGTTCCCCGGCCACCTTGGCAGCAGCCAACGCCTTCTGGACAGGCGACTTCGCTCGAGACCTTTCCCTGGCCTGCAGTGAGGGAGCCGGAGCCGCCACCGAGGCCGCCTTTGCTACGACCGCGGCCGCACCCATGACAGGCGCGGGCATAGGAGCCGACCCCTCCACATCAGGGACGGGCGCGGACACGGGCTCTTCCACAAGGGCTGAGACAAAAAAAATACATTCAAGCGTCAGGGCCCTGCTTCAAAAATGATAAAAAAAAAGAAGAGAGAAAACTTAAAAGAGGCGCCGACGGTCGAAGGCACTGACCGGCAGGCGGGCTGGGCTCGGGCCGAGCGACTTCAAATTCCTCGAAGGTTGGGACCCGAAGCACCGAAGGAACGGCGGTCGAGGCTTTGGCCGCCTCCGTCTTGCGTCGCTTCGTATCCCGCTGCTTGGCCGCCTTCGCGGCATCCATTGCTTTCTTCACGGGGGATTTCGCCCGGGGCCTCTTCGCGGCCTTGGGCAAAGGAGCCGTGGTCGGGGCCAGCGGCGCTGCTTCAAAATATGCAGGCTTCTTCACCAGCCGGAGGAGATTCCGGTACGTGGCCATCTGCGTGCTGTCGGGATGGTCTGCCAAGAAAAGAGGGGAAAGAACGAACATGCATATACCATTAGTACCTAACCCACCGCGAAGGCCGCAGCGCTAAGGGACAAAACCGAAGAGCAAGAGGGAACTGAGTACCATGAGGGCCAGTGTACAGCCGCAGCGTGATCGGCCAGTAGCTCAGGGACGTCTCCTTGTCCCGACGTGCCGCCTCCCGGACTAGCCAGCAAACGTCCTCAATAGTTTGACACCGGTCCGTGAGGTTGGCCAGATCCGCGTGCTTCTTGGAAGAGAGGTGGCAGAAAAGATTGAAGTGGTCTATGCCCCACCCATCAGCATAGTAATAGGGGATGTGCAGGCGCTTGCTCAGGATGGAGGCCGTCACATCTTCAATCTTCATCCCATTTACCCGGAGAAGGACATATAGCCACGTGGTATCCTTATAGTTCTCGGGCCGCCTCTCCTCCCGCCTCATAAACGTGCGATGCGGGCAGGCCACGTCCCTCTCCGGGCGCCAGCTCTTGGCAGGAGTCCCCTCTTCCTCTATGGGGAATGGGTAGTTGATGAGCTCCAGACGGTCGCTCCCCACCCGGCACAAGTCCCGCAGCGTCTTCTCGTAGTCATCCTTAGCCACCGGGGGTAGCTCCACCTTCGGCGTCGGCCTCATGTCCCGGGCTTGCTTACGAGCTGCCATGTACGCTACCACCTCCTTCTCCTGCCTGTTCTTGAGCCGAAGAAGATGATCCGGCTCAATATCAAGCACTGGCACTGGCTGCCGGCTAAGGAATCTCCTTTCGGCGCCATCCCAACAATCGGTCTTGTGCAACCGATAGAAAGCCGTCCGGGCATTCCACCACTTTATGTAATCTTGGGTCACTCGGGGAACACGACCCGGGGCCGGTACTCTGAAAGAGGTGGAGTCCGCTCGGTGGAAGAAGTCCCACCAGCTCCTGGCGTGCTCAGGAACTGAGCCCCCCCGGACGCTCCGCGAGGGCAGGCCGAACTGTGCGTGATAAGCAGGGATATGCTGATCATACCCGAAATTGCGACCGAACCGGAAGGGGTAGTACGGCTCCAGCAACACGTGCTCCCCTTTCCTGAACACCAGCACGCTCGGGCGAATTGACAGCGCCCAATCCCTCAGCTCCGGCTCCAGCAGCGGGCGAATTACATTTTCCTGGCTGATAGGGTGGACATACCTCTCCACCTGGTCATCCTTGCATTCCCTCTTATTATTCACGAGGGGGCTTGAATGTGCGGCCAGCGTCCAGAAATGAATAGTACCGGCTGCATCCCGGGGAACCGTGGTCAACCGGCCCCGGATATCATACATCCGCATGGAGGTAGAAGCCGGCTCTGCACTCGCGAACTCCAGCATCCTCGGTATCAGCCCCCAATCCTGGAGAACTCGCGGGGCAAACTCCGGGAACAGCGAACAAACCCACGCGTTGAAGAAGTGCAGTGGGCACACATACCGGGCCTGCCGCGGAAACTGGTGCGTGCTAATATCCCCCAAGGCCTTGTAAATTAAGCAGAGGGTGGCCGGGCACAGAGAAAGCTTGATCCCCCACGCCATCTGGCACGCCGGGTAGATGGCATCCGGCCGGATAACTGTCTCGTCGCCGTACGGCATGGCAAATGAGCATAGCCAGTACGTGAGATAGGCGGCGCAGTGGGTCTGGGGATCCAAGCCCATCGGGTTAGGCCCGCTCGACGCCCTCTGGACGGGATCTTCACGTCGAGCTTCGGCTTCGCGCGTTTCTTGGGAGCCACGGCAGTACCGACGCAGGGGAATTCCTCGTACCGCTTCGGCCCGTCGAAGAAATACTCCAGCCACAGGGGCATGCGCACCCTCTTCCTGTCCCCGCGGGCGGGCTGTTTCCCCTGGTGTGATGCCTGGTATAGCTCCCGGTACGCCTTCATCAGGTACCGGTATGAATACCCAAGAGAATAATAGCCATCCCCGTTAGTCTCATCCTTGATTAGATCGGGGAGGCACACTTCTTCATAAGGCTCCCCGTCGATGGGCAAGCCGCTCAGCTGACTGAGACTCCATAAGTCAAGCGAAGTCTCGCCCTCCGCCGTGTAGAAGGTGTTAGTCGCTGCGCTGAACACCTCTATCATGCCGCAACAGAGGCCCTTGGAAATGGGATAGCCATATCGGGAGGCGTACACGCTGTGATAAACGCCGACCCGGACCAGCAAAGGAGCATAGTTGAACAGCACATGCTCCGTGAACTCCACCGCCCTCTCCCGGAAGGTGTGTGCATCCTGAAGCTTCAGCTCCCCGAACCAGCCCAGTGATAGATCATGCTTGAATCTGATGGCCAAACAGTCCAAGATGAAGGGCTCTTCTCTGTAGCCCCACTTCAGGGGAGCCAAGAATAGACCGAACCGAGGCGCCTCGTTGTGCACCTTCCCGGCAGACAAGTCCCATCGTGCCGGAGTAAACTGAGGCGCCCGCACCAGCTTGTCTTCGGTCGGCAGCACCCCCTCGATCCCCAGAACTGGCTTCCACTCCCGGGCCTCTCCCACTAGGTACATCGGAATACTCCGAGGAACGCTGTACAACAAGCTATCCCGGGCCAGTAGTATGGCCTGTTCGGCCTTCTTCACGACCCGGAAATATCGCCCTTCCCGCGAGCGAAAATGCTTCAGAAATCGAACCAGGTGCCTGTCCTTCGGGAAGTCCTTCCTGTACTCCACGGTGACCCGGTCAAATGTGAAGCCACTGTCAACTCGGGCAAGCCTCTGGAAATCCATGGTCTCCCCGTCGGACTCAGATGACTCTGCCAAAGCGGCTATTTCTGCGTGCTCTCGGTCTAGCTCCTCCACATTGAGCCATGTGACTGCCGGCACTGGACCCCGCGGAATGAGGTCAGCACCGATAGCGGCAGCAAGAGCGGAAGAACCACTTGGGGCAGCCATTGATCTGCAAAGATACACAAATAGGAAGGTCAGAATAAATTACAAGCAAAAGGACTGCAAAGGGGCTTTACTACGAGTCAAATGAACAAGATATTGCCGATTTCTGACGAAATTTCGGCAGAGTTTCCCCTAGGCCAGAGGCGTAAGGGAAAAACACGGGTGCGCATCCACAAGGAGTGACGGCCCCAACAAAGCATGGTGGGCCCCGAGAGGCAACACCAGAAGTCCGCCGATCGAAGGAGTCCTCTTCCTTAGCTAAAAACTCCCCCTGGAGGCCCTCAGCGGTACACTACCCAGTGCCTTCCCCGGCACACCCTGCAGCGGCCCTCACCGGCACAGCCCCTTGGTGTGCTCCCCGGTACACCCCAAACAACCTTCGCCGGCACGGCCCCTGAAGCCCTTCAGCGGCACGCCCTGAAGCTGCCCTCGCCGGCACGCTTCGAGCAGTCATCCCCGGCACGCCCAGACGGGCCCCTCGCCGGCACACTCAAGCTCCCGTTCGCAGGCACGCCCAGGGGGAGGCTTTCCCCGGCACACTGCGCGCAGGCCTTCACCGGCACGCCCAGACGGGCTCTTCCCCGGCACGCCCGTGGAGCCCAGCGCTTCCCCGGCACGCCTGATTGGTGGCCTCACCGGCACACTCCCAGCGTCACTCCCCGGCACGCTTTTGGCTGCCTTCCCCGGCACACTCATAGGAGCCTTCCCCGGCACACTTGAAGGCGCCCTTGCCGACACGCCCTAATCACCCTCCCCCGACACGCTCCAGCATCGCCACTCCTCGCCGCCTCGATCACACAAAGGAAGGGGGAAAATGAAAAGAGGAAGAGAGGATGGGAGAAAGGGGAAGAAGAAAAGAGGAAGGAGGGAGAGGGAGGGGCTAAGGCCCCGTCGCACCCCCCCCCCCCCCCCCCACGGTGACAGAGGAAGAAAGGGGAAGGGGGAAGAGAGAGCAGAAGGAAGAAGAACAAGGGGAAGGCCCCTCCGCCACGGCTCCTCACCCCGGTGGAGACGACGGCGGCGACGTCTGGAGAGGAAGAAGAAGAGAAAAGGGGGAGAGGAGGGGGGGGGCTCCGTCCGCTCGGTCGCCGAAGAGAGAGGAAGAGGGAAGAAAGGGGAGGGGGGATTCGAAACGGGTGACCGTTCGAATCACCCCCGCCCCCCTATTTATAGAAAACAAAAAAGCAAAAAAAAGAAGAAAAGAAAAGAAGAGGGGAAAAGAAAAAAAAGAAAAAAGCGGGGAGTAAAAAAAGGAGGAGGGAAACGAATAAAAAAACAAGGGGGGGGGGGAGAAAATAGAAAAAAGAGAGGGAAGAAAAAAAGAAAAGGAGATAAAAAAGAGAAGAAGAAAGAAAAGGAAGGGATAAAAGAGGAGGAAAAGGGGAATAAAAAAAGGGGGGAGAGAAACAAATATATATTTGTATGATATTAAATATATGTATACATATACATGTATATACATACATAATGGTATCCTCTTACACATTTACTCGCACGTATCAATGTGTGGGTCAATGTCGTGCAATAACATGTGTCCCCGGAGAACGTCCCATCCCCACGGTCTCGGGCAGATACGCATCCGCACAAGCAAGGACGACTTTACCCCTGCACACAGCCACCTCTGCAATGGTGCCATTCCCATACCGACAAACAAGCCCGTCCCTGGCACGTCGCCTCGGGCCTCGGCCACCTCCCATCATGCAAAATTGCCATCACGGGCCCTACGCCCGGATCGGCAGAACCTCTGTCCTTGCGTTGACATTAGTCTCTTGCCAACGAACAAATCCCTTTCCGGCGCAAGGCCCCGTGCCCTAGCCACCCACTCCGCACAATATGGCCATTACGGACCTTACGTCCGAATCGGCACCGATTCTCCCGTTGCGCTGGCATTCTATTCTTGCCAACGAGTGAACCTTACTTTCCGGCGCAAGGCTTCGTGCCCTAGCCGACACTTGCATAGCACTCACTCAAAAAAGAAAATAAAATAAAATGGGGTTAAAAATAGAGATACCCCGCCGGACTTTCCCCTATGTGGGGATAAGGGTAAAAATGGCAATAACCCGGCTGTGGCGAAAACCCGAAAGGGCGCTACGGGCAAAATTAGGTACCCCGCCATGTGAAAACCCGAAAGGGCGCGTGGGCAAAAGCAAGAGGGGGCCGGTACCGGCGAAAACCCCAAAGGGCGCTTGTATCGGTAATATGGTACAAAAAGAAAGAAGAACAAGAAAAGACGAAGATATCAACAAAGCATGTCAGTTCCCGGCATCTCGTCGGCACTGGCAAAGAGACAAAGAGACCAACAAGGCATGTCAGTTCCCGGCATCCTGTCGGCACTGGCGAAGAGACTAAGAGACTAACAAACTGCTTCGGTTCCCGGCACACTGTCGGCACTGATGAATAGACTAAGAGACAACAAACCAGGTCAGTTCCCGGCACCCTGTCGGCACTGGCGAAGAGACCAAGAGACTAAGAGATCAACAAAACATGCCAGTTCCCGGCATCCTGTCGGCACTGACGAAGAGACCAAGAGACTAAGAGATCAACAAAACATGCCAGTTCCCGGCATCCCGTCGGCACTGGCGAAGAGACCAAGAGACCAACAAGCCATGTCAGTTCCCGGTATCCTGTCGGCACTGGCGAAGAGACAAAGAAATCAACAAACCAGGCCAGTTCCCGACGTCCTGTCGGCACCGACGAAGAGACCAAGAGACCAAGAGATCAACAAAGCATGTCAGTTCTCGGCATCCCGTCGGCACTGACAAAGAGACCAAGAGACCAAGAAATCAACAAAGCATGTCAATTCCCGGCATCCTGTCGGCACTGATGAAGAGACAAAGAGACCAATATGATGCTTCAGTCCCGATACCCCGTCGGCACTGATGAAGAGACAAAGCAGATTAACAGACCAAGTCGGCTCTCGACACCTCGTCGGCATCGACAAAGAGAGAAGAGACGAAGACACCCACGGGCACCGCCCGGCTCATCCTTCGCCTGCGCTACCCGTGGGTGGGGGGCATTTGTGGACACCGAAAATCGCACATCCAAATGTCATGCTCGGCCCAGCATTAACAACGGCGCTGAGTGAAGAAATCCCGGAGAAATCAACCACAAATGCCCCACATCCCAGGGGCCTCGAAGAAAATCAAATGGGCCACAACTCATGCTCACAATGGGCTCAGAATCGCCCATTTAACCCTCCAGCGGCACGCCGTGGAGAGCCTTCAGCGGCACGCCCTGGAGAGCCCTCCAGCGGCATGCTCCCTTCAGCGGCACACCCTGCCCCGGCCTTCACCGGCACAGCCCCTTTGGGCGCTCGCCGGCACACCCCTACGGGGGTTCAACGGCACACCCCGTCGGGGTTCACCGGCACACCCCCAGGGGGTTCACCGGCACACCCCCAGGGGGGTTTCAACGACACGCCCCCAGGCGGGTTCACCTGCACACCCCCAGGGGGGGTTTCAACGGCACGCCCCCAGGCGTGTTCACCGGCACACCCCTTTGGGGTCTTCAGCGGCACGGCCCTTTGGGGCTTCCGCGACACGACCCTTTGGGGCTTCAGCGGCACGGCCCTTTGGGGCTTCAGCGACACGGCCCCTTTGGGGTCTTCAACGGCACGCCCAAAGGGGCCTTCAGCGGCACAGCCTCCAGAGGCTTCAGCGGTAGGCCTTTTTGGCTCCCAAGCGGCACGCCCCTTCGAAGCCCTTCAGCGGCACAGCGTGAAGCTTTTCAACGGCAAGACAACGTGCAGCCCATGCTCTACGCTTCCTTGGCGCGCAGTGAGCCGTCTGAGGTGGCGACCGTCCATTGGGCCACGTGAGCTACCCCCTGACGACCCAGGACGAGGCAGGTCAAAGGCCATCACCACAAGGCCACTTCCCGCCTTCAACGGCCAAGCTGGAGGGCTTCGGCTCGGGGAGGTATAAAAAAAAACCTCCGCTTCAACGGAGAAGAGGAGGAGAAGAAATACACACACAAAGGGAGGGAGAAGAGAAGAGGGAGACAGACGCATACAGGCAGAAGAAAAGAGAAGAAGAGAGAAGAAGAAGAAGAGGCTCCCTCCCTGCCGGGAGCTTCCTCCGACGACCACCACCACCACCGGAAGGGAGCAAGAGTAAGGGAGAGAGGGTTCGATGTAACGGGGAAAGAGTTAGGGGCGGCTGGCCTCCCTCCTGCCCTCCGTTCCTCCTCTTCCTTTTATGTCTTCTTTTCTTTTGTGGGGCCTTTTTCCCCTTTCTTGGCCATGGCATCATCTTTGGCATTCTTTTTTTGCTATGATATGTATATAAGGCGGTGTCCTCTCGATTCCCATGAATGAAAGTTGTTCCTCGTGGGTTCTCTTTGATTTCGTTGGCTTGCGCTAGCTCTCACGGTTTCTTTATGGGGTTGTTCGTTTTCCCTCCGCCTCCCCATTTCTCCGGTGTTTTTGGGGCCCTCATGTCGACTTGATTATTCCCCTATGAGCCTTGGTTTCACAAGCCCTTCAATCCTCTCCATGGCCATCTGCTGTGTCCACTGGCTTAAGGGAGAGGGAGACCCTCACCCTCTCTCCAAACACACAGTGATCAAGTGGCCTGCCCTTGGCCTTCAATCCCCTTTCTTTTCTTCAAACGACTTCTAAGACCCCCAGCTTGCACACTCTGTTTGAACTCCCAGCGATGCCTCTTCCTGGCCCTTCGCCGGCACCCCTGTTTGGTCCCTCAGCGGCACGCCCATGGGGGTTGTCCAGCGGTACGCCCCCCCCATTTATCCTTGGCCGGCACGCTATCTCCTTGCCTTCAGCGGTACGCCCCTACAGCCCTCAGCGGTACGCCCCTGCAGCCCTCAGCGGTACGCCCTTTGCAGCCTTCAGCGGTACACTCTCCTGAGCCTTCAGCGGTACGCCCCTACAGCCCTCAGCGGCACACCCCGTCTGCCCTCAGCGGCACGCCCCTTGAACCTTCAGCGGCACACCCCTAGCTGGCCCCAGCGGTACACTCTTCTGGCCTTCAGCGGTACACCTGCTGGCCAAGCCCGAGCCCGTTGTTTTCCTTCATGTTTTCCGAGGTTCTTTAAAGGTGTTGCTCCCCCGGGGGCCCACTTCCAGTTGTCGGGTTCCGCCACTCCATGTGGGCACGTTCCCTTTATCTCCCTTACGCCCTAGGTCAAGGGGAGATGCTGCCGAATTTGCTGTGAGGAACTAATAAATAATTAAAAGAGGCAAAAGGAAGCAATAAACAAGCAAGACAATTGACGAAGTCTTCCAACCTATCAAATCACTGCCGGCATCACGATGAGAACCGGACCGAGCTAACTAACCACCCGGCAGCCCGAGCATCCGACCCACAAGAAAAGAGACCGAACCGAACAAAGAGAACAAACACGGGAGGAACTTTGTATAAACTACACGAAAGTTAAGAAAAGAAGAAAAGAAAAGTCTTAAAACAAATAGTTAAAAACTGATCGAGCCTCCACCCTCATTGACCTTCAGCGGTACGCCCCATTGACCTTCAGCGGTACGCCCCCTTGGCCTTCAGCGGCACACCCTCATTGACCTTCAGCGGTACGCCCCATTGACCTCCAGTGGTACGCCTGTTCCAGCCCCCAGCGGTACGCCCCTCTGGCCTTCAGCGGTACACCCTTTTCAGCCCTCAGCGGCACACCCCAAGCCTCCAGCGGTACACCTTGTTTCTTTCGCCGGCACACTACACGTATGCATGTATGTACATCACGATAAGGGCATTAACAATAGCAAATAAATCAATAAAAATTATGCTAATTAAAGGACTCCGAATGCCCAATATTAATCACGATAAAAGAGGTGGGAGGGGTAATAATAATAAATAATAACAATAAGAATAATCATGAATAAAAGAAGAGAAATCATCCCGATCAAAGGCACGAACAAACGGTAAACATCGAATCAGAAATCCCAGAAGATATAACTAAGAAAGCCCCAGATAAAAGACGCTAACGTCCACACTGCAGCCCTCTCTCTCTCCAGGACCCGGGGCAAAAGAGAATAACGACGCTGCCCTTTCAGGTCAAGCCTGAGTCTCGGGAATTCCCCGACACAGCCGGGCTTTGATCTAACCTCGGGCCGACACCCTAATCGGACCGGATTTATTTTCTCGTTCCGGATACCTTCCGAATCTTCATTAAAAAAAAATTGCCGCATGCTCGGCAGACATTTGAAGGGATCCACCTCATCAGTTTTCTCATTGTGTTTCCGCCGTGGACCTGTGTCCGAATGCGAAAAGGTCTACGAGCGGCCGACACGGCCGACAGTTTATGGCCTTAATACAACTTTCAGTGTGACCCTTCCCTACCTCTCTCGCATAATTAGTGTTACTCCTTTCGGCCGCGGGGCCTCTAATTTCGGTAATTAATCAAGGGTATTCCCTCGTATGAGGGATGTAAATGACGTCGTGACCTTTATGGCGCGACGGGATTCGGTCCCGACACGAACCCCACAATCGTCTGACGAAGTCAGATCGAGCGCACCATGGGCTCTTCGGAGCCCGAATAAATCGTCACCTCGGTGACTGGCACGTCCACGCACTTAATAAACCAACAAACGCCATAAAATGATTGTTAAACGAAAAGTGCGCCCACAGGCGGGGTCGTCGAGAGGTGCGGCGGAGTTTCAGCGTGGTTCTTCTAGCCAGGGTTAGTCGCCAGTCTGCCGGAGCCGGGGGATGCCCCGTGTAGTTGTACTTTTCCTTCTGTTGACTGTACCTTATTTAGACATGAGATACACTGGACCTTGTAGCAGTTTATTTATTTATATTATTATGTGCATTTAGTTTCAGATTATTGTGCTATCTCTGTAGTTGTTTCAGCTTCTCTTGTACTCCCACACCATCCCTTTTTACCCTTTCGAGTCTTCGGGCTCGTGAGTTGGCGGGCCGAGATTCGAGACGCGTCGGTTCCTTTTCGGTACTCGGATCCTGGGTCGTCACAAGCTTTGCCAGCGTTCTCTGCGTCGGGCTTCCCCCGACATTCAGTGTACGTTTTAATTTCTGTTGGTCTGTACTTATCTTTATTTGGACTGGACTCTGATAATTTAAATTGTTAATTGAAAAAGTAATTTTATTTTTTGCTACTTTAGCAACCCTGATCATTGAAATATTAATTACTTACTGCTTTATCTAGGACTTCAATGTACCCCGGTCACTTCTTTTATCCCTTCGGAATTTTACCGCTCTTGGGAGGCCTCACAGGATCCAAGTGTTATCGAGTTTACCCGGTATCTGGAGCATGGGTTATCACAACACCAACCGTGGGGTTGGCGGCCTGAAGAACAGACCGAAGTGGGTAAACCCACAGCTAAAGGCACCTTAGCCGGAGGGGCAGGTGCCTGGGCCAGAACCACGGGAGGAGGAACATCCGCACCCGGAGGCGGAGCAGCAAGTACACCCACTGTCTTGGCACCAGAGGCGGCCAAGGGAGACGTAGCAGCCGCAGCAGCACCAGGAGAGGCAGGTGGACCGGCCAAGGCAACCGTCTGGCTGGCAACTGCAGGCTCCAAGGTTGCGGTCGCCGCAGCAACAAAACCACCAACCCGACCGGAGGCAGCGAGAGGAGCTTCAGCACCAGGACCAACCGGCCGCCAAACCATAGGGGGAGTAGGAGCCAGACCCTGCACGACAGGGTTAGAGACAGATCCCACGACCCCCTGTCCAGCAGCACGGGGCTCCGCACGCCTGGCCACCAAAGAGAGCTTCTGCTTGCAACTCACAGCTGTAATTTTGATTTTGAGACGTCTGTATCAACAAAAAGTTACATAATAATTTTCTTTACCTAATTTCTTCGAACAACTATAATTTTAATTTTGAGAGAACACTCAACTTTAAGTAACTTGAGCTAACATTTAAACAAAGTTGACTGCAAACGACTGAAAACGAATATGTTTCATTATTTTAGGGTATCTATCTTAGGGTTTATCGATCCGATCGTACTAGTCGTATCGGTCACAGTCTGATATAGTAGATATCATATGGTATCGTTGCATACTGAGACAAAGTAGACACTTTAACATATATATTATAACTAAAATTATTCAAATGATTTATTAGTTTAGTTGGTCAAGGTACGTGTTGTTTAAGTGTAAGGTTATGGATTTGAATTTGACCGGATCCATGTATTTTTACAAAAAATTTGGTGTCAAAAGTAGAAAAAAAACACAAAAATATATGCTTCAGATTTCAAACCCGAGTCTTTACCACAGAATTGGACCACCTTTAATTAATTTATCTATTAAATAATATTAATATAAAATAAAATATTTAATATTTAAAATAATATAAATAATGTATCAGTTGCGTAACGCGTATCAATCATACCGATCACTCGTTGGAACGATCTGGTACGTGCGATACGGGATGTATCGTATCGATTTGTCAAATTTTAATTTATCCGCGTGTCAATATTTTAACATATTAATTTACGTAAATAAACTATTAACAAGGGTATTCTTATAAAAATTTCGAAACATTATCATAGGCATGTTGCATTCTTGTTCTTCATGAACATCAGTAGGTCATATGATGAATACTGTTTATGATGCTAAGAAAGGAGAAGTGCTCAATCTTGGCATCTTAAATGGTAGATAGAATCTATCCGAAGAAATCCAAGGAACCGGCACATCCTTAGCTGTGTTCTCGAGAGAAAGTTGCCGCCCTTCCTTTCTCCACTCCATGACAATAGCTCTTGCCACCTTGCAGGTAATTAGGCATGTTAGGATGAGTTATTCGCTCGTGAGTATTTTATTCAAGTCAAGTTTGAGAGTTGATAAATATCACTTGGAGTCGGATAGAGTTAAGACTTTGGAGAGGGGAAGATCTGCAGTCTAATATTTACACGGCCAAACAGTCCACCAACGTCTACGCGGCCTAATAAGTGGCAACCCCAGCAGGGTCCACTTATTACGTACGAGATCTCAGTTAAGCGGGTCAGCATGGTCGCCTTGGCTTAATTGTCCGAACGAAGGTCTCCCCAATGCTTGAGAGAAACCCGGCAGGTGACCAAATCGAGTCATCTGAAGGTAGATAAACGCTCTCTCAGGGATGTCCAAGGCACATACTCCCTGCCCAAGTAGGGGATAACCCTTATCTCTTAGGCCCTGTGTGAAAATCGGGCGGGACAAGCCTATTCGCCTGTCCCGCCCTGAACAAGGGCCTGTGTGTGAGGGGGGGGGGGGGGGGGGGGCGCCGCACCCAGAGCCGACAGCCAACCGACAATTCGGTTATCAAAGGGCGTCTTATAGATCAGCCCGACATCAGGACTCCTCAATGAATTAGAGCGAATTTCTCGCAACTCGGTGTTTATCCCTAATGATTCAAGCGGATGTTATGCTGTCACCTGAGAGGAGAAAACTCAAGAGATAAAGGGAGAGCAAGAGTCCCTTAACGGTAAGAGTTCTCGCCGCAGATATAACGTCCCCCCAGACTCTCACACTTTCTCTACTTAAGAAATGGAGTCAGCAGCTATATAAACTCAGTGAACTCTTCCGAAAAAGGTAAGTCAAATTCTAACCACTTCAACGGGTGAAAATCACTCTCGTGCCCTACACCTCCCTTGCCTCCTCTTCGCACCTTACTCATACCTTTTGCTAACTGAAGCATCGGAGGGTTTCCTCCGAGATCACTATTCTAGGTCCCCTGATCGCTTCTTTCTTTTTACAGAAGGGCCCACGATTGCCCTACGTCCGACGGTTTGCGATTTTGCACGAGATTTCACCTCTTCATACCCTTAATTCAGGATTAACTCATTCAACCTCTCTCACATGAATATCCTACCTGATCCCGAGTAAAAGATGTACCAAGGTAAACATACGAAAACTCAAGAATAAACTCACCCTGAACTCACTCGGGTCAGTTTATCCTAATATGTTATCAAAATGGTCCCACACTATCATACCGAAGTTGGGAATGCCGGTACACCTGATTATTTTGTTGTTATGGTTCTGAAACCTACTTTAAATTATTGCAGACAACAAAGCTTGGTCTGATCTGTAAAGAGGATATAATTAGGGTTAGCATGCCCACCATGTGGGACAGTGAAGAGTTCGAATTTTGTGTGAGGGGTCTGGTGAAGCCTCTTTACTAACAGGGAATCTCAGGTTTGCTAGAAGAATCCAAGCAATGACGTGATCATATGCTGGCATGCTAGATCCCTGTGATGTATGATTAAACTTTCTCTTTAAGGCAATGGGGAGTCTTTTTTATAGCAACATGGAATACCTTAACTTGAACTTTAGTGTACTTCAAATTCTTAAACAAGATTCTCGACTTCATGTCCCATGCTTGGATTGGGCACCTCTATGAAACCTAATCGATTAGATAATTCTGCAAAAGGCCAAATCATCTACCAAGTTCGGTTATGAATAGCAAATCTTCACTAAGATTTCGTCGATTCGGTTTAGTTGTCGCAATGGCTCTAGAATTAATGGGTATGACACCTATCTAAACCACGGTTGATTTGTCGTGTCACACTGGATTGGTGCATATCGTATGTATCGGATCGTGCAAGTCAAAAATCGGTATGTCCCGTCATTATTTCAATAAGAATTTATTTTTTTGATCAAAACGATTTTTTATTTAGGAAAAGAAACCAATCTCATGTGTGTCCGCACGATTATGTACCGTACTGTATCGTATCGACGGAGCACCGACACGAATCTTGATCTAGACATGATAATTTCTGGCTTGGAGCTGGACATGATAATGTGGTCCTTTCTTGTTCTTTTTTTTTTTTGAAACAAGATGTGAAATTTTAGGGAGTGCTTTTACATATTCTAAGCAGCTGAGTTACATGGGGATTTTTCAGGCTAAGAGTGATATTCATCATTATGTCTTCCTGATAACAAACTTCTCACTACCACAACCACCAGCAGCCATATATATACTGTCATCACATTTCTCACAATCTTAAACATAGTTAAAACAAAATCCCTAGAGTGATTGTCAATTGGCATCAATCTCTTATCTGGTGTTTCAGCATCCCAAGTGCCCAAGCACTAGCTGACAAACAAAGACACCAAGCTCCAAGCAAACCTATTAGATTCATTTAATTTGACTCCTCTACAGTCAGTCACCTGCACAGTGGTGTGTTTGGAGCTTCACTGGCCCCCAAATCTACTGATGAGTCCCCTAGATTCTCCACACATCAGTTTCCAAGGGGAGCAGAAACTTGCATAGAAACCTCTTTTAGGTGTAAAATTGCGTCGTAATTCATCTTGCTAATATTTCTGCACATGTATCACCATAATTACATAAATCAATCTATGCATACCCTACACATAACTTCCATCTTGAAACCGGTCAAATGCATTGTTAACCCCCCCTCTCTCTCTCACTGTCCCCCTCAAAGAAAGAAAGAAAAACATCAGAAGATATTTTTACGTAATAAAAAGTTATCAAGATTAATCATGAAGGGATTCCGACAATTTATGTGTAGGCATCCTTGCAGGGTGGACTTAGTGCACAATTCTATTTGTACGAAGGCTGTACACGCAAATAGTAGTCCATTTAGAAGATGCCAAACGCACGGAACCCCAGAGGAGCTACCCCCCAAGCAATCCAAATGGCTGTTCCCCATGGACTCTCCTCCTGTAAGTGCTCAACCATCAAATTGAACAGAGAAAAGATTAGACGGTGTGTAAAGAGGAAAAGGGCACCAGACCATGTCATGGCAAAGAGATCTTAACGAGGGTCATTTTTACTGTCATGATATCCTGTCAAGATTCATCGACTCGATGATCCGTATCGGATCGGATCTTCTGTGATCTGACTCTGAGTCTCAATCAACTTGGCCCTATTTGGTGTGCATCATCTCCTCTCTCTTCCTCTCCTCCCGTCTCTATCTCCCTCTCCCTCTTTCAATGTGACTCGGCCCAACTCAGTCGATGCTGGGGGTGATTCGCAATGTATCGAGTTTTCCCAGACACGGTACGGAACACCCGAGTCGACCCAAGTCGGACCGAATCGACAAATCATGCCCTAGACAATCACTCTCCATGTAACAAAAAAGAAAAAAAAGAGGGAAAAAATGAAGGACTTTTTCATTTTTTTATTCTTGAAAGGAGAGGGTTCTTCACCGGTGTCCCTCTGAATTGTCTGTTATTTGATGTTATGTCTCCAATCCAATTATGTTTCTATCCAGACAATCCAACTCAAATGTCCACCACCTCCCTAGATAAACTTGGCTACAGTTGATGTAATACATAATTCAACCACAAAATAACAACTATACTCCTCACAAAAGAAAGGTAAAGGGAAAAAAGAAAAAAAATGTTTTTAAAACGTGTAAAGTTATAAAAATTTACTATTTTTATTAGTAGCATTAAAATTTTTAGAACATTCTTTGTAACCAAGAAAGCATCATTATATAAGTTGACTTTCAAAAGTGTAATAGTTAATGATGAATTCAGGGTTACAATTATATATATATATATATATATATAAAAATAAGATTTCAGAGATGAAAGGCCAGAGGCCTTCCCTTTCCAACAAGTAATGGAAAAGTTTGTAGGGTGGGGGGGGGTTGTTTTGTGAAAACCAAAGTAATTTTTTTGGGTATTTTCAGATGATAAGTCCGTAGACCATGGCAAGTTGTGGGGAGAAGAAGAATCTGCATTTTGAGGGTAAATCCGGGAAGACAGTGTCCTTATTTTTAATCCTTTAGGCTCTCTTTGAAACTCCGGTGAGATATCGCATTCGATCTCTGACGGTCGAATACGGTACCCGAGTCCGATTAAGAAGCATGTGTGTGAGAGGAGGGTGTGAGTCCGATGATATTCTCTCTCATTAGATTTGTTATCCGTCTATCCTCTTCTAATAACGAACCCACCCTTAAGAAAGTATCATACTTCTATCTTTATTTTAAAAAAACCAAAAAAATAAAAGCGGTTTAAGTTATCGGATACAATACATGCCAACGAAGAGTTTTTTGTTATTTTCCTTTTTCTGTGGTCTTTATCCCGGTGATAGATAGGGCACATTTCATGTAAATGATAAAGAATTCTCTATCCAAATTCTTGGCCACGGTAACCAAACGGATAATTAGATAATCGGACTTAGCAAATAGGTAAATCAGTATCCTTTTTTTAAAATAAAGGAAAGTACCCTTCTTGTAAGTTTTGGGTAGGGCTGTCAATGGGCCGGGCCCGGGCCGGGCTTAGGTCGACCCGACCCGGACCCGACTTATCAAGAATAAGGCCCGAGCCCAGTCCGGGTCCGACCTATGTCGGGCCGGGTCGGGTCGGGCCCGACATTATATAAAAAATTCAAAGCCCGACTAAGGCCCGGCCCGGCCCGACTACTTAAATAAAATAATAAAAATAATAAAAATTAATAGATTTAATTCTATAAAACTTATAATCTCACTAAATAAATTAAAATTTTGATATTAATTACCTAATTTGTGTGAAAATAGAATTTTAAAAGTTTTAATTAAATAAAATAACATAAGTTTGACTAAATAGTTTTTAAAATTTGAAGTGAGAATAAAAAAAGGGATCGGGCCGGGCCGGCCAGCGGGCCGAACTCAAAGCCCGAGCCCGGCCCGCGAATCTAATCGGGCCGGACTTTTAGGCCCGACTAAAAATCTGCGGACTAAAAAAGATCTTACGGTCCGACCCGAAATCGAGTCAAGTCCGCGGACCTATCGGGCCGACCAGACCCATTGACAGACCTAATTTTGGGGAAGGAAAATTGGATATTCGGGTATCCGTTTACAGCACCAACCGACACTAGCGGCTGTCTCCTCTGTTCACCTCAACGTTCACAGGGCCAGCAGAAGAAGAATACAAATATGAACAATGCAGAGCAATAATGCACATGGGTCTCCTCCCAACCCACCCCCCTTCCTCCTCTTCCTCTGTGCTGCAGTGTGTGGGCGTGTGTCAGTGGCCAGTGTACTGGAACCCCGAGCTGGCGTGACCCCAGGCATTACAGGTGTTCGCCTTTATGCCACAGCGAAAGCGGTCACAGAGCTGTCCCCGGCAAAAGCCACCGCCCACCCTTTTCCCCATCAGGCAATCGCGGGGCGCATCTCTTCCTTTTTAGAACCCACCTTTTTCTTCCCTTCCCCTCCCCTTTCTTCCTTTTTGAGGTCCAATCTGTTTTTTTTTTTTAGCCTCTGCAATACCATGGCCGAGCAGTAGAGAGCAGAAATGGAGACGGGTTCGGGGCCTTCGGGTTCCCTGGACGACTCCGGTGGCAACGACGCGCTCCATGGGCTGACGTTTGGGAAAAAGGTCTACTTTGAGGACGCGGGTGGGGGCGGCGGGGGAGCCTCGAGGGCTCCGGCGCCATCCTCGGCCCCGCCCATGTCGGGGCTGGCCACCCCGCCGTCGTCTTGGTCGCCGGCGTCGTCGGCTTCCGCTTCTTCTTCTGCGGTGGCGCCGAGGAGGGGGAAGGGGGCGGCGCAGGGGGCGCAGCAGCAGCCGCCGAGGTGCCAGGTGGAGGGGTGCAGGGTCGATCTGACGGGGGCCAAGTCCTACTACTGCAGGCACAAGGTCTGCAGCGTCCACTCCAAGTCCCCCAAGGTGATCGTCTCCGGTCTGGAGCAGAGGTTCTGTCAGCAGTGCAGTAGGTTGGTTTCTCTCTCTCTCTCTCTAAACTGGAGACTTGTTTGTAGAAACCGAATACTGCACTTCTTTCTTCGTGTCCCCTTTTCCCCCCTTTACTTGATTGTGCTTTTTTAGAAAAACAAATATATCTGCATTTGTTGCTTGTTACATTTTATCGTTTTTCCAGAGTGAATCTGCACTTTGGAATTTATTCATCAGCTCTATACAAATGGGCATGTGGTAGTTTTATGCAATGTCTCAGTTCTTGGTAGAGAACAGGTGCTGCATGCTTTTTTTTCTGCATTTCCACTTCTGTTTTATCCTTGTGGGAGCATGTTCTTTTGTGTTGTATCTAGTTCTCCTACCTTGTCTGGTAGCGTGTTCTCTTCAGGGGAGCCTTCTGAATTATTCCTCGAGGATTTGGATAGACATCTCAAAAATTTAAGCGTGGGGGAGATGAAGGGTGGCTTATGTTTTAGTTTGTCTGCCTGGAGAGTTTTGCGTTATTTTAACGCAGAAGTCTTTACTTCCCACGCGTTTGGATTGTTCTGGACCTATTCTCTTCTTTTATCTAATTAGAGTCTCTGCTGGCCAAATGTCTAAGAATAAATCTTCGAATATTAGTATTTCCCTCTCTGCCTGCAGCAAGATTGCGCAATGAAAGAATTGGGTCTACACTTTTGAGTAGGAGGCAAATGTTTTTTTTAAGTGTCATATTCAATTTAAGAATTGCCAATTTCCCTTGTTGGCTGCATGCGCAATATTTATGCATGATTGGAATGACATCGAGAGCAAATAGTTGCAAAAGAGTAATGAACGGCATGCTTGCGAGCGAGTTATTAGAAGATTAATAAGCAGATGGTGGATTGTAGATCTGTCAGCAGTCAGCACATTAATCTAGCCCCAGCAACGCATTGCAGCTTTTGACTGATTTCCTATGTTCTTAACCTTATAAGATCTGTAAAGCCACAGTAGAAAGAGATGATCGAGTGGCAACACATATTTGTTTTCCAACTTTCTCATTTTTAGTTTCTGATTATTGATCAATGCACAAACATTTCATTTGAAAAACAATTACACTGTGAAATTGGAAGATCCAGAAACTAAGCTTTTTTCTTGGGTGATGATCATTGTACTAAGCATGTCTATAAAGTCTGTTATTTATACGTTTATGTAATGCTAAGTAGCTCATTCATATGGAAGGAGCTAGGGAAAGCCAAAAAACTAGAAATAATTCTTGGATGGACCTTTGAGGATGATTTGGAAGAATTATCAATGTCAAAGGAAATGGCTCACAATGTTTGGAGGGTTTCTTTCCAAAGGCTCCAACATGTCAATTATCCTACCAATTGTTAGCCTGCACATGTTGCTCCTTTTCTAACTTGATACTCGAAGAAGGATCAGCCATTGTCACCTCATCCTTGCAAGTAGTTAAAGCCTATGTTAGGACTAGCAATATGAATTCTGCCTACTTTACTTGTGAATCTCTTGCATTTTACATCTGATTAGTTTATTTCGGTCTATTTTGCATGCAGTGTCATATTTCTATGCTTTAGTGGACTGAGATGATGGGTAGCTGATATTGTCCAGGGCAGTATATCCTTACCTGCAAACTTCTGTCTAAAAGTTTATTGGATGCAACACATGGGAGTGTTTGCATCAGGTTGACAGTGGGTCAGAGATACCTGTTGAGTTTTTTGGACTTCCATGTCATCATCCAACCCTATATAACTGTATAACACTATATGATGAGAATGTGACCACCAATGTCACTTTTTTGGACTTCTACAGGGTTTGCCTCTAAGTGCCGACATTAATAGGATAAATTTGATTGTTGAAGCAGAAAAATGAGCAAATGGGAATTTTTTTGTCTGGTGCCAGTGTTTTGCAATTATGATGGATGGTTTGCTTAGTTATGATTAAGCATGTATAACCTATAACATATATGCATATTCACTTATTTTTGTGAAAGTATGCATATTTCACTTTGTAGATGGACATACTTGTACGTTGTTTCCATTTACTTTTGGAGTTCGAAGTTGTCTGTCATTGTGATGCATGCAAGGTACCTTTTGTAATCAAGAGACCAGTATATAAAGTGGTTGATGAGAAGGAAAAATAGGATGAAATGAAAGAACAATGATAATTTTACAAAGGCTGTCCTGGCATCCTCTATGAAAGTTGTAAACCAACCAATTTTCAGAGTCATGGATTGCATATCTAGGAAAGTAGTAAACAACCACTTGTCAGAGACTAATATGAGGCTCCACAAATAGTGATCCTTGGACTTTCTATTCCACTCCATGTTGTTTTGTGGAAAGTGATTGGATTTTAGGTTTTCTTTTCTAGTTGCAATACTTCGGTATTCTTAGTTCTCAATGCTTATGAATGAGCATTATAGAAGCTGATTTAATTTGACAACAGAATTCTTATATTTTTTTTGGCAATTATTCATCTCACTTGCATGCTAACACCTCTTTTCTCCTTGATTTAGCCTAAAAAATGGGTAGTTTTGGGCAGCTGAAAAGTCAGAGTGAATAACATATGGGCTTGTCGAGTCTCAGAAATGGTTAAAAGAATGTTTAATTGTGGAGTAGCGCCTCTCTTTGCCATCGTTTTTCAAAAATCCTCTTGTAGGGTGCTGGAGAATAAAAAATGTCACCTTTGTATTTGTATAATTCTATAGGGAGTTATATTGTATTTTGGCATTCTGTAAGTATCTCATTTGTTCCACTTAGTGTTTCATTAAAGTTGTCACTGAGAATTTGATGGAATCAGAACTAAATATGCCTATGAAAAGCCTTCAGTTGCTCACATTGGAAGTATAATGACTTTTGAGCAACTTGGAAGTATAATGACTTTACTAGTAGTAGCGTGCATGGTAATTTGTCATGTAGTAATTGATATTTGATGGTCATTGAAATACAAGGCTTATAAAACATGCGAGCTCACTTGCAACTTATGTACACAAGGTGCAGCAACCGGGCAGGCCGGATGGAAGGTCAGATTGTTTTCCTATGGGGGCAGACTTGTCTTGTGCAGATCAATCCTGGATAGTCTTCCTATATACTTTCTCTTCTTATTTTGGTTCCCGACGACGATGGCAAGGAAGATTGAGTCGATTCAGGGCAAGTTCTTTTGGCATGATAGTGGTGGGAATTGCAGGGGGTGGCATGATATTGTCCGGAGGAGGGTGATTACGGGCAAAGAAGGGGGAGGGTTGGGGATCAAAGAGGCGAGGGGCTTCAACCATGCCGGATTGAGTAAGGATGTCTAGACCTTTTTGCAGAGAGCCACACAAAGAAGAGGTTCTTTGGGCCACTTTGATGATGAAATAAGGGCTAGTTAGGGTGAGTTATTCTGCCTACCCGTTCTTATTGTAGTTTGGTAGCAAGGTTATCGTAATGGGGGTCAGTTAGGGTTAAGGTCCTTAACCCAATATTAACTCATTTCACTCTCACCGGAATACCCTACCCGACCTTGGTTTAGGATAAGTTATCAAACCTATAATTACTCTAACCCAAGGATAAGCTAATCGGGGCCACCCCGGTTAACTTATCCTAACCTATTATCAAAGCGGCGAGAAGGTGAACTGAACTAAAAAAATGTCTACATACAGTCATGGTTACAAGGTACCTGTGAAAGATAAACTCTCAGCTGGTTTATGGTAACCTTGTCTGTTGCTCTGTGATCATGGCAACTATAACCTAGTTGATGGTTTCCACATTGATTGAAAAAATGGATATTATGAAACCATGGTTGACTTCAGTCATTGCTATATATTGCAACTAAACAACCTCCAAGTGAAGTAGAATATAATTCTCATTTGGTTAAAAAAATACTAGTATTTGTTCTAGTTCTTGTACATAACCCAGTTGAAATCAGGCTTCTTACATTGTATTTTTCACTTTATTTGTCTTCCACTCATCCCACCACGAAAATTGTGTTTGTGACTAGTATTCATGAAAGGCTAATAGCTACCTGAAGTCCTTTCAATCTGTTTACTGGCATTCTGGGTTATGTTGTACAGGTTCCATCAGCTGCCTGAATTTGACCAAGGGAAGCGTAGCTGTCGAAGACGTTTGGCTGGCCACAATGAGAGAAGAAGAAAGCCACCACCCGGCTCCTTATCTTCGCGCTATGGACGGGTGCCACCAACCTTGCATGGTTAGTTCTCTCTCTCTCTCTCTCCCCCCTTCCCTCTTATGCCTTGTAATTTATACTTGGGGAGTGTCATGCCAACTACGCTTTAACTACCCTTATTCTTTACATGCATGCAGAAGGCAGTAACAGATTTGGTGGTTTTCTTTTGGATTTCTCTCACTCACGGATATCGTCAAATCCGAGGGATGAATGGCCAACTATCGGAATTGGTGATCGAGGGGCTCCTAGCCATTGGCAAGCTGGTGTGGGCACTCAATCCAGTGGGGTTGTGACAAACATGGCCCATCCTTACATGCAAGGCCCGGCGGGTGGAACACTGTTCCCAAACCACGAAGTACCACCGGGTGAACGGTTCGGAGTCTCCGACTCCAGCTGTGCTCTCTCTCTTCTGTCAAGCCAGCCATGGGGCCCCTCCGCCCCCACCGCAAGAAACCGGGCTCCCACGATCACCGACAACTATGAAGTAGCCCCCGTGACTCAAGCTGGTGCTGCAGCTAGTTTCCCGAGCGATGCATGGGGTTTCAAGGGACAGAGCAGCAGCAGCAGCACCGCACACGAGTACCCGCGCGAGATGGGTTCAGGGCAAGCAGCGGAAACGGTCGACGGCCAATTCTCAGGTGAGCTGGAGCTTGCTCTGCAGGGAAGCAAACCATGCATGGACCCTGGGAATGGGAGAGTATATGGCCCCGGTAATCTAATGCACTGGTCTCTCTAGAGCCAGTGTCAGCTGCTTGTCTTATAGTTTACCGTAGATCTATTTGATTCCCCCTTGGCAGAGGCCATGACTCTAGCAGGGACCTAAGAAATTTTTGTGGCTCGTGGTTATCTGCCCGCGAGACTGACACGGAAAACCATTAATGTGACTTTTAGTTATTGGTTCATAATGACTAGAATGATCCGCTTCTGCTTGTTCATTCTTTCTCCTGCCAAAGGGGGGCCGGACAACGTCTTCCGGTGCCTCTCTGTGTTTTCATGCTCAACATCTTTTGTTATCGAATCCATGGTTTCCTGATCGTTCGGTAATCAGGTGAAGTGAAGCAGTCAACGAGTGCAGATCTTCTGTGCAATGTCTGCCCTGCAGGATGATGGCTGCGGCCCTCTGAACCGCCCCCCCCCCTTCTTGTTGTATGCCACCGTGTCAATAGGAGACTCTGGCGCTCTCCTGTCGGCCATTGGACATGATGTGAGTGAGGATCTCGTTACAGCCGAGGTTTGCTGACTCGCTGGGATGGATCCTCTTCTCAGTTCTGTTGATTTGGGCCGAGTCATTCAATTGAGTCCTGATGATTTGGGCTGACGTAGGCCGATCTGATTTCTTCGTAATACAATACAGTATGAGTCGGCCCGTGTCGAATGGATATAGTATTGTGTCGGCCAACTTTGGGTACAGCAGTGTAGATAGTGTACCTGGAGGCTGCTCTGTGCTTCCATGATCATGGGAGGAATGTTGTATTTTAGACAGGATTCTATGAATAGATGAAGCTGCTGACAGCCGTTCCCGACGGGTTTACTGATTGCCTCACCCGAGGTTCCATTTTTCAAGGGGCAATCTTGTGGTGCTTCGAGAGGCATTCTGGCTTAGTCCATCAGGTTTTGGGGGGGCTTGAGGCGAGGCTCATGCTTTGAAAAGGCCTGCCCCTGGGGAAGCCAGGACCGCATCAGCTGAAGTCTTGAGAGGGATGTGCACTTTTGTGAGGGGTGGGCTTACATCTAGCTAGGGGTCGCATTTCTTCCCAAGTTTATATATATGAGTTGTGAACAGGATGGCTCTATTCATAACATTTTAGAAGGTGATTTAATCAAACCAGTTAATAGAGCTATCTAACATCGAAGTGAAATAGGAATTGGAGATTAGAAAAAACATTGAAAATGATCAAACTCGAGTCTTACGGCTTCCGAATTTGGGTCCATTATTCGGAAAAAAATAAGAGCGTTAAAAGAGTTTATCTATTGGGCCATGTATGTATATTTACGCTTAAGAAGGAGAGAAAAGGCTTGGGGCCTCATCATGATGTTAGCGGGGAAGAGGGCCTTTCAGTATATGGCCAATTCCTTTGAACGAGGAAGAAATGGTATCATTCCTTCGACAAAATCAAATTATGATACGCCAACCCTTTTTTTATTTGGGTCCGGATGAGTATTTTTTTTATACCTTTAAAAAAACTCATCTTGACCCCGCAAAAAAATCAAACTTATATTACAAAAATTTTAATGTTAAAGTTGACATAAAGGGATAGTTGCATGTACATCCTTAGGATTTTACATATTCTACGCATGTGCCTATATTTTTTAGGGATATATATATATATATATATATATATATATAAAGTTTGATTTATCAAATATACCTCTCATCTGAGCATATTATCGTGAATATCTTTCATTTAAACAAAGATATTACGGTTATATCTCTTTAGTTTAATATTGTCTGACGTAGGAGAACATTTTTATGAAATATATCATCTTCGGTCGTTAGATTTAGGGTATATTTGACAAGATCAAATTTTACAGGGGTATATATATATAAATCTTACTCTTTAACTCACACTTAATTTGGGTCAAATACACGTGAGTTGCGACGAGGGCATAATCGTGACATTAGTCATATTTTTAAGATATTCATGATAATATATTTTGATGAAAGATATATTTGACAAAATAGAACTTTACAAGGGTATATATGCAAAAATCCCCCATAATCGTATTCCATGAAAAAAATGTCATTATCTATCATTTTTTAATTTAATTTTAGATAGATTAAGATGAGAAAAGACTAGTTTATTATTATTTAATCTTCTCGCATAATTAAGATAATGATATATATATATATATACCCTTACAATCTCACATTATTTTATATATCTCTCTTTAAAATATTATATTCTACATGTTCATTAGAATATTCTGTTAATCATGAAGGTGTTAGAGTATAAGAGTTATAGCTGAAAAATATTCATTAATATGAGTATACATGGCAATATCAAAATGTAAAGATATAGAGTAGAATAAATAAGATTTTAAGATTATATAAGTAATTATCCCTAATATAAACTGATTAACATGATACTAGAGGCTGCAAAAATTGTTATCTTATTTGACATGTCAAATATCTATTCATATTCTTTTTTCTGAAGGGAAATTAACCTTGGAGAGGATGTTGATCCACGTCGGCTTGTCGCTTAGCGACCGGGTAATATTAGCTCGTTTAAATCAACAGTTTGCGCACTGAATAATTCATATGTAACTTATCTTCTCGTTGATCTAAAAAAAATGAGACATATATTTTTTTTTCAGAAAAAGACGCTCTTTGACAGAGAATTACGGCACGCACATAAACGCACTAAATGCGTAAACACATTTAACGAAAAATATAAAAATAAAATATTTTAGAATGCGAATGAAATATTTGTCATAAAATTAAAATATTTTGTATGATTGATTCTTGTAATATAATATTTTATTTTTATAATAATTATTTTATTTTTGTATCAAAATATTTTATTAATTTATTTTTATCGTTAAAAAATTTCATTCTTATAACAATTTTTTTACTTTCATAAAATATTTAGTTCTTATATTTTTTTAGTCGAATCCGCTTGCGCATTTAATATCGTTTGTATATATGGCGATTTGAAAAAACAATCCGATCCGACTTTTTTAAGCTAATAAGAATGGCCGGGCTTTGAACACGATTTTGTGCACCTAATTTGGTTCACTGAGTTGCTGGCGGTGAAATTCACACTCTCCATGCCCCTCTCTCTCTCTCTATTATATATATATATAATAGAGAGAGAGTATATAATAGAGAGAGAGAGAGAGAGCCACTAAAATTCATTAAAAATATTATTAAAAATACTTTTTATGCGTATCACAAAATTAAATGGGAAGTTTAGAATCTTCCACGACTCTCTCACTCATGACTGCCAGACGTACATTTTAATCGTACGATAACTCCATCACCGTCGGAAGCACGGATCTCTACCCAAAAGAGAAGAGAAAATTTAAGACATGTTTGATATCAGAGTTGAAGTGGGGTTATTCACGTTTCAACTCTAGTCTCTATTGGGTGAATCAAAAAAAAGTGAGAATATCTCAAATTAAAAAGAATAGACTTAATCTAAAAAACAGGGGGTTAACTCAGGAATAACTCGTTCTAACGAAAAATTAGAATGAATTATCCCTCTTCTCAACCCCATTTTTCTCTCTCCATTCACCCTCATTTACCCTTCTCTCTTCATTCACCCACATTCACTTAATTAATAATAAAATTAATTCAATAATATTTTCATTATTAGATATCAAGATTATCAATGCAAATTAATTAGATTCATCATTAGTGATAATCATGATTGCTAATATTAATTAATTATCTAAGTGATAAGTATGAATCTTAAATTGAAGATTTAAAGAAATTATCTAAGTCATCTTCATCTTAATCTTAATCAAACAAAAAATAATATTATGTCTTGTAATGTAAACTAAGAAAGGTAAAATAATCTATTTATAATATTTATTCTCATTTGTATTTTTATTTTCTATCAAAAGAATAATAAAGATACTGACATATTTATTCATTCGCATATCAGACGCACGTGAAAATAAGAATATAGATAAATTAAATATGACTTACGTATATTCTCACCGTATATCAAACGTAACCATAGTTCCCCGGAAGGCAAAAACCCTTGACGCGGACATGTCTTTATTGGGTTCGAAAGGGAGCACATAGCATATGTATGTATATATAGCTTCCTCCTGATCTTTTCCCCTCTAAAGTGGCCGGAGTTGAGGTAGAAGTAGCAATAGTGTAGCACTACTACTTTGCATGCATGGACTGCTGCTGCTGCTGCTACTCTAAATGGAGATGCTGTTGGGGACGCCCATGCCGGTGACACCAGGCGGGGAGAAGGGCTTGAGGAGCTCGTAGGGCACGATCCCCGCCCCGCACCTGTTCTTGAGGTTGGGGTCCTGGTTCCTGGCGTCGATGATGCCCTCGATCTCCTTGAGCCTGCCGTTGAAGCGCTCGTAGGCGGCTCTGATGACCTTGTCGGACTCCCAGATGTCCGTGGGCAGGTCGCCGATGTACTCCTCGTCGGGGGCGTGGTTGGACAGCACGTCCAGCACCGCCATCACCCGCGTGGCCTGGATCTGCGACGGGAAGCACTCCAGCATCGCCCGCTCTGGCTTCTCCAGGAACCGGCGGTAGTCGTGCTCGCACCCCTCCTCCACAGGCATGTTGTTCCGGACGACGGTTGGCCGGTTGGGGAAGTAGCCGCCGTAGTGGTACTGCCCGAAGTTGACGGCGGCGTGGTGCCCCGAGGTCACCCACATCATGGTCGTCAGGATGCCCACCAGGTCGGCGGGGGTCTCCAGCTTCGGCCACCAGGGCGCGTCCTTCTTGTCCGCGTGGCCCTCGGTGCGGATCTCCTCCCACCAAGCCTGGAGCTCGGCATCGGACTTGATGGCGTCGCCGTCGGCGTAGTAGTGGTCGACGTAGTCCTCCACCCACTGCTTGATCGCCGACCAGATGAGCAGCCCGTCAGCGGCGAAGGGGTAATCCTCGATGGTCAGCCTGAGCCCGTGCTCCGCCGTGGGATCCTCCACCGCCATTCCCCTGCGAGCACGAGAAGGAGAAGGGAGATGGGTTAATCTCTTCTTTTTTTCTGAGTGAGACTATCTGTTCGACGATTTGCCTCGGCGGGTGGTACTACCTGCTGATCAGATCCGCCGGCAGGGCCTGCTGGTCGAACCGCCAGAGCTTGCCGTAGGCGACGGAGCTAAGCTCGCCGGAGTACTTTCCCGGGGAGAAGCACATCTCGATGGTGCCCCCAGCGTTGATGAGGGCCTCCCGCGCCAGGGCGTTGATCTCCATGGTGTAGCGGAAGTGGGGGTGGAGCAGCCGGTGGATCGGGTGCATCACGCTCAGCTGCCGGTTGGTCGCGATGATGTAGGGCTCCGTGCAGCAGTGCGTCCTCAGCCTGCAGAGAGAAGTCCGTTACCTTGAGCTCAGCTGTTTGATGAGAACGAGGCTTGTCGACATGGGCGAGAGAAGAGGGTGGAGAGGGGCATGCATATATACAGATATATATACCAGTGGACGACGAGCTGGTGGTAGCCGGCGTCGTGTGCTGCCACGTGAACCTTCGCCAGCCGCCAGAGCCAGGAACCGGTGGCGTCGCTGGTGTGGGTGAACACCCGCTTCCACTGGGGTTTCGTCGGGGACGCCGGCCGGGTGAGCTCGATGGCGATCGGCATCAGCGTGCGTCGCCGGTGAGGAAGAAGAGCGTCCGGGATCCGTACAAGGTGGTCCCTTCCAGCTCCCTCACCTTGTGCACGTATGGCAGGAGCAGGTCATGGTAGTCTATTATGAAGAGCCTCTTCTGCTTGATGGCCTGCAATGATCACCTCTTGGATCAACTACTGATATGTATGGTGTCAGTACTCTGATCTTTGTAAATAAGTTCCTTCTTCCCACTTATTTTATATGGTAAAAAAGTAGGGATTATAAATATAAATATATATATATATATATATATATATATATATATATATATATATATGGTATGCATACCTCTTCCAGTGTCATTATTCCTTTTATCTCCATTTCTATGATTTGCTTGGTGATTGCAGATTCTGGTGGCCCATAGATACTGGGATCAAGTTTGCTGACAAATGGGAATTCCTGCATATATATAGATATAGAGCAATTGAAAGTCAATATATATCCCGGTGAAATTTTTCAGCTTCCAAATTAAACCTGGGTTAATTAATTAGCATGCACACGCAGTACTGACCCAGCTGGAAGGGGTTCCCATGCAACTAATTAAGGATTCCAATGAGATTAAGTCTAATTAACAATTAGCTAAGGTTAACTCAGTGTCTTAATTTTTTTTTCTTCATGCAGAACTAGCTAGTTGCGTCACTAGTAATATTGGAGGGTGCATCTCACCGTCACCAACTGGATGCTGAAAGGGTTAACTCCTGCGAGGGCCTGCCGTGAGAACTCCTCATCTCCAAACCAAGAGAATTTGTCCCCTGCCACATGAATGTGCATTAATTGCTTGTTAACGAGATTTGAATATATATATATATATGAAAGAGGAGATTCAATAATTCCTTGTTGGTTAAGGATCATCTTAGAGACTTGGCTCAAATAACTTTCAGTCTACTCTACATACAGCGCTCAGATTTTAAGCTGAAGAATAAGGAAATGTTTGGATGTAAGACATTAAACCTGTTTAGGTTTATCATAAACTCATTTTTGGTTATAATTTTCGTTTAGATAGTTAAGAATAAGTTTACCATAAATTCACTTGAGTTTAGCATAAACCGGAAATCTCCCCATAAACCAACTCTGAGTTGGTTTATGTTGGAGACTCTCCCCTGTAAACTGAGTTTATCATAAACTCACTTACATTTACATACAATAGCCAAGCATGGGTTAATATACAGAGAATGAGTTTATAATAAGCAGATTTATAATTAATAAATGTGCTAATGATAAACCTATGTAAGTTTCCATAAGTTGCATACAACCAAATAGGGCCAACCTTTTAGTGAATATATGCTATGTCCCTCATTTCGGTTGTCCACAAGATGGAGCTGCCTAAATTGATAGTCATATGATTGAAGATAGAAATAATTTTGAATAATATGGATCGATTTCACTTGTAATTAATTAGTCTTAAGATCATGAACTGGAAAATATATATTTCTTAGAAGGCAGAGGGTAGGGGGGTGGGGGGGATTACTGTCGAGCAGGGCGGGCGGCTCGAAGAGCAGCACATTGTCCTTCCCATCAGTTATAGCCTTCACCAACCTCGGCAACACGGTCTGGAGGAGCCCTTGATGCTGCGGCGGCGGAAGGTCGATGCCTTCCTTGAACAGCACGTCGATGGACGTGAAGATAGGGAAGCCGAGATGCGGGTCGAGGATGGCGGTCTCGAGCGAGGGGATCAGGGCATGCAGCACGGATCTCACCGTCTTTGCAGAGAAGGTCACCCCCTTCACTTCGGAGAACGACTCGTCCCTCGGCACGTACACAAAGGTGCTCCTCTTCTCTGACTGGGGATCTGTAGCACACAAGCCAGGCACGGGCGTCCAGAGTACAAATCATGCACGTATACTGGTCATTTGGTCGAACAGCTAGCTGTACACACGGGTATACCTATGTGGGTTCGTGGGCGCCCTGTCCTGCAACGCCGTGGGTAAGGAAATTTGTGGCCACCCAAAACGGGTCTGGCCGTATCTTCACTCTTCGGCTCTCCCAAATCATTATAGACATCGTAGTCGTAGATCCTCTCGAAGTGCTTGCGCTCGCCCTGGCCATCGCCCCTGAGGGTCTGCAACTCCTCCTTTCGCAGCCGCTGGAGGCCATCTGGTGTTTGACAAGGCAAGTATGGCTGCACCACCAAATTGAAGTGAGAACAAATTAGCTAGCCTGGCAAATATATAATCTTTGTCACATTCATCAAACTCTATACGAGCGTACAAACCAATGAATTAAGTGTCCGCTTCAAGTGGTGAAAGCTTTAAAAAAAAAAACGCACGCATACGCAGGTATATATAACAAAATGAAAAGTTACAAAAAATCTGACAATTTATGGGTTTTAATTCCTTTTTAAAAAAACTAATTATATAAAGAAATTACAATCAGTATTAAATATTTTAGGTGATATAAATGGCAACTACTAGTCCGGTTGTGAATTTGGTGGGCATAATCATTAATTTGTAGTTGCGCGTACATAGTGAAGCTAAAATTTAATTAATCAACGGGATTATTAAATCTAATCAAGATGTGTAATTAATTATGACGAGTGTGTGCACCAAGACAGACTCACTTCGAAGAAGATACAACCGACCATAATTGAGATCACTTGTGCCCTCCCACCTGCAAATTAAGGGGTTGGTGGCGTAGTTGGCATGGTACCCTTATCCTTTCAATGAGGGGCCGAGCTGATCAATTGTTCGTATGTGCACATGGTGTCACAGAAGATGATGTTGGACCTAATCAAGACAATTGGGGCGCAGGGGACCATTTGGAAGATGAAGTACCTGGCCTGACAAGTCCCATCCCACCCCCACATGACATACCATAGCATTTCTCACGCAGGGACAACTGGCTATGGGGGAGTCGTCTTGCCTTGGAATCTCACTAACTAGAGACTTGGGTTACAATACTAATTAAGGCCAATATAACGACAACTTAAGATAAAAGAAGTGTGAAAATTAATGGGGAAAGAAGAGTGGGGGCAGTCTTCGGAATGGGTTATTTTATGAAGTTGATCGAACGTAGCTAGCTAGGTATTAATTTGCTCATAGAAGTCGTATCCAATTAAATCGCCGAAATACTGCTAAACACCCACTAAGGTCATTTCATTTCATTTCAACTCATCTTCACAGATCCAGAGAGAAAGTCTTTTTTGAGAAGACAAGAATATCTAAAAGCCGATCAGAGGATTAAAATTTATACCCCTTATTCTAAAACTATATATATATATATATATATATATATATATTCATACCCGAAAATGAAAGAATAGTGTATATATCCATACGTACATTCCATACGAACGAAGAATGTCACTTCCGAAGGCAGTACGTGCATCAATTATATATTTAGTGTAGAAAAAGTGGTGTAGATATGCAAATAGCTAGGTCGAGCACTGTTTGACGTCACAACCGACGACCACAGATAATAATAATAATTATTATAATAATTATTGTTATAAGAGAAGCGTGAGTGGGAAAATGGGCGACACGTACAAAATGCTCTTTGTACGTACGCTCTGTTTAATTTGTTTGAAGTGTTCTTCTTCTTGTTGTGTGTGCGTGCGTGCGTGCGTGCGTGTGTGTGTGTGTGTGTTCACTCGCGAGTACCCCGAGTAACTCACCTTGTCACAGAAGAAGATCCTCTTCTGGGGGTTGTCGGACTTGGCATGTACCCACGAGTGGCAGTGGAAGGTGACGGGGCCGTCGCCGTAGCCGGAGAGGACGACGTCCAGCAGGAACATCTCCCTGTGGTGCTCGTTGGTCACCAGCAGCGCCCCGATCTCCCCGAACCCCTGGGGCACCGTCAACTCCCCCTCGTAGCTCTGCGTGTCCCCTTCTCTCTTCGTCTTGTGCACGAAGCTCCCCACTGCCGCCTTCTCCAGTCCTGTCTCTGTAATAGTATACCACATCATGATTAAATCTCAGATAGAAATATATATATATATATATATATATATATATAAGAAAATATTTCAAAGGGCCGATCTCGTGACAATTTATCATAATGTTGACATCTTGGACGTCCATCTCATAGGAGATGAATTACATGAGATCGACCTCATGAGATGGCGGGCCCAGATACCGGCCCCGTGACATACCCAATTTTCCAAGTCTCTCACTTATTCCAACCATTTGGCTAATAGATTTTATCTGTCATTTTACACCCATCTCACCCACTTTCACCGTATACAACTCAGATGAGATTTTAATTAAAACATGGTCACCACAAAAGTATCGTCACGTCAACATTTTGTCTAAAAATGAGATTTTTGACATTTGAGAATTAAGGGCGCGATTGATATCACGTTGAGCAGAAATTCCAATCTTAAAATTTTTTGATAATATTTAAACACCAACGAACGTCGTCAATTATATATAAATTTTTAGGCCGTGAAAAATTCAACTTAAAAGAGAAACAGACACATCTTATGTCAATTTTCTTAATCTTTTAAAATTGCGAAGGATGAACTTACGAGGATTCTACAACGACGTTAATTCTTCGCGTGTCATCAATGACCAATACGATAAATGAATTTTTCGCTTTTTACCCACGGTAGAAACCCCCCACCAATCGCGCCCCAGGGAAAAGCCATACCACACAGGCGCCGTCACTTGTCTATGCTCCCTCATGTCCGGCATCAAATTAATATGAGGAAGGGCCTCAACAACGACACATAATAAAAGGGGCGGTGTGTGTCTTTGTTCCGGATGGTCTCGTTGTTTGGGGGATAAGTCGGGATAAATCAGGATAAATCGGTAAAAGTTATCTATTCTCTTTGATTATTCGTATAAGATATTTCATTGGATAGACTCTTATTCTGATTTATCTTAAGATAACTTATCTCACACGAAAAATAGAACAAAGATAGGTTAAACTTTTTCACCATTTTTAAAGATATTTCGAGTTACCTTATTTTCCAATCAAAAATAAAATAATCTATTTTTTTGGAATATTCAACCCTTGGTTAAACTATTCTCCTTAACTTATCCTCTAAGGCCCTCTTTGATTGGGAGAATAAGGTCTGGTAACCTGAATACCATCGCCTTATTCCTCCTATTCTATTTTGGTTGTAGAAATAAGCTATGGTGGGTTAAGGGCCAAAAAAGTGATGGTATTCAGGTTAATCATATTCTAACAAAAAGGGGGAATAAACTAATCCGAATACAATCAGAGTAATATTATTTACTTTTTGATACACCTTAACTCGGGTTAAGGTATTCCCCTTAACCTATTCTTCAATCAAAGAGGCCCTAAATAAATACTGCCGATGGGATTGCATGCAATTGCATGCAGATTAATTAATTATGCCCTCCCACAATCAAATGGTCATGGACAGATGGAATCTGTTTTTTTGCGCGGTTGCATGCACTTAATTGGCTGACGAGAGCTCAGCATAATCTATGTGATTTGTCAGTCGTCTTATATATTAATGTGACGTTTGTCCTGCAGGTGCTGTACTTTCACGGCTGCACAGTTGATTTCCCACGGCACAGTTAAAAGATTGCTAGCGGCAAGAACAACGACATTCTCGAAAGTAAAATCTATTGCTCCTGTTTTCACGGCTCCACTTCTTCCTTTTTGGACGTTCCCTTGACAGCACACCTGACAGGTTTTGGGCTCTGTCATATAGATCACCGTAAATACATGATGCGTGATCTAGATTATAATTATGAGTTCTGATATTATGTTAAAATTTATTAAATTGAGTCATCTAATTTAAAATTTTAAAAAATTAAATAAATAAGACGTCATAAATATAATTATATCATATTTTAATTTATTTTTAACACGAGACTATTTTAACGTGACGGGGGTGCCGTGGTGGGCTACCGGGGTGAGAGAAGAAATTAGAGAGAAAAAATTACCGCCGAAGGGGAAAGTCATCGGGATGAAGAAATAAAATGTGCCGAGTCAGATGAGAGGTGATCGAGTCAATCAGAGCAATTCCGATCTGATACTAATCACCGAATCTACGCACCTTACTACATATTTTCCATGGATAAATATCAAGAAGGAAACTTGTATAAAAGGGAAGGAAGACACTCAAGCAGCACTTTGACCAATAGAAAAGAAAAAAAAAGTAAGAATTTTGTGAGACTTCTATGTTCATATGCTATGAGCAAACATGGCAGTAATTAAAGAAAATTTAATATCCCAGTTGCGAGAAGAGGTAAGTATTTTGCTGAAGCTCTCTCACAGAGAGAGAGAGACAGAGACAGAGAGAGAGAGAGAGACGTCGTCCGCAGCCATGATAAGATCTAGCTAGTTGTGTAGAGAGAGAGAGAGAGAGAGGAAAACGCCCGCAGCCATGATAGGATCTAGCTAGCTGTGTTGGACTAACATACCCGGGTCGAGCTCCGCGCTGAGGAGCTCCAGGAAGATGGACTTGCCGAGCATGTCAGTAATGTCGTCTAGCCCCCTTGACAGCCCGATGTTCGTCAGGAGGGCCCCCACGGTCAGCTTGACGGTGACGACGGCCTTCACCTTGGTGGAGGCCTCCGCCGTCTTCGTCACCGTCTCGACAGTAGAGCCGGAGGAGCACCGGACGGCGCTGCGGCTCCCCTTCCGGGAGCTGCCAGCGCGACCCCGGGCCGGCCGGACGCCGGGGAGCAGCGATCCCGCCGCCCGGCTGCTGGGTAGGAGCGCTGCCTGGCACCCCAAGAGGGGGGAGCGGGTGTAAGGGCCATGGCTGCAGGCTGTGTGCACCAGTGGCCTCAGCATGGTGATATGCAGACCAGAGAGAGAGAGAGAGAGCAGATCCCGGTCCCGTGGGAGAGGCGATGGATGCAGCTCCCCTCTCAGCTCCGGGGGTGCGTTTATAGGCGGAGGCGGCAGCGAGCTCAAAGGGTGATCACGTGGCGGGTTGCAGGAGGGCGGAGGAGCTGGCTGAGCCGCGTGTTGTGCAGCGTGGTTAGATTTTTAGAATTTTTTTATTTTGGACCATTAATTGTTTATTATGGAGTCACATCTCTCCATCTATATCAATTTTAATATTATATTTTATTTAAAAATTACCAATTTTAATATTGCCATGTTGATAGAGTGTGCCGGTTGGTGTCCCAAATTTAATATTGGTCTAGACCTCTCTATCAAACATGATGCGATTCTGATTGTGAGAGTATGAAATAATACCTCCTCTCGTCTCTCTACTGTTAATCCCACGTCAACTTAACATGCACTGTCAATCCCTTCTCTTATTCATAGGTGGAAAAGCCGGTTGTAACCTTCGTTCTAGAGAGTTTTGGATTATCGGTGGAGCCTCTATCTCGATTTTTCTTTTCATTGCCGTTCCAGAAGTATCTGAACTTACCATCTTACTCTTATAAGTTTCACTTGGTGTTTCTCTATTGTTCCAAATTTTATGAGAAGTTTCTAATGTCATTATAAATTAATTTAATACCCCATCTTAATTTATAATGTGAATAAAATTTCTAAAGTAGATAAATTTATCAGTAGTCAATAGCTTCATAAATATGCCCACAACTTACTCCTATATATATCTTTGTAAGTTTTAAGATAATTTCTTGTTTCACGACTAGATTTCGGATGCAACGATGACATAACTCGACATGTTTTGTCCTTACGTGAAATCAGATTCTTTGTCGTAACGATGAATGACATGTTGTTACAAAATATAATAGTTGATTCTTCTTAATTTTGTTAAAGTTGTGATAATATATAGTCTTCTTAATCAGATTACTTCGCATACGACATTTGTGGTAGATATATATTTGACTTCGGCGAAAGATAGAGCAATTATTTGTTGCTTCTTTGACGACTATGAAATATGTTTTATTTCAGGACAAAATAAATATCAAGGTGTGCTTCTCGATCCGATCATCTATCGAACTTGTCTAATCACTATCGGTGTAATCAATAAGTTGATTGCCTTCTTCTGAGATATATTAATTTGATGTCACATGTAATGTCCCGGATTTTTCGGATCATTTTAGTGGGTCTCGGAGTGTATTTCGTGCTTTACACGTGTTTTCCCTTGATGTGTCTTCGGAACTCTGTGCAGGATAAACTGTGGCGTTCTTCGACTCCGGGACTGTACCGGCGGGTTGTGTTCCTACAGAGGATCGCGGAGGTAATTTTTTGTAATTTTCTAAATTTCTAGAATTTTCAGATTTTTCTATATATTAACCTCCATTCTCTCTCTCCCCTCTCATTTCTCACTCACTCTCCCTCTCTCTTCTCTCACGCTCTCTTTCTCCCCTCTCTCCTCCGGGCGGCTGACGGAGCGAGGCGGGGGCGAAGCGGAGGCCGTGCGGGCGAGGATGCGGGCGAGGATGGGTGAGGATCGAGGCGGAGGCGGGCGCGATCCCTCGGTGGATTCCGAGTCGGTGGCGATCGTGTTCCCGATGGTTTTCGGCATGGATTAGTCGTTTCGGCGCGCAGTTTCTTCGGTGGAGGTAGGGTGACTGAACACCACTGCGTCGGGCTCGTTTTCCTTGCCATTGCACGTCGTTCGGCGCGGAAATGTGGGCGTTTGGGCACGTTTAGCGAAATCATATTTTTGTGGAGTTCATAGGGTTCGTCCGGAAACGGTGACAGTTTTCGGATCGGTTACTGTCAATAGACTCCCTGCAACGAGGGCGTTCCATAGTCACCGATCTCGTCTCGATTGGTGGTCCCGTTTGGCCGGTAGGGCTCCGGGAGGTCGTGACACCCTTTTTGGGAGACCGCGGTAGAATCGTCCGTTTCTTGCGATTCATGCGTCGTTTTGACCCCGGTCGGAGTCTAGATGATTGCTAGGGGGTTTACCATCGTTTCCCCTTCGTTTCAGCACGAATAGGACGTGGGGAGGCCACCGTTGGGCCAACCTCACGGTTTGCTCGCCGTGATGGTTGGGCGGTCGAACCAGGGCCCGTCCATCCCCATGGGCGGCCCCGTCTTGACCGTTCATCTGCTCGGCACGCAGCGTTGGGCTTGGCGCGTAGTGAGGGTTATGCGGTCTATCGTGCGACCGAATAACCCAGGTGCGGCCAAGGTTGAGCCATTTTTTGCCTCCGGTTTTGACCGTTGCGGGGCTGTGCGGCCAGGGTCTGGCTGCATAACCCTTTGTACGGCTAGGAGCTGGCCGTACATCCCCTGGTGTCGTGGGCTGTGGTGCGGCCAGAGGTTGACCGCACAAGCATTGCGCGGTGAAGTCCTAGCCGCCCGTTCCCCCGCGCGGCTAGGGGCTAGCCACACATGTGTTCCCCGTTTGGAGGACGAACCGCCGCGTTGGACCGTTCATCCCCCAGTTGCGGCTGAGGGTCAGCCGTTCGACCTTTGCGGCTGGAGACCAGTCGCTTGTGTCTCGTTTGAGCCAGGAGAACAACGGCCTGCTGTTGGCCGTATATCCCCTGGTGCGGCCCCTTCCTGGCCATACGTCCCTGAGAGGCCCAGAGTGGACCGCCCAAGGGGCTGGTCGGGCCGGTGATTCTGTTTTGACCGATTCGAGTCCCGGGCGTGTGTGTAATATCCCGGACCTTTCGGATCCTTCTTCGTGGGTCCCAGATCTGGTTTCTCGGAGCGTCCGGCTCCGTTGTGTTCAAAATTTCGTTTAGGTCATTCTTCGTGTTCGGATCGGCGCGATCCGGAGTTGTTTCGGAGGCCCAGAGGCGTTCCGCGGATTTTCCGCGCGTGTTTTCCGATTTCCGGTATGTGTTTCGGCAATTCCTTCGGAACCTCGCTGTGGGTGAACCGGGTCGTTCACCTGGGCACGAGTGGTACCGTTGCGATCGGTGAGTCCCGAGGATTCCGGAAATGTAATTTTTTATTTTTCGGTATTTTCCCGAATTTCCAGATTTTCCTATAAATACTCCCCTATTTTCTCTCTCTCCCCCACTTTCTCTTTCCTCTTCTTCTTCCTGCTCAGTTTCTCCCCACCGTGACCTCCCTCTCTCCCTCTCTTCCTCCCGTTCGAGCGCGGCTAGCTCCTCTCCGGTTGCGGACAGCGGCGGGGCGACGGCGCGGTGACGTGGGCGGCGGCGGGGCGATCGTGGGGACGTGCGGTGCTCGTGGGAAGCTTGAAGAACAAGGGTTTTCCAAAGCGTTCTTCGCGATTCACGGATGATCCGGCGGAGCATTCGCTCCATTGAGGTAGGGTGACGTTCCCTAGCTCCCCGCCGTTCATTTCCGTGGTTTATAGGCCGAGGGGAGGCCGAGAGGGGAGTGATTGAGCATGTTGGGGTTTTTTCATGATTTGGGGAGAGCTCGCCCGATCTATGGATTTGATGCATGATTTCATGTTTTGGTGGCCTAGAATCATGTTAGGGGTCCCCAGGGGTCTTCCCCTTTGATTTCCCCCTCTCCGATGGAGGCATAGGGGCGTGGTTGAAGTTTTTAGGTTTTCCCGCCGTTTTCGCCGTCGGGCGCGTGTGACGGTCCTTCCAGGGACCGTCACATTATGTGACGCGCCTCGAGGGGGCCATCACATGCCCTTTGGTTAGCCTTCAGGGGTCAAGGATTGTGACGGTCCCACGATTGACCGCCACTTGTATGTGACGCGCCTGGGCTGGGCCGTCAGGGGCTTTCCGACCGTTGGTTTTTGACCGTTGGGGTCTGCGTGAGTAACGCGCCCGGGCGAGCGCGTTACATCCGAGTGACGCGCTGGGGCGAGCGCGTTACTCCCTGGGTTGCCCCAGGTGTGAGGGGCGCGTACCATGCTGGGCCAGGCACGTTACATTCGTGTAGCGCACTGGGGCAGGCGCGTTACATCTTGCTTTCTCGAGGGGAGCGTGAGGCGCGTGTAACGCGCTGGGCCAGGCGCGTTACATTCGTGTAACGCGTTGGTCCAGGCGCGTTACCCTCTGCGTTCCTCAGGCCGTGTAACGGCCTGCGTTAGACCGCCAAGTGTGTGTGTAACGGTCTTGCCTAGACCGTTACAGCCTTGTGACGGTCCCCGGGTGGACCGTCAGGCGCAATGTTACCCCGAGAGGGCTGCAACCCCATTTTTCGTCCGACTGTGGCCACCGTGCGACGGGGCCGATGCTTGGGGTGGTCCCCGTGCGTCGTCGGATGCGGGTGTCGTTTTCCGTGACTTGAGAGTCTACTCCTTCAGTAACCCTCCACTAGTCGTAGCCTACCAGTACGCGGTACCGGTTGCACCAGGGAGTGGTGTACGGGCTTACCCTTAGAGGCGGTTTGTGGACCAGTTGCCGTCGGGCCCCACGTCTTGCAGCCAGAGTCCGGCTGAGGGGAAAACCGGTCAGAGGACCAGACCAGGGACGGGCGGTCTGTGTGTGCACACGTGGTTGGGGGCGGTTGGACCCACGTCGACGGGCGTGACCCCAGCTAGTCACTTGTTTGTGGTTACTTGTTCGGTGTTCGTGCCTTTGGTAGGCTCTACCACGTCAGGCAGTTCACCTGCGGTGCGGTGTAAGACGTCAGGGGACGCTACCGGCTGTGTTTCTAGTGGGAGGTACTCCTATCGAGTGCGGAGTGTCAGACTGTCAGTTTCGTGGCTTTGACCTTCGGGTTTGCCGGGTCGACCGTTGAGTTTCGGTTGTCTCACCGCGGCACGTGTGCCGATATGCGTGCCGTAGGACCTTTGTTTAGTAGAGTACATGGCTTTTCTTTCCGATGTACTCTCCTACCGCTAGCGTAGTGGTTTCTCGTTTTACGAGGTAGGGTTCGAGTGATCCCTACTGCGTCTTGTTCCGAGACTCATTCCCTGCGTGTTTTCACCGTGTTTCAGGTGAGGCGCCGCCCCAGGGGAGCGCGTTTGGGGTGCAGCGAGGTGCGGGTGCCCAGAGGTAGTGCCAGAGGTCAGAGCCGGGGTATGCCCCATGTAGCTGTACTTTTCTTTCTTGTCTCTGTACTAGTTGTGGACTACTACTGTTGTTGTTATTTTCCATTGTGGACCATGTAAAATACTAATTTATTTCCTGCTTAAGATTATAACTATTTAATTTCTGTAATTATTTTGTGATACTTGTGTAGTTTCCACACCATCCTTCTAACCCTTCCGAGTCTTCGGACTCGTGGGTGGCGGTGCGAGTCTCGGGTTATCGGGCCTTCCCGGTAATCGGATTCTCGGGTCGTTAGAGCTGGTATCAGAGCGCAGTTGTGGAATTACATGAGAATCATAGGTAATTATAGTGGTCCACTTGTCCACAACAATGATGTACAGTTGACACTGGCATCGGGCATCGTGTGTTTTTCTTGACCATGCCATTTTCGTGTTTTCTGTCTTTTGCTTCAGGAGCGAGCATGGCGCCGAGGAGTGTGAGCGACGTCACGCGGTTCGGGGAAGAGCGGAGAGGACGCGGAGCGCGCGCGGGCTCCTCTTTTCTTTCTTTTGGTGTTTGTTTGCTGCAACACAGAAATAAGAGAAGAGAGAGAAGGGGCCACCACGGGAGATTACTCCAGCGGGGCGAGCGGGACAAGTGTGATATAGCAAAATATGGGGTTTAAACGGCCATAGCGGGAAGTGACTCGCCGCGGCCTCGGGGGGACGGGAATGGTGCAAAAATTAAATAACAAGAATTGAAATGGCCATTGGGGAAGTGACTCGCCGCGGCCTCGAGAATATGAGCAGATAATAAGATGACAGAATATAGAGAGAATACAAAGAGCGGGAATTTAAACGGCCATTGGGGAAGTGACTCGCCGCGGCCTCGAGAACACAAACAGATAAGAATATAACGTATAAGAACGTGAATTTAAACGGCCATTGGGGAAGTGACTCGCCGCGGCCTCGAGAACACGAATAGATAAGAATATAACATATAAAAACGGGAATTTAAACGGCCATTGGGGAAGTGACTCGCCGCGGCCTCGAGAATATGAGCAGAATATAACAGAGTATAAAGAGAATATAAGAACGGAAATTTAAACGGCCATTGGGGAAGTGACTCGCCGCGGCCTCGAAAATAAGATGTGATCGCCAGGGGCCGAAAGACCCCAAAATAAGAAAGTGATCGCGCCTACCTCAAGAGCGGGAGATGGCGGGTTGCTTCTTCCTCTCCCTCCGGCCGGCCGACGGAGAGGGCTTTCCTCGGCTACCCTTGCAAAACAACGACAAACAAATGACAAGTGGATTAGAAAGATGGAGGTGTAGTATTCAAATCCTTGCGATAAAAATAACGAAATGATGGCAAGACACACACCTGGTTGGTGTTATCTTTTAAACCCCTCTCGGACTCGAGTAGGAGGAAAATGAGATGATGGATGCAAGAAGTATAAAAGAAGAGGCGCCCTTATGAAGGGGGATAGAGGATGCGAGATGATGAATGCAAAAGAACTACGAAGAAAAAAGGGGAAGAAAAGGCTTATTGGATGAGCCGAGGGTGAAATCCGGCGGAGCTCCGGCAGCGTGGGGACGACGTGGAAGCGCGGTGGATGAAGACGACCTTCCTCTCACGAGCGTGAGCACCCGAGAAGCCGGCAGAACCTCCACCTACAAAAGAACCCACGGGTTAGAAAATGACTCCGTAGCCTCTGGGCTCCAGCAGCCTATCGGATCACTTCCAAGCTCCTCCAGAACTGAGGGGTTGGGCCTCTATTTATAGGGCTCCGGAGGGCGGAGGCGTCCAGGACCCTGGACACCTCCATCAGGGCTGAAAAAATATTTTATTCTATTTTTATTTATTTTTTTGGAATATTTTTGTGGAGGCGTCCAGGGTCCCGGACGCCTCAAACAGGTCCACCGAAAACCGACGACGGCCGCACGCGGTTTGGCACAACGCGTGGTTTTGTGAGCGGCGCCTCGTGATTCAGAAATGGGCGCGTCCAGCTGACTGGACGTCTCTAAAATTTGGATTTTTTCACACACGACAAACCGTCGTTCGGTGGCCGGCGCCCGTGAGAGTTTTGATGGAGGCGTCCAGGGGCCTGGACGCCTCCAAAATTATATTATTTTTTATTTTTCTTTTGTCTTTTATACCGGGGCTGGCATTTTGATTTTTTTATTTGTTTTTATGGAGGCGTCCAGGGGTCTGGACGCCTCCATTAATATATATATTTTTTTATTATTTATTTTTTTATGCCAACTGGCATTTTACAAACATTTTTTTTATTATTGTTTTTATGGAGGCGTCCAGGGGCCTGGACGCCTCCATTAATATATATATATATATATATATATATATATATATATATATATATATATATATTAATTAGTTATGGGCCCTGAGAAAAGAAATAAAATAAATTAGAAATATGGGGGCGTCCAGAGGCCTGGACGCCCCCATTAAGACCCACCCGGGTCCTCAATCGGCGGCCGCCCGGCAGTCAACATCTTGGTTCCGGAACCTCTTGATACGTCTGACTGGTGTTGATGCCGTCCGAATGCCGTGACGAGACGATTCCGGATGCCGAAAAAGGCAGAAGAAGACCCGAGAAAAGGAAGCACTCGAGTGATTCAAAATGCGTAAGCCGTTGCGGGGCGTTGTATAGTAATATGAGACTTTCTCAGGAGACGTCAGGAATGGCGTGTCTACAGCTGCCCCGCCTTGGCGTCTGCTTTGCAAGGGAGCGACACGTAGTGGAATGGTATCGAAGTGGAGTGGAGTGAAGTGGGAGCGGACTGATAAGTTGATGCCAAGGTGTGATGAGACACGCTTTTGACGTTACTGTTTGGAATCTTTCCTGGAGTTTCAATGAGGCGACCTTGAAGAAGGTCTTTCAAATATTGACGATTGCTTGGACGGAGATCAAATAAGGGAGGGTGAGATGTGCGCTCAGGCACGAAACAAAAGGAGACCAACTTCTCGGTGTGGAAGTACCTGGGTCATAAACCGGAGGTTTCACCTTTGGGGAGCGGTTACCAGCCAATGTGGAAGTGCTGCGGCCAAGGTGGGTCAAAAAAGGTAAAGGAATATCTGAGGGTCTGTCCAAACAAGGGTCTCCTTTGGAAGAGCAGCGTAGGGCTGTCTCAAGGAAACTCAGTATTTCATTCGGAGTGGAATATCTCATATTTGTGGGAATTGGAGCACAACGGCTTTCACAATCGAATCACTTGAATGATCTTCCGCAATAAATCAAAGTCCTATATGAATGCATGCTGGGTTCAAAGAAAAATTTAAAACAAACTAAAATAGAAAATAGCCAAGGATAATATTGTCAACTTGTGAAGAACGGGTCAGGATACCGACCCGGTGAGCTGATACTGGGCTGGGGCCCGTTTATCCGCGTACCAACTCACTGAATGGAACCGTCGTCCCCATTCTATCACAAGTTGACGGCCTATCCGTACAACCCAAATTCCTCTGGGATCATCACCATTTTTGTTGAAGGGGAACTCAGATCCCAGATTCGTTCGAGCCGCAAGGTCCTTGACATGTTCTAGTAGCGTAAGTATCATATACTACGATGCATGACAAGGTGGGACCAACCAATGAAAGGTGGGACAGGAGATAGGACAAAGACGTCCGTTAGTAAAACCTGCACAGACTAGCAAAGGTTAGCAACATCAGAAAGTAGCAGAATCACAGCAGAATCGCACCACAGTATAAAGGAGATCCAGACCAAAATCTTGACAATGACCACTGATGTGACATGTTCTGTCCTGTAGCACCCTTCCCTTCCTATAAGAACTCCCCTTAGGCTAGTTCATTCAAATGCACCAAGGTGGGTTTTGGAAGCTCAGGAGAGGAAAGAGAGGAGAATCTAGAGATTTCAGGATGGAAGGAGAGTCTTCCCGCGTTATGAAGAGGAGCAGGCCTAGCAGCGAGATCAGGCGACTCTCCGACCTCGAGGGTCATCTGAGTGGGACGATCTTGTCGCATATGGTAAGCTGATTCATTTCAAATTTTCCATGTGAACCTTCTTCTTACTTCCTTCATTTCTTATTTCTTTCCTCTTCCAGCCATATCCACTCTTCCAGGCCCGAGGAAGTTTTCCAAACTGCCATGGCTTTCAAAGCTAACTTCCAATATCTCCATTGGCATGAGGGCCATACTCTCGAAGTGGCATTTGCAGGGGCTCCTTATTCATGCCAAACATTACGAGAAGATTCGTATGGACTGGGCGGCTATGGGCGCACTAGTGGAGATCTGGCATCCCCAGACCCACACTTTTATCTTCCCGACCTTCGAGGTGACCATCCTCCTTGAGGAGGTGGAGCTTCTGCTTGGATTGAAGAAATTTAAGAGTGACGGGAAGGTGAAGGCTATGCGGATGCTGACACGGGGGACTTCTGAAAGTGTCCTTGGAAGCTTCATGCCGCCCGACGCAGCCCGAAAGGTCCGTACTCAAAAGGGGATCGATCTCCGAAAGCTCGCGGAGTGGGTCATGGACGCCCTGAGAGGGTCACCAGATGATGACTATTTGGAGGGAATCATGAAGGGGTTCACTATCTGTCTGGCGGGCGCTCTCTTGTTTCCTCATACCGACAACATAGTGGAGGAGGATCAACTAAGTGCCATTCGCGGAATCTGGAGTGGAAAGAGGGTGGGACCCGCCGTCCTTGCTTATCTTTACAGCGGCCTTACCGCCTCGAGTATGGGTAAGCCTCCTTTTGGTTGCGCACTTGTCTTGAATTGCTGGCTTGATTTGCACTTCAAATTCGACCACCGCGAAGGAATGTCAACTGCTTCGAAACTCTTCCAACAAAGCCCTCTTCATCACATAGCCGACGTGTTAGGCTTCGGTGGTACTGTAGTGAACCGCGTTCCGTGGCTGAAGAAACGTGAAGACTGGCGGTCTCACTTCCGCACCGTGACACAAGGCTTCTTTACTTGCGCACCGGCATGTTTACTTTCGCTTGATCTCCTCATGAGGCCTTCCCCCAAAGTTGATCTTCAACTGATCGGCGCGACCGAGTTTGTTCTTTACAACGCGCATCGGTGCTGCCTCCAGATTGGCATCCCACGCCATTCGTTCCCGCCACCGACTGGCATCGTTCCTTTGAAGAAGAGGGAGTTGGGCACTGAAGCGGACGCGAAGGAAGCGAAGGCCATTAAAGCTCCCTGGAAGACAAGTGTTGCGGGAAAGGCATTAGCGCACGTGGTGGAAGAATGCGAGCCGTGGAGGGCTTATGTAACCGAACTGGGGAAGTTAAGGCCTAAGGCGCCTAAACCCCTGATGTAGCTCATTCTGCTTTCTGATGGAATAAAATCTGGCATTTGGATGTTTCGGACCCCCGTCCCCTTAATTACTATCTTTTTTTGTGATTTTTCTTTTTCTTTCTTTTTTTTTCTTTTGTTTGGATTATATTCTTATCTTTTTTTCTTTTATTATATATATATATATATATATTTATTTATTATGGGGGCGTCCAGGGGCCTGGACGCCCCTAAGTTTTATTTTTATTATTTTATTTTTTTTGACAATTTATTTTTGGGGGCGTCCAGGGTCCTGGACGCCCCTATTTTGATTTTTTTTATTTTTTTATTTGTTTTATTTATGGGAGCGTCCAGGCGCCTGGACGCCCCTATTTTTTTGAATTTTGAAAAAAATAAAAGAGTGTGGGGGCGTCCAAGCGCCTGGACGCCCCAATAAAAGGTCAATCTATATATAGGGGGGAGGGCTCCCCCCCTACTCACTTATACTGTTCATTCTGACCGTCCAGCTACTCCAAACGACCCATTCTTAGTCCCAATGGAGCGAGGAGGATCGAGCCAGGGTCCAGAGAAGCGGAAACGACTGGCTCGTCGTGCGAGGAGGTTGAGGGATGATGCCGAGGAGGGGGATGGTGAGAGTTAGAGAGTTGCTTGTACACTCCACCCTCTCCTTACTGCATGATGTACTTTCGGCTATTATATGAAATGAAAATGGCTTTCTTGTGTTGTGTGTACTTTTCCTTCCTGCGCTTTCTTTCACACCACGTTGTTCACGCTTCACGGGACTTTGCCCTGGACAGGAGGGAACTACTTTGCATGGAGGGTTTTTGTTCCCCCCTTTTTTTTCGCTTCCTTTTGGGCGCGTCCAAGCGCGAGAACGCGTTTTAATCCTCGAATTCAAATTTAAAGCGACGGGTGGCCTTTCTTCTCCCGTGCCTTACCCGTAAACGAGCCCGCCTTCCGCCGAAACTCGCTTGCTCCCTTTCGTCTTCCTCCTCTTTTGATCGATGGAGTTCGGTGGGCCCGACCATGGTGAAGGTGGAGAGGGACGAGGAACTCCTCGCCCGAGGAGGGACACGCAAGAACATGGAACGACGTCCATGGAGGAGGAAGGGCCGCTTCGGGCCCCCGAGGGACCCGAGGGGGCCGATGGCATGGGAGGAGGTGAACACGGCTCGGTGAGTGCTTGGTTTTCCCTTCTTTGATCTATTTTGAGTTTTGAAGCGGGCCGCGCGAGGGGGGAAAGGGTTCGGCGAGTGTTGCACTCAAATGATGGACGCGTCCTAGACAGGGGACGCGTTCTTTTGACTGATGTGGGACCCCTTTCTTGGTGCAGGACATGGCAAGGACCCTGGGTCTGGCCGATGAGTGGGCGAGTGCGGACGAGCCGAGCCGCGTCAGGAGGGAGAGTCGCGGCAAGGCGAGGCTCGAGGACTGGCCCGTACGTCTCCCTGGACAGCAAGGGGGTGTACTGGTGCAGGACAGTGCCGACTTCCTGCGGCGGCAGAGAGAGAGCTACGCGGGGCTTCCCCAAGCTGGGGACACGCGTGGCATCGGCGGCTCGCGCGCCCAACTGTCAGAGACTAGGCGGCAGCTGGCCGTCGCTCAACATGAGTTGTCGCTCCTGGTAAGTTACGTGCCGCACTTTTAACTTCAGATTTGGAGTTTCACTGACGGCCGTTGTTTATTTTGTTCCAGCGTGCCCAGCAGACAGCGACGGTGGGAGTGGCTGGCGGATCTTCCAGTTCCTCGGCCCCTTTTCTCGAGATTGCCTCCCTCCGGGAGCAACTTGCCGGTGCGGTGGCCCGCGCGACCCGGGCGGAAGAGGAGCGTGACGCCTGGGTGGCGACTGTAGCGGAGCTGCGGCATCGCGGTGAGGAGAGACCTTCTCCAGACATCCTGGAGTTAAGGGTTCTTCTGCAGATGATGAGGAGAGAGGCAGAGAGAGAGAAAGCCGAGAGAAGGTCCGAGCGACAGCGGGATCTGACCGAGAGGAGGGCCTTGGAGGCCCAAGTGAGGGAGCTCCAGCTGGGCCTTCAGGCCGTCGTGCAGAGGCTAGGAGGGATGGAGACGCGCTACGAGAGAGCGCGAGAGTTCGGGGAGCGACTCCGCCAGTCCGGTCGCTTTGCCGCCAGTGGCTTCTTTGCCACGCCAGGGGAGGAGCAGCGAGTCACTGCTGCGGAGCAGGCGCCCAGAGGCGAGGCAGGTGCTACTGCACGGGGATCCCGGAGGCTTCTGAGGGACCCTCACCTCGGGGGAGAGGAGGAGAGTGCCCAGAGAGATGAGTGATGGTGAGGATTGGCGAGCTAGTGGACCCGCCACCTCTCTATGATTGTAGTGTTTGTGACAGCTTATGTAGAATTATGAATGGAGTGATTTGATTTTCTGCTGTTTATTTGTTCTTTTGTGCGTTCCTTCTTCCCTACACTTCTTCTCCTTTGCACTGTTCCCATGTGATAGGTCTGTCGAGACTCCGCCCCAAGCAGAGAATCGCATCTTGTTGTGACCATTTTCCACGGGAATCTGCCGTCGAAGTCAATAATGACGGCCCTAGTTCCTTTTCCCGGATGTTATGTCAAATTTTACGGACGTCCTCCAAATTATGATAGGGTATCCCTAGACAACATAGGGGCTATTCGTCCTATTCTTCGTCCAGTCAATCACCCTGTGCGAGCGGTGAAGCGACACATGGGACCGCTTGGGCGGTGCCTCATTGCGAGGGCTATTATTGACAGGTGATGGAGGCAATCTTGGCCCGCACTCCTTCCATTTCTATAAATTCTTGTCCCTTTTATCCTCCCAGGTATATCGAGAGCTAACTCGAGGAGCACAATTTCTTACGGGAGAGGAGGAGTTCAAAATTCTGAGAGTTGGATGGAGGGCGAATCTTCCCATTCCTCGAAGAGAAGCAGGTCCAGTGGTAGTAGTTCCAGGAGGCTTTCAGACCTTGAAGGGCACTTCAGCGAAAGGGCCCAATCACAACTCGTAAGCCAAGTTTTCTTGCCCTTTTCTCATTCTTTCTTCCTTTCTTCTGACCAAACCTCACCCCCATTCCTTGTATGTGTAGGTTGTGATGAAATCACAAATCTTATGGGAGTTGGTAGTAGCAGCGTACAGGGGCCTCCCAGATTTTCAGAAGGCGAGGCTAGACGTGATGGGATTTGGTACCTTCCTTCGGATCGAGCCGATCCAGCTTGACCTAGTCCTGATCCAAGCCTTGTGTGAGAGATGGGACCCAGTGAGCCGGGCATTCCTGATGCCCTGGGGGCACATGGTGCCCAGCTTGGAGGATGTGGTCCGGATCACAAGCCTGAAGGTAGAGGGCGAGGCAGTGACCGGAGTCACTTACGCGGACTACAGAGAAGGTGCCCAGAAGTTACTGGGTTTGGACCTGGATGGTCGGAAAAATAGGTCGGTAGCTAGGGCGTCCCTGATGGATGCATTAGGGCTCACCGACACTCGTCGGCGGGACGATGAATCCTCAGAAGAGTTCATGGAAAGGATAGAAATAGGATGCCGGCCGTGTACTGCACAGATTTCGGCGACTGGGAAAGATGCAACATAGATTTGAGGAGATTTCTCCTCTTCCTTTTGGGGAGATTGGTACTGAGCTCGAAAGGGGACGGTATCCAATGTTGCTTCCTGGAGCTGCTGTCAGACCTTGAAAGAGTAGGGTATTATGCCTGGGGAGCCACCATGCTGGCACACTTGTTTGCAGGCCTATTCCAAGAAACGGATCGTGAGATGACTGTGAGTGGTTTCACACCATTCATCCAGGTATTTTTGGTTTTGCTTGTTTTGTATTTTTTTTGTGTTTTTGCAAAGTTCTGATGGCCTGCGCCGAGCAGCTGTGGAGCTATTATTACCTCCCTATGGGGAGAGCTCGGCATTGGCGACCTGCGATGGTGCCGCTAGCCAGGCGGTGGGAACCCATCATGAGTGCGGCACCCCTAACCTACCAACTGATGGTGCTAAGGCGGGAGCTACAGGAGTTCCCTGCAGCGATGGTAAACTGGAGACCCTACTCAGACATGGTCGATGCTGACCAGCCGTGGGTTCTAGCAAGTCGTGCCCGGTTCGGACGGGAACTGTGGATGCACTGCCTGAATGAAATCGAGCCACTTCGGCTACGATTGGTTATGAGGACTTTAGGACTGGCTCAGGAATGGGTGGATACGGCTGCGCCACCTCGTGTCGGGAGAAAGACGCGGGGACCGGCGACCTGTATTGACTGGCGCGTGCGATTCCCCGAACAGTACGAAGATTGGCAACGGGGTGGCATGATTGTAGAATCGCAGGCGCGGGATAGCGAAGACTACTTGCGTCTATATAGGATAAAGTACGCAGAGCGGCTCCAACCCCGGGGACTTGTGGAGGTAGGTTTCCCCTTTTTCTCTTTTCTTCTTTCTCCTTTTTTGGTTTTCTGGTGAAAATGCTGACTTGTAAGGCTGCAGGATGTCCGGGATGCCATGATAGCGAATTTACGAACTCGCTTGGCAGAGATGGAACAACAGTTGGGCGATGCCCGCGGAGCTACGAGCGCCTTGGTAGGTGTACAGTACGTTCCTAATTAAAACCCCAGATTCCAGATGTTGGCTGCTAATTCACGCGGTCGTAGCATGCCCAGATTGGCGCGGCTTCCCCAGCGATGGGAGTGGGTGGTGCCTCTTCCAGCTTGTGGATTCCCACCTCAGAACTTGACTCGCTTCATGAGCAACTTGCTCATGCCACGCAGCGTGCCGCAGAGGCAGAAGGGATGCTCTGTATACAGGTAAAAGTTTCAGTGTTGGGTTCTCTTGGTTTACGCCTTATCGCGTATCTGAGATGGTACATTTGGCAGGAAAAGGAGACGGAAGGAGCGCTTGCCCAAGCTGCGCAGAAGGAGGCTAGGATAGCAGAACTGGAGAGGGAACTGCGGCGTCATCCTGATGACGACTCCTCTAGGGATGCCGTGGAACTGAGGATCACTCTCCAGTTGGAGAGGGAAGACCGTGAGAGAGAACGTGCAGAGAGAGAAAGAGACGCGGAGAGAGAAAGAGCCAACAGATTGACTGAAAGGGAGGAACGAAGGGCCATGGAGGCCCAACTATTCGAACTCCGAATCAGCCTTGGCCTTGCTGAACAGTGGCTGAGAGATGGTGAGGAGCGCTACCGAAGAGCACGAGAGCGTGGCTTTCGTGTTGGTAGCTTCTCTGCTGCTTCCGTAGATCAACGCCGGGATGCGGGAATAGGAAGAGGAGTACAGAGCGGTAGGAGTACCGCTTTTCGTAGTTGGGTAGCACCTTTGAGAGTGTTTTGTCCGGAGAGTAGTGGGACGAGTGATGCAGAGAGAGAGGGCGGAACTTGATGTAATTTTTTTTGTTTTTGGAATAAAATACAAGGTTCGGTTTGTTTGTTTTTCACCTTTGCTTCTGTTGCCTGAGTCCCTGCACACATCACTGAAACAAACAAATCAGAATTTCTGTTCTGACTTGGCCCCTTGCTCAATAAGCAAATGGTCACTGTGACTGTCCTTGATAACTGGTCAAGGGGCCAAGCCTTTATTTAACGAAGGCAAGGGAAAGATGCGGTGATGATAAATGCGACAGGCAAGCACACGAATGCAAGCGGTATTAAAAGTGAGATGCTGCACGCAAATGTAATCATGCAAAATTGATTTGTTTTCTTTTTTATATTTGATATTTTTTTGTTTTATCATAAAAAGATTTTTTTGTTTGCAAATATGTGCATTTTCTCTTTTCCATTTTTTTTGCTTTTATCATTTCGATTTTTTTTATTGCTAACGCCCGGCAAGCACCCAAATGGCACCTGACCTTCGTGAGAACAGGGGTTTCTTACTAACCTCCCAGGTATCCTAAGTGCATATCTAGGTTGATTTGGGCCTCTAGACCCCTCGAATGATGATCCCGCCGGCTAAGACTTACCCTGATGACAATACCGTCATGCCATGCTTAGGCTCCCAGTCGCTTCCGACCACAGGGATTCACCCAAAAGGTGTTTGAGGTAAATGATTTGCCCGACCCGGGTCTGTTTCCTCACAACTCTAGATGGTATAAGATGGAACACCCTGGAACCCTAACGACCAACCGCGCGACGCTGACCCGGAATCAGACGCCGTCGCACCCATAGGTGACGCGCTTGCATTGGCCTAAGCCCGAGGTTAAACAAGAAGACATCAAGGTGGTAAACAGGGGTCTTGACCAGCCAGAAACACGGAGACTCCTTCGCAGCGATAGCTTTTGCTTTTCAAAGTGGGCAACCAAATGTGTATATTAAAATAAGGTCGCAGACCCTGGGCAGTTTTCACCTTCAGAAACTCCATCGAACCTTCATCTTTAGAGGGAGAAGGAAGAGCGTAGGGGATAAACCTCCTGAGAGGACCGGCAAAGCCGTTAACCCGGCGAGCGAATAAGGGCCCATTAACTCTTTCCTTTCGGACAACTTCGGACCAAATCTCGAGCATTTACATTCCACGGCCCCTTTTGTGGATTCAGACTTTTGCTTTGAGGGGTTCCGTTTATCGCAACAGGCACGGTCACGACCAGGCTTTTCTCTTGATTTTGACTTTGTATTTCTTTTTGTGAGGGAGATATAGTCGTTTGACGTTTGTGGGCTCCCTTTTTGTATGCCTGCGGGGACACTGCCCTCTTCTCGTGCACTGATCGATGCTCGAGGAAATGGATCCTACTCTTGCCCTTGGGGTTTGAGTTTCGGTTTCTCATGCTCAGCGTTTTAAGGGCGCCGACTGTCTCATTTGGTCGAAGAGAAAAGAATAAAGATTACAGCTTCCGGAGATCTTCTAGGTGTGGCCCTACCGTAGGTGATGCTACCAACTTTTTTGAATAAATACATAAGTGAACACATGTTAGCTTCCTTCGAGCGAGCATAGGCCGACGTGGCCGGACAGGGGTCTCCACGGTTCTGGCAAACCAAGACCCGGTGCCTACCAAGCCTTAATGGGCCCTATCCTAACATGAAGGTTAGATGCAGGGACTTAACTACATGGTGACTGCCAGGCATCGGCATCTTGAATTTTCCATATTTTTAGTGGTTTTCAATATTCTTTGTTTTTGATGTTTTTATCTTTTCATCATTTTTTTGTTTTGTGCTAAGGGTAGTATTTCTTAAGATAAAGCCCATTCCAGGGTGGGATAACTCGGTCCCTTCGGCGTTGACTAGCTTGTAGGCGTTGCCAGGGTACACGGCTTGAATTACAAATGGTCCTTCCCAATTGGGTTGGAGCTTAGAACGCGGCCCTCCAGGTTTGACAAAAATTCTTTTTACGACCATCTCACCGACTTTGAATTTTCTCTCAACGACTTTCTTTTGGTAAAAGCGAGCGAGTCTATTTTGATACACACGCGCGTGTTCGGCAGCGGCCAGCCGCTTCTCATCCAAGAGTTCCAACTGGGCGAGGAGTGAATTACGACGATCGTCGAGGGGAAATTCCTCGTCCAATTGTACCCTGAGAGAAGGGATCAGAGTCTCGTACGGGACTACCGCTTCCATACCATAAGTGAGGGCAAATGGAGTCTGCCGGTGGGGGTACGGATTGAAGTGCGATAGGCCCATAGGGCTTCGATAAGCTTTTCTGGCCAGTCTGAAAACTTACTAGACTCGCAGGTTTTTTTGATGATTTTGAGCAATGTTTTATTGGTGGCCTCCGCTTGGCCGTTACCTTGTGGGTAATATGGCGATGAATGATGCAATGCAATTGCGTACCTTTTGCAGAGGTCCTGTAGGTCCTGAGAAATGAACTGTGGCCCATTGTCGGTGACGATCGTGCTTGGGATGCCGAATCTGGCGAGATGTTCTTCATGATGAACTTGCAGACTGTTGACGCCTTGATTTCCGCGTAAGCTTCGGCTTCGGCCCATTTGGTGAAGTATTCCGTCGCAGTAAGGATGAAAGATTTCTTCTTGGTGAGGGAATTGGGATCACCTAGGGGACCAATGATGTCGAATGCCCACATGGAGAAAGGCCATGGGGAGGATATTGGGTGAAGTGAGGAAGATGGTGAATGGATTTTATCGGCGTGAAGTTGACACTTGACACACCTACGGACATAGACAGCACAATCTCTTCCATAGTGGGCCAGTAAAAGCCTTGCCGAATGATCTTCTTGGCGAGCATCTGACTATTCACGTGGCCACCGCACACACCCGAGTGCGTCTCCTCTACACATTTCCAAACCTCGTCGTCGCCAAGACATCTTAACAGAATACCAGTAAGGCTCCTCCTATAGAGTAGACCTCCAACCAATGTATATTTCTGAGCCACCCTTCTTATGGCTTTCTTGTCCTCTGTGGTGGCCCCTTCAGGATAAGACTGATCTTGGCAGTATTTGACAATTTCATAGAACCATGGTTTCTCTTCATCAGCCGGTTCTTCTTCGGCCTCTGCCAACATGATTTCCCTCTTTTCAAGGATATCTTCCTGCAGGATCTTCCTTGCTATCCTGTCTTTGATATTTACGTAGGAAGCATCATCGATTGCAGGGGCGTGAAGTTTATAGATGGAAATGGACTTAAACCATCTTCCTAGAGGGAACCTTATGGATGATGCCAACGAGGCGAGGGCATCGGCGAGAATATTCTGATGACGAGGGACATGAACAAAGATCAGTTTGGCGAACAGTTTGGCAAAGGCAGCAGTGAGTTCTTGGTATGGCTTGAGTTTGGGATCGCGAGTGCGATATTTAGTGAGCACCTGGCGAAGGATGAGTTGACTATCACCTACGACTCGTAACTCAGTGATACGAAAAGAATGAGCGAGTTCTAGGCCAGCTAGAAGAGCTTCATATTCGGCTATATTGTTGGTAACTGGAATTTAAGCTGGTATGCCAATGGGAATGTGAGGCCTTCAGGCGACAGGAGGGCGATGCCGATTCCTCTCCCTTGAGAATTCAGAGCTCCATCAAAATATAGTGTCCACATTGGCTCATCTGATTGGTTGACGGACATTAGTTCCTCATCTGAAACTCTGATTGGACGGGATCGAACTTGGGAAGAGGATGGTGAGCGAGATGCTCGGCTATGGCATAGCCTTTAATCGCCTTTTGCTGGATGTAGGTGATGTCGAACTGAGAGAGAAAACTTTGCCAGCGTGCTAGCCTATCCGTAAGGACGGCTTTCTCCAGAAGGAATTTGATAGGATTCATTCGAGCAATCAAGTGGACTTCGTGAGCCAAGAAGTAGTGCTTCAATTTCTGCACTACCCAAACGAGGGCAGCACAGGTTTTCTCCATGCCGGTGTACTTCTGCTCACAGGGATTGAGAAGTTTGGACAAGTAATAGGTTGCCCGTTCCTTGCCTTCTTCATCAGCTTGTGCGAGGACGGCTCCCACGGAGTCATCCAAGACTGAGACGTAAAGGATCAGAGGTTTTTCTGGTTTGGGTGGAATGAGAACGGGTGGACTAGCCAGATATTCCTTCAACCCTTCAAAAGCTTTCTGACATTTAGAATTCCAGTGGAATTCTACTCCTGGCTTGGTCAACTCGTAGAGAGGTCTACACCTTTGTGAATGTTGAGACACAAACCGACGAATAAACTGCAACCTCCCGATTAAACCTCGGACTTCCCTCAAATTCTTGGGAGGTGGCATATCCCTGATAGCCTTAGCTTTGTCGGGATCTATCTCGATCCCTCTTTTACTCACAATGAACCCCAGCAACTTACCTGACGACACACCAAACACACACTTCTTCGGGTTCATTTTCAGTTGGAACTCCCTTGACCTCTGCAAGACCTTAGCCAAAACTTCTGGATGTTCCATCCTGGTCCTTGATTTCACCAACAAGTCATCCACATAGACTTCCAGATATATGTGCATCATGTCGTGAAATATGGCCATTATAGCTCTTTGGTAAGTAGCTCCAGCATTCTTTAACCCAAACGGCATGACCACGTAACAATATGTTCCCCAAGGGGTAGTGAATGACGTCTTTTCCTGATCCTCTTCTGCCAAACGAATTTGATTGTATCCTGAAAATCCATCCATGAAAGAGAGGGTTTCGTAGCCTGCCGTGTTATCAATCAGCACATCAATGTGAGGTAAGGGAAAATCATCCTTTGGACACGCGCGGTTAAGGTCCCGGAAGTCGATGCAAATCCTGACTTTCCCATCTTTCTTCATGACCGGGACAATGTTCGCCACCCATTGAGGATAAAGGACGACTCTAATGAACCTGGCTTTGTGGAGCTTATCGACCTCTTCTTTCATTTTCAAAGCCATCTGAGGGTGGAAACGCCTTAACCTTTGTTTTACCGAGACGGACCCTGGTTTTAGGGTTAAACGGTGTTCGACCAAGGTTGAATCTAGACCCGGCATATCCTCGTAACTCCATGCAAACGTGTCCTTATATTCCTTGAGGACCTCAATTAATGCCTCTTCTTCAGAGGGTGGTAGGTTGTCACTTATGAGGATGATCCTAGGGTCTTCCTCAGTTCCCAAGTTGACTTCTTTGGTGGATTCTTCTACGGCGGTTGACGGCTCGTCGAATCTCCTCATTCCACTAGCGTATGCGCCCGCCGCATCCTCATATTCTTCACCCTCATCTTCAGTGGGGCATTCTTCATCCGTGATCTCGTAGACTCCATACCCTTCATCAGGTGCACAGTCGCCCTCGCATTCTATTTCGGGTAGCTGGATGGGATTTTCTAACAACTGGGGGATGGCAAGAAGGGCCTGACACCTGGCGGCCAAATCCAGAAGGAATCGACGAGGGATCTGCCTCCCCTTGGACTTCTTCCTAGGTACTACCCTCGGCCTATCATTCCTAGATTGACTGACAATATTTACAGAAGAAGAGGAAGATGAAGAGGATGGTGTAGAATGTACAGGAGAAGACCCCTCAGAGGAGGGGTAGAAAAGGTCGCTCATCGGACCTTGGACGGGTGGTCCGCAAGGCGGTACGCACCCGTGGGAGATGTAGGAGGTTTCCTCAACGAAGATGTGTTGTTGGGGAGTTTGAAAATTGACGTTTTTTTTTCGTTTTCATTTTTAATGACAAAGCAGTGAAAAGAGATTGGAGGGGAGAGAAAAGGGGTTATGGCTAGAGGATTGTGAGGCTCATAGAGCAGATCATGGTTGAAGACCTGGCGCGGGTTGAAAAGCCCGCGCAGGTATGTAAGCAGAGAAGGGGACCTGGGAAGATCATCAGACAATTGTCTGGCCCAGGAAGAAGATATCAGCAAAGGCTGAGACGAGTGGATGGAGAGGATGGCGGCTAATGAGCCGTCGACGGCAATGTTGAGGACGGATGAAGATCCGTCGATGACAGAGTCCTTCTGGCGAGGACGAGGATAGTTTGGAACCTTGGCAAGAGTGGTAATATTCTCTGGTATTTCGGAGATCAATGGTGGTCCTTCAAGCTGCGGAGACGAGAACATCCTTTCCAGTGCAACGGAAATGTCCCGTATGTCGAACCATTTGTCCCACTCGCATTCCGGATCCTTGATCTTGCCTCTTTTGGTGATCCTCGGACATTTTTCAGCCAAATATACAGCATGTGATCCCCCATATGCTTCCCGTGGGTAATCTCCCATCTGAACAACGGGTCCTCTGCTGAAGTGGTTTGATAGAGTCCATGTGAGGGGCTCCCAATCCGCCTTGAACGGTCCTTTGAAGCCTAGGCCAAACCTACGGTTCGGCCTAATTTCTTTTGGCGGCTTGAGCATACCCTGTAACTGTGCGCCCAGACCTTTTCCCTGTTGATAGCCGATGTTCCTCATAATCTCCCAACCTTTGGAGTGAAAAGGGAGACATGATGTTGCGGTTGCCCTGACCGGCTCCTTTGGTGCTAGTGGAATGTGAGATGGATCACGCACGTCCAGCAGTGATAATATGGGCCGATGAGACGGCCAAACAGAAGGCAGAGAGGTGTTGATAGCATCCACTGCGTGAAGGACAGGTGTACTGACCACTTTAATAATTCTCCCATTGTAAGGAAACTTCAGGCACTGATGGTTGGTGGAAGGCACAGCGTCCATGGCTTCGATGTAAGGGCGACCCAGTATAGCCTTAAATGTGGGGTCCATGTCGAGGACATGGAATTCCGTGGGAATTGACATGGGGCCTAGTTCTGCCTTCAGGATAATCATCCCCTGCGGCGGCCTTTTGCTATTGTCATAGGCCGTGACCGTGATCGAGGAAGGTCTTATTTGTTCCTCGTCGATCCCACACAACTGAAGAGTGCACATGGAGATCACATTTATGGACGCACCCGTGTCCACAAGACACGGGTTTATGGATACCCCATTAATTTTTATTGAAATGCACAATGCATATTTCCGAGCTTCCTTGGGAGCGAGCTCGTAGTTGTGGAACATGATGGCCGGTTGTGTGTCTGTTGGGGTCAGGACGGTCGAAATCTTTTCTACAGGGAGGTCCTCGTTCACCATGACCCTTTGAAGGTACTCCATTAAGGCTGCCTGGTGGGATGTGGATCTTTGAAGTAGCTCCAGGATGGAGATCCGAGCAGGTGTCTTATCCAGGTGTTTCAATAGATCATACTGTGTTCCAGGGATAGCTCTTTCTGGTTGTTCTCCATCATCCTTCTCTGGCTGAGATAGCTCAGGATTCTGACTGTTGTGGGGGAAAACCCTGTGGAAAATCCTTCCACTCCGGAGCACCATTGCCTGCGGCTTTTGTACCTCTGTGGGGGTAGCAGTGGGTTTTAACAGGGGTTTGAGGGGTAGTAGTGGAGGAATGGTTGATGAAGCAGGGGTGATGACGGGAGCAGGGATTCTGATGAGGGGTTTGTTAGGTGGAGGCATGGTGGAGGTAGAGGGGATATCGCGCGGATTATGAAGGATAAGGGGTCTGGAAGGTGGAGGCGGAGGCAAAGTGGAAGTGGGTAAGGTTTGAAACGGGTAATGGTTTTGAGGTGGATGGTGGGTGATGAGTGGTTTTGAAGGCATTAGTGGTGATGTGGTGGAGAAAGACGGGGTTATGTATGGTTGACGGATGATAAGGGGTTTAGAAGGCGTAGGGGTAAATGTGGTAGAGGTGGATGGTAAAGTGGGGGAGTGAGAGAAGGTGAGAGGGTGTGAAGGCGTAGTGGAGAGTGTCGGTTGATAGGAGGTCGGGGTGCGGATGAGAGGGCGTAATGGTAGTGGAAATGGTGATGGTGATACTGACGCGGGTTGATGAGAGAGAGGTGCTACCCGGGCAAGGTGAGGGGGTTGCATGACGATAGGTTTGGAGGTAGAAAGAATGGAGGTACTTTCCTGGTGCCACACCTGCTCTCTCCCGACTTCCGGGAAGGAGGAGATGGGGTTAACCTGATGATTGGGCTGTTGGTGCTCCGGTAATGGATTCTGGATTATGCCCATGTCGGGCTGTTGTTGTGGGGCCTGCTGAGCCTGCTGTTGTTGTTGTGGTTGCTGTTGCTGTTGCTGTTGTAACTGCTGCTGTGGCCTATGAGGAGGTCTCCTAGCCTTGAGAGCCGCGACGTATCGTCTCATCTCATCCCAATCTATTTGATGTTCATCATTCATATCATGGATGTAATCTTTGAAGTGGAAGCAGTAATCTACTGTGTGTCCCGGCTGCCTGTGGTAGACACAGTATTTGGAGGTATCAACATTGGGGGGCCACGCGGGCCTTTCTCTGGGTAGGGCGAGTTGGTTTGATGCCATGAGGGCATTAAAAATGTCTGCTAAGGTTTCCGGCAATGGTGGATAGTAGGCTCTTTTGGGACCGAGCGGCCTCCTTTGTTGCTGTTGGGGACCATAGTTCCCCGGGGGTGGAACTTGGTTGTACTGAAGCGGTGGTTGTTGTTGCTGAGGTTGTGGTTGTTGTTGCTGGGGTTGGCGTAATGGAGGCATATTATCCTGGGGTGGATTATTTTGGGGTGGAGGACGAAGAGGGAAAGGACCTGGTTGAAGGGGAAGTCGGGGCATTTGTGGAGGCCTTGGGTTGACTGCATAGTTGGCATTGTTGACCGCACTGACTTGCTCATTTGTCACGACCCCTTCTGTGGCTCCGCCCGGGACACCAGCGCCTGTCTTTCTAACCACTTTGGGCTTCGGCGACTCAAACATGTTCATGATGGGGGAGTCTTTTAACTGGGTTTGGATGTATCGGGCCCTTTCATAGAGTTCCTCCATTGTAGTAAGTTTATTCATGGCCAGGACATGTCTGAACTGTGGGGTTGCATTAGACACAATCATCTTCACTTGTTCGGGCTCGGAGAGGGTATCCCTTATTCTTTCCGCCAGAGACCTCCATCTATCAGCATATCGGACAAAATCCTCGTCGGGTTTCATCTTTTCGGCCACTAGGTCGGTAATGGAGAGTGAGGGACCGACCCTATCCCTATATTTCTGCAAGAACCTTCTCTGGACTATTTCAAAATTCTCGGCCTCGCGGGGCTCCAGAGAATAGAACCACTCAAGCGCGGGACCATCCAATGATCTCCGAAAGAGGTATGCCAGGGACCTCTGATCGTTTTGCCAGTAAGAGGACTCATACATGAAATCCTTGAGATGAATGAAGGGGTTGCCGGTACCATTGTATCTGCGGTACGTGGGCATTTCGGAGGGAGGAAGATGAATGACGGGAAGGATTGGCAAAGCAACCTCCGGGGTGGCTTTCACGTCCACCATCCTTCTTAGATTTTGAAACTGCTCGTCCATGCGGTTGAACCTATTGAGGAGCGATTGGGCGAGCTCCTCTGGGGGTGAAGGTGGCACTTGCCACTGGGGGAGAAACTGTCTCCCGGAGACTTGAGGGGGGAACCCAGAATGAGAGGGAGCTGTCGGACCGCCGACAGTTGGCCCCGGCTGAAGCGGTGTCTGGGGAACAACGGGAGTTTGAGATTGTGATGGGAACTGGAATGAGGGTGGTTGTTGGCTCGCTTGTCCTTGAAGCGAGGGAGACTGGATGGCTTGCGCCAATGAGGGAGATGGAATGGCCTGCACGGACTCTTGGAGAGGTGCGATGGCCGGAGTTGACTCCTGGGGCGTGGGGGAAACAGATTTCCCTTTTAGAATGGCCTGGAAGGCCCGGAGCTGTTCAGAGGTAAGCTCCGTGTTGGCGAGGACGCCCAGTAAGGAAGTGATATCCTGTGGCGGGGACGTGTCCCCGGCAATAACCTGCACCTCATGCGAGGGGTCATGAGAAGGACCCGAGTCCATAGCATAGACTCGCGGGTCGGCTGACAAACCACGGCTAGGGTGGTTCTCCTCAAAAGACTCGTGAGACATGCTCACAGTTTTCCCAGAACGCAAAAACATACACTAGCAAGTAGGTAGCAGAGATTATCAAACAAGTGGATGCCTTTACGCCCTTTTTTGTGTTTTGATTTTGATGATTTTTTTTGTATTTTTAGCGAGATCCGAAGTTCACACAAAATGGGGACCCTAGTTTATTTTTGTTTCACCGCCGTGTCAGCTAGGGTCTCTCGTCTCACCACGAATGAAATGACTAACTCCGGGGAACTTCAATGGTACAACCAGCCCAGTGAACGAAGAGGAGATTCTTCGATGTCGGGGACTTACGGAGGTCCCAGTGTAGGAGATTCTAGTCCGTTGAGAGGAATTCCCAAACGGAGAGTCCTTCCTTCACCGGGAAAGGGTGATCCTCAAAAAATGAAAAAAAGGATAGAAAAGAGGAATGGATGTATGCAATGGAATGCTGACAGATATATGGAGTGGGAAAACAACAGAAATAACAGACATATAATAAACAAAGAACCAATCAAAACTGACGGTGCTGCCGTGAGCACAACGGGGGCGCGCGCGGGCGCGAAGGTGGAGAGGCACGGGTGGTGCCGAACTTGCAAGGGTAGCCGAAAGGAAGCAGTAGAGGTCCCACCGTGATCGCCAATCTGTGAGCGACGTCACGCGGTTCGGGGAAGAGCGGAGAGGACGCGGAGCGCGCGCGGGCTCCTCTTTTCTTTCTTTTGGTGTTTGTTTGCTGCAACACAGAAATAAGAGAAGAGAGAGAAGGGGCCACCACGGGAGATTGCTCCGGCGGGGCGAGCGGGACAAGTGTGATATAGCAAAATATGGGGTTTAAACGGCCATAGCGGGAAGTGACTCGCCGCGGCCTCGGGGGGACGGGAATGGTGCAAAAATTAAATAACAAGAATTGAAACGGCCATTGGGGAAGTGACTCGCCGCGGCCTCGAGAATATGAGCAGATAATAAGATGACAGAATATAGAGAGAATACAAAGAGCGGGAATTTAAACGGCCATTGGGGAAGTGACTCGCCGCGGCCTCGAGAACACAAACAGATAAGAATATAACGTATAAGAACGTGAATTTAAACGGCCATTGGGGAAGTGACTCGCCGCGGCCTCGAGAACACGAATAGATAAGAATATAACATATAAAAACGGGAATTTAAACGGCCATTGGGGAAGTGACTCGCCGCGGCCTCGAGAATATGAGCAGAATATAACAGAGTATAAAGAGAATATAAGAACGGAAATTTAAACGGCCATTGGGGAAGTGACTCGCCGCGGCCTCGAAAATAAGATGTGATCGCCAGGGGCCGAAAGACCCCAAAATAAGAAAGTGATCGCGCCTACCTCAAGAGCGGGAGATGGCGGGTTGCTTCTTCCTCTCCCTCCGGCCGGCCGACGGAGAGGGCTTTCCTCGGCTACCCTTGCAAAACAACGACAAATAAATGACAAGTGGATTAGAAAGATGGAGGTGTAGTATTCAAATCCTTGCGATAAAAATAACGAAATGATGGCAAGACACACACCTGGTTGGTGTTATCTTTTAAACCCCTCTCGGACTCGAGTAGGAGGAAAATGAGATGATGGATGCAAGAAGTATAAAAGAAGAGGCGCCCTTATGAAGGGGGATAGAGGATGCGAGATGATGAATGCAAAAGAACTACGAAGAAAAAAGGGGAAGAAAAGGCTTATTGGATGAGCCGAGGGTGAAATCCGGCGGAGCTCCGGCAGCGTGGGGACGACGTGGAAGCGCGGTGGATGAAGACGACCTTCCTCTCACGAGCGTGAGCACCCGAGAAGCCGGCAGAACCTCCACCTACAAAAGAACCCACGGGTTAGAAAATGACTCCGTAGCCTCTGGGCTCCGGCAGCCTATCGGATCACTTCCAAGCTCCTCCAGAACTGAGGGGGTGGGCCTCTATTTATAGGGCTCCGGAGGGTGGAGGCGTCCAGGACCCTGGACACCTCCATCAGGGCCGAAATAATATTTTATTCTATTTTTTTTTATTTTTTTGGAATATTTTTGTGGAGGCATCCAGGGTCCCGGACGCCTCAAACAGGTCCACCGAAAACCGACGACGGCCGCACGCGGTTTGGCACAACGCGTGGTTTTGTGAGCGGCGCCTCGTGATTCAGAAATGGGCACGTCCAGCTGACTGGACGTCTCTAAAATTTGGATTTTTTCACACACGACAAACCGTCGTTCGGTGGCCGGCGCCCGTGAGAGTTTTGATGGAGGCGTCCAGGGGCCTGGACGCCTCCAAAATTATATTATTTTTTATTTTTCTTTTGTCTTTTATACCAGGGCTGGTATTTTGATTTTTTTATTTATTTTTATGGAGGCGTCCAGGGGTCTGGACGCCTCCATTAATATATATATATATATTTTTTTTATTTATTTTTTTATGCCAACTGGCATTTTACAAATATTTTTTTTATTATTATTTTTATGGAGGCGTCCAGGGGCCTGGACGCCTCCATTAATATATATATATATATATATATATATATATATATATATATATATATAATTAGTTATGGGCCCTGAGAAAAGAAATAAAATAAATTAGAAATATGGGGGCGTCCAGAGGTCTGGACGCCCCCATTAAGACCCACCCGGGTCCTCAATCGGCGGCCGCCCGGCAGTCAACATCTTGGTTCCGGAACCTCTTGATACGTCTGACTGGTGTTGATGCCGTCCGAATGCCGTGACGAGACGATTCCGGATGCCGAAAAAGGCAGAAGAAGACCCGAGAAAAGGAAGCACTCGAGTGATTCAAAATGCGTAAGCCGTTGCGGGGCGTTGTATACTAATATGAGACTTTCTCAGGAGACGTCAGGAATGGCGTGTCTACAAGGAGGAGCTCTCGCTCTCAGCAGGGGCAGTCGGCTGGAGGTCAGGAGATCCAGCATGGGGTCCAGGGGGACCACGAGGAGCATAGCAGAGCGCCACTAGGAGCTACCAAGGCCGCGGCTACTGCGAGGGTTCTGGGGGCCGAGGATTTCTTCCGTGGCATGTACCAGCTTATGTCTCAGCAGTTCGGTGGAGAGGCTGGTGAGGGCTCGTCAGCTAGGGGTGGGGTAGGACGAGCAGTGAGGGACTTTCTGCAGTTCCATCCGCCTTACTTCAGCGGCCAGGCAGACCCTGATGCGGCTCGTGATTAGCTTGATGAGATGGAGCGGGTGTTCAGTTCTGCGAAGAGTGCTGCTGAGGACAGAGTGGTGTTGGCCTACAACCAATTGCAGGGTACGGCTCGGAAGTGGTGGTCTTCCGAGTGGAAGACGTCCTTTCAGCTTCGTCCACTTGAGCAGGTCGAGTGGGACGATTTCGTCAGTGCTTTCGAGCGTACGTACTGTCCAGATTTTGTTGCTACGCAGCGGATGCGGGAGTTTCTGGAGCTGGTGCAGGGTGACATGTCCGTGTTGCAGTACATGGCCCGATTTGTCGAGCTGGGTCGGTATGCACCTCATATCATGGAGCATGAGAGGGTGAAGACCGCGCAGTTTGTTCAGGGTTTGAGGCAGGAGCTGAGGCACCATCTGATCGCGAACAGGACCACTGATCTTAAGACAGCGTCTCGTGTTGCGGCTTCCTTGGAGATGGATATGCAGAGGACCCGAGGACCGATCAGCCAGGGGCAGTCTTTGTCAGGTCATAGCCAGCAGTCGGCTACCCAGCAGCAGGGTTCTTTCCAGCATGCGATGAGTGGTTCAGGAGTGCCGGCACAGGCAACGTCGGTGACAGGATCTGCGTCCTTTGGCACGAAGGTCAAGAAGTTTTTCAAGAAAGGGTTTGGCAAGAAGAAGTCCAAGGATCAGGGGCAAGCTTCATCGGGCAGTGTACAACAGCCGATCCCCTTGCAGCGTCAGGGATCAGTGAGTGGGTCGCGAGGGCCGTGTCCACGGTGTAGTGGGTTCCACCCAGGCAGGCAGTGCATGGCGTCGATTATATGTTTTCGGTGTGACCAGCCAGGGCACATGGCGCGTGACTGTCCTCAGAGACCGCCGCAGCAGCAGTTTCCTCAGCAGCAGTAGGTTCCCCAGTAGCAGAGGCAGCAGTAGCAGGGACAGTATCCGCCGCTACCCAGGTCAGCTTGTGTGGGAGGCAGGCAGAGAGCTCGAGGCCAGATCACGAACATGACCAGGACAAAGGCAGTGGCGTCGCAGCTCGTGGAAGGTACCGTTTAGATTTTGGGTTGTGCGGCTCGGGTTTTATTTGATTTTGGCGCGTCTCATTCGTTTATTTCGGAGGATTTCGCGTTGAGCATCGAGTTGCCGGTGACCCAGTTGTCCTGTGATTTGGCAGTGGAGTTGCCTTCGGGTGATTTCATGATCACTCCGTATTGCTTCGATCAGGTTCCAGTTTGGATCGATGGACGGAGTATGCCAGGCAGGTTGTACGCGTTGCAGCTTCGGGATTATGATGTGATTCTAGGCATGGATTGGCTCGAGACTCCTGGAGCGGTGGTGGATTGTGGAATGAAGAGGGTCTACTTCCAGCATCCGAGCAGGCGGACCTTCTATTTCCAAGGTATCCGTTCCACCTCTTCTCGATTCCTCATCTCTGCTATTCGAGCCCGTCGGTTGCTTGATTCTGGTTATCAGGGTTTTCTCGCGTCTGTGGTTATGTCTGACCGGATGGAGCCGAATGTCGAGGACATTCCGGTGGTGTGCGAGTTTCCTGACATTTTTCTCGAGGAGTTGCCTGAATTGCCTCCCCAGCGGGAGATCGATTTTGTGATCGAGGTTGTGCTTGGTACGGGACCTTTGGCGAAGGCTCCCTACCGCATGGCCCCCGCTGAGTTGAGAGAGTTGTGGGCGTAGTTGCAGGAGCTGCTGGACAAGGGGTATGTTCGTCCTAGCTTTTCCCCTTAGGGTGCGCCCGTATTGTTTGTGAAGAAGAAGGACGGTAGTCTGCGGCTATGCATTGACTATCGGCAGCTGAATGAAGTGACCATTAAGAACAAGTATCCGTTGCCACGGATTGATGATTTGTTCGACCAGCTCCAGTCTGCGCGAGTGTTCTCGCGGATTGATTTGCGGTCCGGTGACTATCAGCTGAGAATTCGTGAGTCCGATGTGGAGAAGACTGCTTTCAGTACGAGGTACGGGCATTATGAGTTTTTGGTGATGTCGTTCGGGCTCACCAATGTCCCAGCAGCCTTCATGGACTTGATGAAGATGGTGTTTCATCCGTATTTGGACTAATTCGTGGTCATCTTCGTGGATGACATCCTTGTTTATTCGCAGTCTACCGAGGAGTACGCGTACCATTTGGGTGTGGTGCTGCAGACGTTGCGAGATCACCAGTTGTATGCGAAGCTCAGCAAGTGCGAGTTTTGGCTCGGCGAGGTGCACTTTCTGGGGCACGTGATTTCTGGTGATGACATTTCCGTGGACCCCGCCAAGGTCGAGGCAGTAATGCAGTGGCCGAGGCCGAGGTCGGTGACGGAGATCCGGAGTTTCTTGGGGCTTGTGGGCTATTATCGTCGGTTTATCCAGGATTTTTCTCGCATTGCGACCCCGATGACTAGACTCACGCGGAAGGATGTGCCTTTCTTCTGGTCTGAGGAGTGTGAGCAGAGCTTCAGGGAACTGAAGTGATTGCTCACCTCGGCTCCGGTGTTGGTTTTACCTTCTGGATCGGGAGGTTTCGTGATGTGTACAGATGCTTCCGACATTGGATTGGGTGTTGTGTTGATGCAGCATGGTAGAGTGGTGGCTTATGCATCTCGGAAGCTAAAGTCCCACGAGGAGAACTACCCTACCCATGACCTTGAGTTGGCGGTGGTGATCTTCGCGCTGAAGATCTGGAGGCATTATCTGTACGGCGAGAAGTTCGAGGTGTTCACTGACCATCAGAGTTTGAGGTATGTGTTCACGCAGAAAGACCTGAACCTCAGGCAAAGGCGTTGCATGGAATTCATGAAGGATTATGACTTCACCCTGTCTTATCAGCCGGGCAGGATGAATGTCGTCGCCGATGCCTTGAGTCGGAAGGTCGTGGCCAGTGCCTTGATGTTGAGGAAGTGGAGGCTCTGGGAACAAGTGCCCGAAGTGTCATTCAGGCTCAAGATTCCCCAGGAGCCAGGGTTAGCAGTGCTTGCGAGTCTGACTGTCACTCCTGCTATCCGTCGTCAGGTGACAGAGGCTCAGCATGTGGACCCTGAGTTGCCCCGGATTTTGGCGATGGCAGATGTGGAGCTCGGCGAGGACGGTGCTGTGAGGTTTCGTGGCAGGCTGTACGTCCCAGCCGAGGAGCAAGTTCGTCGTGCGGTATTGCGCGAGGCTCATGGGAGCAGGTACACCGTACAGCCGGGTGCGACAAAAATGTATCGGAACTCGCGAAGACAGTTCTGGTGGCCTGGCATGAAGAGAGATGTCACAGAATTTGTGGCCAGGTGCCTGATCTGTCAGCAAGTGAAGGCGGAGTATCAGCGACCAGGAGGTACTCTCCAGCCCTTAGATGTTCCTGCGTGGAAGTGGGACCACGTGACCACTGATTTTGTGGTGGGGTTGCCGAGGACCCCGGCTGGGCAGGACAGTATTTGGTTGCTGGTGGATAGGCTGACGAAGGTGACTCGGTTGTTACCGGTCAAAGTCAGCTGGAGCGTGTCCAAGTTGGCTCGTTTGTATGATGAGCGGATCGTGCCGTTGCATGGGGATCCCATTTCGATCATGTCGGATCGGGATCCGCGCTTCACTTCTGGATTCTGGAGGAGTTTTCAGCGAGCCCTTGGCACGGAGTTGGCATTTAGCTCGGCGTATCATCCTCAGTCTGATGGCCAGTCTAAGAGGACCATTCAGACTTTGTAGGACATGCTGAGATCCTGCTGCCTGGAGTGGCAGTGGAGTTGGATTCATCACCTACCATTGGTGGAGTTTGCCTATAACAACAGTTATCATTCGAGCATTGGTATGGCTCCCTATGAGGCTCTGTATGGGCGTCCTTGCCGGACTCCACTTGATTGGTTTGAGGTGGGTGAGCGTGTTTTGACGGGACAAGAGTTGGTACAGCAATGTGTGGATGTTGTGCACCTGGTTCGTCAGAACATGTTGGCGGCCCAGAGTCGGCAGAAGAGCTATGCTGACCGTAGGAGGCAGCCTCTCGAGTTCACCGTGGACGATCGTGTGTTCTTGAGAGTTTCTCCGATGAAGGGGGTGATGCGTTTTGGACGGCGTGGGAAGCTGAGTCCCCGCTACATTGGTCCTTTTGTGATCTTGGAGCGCATCGGTGAGGTTGCTTACCGGTTACAGTTACCCCTTGAGTTGGCGTTGGTGGATGACGTGTTCCACGTCTTGATGTTGCGGAAGTATATGCCCGATGACTCTCATGTGCTTGAGATTTCTGTTTGGCCTAAGGTGACTCCAGATCTCTCTCTCCCATAGTTTTCGATCCGCGTGGAGGATAGGCGAGAGCAGTGCCTGCGGAACAAGGTCATCCCCTTGGTAAAGGTGGTGTGGCAGCGGCACTCTGGTGGTGAGGCTTCTTGGGAACGTGATGACGAGATACGTCAGCAGTTCCCTTACCTGTTTGAGTGAGTCTTCCTCTTCTTTCCCCTTGGGTTGTTCCTAATTTCGAGGACGAAATTCCTTAAGGGGGGAGTGCTGTAATATCCCAGACCTTTCGGATCCTTCTTCGTGGGTCCCAGATCTGGTTTCTCGGAGCGTCCGGCTCCGTTGTGTTCGAAATTTCGTTTCGGTCATTCTTCGTGTTCGGATCGGCGCGATTCGGAGTTATTTCGGAGGCCCGAAGGCGTTCCGCGACTTTCCGCGCGTGTTTTCCGATTTCCGGTGTGTGTTTCGGTAATTCCTTCGGAACCTCGCTGCGGGTGAACCGGGTCGTTCACCTCGGCACAAGTTGTACCGTTGCGATCGGTGCGTCCTGAGGATTCCGAAAATGTAATTTTCTATTTTTTGGTATTTTCCTGAATTTCTGGATTTTCCTATAAATACCCCCCTATTTTCTCTCGCTCCCCCACTTTCTCTTTCCTCTTCTTCTTCCTCCTTCGTTTCTCCCCACCGTGACCTCCCTCTCTCCCTCTCTTCCTCCCGTTCGAGCGTGGCTAGCTCCTCTCCGGCTGCGGACAGCGGCGGGGTGACGGCGCGGCAACGTGGGCGGCGGCGAGGCGATCGTGGGGACGTGCGGTGCTCGTGGAAAGCTTGAAGAACGAGGGTTTTCCAAAGCATTCTCCGCGATTCACGGACGATCTAGCGGAGCATTCGCTCCATTGAGGCAGGGTGACGTTCCCTAGCTACCCGCCGTTCATTTCCGTGGTTTATAGGCCGAGGGGAGGCCGAGAGGGGTGTGATTGAGCATGTTGGGGTTTTTCCATGATTTGGGGAGAGCTCGCCCGATCTATGGATTTGATGCATGATTTCATGTTTTGGTGGCCTAGAATCATGCTAGGGGTCCCCAGGGGTCTTCCCCTTTGATTTTCCCCTCTCCGGTGGAGGCATGGGGGCGTGGTTGAAGTTTTTGGGCTTTCTCGCCGTTTTCACCGTCGAGCGCGTGTGACGGTCCTTCCAGGGACCGTCACATTATGTGACGCGCCTCAAGGGGGCCGTCACATGCCCTTTGGTTAGCCTTCCGGGGTCAGGGACTGTGACGGTCCCACGATTGACCGCCACTTGCATGTGACGAGCCTAGGCTGGGCCGTCAGGGGCTTTCCGACCGTTGGTTTTTGACCGTTGGGGTCTGCGTGAGTAACGCGCCAGGGCGCGCGCGTTACATCCGAGTGACGCGCTGGGGCGAGCGCGTTACTCCCTGGGTTACCCCAGGTGTGAGGGGCGCGTAACGCGCTGGGCCAGGCGCGTTACATTCGTGGAGCGCACTGGGGCAGGCTCGTTACATCTTGCTTTCTATAGGGGAGCGTGAGGCGCGTGTAACACGCTGGGCCAGGCGCGTTACATTCGTGTAACGCACTGGACCAGGCGCGTTACCCTCTGCGTTCCTCAGGCCCTTGTAACGGCCTGCGTTAGACCGCCAAGTGTGTGTGTAACGGTCTCGCCTAGACCGTTACAGCCTTGTGACGGTCCCCGGGTGGACCGTCAGGCGCCTGGTTGCCCCGAGAGGGCTGCAACCCCATTTTTCGTCCGACTGTGGCCACCGTGCGACGGGGTCGATGCGTGGGGTGGTCCCCGTGCGTCGTTGGATGCAGGCGTCATTTTCCTTGACTTGAGAGTCTACTCCTTCAGTGACCCTCCACTAGTCGTAGCCTACCAGTACGCGGTACCGGTCGCACCAGGGAGTGGTGTACGGGCTTACCCTTAGAGGCGGTTTGTGGACCGGTTGCCGTCGGGCCCCACGTCTTGCAGCCAGAGTCCAGCTGAGGGGAAAACCGGTCAGAGGACCAGACCAGGGACGTGCGGTCTGTGTGTGCACACGTGGTTGGGGGCGGTTGGACCCACGTCGACGGGCGTGACCCCAGCTAGTCACTTGTTTGTGGTTACTTGTTCGGTGTTCGTGCCTTTGGTAGGCGCTACCACGTCAGGCAGTTCACCTGCGGTGCGGTGTAAGACGTCAGGGGACGCTACCGGCTGTGCTTCTAGTGGGAGGTACTCGTGTCGAGTGCGGAGTGTCAGACTGTCAGTTTCGTGGCTTTGACCTTCGGGTTTGCCGGGTCGACCGTTGAGTTTCGGTTGTCTCACCGCGGCACGTGTGCCGATATGCGTGCCGTAGGACCTTTGTTTAGTAGAGTACATGGCTTTTCTTTCCGATGTACTCTCCTACCGCTAGCGTAGTGGTTTCTCGTTTTACGAGGTAGGGTTCGAGTGATCCCTACTGAGTCTTGTTCCGAGACTCATTCCCTGCGTATTTTCACCGTGTTTCAGGTGAGGCGCCGCCCCAGGGGAGCGCGTCTGGGGTGCAGCGAGGTGCAGGTGTCCAGAGGTAGTGCCAGAGGTCAGCGGGGTATGTCCCGTGTAGCTGTACTTTTCTTTCTTGTCTCTGTACTAGTTGTGGACTACTACTGTTGTTGTTATTTTCCATTGTGGACCATGTAAAATGCTAATTTATTTCCTGCTTAATATTATAACTGTTTAATTTCTGTAATTATTTTGTGATACTTGTGTAGTTTCCACACCATCCTTCTAACCCTTCCGAGTCTTCGGACTCGTGGGTGGCGGTGCGAGTCTCGGGTTATCGGGCCTTCTCGGTAATCGAATTCTCGGGTCGTTACAGTGTGGGTCTCGATCCACATGTCGACTCGTGGCCTGACGGATGCTGTGCACTTCGTCGGGGCCGGGCGTCACTGTACGGTGTGGTCCCGGGTTGCCGTGTTCTCGACTCGTGTCACCGTGCGTCGGTGTGAGTGCGGCGAGGGTTCCCCGCATGCCGTGAGTTTTCCTGGAAGATGATTCCCGAGTGTGCCATGTGTTTGGCCTTGGACTGTGAGTCCAGTTATCGGCTTGGCGGCTTGGGCGCTGCCTTGGGAATCGTGCTTCTGTGCTTTCCGCGTGGGCCGTGTGTGTGGCCTTGGACTGTGAGAGAGAGAGAGAGAGAGAGCAGCTCCCGGTCCCGTGGGAGAGGCGATGGATGCAGCTCCCCTCTCAGCTTCGGGGTGCGTTTATATGCGGAGGCGGCAGCGAGCTCAAAGGGTGATCACGTGGCGGGTTGCAGGGGGGCGGAGGAGCTGGATGTGCCACGTGTCGAGTCGCGTGGTTAGATTTTTAGAATTTTTTATTTTGGATCGCGTGGTTGATTCCGACGACCGTAACCCCCCTTGTTCATTGTCAGATGCATAGTCATCCACCACATGCACCTGTTGTCCCCCAACATTCTCCGCCTGAGCTCTTGGCACAGCAGGTTGCTGAGCCGGCTCTTGTTGGCCATTCGTCGGCGCGGGTTGCGCCGCTGCTGGGGCCCTCTTAAGGACGGCTATCCTCCCAACAAGGCCCTGGATGGACTGGTCCAAAGCTTCGGCCCGATCCTCGAGGGCTTTCATCTGCCCTTCTAGACGCGTCCCTACTCCATCTAGACGCGTAATAATGCCATCCATACGCGTGTCAAGACGTGCCCTAATGGCTCGGAACATCTCGGCCGTCGAGGACTCATCGGAGCTACGGGCCTGGGAATCCGCCATAGGTGGTGGTGGCGAGTATTGGGTACCTCGACGGGTGGGCATGCAAAGACACACGAACTAGGAGACACAAGCTGATGCAAACACCGACTAATGCACCTAGACCCAAACCAATATCCGGTACGTGGCGGAGTTAATCGATCCGAAGATCACTCCCGCAAGTGTGCGGCCCTCCCGATAGGCATAGCCTAACGTTCGGACAACACCTTTTAATATACCGAATTATCGTTATGAAATACAATTTTAAAACACTTTTTTTGTTTTGAAAATAATGATGATCCAAGACTTGACTTAGACCATGATGCATGCAAGACTTATGCAAAGACTACCCTAGACTCAACTCGCTCTGATACCAAACTGATGCGGGACGGACACGGGAGACCGACTCTATATGATGCAGACCTAGGACTCTAGATGGGGAGGCGACCAGCAACACCCAAATTGAAGAGACTTCGGCCTGACACTATGAGCTCCTATGGGCTATACGTCGCTAACAAAAACGCAAGCTCACTCGTCGTCCCAAGTCAGGGAAACGCGGATCGTGCACGGTTGAGGAACCGGCAGAGTTCAAGGGTAGTCGACTCACTTCCGGACTCGGATCGAGTCACGGGACGGGTCACTCTCACACTCACAGCGGTGACATGGACTCACGGGCAAGGTCCTATCGCACTCGGCAGCGGCATATGACCATATACTAGCTAAGCAAAGTAATGCCAAGAAGTTACGATCGTGACCTCCACGCACCCGGCGTGGGGAAGACAACCTCGGCCCATCTCGGACTCCCAGTTAACAATTTTTTACAGTAGTACAAAAGTTTGACCCACTCCACGTAGGGAGGTAATAGGTCACATGTGGGGCCCGGGAGTCACGACAATCGGGTTGACGGACAGCATCCCGATGTCGTCCCGGCGCTGTCGAACCATGGTTTTGGTGCTGTCCAGACGGCGTGATCTGTGCTCCGGGTCTGATGGGGTGGGTCCCGCTGTGATGGGGACCCCTGGTGGCGCGTCTCCCTGGACGGTGGTCGACCGAAAACACCGGTCGGAGACCGAATGGCTCCGATCTCCAGGCGGGGAAGTTGCTACCCACGGACTTCTGCTTCTGTTTTTCAGCGGGCGGTCCGGCGAGATCGGCCGCTGCGATCAATCCCGATGTCGGATCGAAGCTCTGGAGGTACCGTTGGAAATCTCTCTCGAAGTCCTTCAATCTAAGACTAGTGAGATGAACTGGATCTGCACGGATCTGGCCTTTGTTGAATTTTGAAGTTGTTGTTGGACAGTTCCTGAAATCTCAGAACAGCAGAGCAATTTTCTGAGAACTGCCTTTGACCGCGGGGTAGACCTCAGATTCAGGCTTCGAGATCTTCATAAATGTTATAGAGGGGAGAGATAAGAAAATGGAAATATTTTTTGTGAAAGGTTTTGTTGAGATTTGGGTGGGGAAAGGTATTTTAGACTGGCGGGTGGTCGGATCTGGACTGAGGCAGACAGAACTGTAGATGGATCTGAAAGTGAATTTTAGAAAATATGTGATGACCTTTAGACATTCAACGAAACTTTGGGGGTGGATGGGTTTGTGGATAGAACTCCCAGTAAATTTGGGAGCTCCAGGAAAAATCAAAGAGTGGTCTGAAGATTGGAAACTCAGGGCGGATGTGGATCTGGACTGAAAACAGATAGATCTGAAAATGGAAAAATAGAAATCAGAGTCTAAAGGCCAAACCTATTTTTCTAGAATATGGAGGGAACCTCTGGAACACCCTCTGAAAATTTGAGCTCAAGAATATCTCGTGGTTGGTTGCAGAACTTCGTGGAAGGGCTGGCTATCCTGCGTAGATAGAACTCCGACGGCAACCGTGGTGGTGCGATGGTGGCACGATGGCGGTGGCGGCGATCACCGGAATTGATATGTGAGGCTTCCCACCTCAGAATACAGCCTTCCCAGCTGCAAGAACAAGAGAGGGAGAGTGTAATGCCCCGGGTTTTTCGGATCCTCGTTCGTGGGTCCCGGATCTGGTTTCTCGGAGTGTCTGACTCCGTTGTGACCGAAATTTCGTTTCGGACATCTTTCGTGTTCGGATCGACGCGATCCGGAGACGTTTCGGAGGCCAGGAGGCGTTCCGCGACTTTTTTCGCGTGTGTTTTTCGATTCCCGGCGTGGGTTTCGGCTTTCCCTACGGAACCTCGTTGCGGGTGAACCGGGCCGTTCACCTAGGCGAGTGTGGTACCGTTGCGATCGGTGCATTCCGAGGATCGCGAGGGTGTAATTTTCTATTTTTCTGGATTTTTTCAAATTTCCGGATTTTCCTATATATTAACCCACCCTCTCTCTCTCTCCTCTCATTTCTCTCTTCTCTCCCTCTCTCTTCTCACGCTCTCTCCTCTCTCCCTCTCTCTCCCCGGCGGCCGACGGGGCGGAGTACGGGTGAGGTAGGGACGGCGCGGGCGAGGCACGGGCGAGGATGGATGAGGATCGAGGCGGTGGAGGCGCGTGGAAGCTCGGCCGTGAGTTCGTGGAACGGCGAGGCTTCAACGGCGTTTTCTTCGTGGATCGGCGTCCACGGTGCGCGAAATCTTCGGTGGAGGTAGGGTGATGGACCCTCAGGCCGTGTACTTCCTTTCCCGTGAGTTTCGTAGGCCGTGGTGAGCCGAGCGGGCCAAACGGGACGTTTTGGGGAAAATGCATGTTTTTGGGGTGTGAGCCGGATCTCCCGTTTTATGGTGTTTTTGGGCGATCCAGGGGTTTAGATGCATGCCTAGGGACTTGGGGAAGGTTTCCCCTTTTGTCTCCCCTTCACTTGGGGGTGGACGGGGCGTGGAATGGTTTTTCCCGTGGTTTCCACCGTTTTCGGACGTGGACTGAGAACGCGCTATACTCGAGTAGTGCGTTCTTGAAGGTCGCGCTGCCTCGATAGAGCGCGTTCATCGGAGAAGATGAACAGTATGGCGGTTCCTGTCGCGCTATAGGGCTATGGCGCGTTCTGGACTGTCGCGCTATGGAAACATAGCGCGACCTGCCTTGTCGCGCTATAGGCTCCTAGCGCGTTCTGCTTGAACGCGCTATGGACCTATAGCGCGTTATTGAAGTGACCATCCGGGCTGCCCGGGGCGGGCGGTCTGCGGCTGATCGTGCCCCCCTTGAGCCGTGTGTGTCCTGGACACCCCGTGGAGTTCCGTGACCGTGTCTTTGGGTGTCCTGAGGTTTGGGTTACCTCGATTAGCGTGCCCGTGAGTTTAAGGGTCCGGGTGACCTTCCAGTGTTCCGATTGTGTTGTGTTGGTCTCCGGTCGACCCGGTTGTGACCCAGTGGTCGACCTCCGGCCTTGTGAGTATCCCGGACACCCCATGGGTTCTGTGTCTGTGTTTTTGGGGTGTCGGGAGGGACCGTGTTGTCTCGATTAGCATGCCCGTAGGTGTGGTGGGTCCGGGTGACCCCACGTGTTCCGGGCTTTCGTGTTACGCTTGATCGAGTCACCATGTATCGGTGTGTGCGGTGGGGTCTCCCCCGCATGCCGTGGGTTTTCTTTGGAAGGCGATTCCCGTGTGGGCCACGTGGTTGGCCTTGGACTGCGAGTCCAGTTATCCGGCCTGGGGCTGGAGGTTTCCCGCTTGCTACAAGATGAGAAATCGTCGTGGTGGCTTGTGTGCTGCTCTGGGAATCGTGCTTCTGTGTTTTCCGTGTGGCCCGTGAGGGTGGCGTTGGTCCTTTGCGTTCCCTTCCCGAGGGAGTGGTCTTGGCGACTCGTGAGTTATCTCGGTACTTGTGCTACCGTGGTTTTAGACCTAGACATTGGACTAAATTGACGGCCTTGTGCTGTTGCGTACAATGGTCTTGACCCCGAGTCTTGTCACTCAAGGACCGTTGGGTGTAGTGCGTCTAGAGGACTGCCCAGAGTCCAGTGGCTTAGTGCCACTTGAGTTTTCTCGACTCTCGCGCAGGGTGCGTGCGTGGCTGAGGACTGCGAGTCCTGTTTCTTCTCCGACTGTGGTCACCGCGCGACGGTGCTGGTACGTGGGGTGGTCCCCGTACGTCGTCGGATTCGGACGTTATTTTCCGTTGAGTTGAGAGTCTACTTGACCTTCGGGTTTTCGGTCATGTCGACCGTTGAGTTTTCGGTTGTTTCACCGTGGCGCGTGTGTTGGTGTTCGCGCCGTGAGACTAGTGCTAGTGGCTTTACCGAGGTTGCGTCTTGTTGTGCGGTACCTGCGATCGGATAGTCGGGGTTGCACCTTGAATAGTGTGTCCAGGTCGACTGTGTCCGGGGGACAGGCCTCTACGGCGTGGTTGCCGTGCATTTTTACTTCGGTAGGTGGTGCTAGCGTGGTTTGGTAGCTTCGACTGCGTGATCGAGGTCTGCCTTCTGGCAGTAGGAGTAGCTGTAGTGCCGAGTTTTTGACCGGCCACCGGTTTGCTGTTCCTGCTGTACTTGTAGCTCTCCTTTCCGCTACCGCCGTTGTTGCTGGTTGGGGTTCCGCGAGATCCCTGCTGAGTCTCTATTTTGGAGACTCATTCCCTACTTTTCAGGTGTAGCGGTTCTTCCTCGCGGTTCGAGGGTGCGGAGCGGAGGTTCTCAGTTGCCAGCTTGCCGGGCCGCGTGTTCACTTGGCATGTGGTACGTTTTACTGCTTTAGACTGTACTTTCTGTTGGACTGGACTCTGTTGTACCTGTAGTTGTTCTTTCTTTCAGCTTGTTGTTGTTGGTTGTCCTGCTTTATCTCCTATTTCTTTGTGCCTCCACACTCCTTTTAGCCCTTCCGAGCCCTCCCGGCTCGTGGGCGGCAGTGCGAGTCTCGGGTTATCGGGCCTTCCCGGTAATCGGATTCTCGGGTCGTTACAGAAAGGGGCGCACCAAGCTTGGAGCTCCAACAAATTTCTGAATTTCATATGCATTAATTCTAATCAAATAGAAATACAAGGCATTTATATGAATTGCCAAAAGACTCAAACTACCCCTAGATCTAGGGTTTGGGGGAATAAAAAAAAGGAGTAGAACTAAATAGTTATACACACATTTTAGAAAAAAAATAAAAGGGGTGATAATGAGAGGGGGGCGCCCCCTTGACTATGGGGTTAAGATTGGTGGCCAACCTTGACCTTTCAAGCCACTTTGCCCACCCTTCTAAAAGCCCACAATTGACATGTTGACTGACCCCACATGGGCCCAGGGATGAGGTGGATCAATGGGAGGAGGGGTGGGGGGCCCGTGGGACCCGGGTGGTCCCATTTTACATATAAACCCTTATTACAATCCAAATTACAAACCGAATAAAGAAAAAATAAAAAATGCATTACACACAAATAAAGTCCCTGTAAATGTGATAAATGCCGAGACTCAAGGGGGAGTCTCTAGACTGTCTGCGAGCCAGATGGACGCCTAAGTTGCTCGGGTGGTGCTCCGCGTACGGTACCGATGGCTCGCCGACTCGTCCCGCTCGTCATGAATTATTTCCCCGACAACTCCTTGTGATGTCCCATTTGAGGGCGCAGACTCCTCGGGAGAAGTATTAACCTCAACCCTATCACTCCCAGCCATCTCCTGCGAGGGAGAACTAATACGAATTAGTATGATTCTAAGTTTGAAATCAAATTCTAAAATAAATTCCTACAATCTTATGATATGGTATATAAATTCAGATGGCTGCAAATAATTTCAAGCCTCACAACCTTGCTCTGATACCACTCTGTGTGGCACCCCCTTCTCGCGATCCCGTATCATGTCCGGGGACGTCACAGCGGATGTACGAAAGTGTTGTGGGCCGAATATTTGCAAGACGCTAAAGGCCAAACCATCACATATTCCAAAAGAAACATAACCATACCATTTCCATAAGATAAAATACTCACAATTTACATCGTATACAGAGTACTACATATCTCTATCCAAAATTCATATTTACATTCATTATTCAAAGGAAAAGTAAATCTATTTATTCTGCGTGGCGGAATCCAAACTAAACCTGGGATCATCCTCCGTCCTACCGCCCGTCGGAGTCAAGACGCACACTGGTCAATTTCCTGAAATGGTTAGGCAACGAAAGTGAGTCCAAAGACTCAGTAGGCATTACAACCAATCACATGCTTATCATATACTAAACTGTGCAAATCCATGATACATAAAGCTAAGCACAATTTCACTGGATTATACATATACTATGAATGCGAAGGAAATATGAAATATAATAGAGCAACATAATTTTCATATTTATAAGCGAATGCGTATAACAAATCTTATCTGACTTACATATAAGTGGCATAATACATATCTTAGCTAAATCAGAGTTTATACAGATGAACTTATTTTCAGATCATATCAAAGCCATATATCAAATATGAACTTCATATTATTTGGCAGCATATATTGGAGAGCCATCCCGTCACTAAAAGCAGTAGTAAACACGTACCTAGGCATCCATACGTCGACATAAAGATAAAAGGTCTAAACGCTGGAGCCTGTCGGCCTTGATCAACCACGCAGGATCGGGAGTTAATACTCCACCATTCCCTAGGTAATTTTTCTTATTCTGGGTTCCGGATTTTTCAGAAGTCCGTTTGTCCTCGAAAATGGGCCTAATCCCGTAGCGATAGCTAACTACGGTTTGTCGCCCCACACCTCCTTAAAGTGACACAGTTCATATGCTTGATCAAATTTTTATTCCTATTATTATTGTTATTACATAGTCATCTCAATACTTAAATCTTGCCATTGAACATTACAAAATAACTGGATCGTATTTTAATATCAGGAATTAAATTTTAATCATAGGGTAGTGGGTCAAATTTATTAATAAATAAATTACTATTATATAACATTCGAAGAGATTAGAGTAGAGAGAGAGTATAGAGAGAGAGAGTAGAGAGAGAGTAGAGAGAGAAAGTAGAGGGAGAAAGTAGAAAGAGATTAGAGAGAAATTAGAGAGAGATTAGAGAGAAAATGATATTTTTATAGAATGGTAACTAAATAAATAACTGATTCTAAACATAGATCATTGGGTTAAATCAATCATTGACTTAAATTACATTTCAAATAAAATCAAATCAAAGAAATGTAAATAATAAATAACATGCATTCGGTTTATCATGTGCCTACCTTTAGAATGGACTTCCGAATTGACTTTAGTATTTCACCCGAGCTCCCGTAAAAGTCCTTGCGTAGGAATAGATAATTGTTCCGTCCAAGATACACAAATAAGGGTGAAATTATGCAAAGTAAGCTTCAAATCCTCCGTCCAAACTTTTGTCAAATATTTATATTATTCTGATGTATTATCTTCTCCGTTTATTAATAAGAGAATGAGAGTGGGAAGAGAGATGAGAGAGAAAGTAGAGAGAGAAAGTATAGAGAGAAAGTAGGGAGAGAGTAGAGAAAGAAAGTAGAGAGAGAAAGTAAAGAGGGAGCAGAGAGAGAAGTAGAGAGAGATATTTAAAGAGAAAAATTAGAGAGAGAAAATAGAGAGAGAAAATAGAGAGAGAAAGTAAAGAGAGAGTAGAGAAAGAAGTAGAGAGAGATATTTAAAGAGAAAAATTAGAGAGAGAAAGTCGAGAGAGAATTTAGAGAGAGAAAGGAGAGAGAGAGAGAGAATAGAGTGAGAAAGTAGATAGAAAAAGAGAAAATAAAGAGATTAGAGAGAGAAAGTAAAGAAAGAGTAGAGAGATAAAATAGAGGGAGAGTAGAGAGAGTGGAGAGAGAGAATAGAAAAGAGAAAATAAAAAATAGGAAGAGAGAGAGAGAGATGAGAGAGAGAGAGAGAGAGAGAGTGTGTGTGTGTGTGTGTGTGTGTGAGAGAGAGAGAGAGAGAGAGAGAGAGAGAGAGAGAGAGAGAGAGTGGGGAGGGGAGTGAGAGAGAAGAAAGAGTTGGAGGGGGAGAGGGGGGGTGGATACTTGGGAAAGATAGGGGGAGAGGGGGCTTCATATAGGGGGAGGGGAGGAGGAGATAAGAGGGAGGGGGAGGTGGTAAGAGGGGGAAGAGAGAAGTGGGGGAGGTGGGGAGTGAGGGAGGGGAGCCACATGCGGGGTGGGGGGGAAGATATTTTGGGTTTTTTTATATAAACTCTTAATAATATGATTTCTAAGAACTAGCTCACTCTATCTTATTTTTGACCTTTCAAACGTCAAAATTTAAAAAAGTGTTCAACATGAAACTTGTAGATCTTTCAGTTATCTTTCCAATGAGTCTAATATTGACCTATTCTGACATCCCTATGAGGAGTTACGTATTAATAAAGGAGATGTCTATTTAATTTGTATACTAACATCCGTTAAACCCGTATTTTCCATACAGTTCAAGGCATTGAGGTTTGATTTAGAGAATCTGGAATCTGTATGGGTTCCAGAAGTAAAGTGCTTAGTTATTTTTAAGTTTCGAACGGATTCGAATGTTACACGCCGACTCAAGGCATCGGCCACCTTGTTCTCCACTCTAGCCTTATGTTTTAGCACAAAGGTGAACTGCGGGAGATACTCAAACCAACGACTGCGACGCGAATTAAGCTTCTTTTGGGAATGGAGGTACCTCAAAACCTCATGATCAGAGTATAATACAAACTCCTAATGTAATAGATAGTGCCTGCAATGCCTAAGAGCCTGAACAACTGCGTAAAATTCCTTATCGTAAGTGGAGTATCGCAGTTTCGCGTCATTCAGCTTCTCGCTGAAATATGCGACCGGGTGGGTCTCCTGACTCAACACACCTCCTATCCCCACACCGGACGCATCACAAGAAACCTCAAACACCTTCGAGAAATCAGGCAATCGAAGGATAGGTGTCTGGGTCATGCGCTCCTTGATGTCCTTGAAGGTGGCAGCTGCGGCCTTCGTCCATACAAAGGTGCCCTTCTGGATACAATCCGTGATCGGGGCAGTGACGGAGCTAAATCCGCGGATAAAGCGACGATAGAACGTCGTAAGGCCATGAAAGCTGCGGACATCATGAACCGTACTGGATTCCGGCCACTCAACAATGGCCCGGACCTTCTCCGGATCGGCAGAGACCCCAGTACTAGACACAATAAAACCCAAGAAGGTAAGCTGAGGTGTCATGAAGGCACACTTCTGTAGCGCTTGTGCCCTAGCGGATTCTTAGCAGTTCGGATCTAGGCTTTGTCGTGATCGTTTTGGCTATTTTTATGAATTTTTAGGCGTTTGTTTGGCATTTATCAGAATTTGTTTAAGGTTAATGACAATTAGGGTTAAGTTTTTAAACTAATAATAATTTTAATATATATATATATATATATATATATATATATATATATATATATCTCTCTCTCTCTCTCTCTCTCTCTCCACCGAATTCTCTCTCTCCCTCACTCGTTCTCCCTCTTTCTCTCTCTCTCTCTCATGATCTCTCCGCCCCACTCTCTCGGTCTTGGTCCGGACGGCCGCGGATCGAGGCGTGGGAGGTGTTGTTGGAACCGGCTCGTCGCGAGGAACGCGTAGACGCCGACCTCGTCGCGGTTCGTGGGACGTGGAGGTGAGACGGGGCGGGAGGAGCCGCGGTGACCCGTTGCTTGCATGCGGCCTAAATCCGGTTTTCGTCACGATTAAGGTAGGGGGATGGAATCCTTGCCTCGCTAGGATCGCATCGGCATAGCATGCACGTCCATCCCACGTCGTTTTCTTCGATTTCCATGCAAAATTCCATGTTATTGTAATTTAGGCTAAATTCTTAAAAATCACTCCATGGGCATTGTTTTTATGTTTTGATGCATGGATTAGTTATAGAATGTTGTGGCTTGGCAAGTTTTACAGTTTTTCCACGTTTCCCCGTCGATCCGGCTCGACCGGGAGGGGGTTTGGTTTTGACCGTTTCGGTTTAAGCTCCCAGCTGGTGTGACGGTTCTTCCAGAGGCCGTCACACTGTAACGGCCCTTGTGGGTGCGTTACGGCTGTGTGACGGCCCACTGTAGGGGCATCACACTTGGTGTGGCGGTCATCTGCTAGACCGTCACATGACCGTTACTTGACCGATTGGACCGTTGACTTCGTATGGCGGTTGGCCTAACGGCCTATCGGGCGGCCGTCAGGGCGTTGTAACGCGCCTCCGGGAGCGCGTTACGTTCTATTAGAACGTTGTGGTTTTATTTTTAGCCTCGGGCGGGTGTAACGGTCCCGGGGAGGCGCGTTACGTCCGTGTAACGCCCCTACCCTGGCGCGTTACAGCCCTTGTAACGCCCCCGTCCTCGACCGTCACAGCCCTTGTAACGCCCCTTCCCTTGGCCGTCACACTCTGTGATGCGGCAGCCCTAGACTGTTACATTCCTTTGGGTTTTAATAGCATGCATGGTCAATTTCTAATGCATTCCATGTTGTATATATGCCATGTTTAGGTTGTTTTGTGACCGATGGCTTATTAGTAGATCTCGATGGAATTGCTTTCTCTTTCCTTGGGATGGAACCACTAGTCGTAGCCCAGCGACCGAGCGTGTCATCCCACCCGGGAGAGGTGGAGGGGTGTTCCCGAGGAACGGTTTGTAAGCTAGTTACTGTGGGCCCCTGCGGTTACCGTTGCGTCCAATGGGGGGGGGGAAACTAGCTAGAGGCATGGCTCTAGGCAGGAGTCAGTGTGTGCACACGTGGTCAGAGACTTGGATAGGCACTGACGAGTGTCGCTCTGACTAGTACTTGGTTTGGTCCTGTTACGCCTCCCGCTTGTCGTGAGCCAGACTTGCGAGTTGCCGAGACGCAGTGTAAGTCGTCAGGGGACGCGTCTGGTCTTGTTCTTCTAGTGGGTTGTTCCGTCTCTCACTTCACTTGGTTAGCAGTGGTTTATTCTATTGGTAGATTTATTTTCTGTTGTTATTTATTTATTAAATTGTGCACTTTCCTGGTTATTATTTAAATGCATGCTCTAATTACTTTTATATTTGCCTGCTTGTTTGTTTAGTTTGAGGTAGGGATCCACGTGACCCTTACTGAGTCTGGCTGTGACTCACCCTTCCTTCTTTCAGGTGAGCTGCCCCTGTCGTCTGCCGGTTCTTCTCGAGGTTGTGCCGATCGTCGTTAGAGTGCCAGCAGTCATCGATTTGTCTTTTGTTCTTTTGAGCCGGGGTATGCCACGTGTAGTTGTGCAGTGGACCTTTGTTATTTGTGAATATGGACTATTGTATTTATTCTACCATTCTGATATTTTATTTGCTTTCGCACTTATTTATTAATTACTGTTCTAATTAATATTGCGCGCCTGCGGTCTCAATTCGTTATGCAACTCCTCAGCAAACTCCACTAACCCTTCGGGTACCTCATCAGCCTCTTGGGTGCGTCCCCAGGTCTTGGTATCGGTGTATCGATGCTATCGGTATATCGGTATTCGGAGCTCTGGGCCGTCATAGTTGGTATCAGAGCGGTGTTGGGGATTTGTATTAGGAATTGGAACTCGCGCTGGTCCAGAGCAAGTCCACTGAGTCGCCTGTTGCTGGCTTAGGATGTTTCTCGTGATTGCTGATGGTTTCCGTTATCGTGTGTTTCTTAGATTCAAGATGTTGCGTCGGGGTTGGAAGAAGGCTCGGGCTCCTCGGGAAGAGAGTGGCACTTCCTCAGCCCCAGCTGTGCTAGCTTCTGTCGACCCTGCTCCGCGTGAAGAAGTGCCTGGTGGTCATGGCAGAGCGTTAAAGGAATTCCTACTGTTCCACCCACCGACTTTCGAGGGTCAATCAGATCCGGAGGCAGCTAGATCGTGGCTCGATGCTGCTGTGTGTGTGTTCCAGTCGATGGAGTGCGTGGATGATGAGCGAGTCATGTTGGCTACTTATCAGCTTCAAGGTACCGCACGCACATGGTGGACTGCAGAGTGGGAGGTTGCCTTCCGTTCCCGTCCGCTTCGGTAAATCACCTGGGCAGAGTTCGTTGCTGCTTTCGAACGTGCTTACACTCCAGCCTGTCTCAAGTTAGCGAAGATGTACCAGTTTCTGGAGCTGACGCAAGGTGACATGACTGTGTTGCAGTACCGAGATAAGTTCATCGAATTGGGCAGGTACGCGCCCCATATTTTTGCTGATGAAGCTATGAAGACTCAGCAGTTTCTGCGCGGACTGAAAGCGGAATTGAGCCTGCCGTTGTTCGCTACCCGAGTGTCTGAGTTGAATTCAGCGTACCAGGCAACTGTTGCAGTGGAGATGGAAATGGCGAGGACTCGAGGGCTTTCTCAGGCAAGAATGGTGCAGCCGACTGTGCAGTTTCAGCCGACTTACCAACCGTCTGTCCCAGGAGTTCCTTCTGCCGTTCCTACTGTCAGCGGTGTTTCTTCTTTTTCCGACTCCCACTTCCGGCAATTCAAGAATAAGAAGTCGAAGAGAAAGTTTGAGCATCCTGCGCCTTCCGATCCGAGTCAGCTGTCCGTTCCTTCTGTTCGACCGCGTCAAGATTTTTCCAGTGGTCAGCAGCGTCCGTATTTGAGGTGTGGTGGCAGTCATCCAGGCGTGCCGTGTTCCGTGCCAATCGTCTGTTATCACTGTGATCAACCGGGTCATGTGGTTCGAGACAGTCCGCTGAAGTCGACGCCGGTACAGTTTTCGCAGTTTACCCAACCGCAGTGGCCTCAATTTCATCTTCCTCCGCCGCCTCAACCTCAGCCATCTTACCTACCTACTCCAGTTCCTTCCCAGTAGTCTTCTGCAGCCAGTCGCCCTCCGAGAGGCAGGGTCACTCACATCACTCGTGCAGAAGCTGTGGCAGCTAATCTGGTAGAAGGTTCGGTTTCGATTTTCGGTCGTCCAGTTCGTGTTCTTTTCGATTCTGGTGCAACTCATTCTTTTGTGTCCGAGGATTTTCTTGCTCGCATCGAGGAGCCGATGACCGAAGTGTTATGTAATTTGCTCGTGGAGTTACCCTCTGGAGATTTCATGTCCACTCTGGTGTGCATGGAAGATTCCCCTATTGTCGTCAGCAATCGGCCGATGCCTGTGAAGCTTTATGCATTACAATTGGCCGAGTATGACGCTATTCTGGGCATGAACTGGCTGGAATTATATGGTGCCGTGGTTGACTGCAGATATAAGCGAGTCTATTTTATGCCACGCGGAAAGCCAGCCTTTTATTTTCAAGGTATGCTTTAATTTTGCAGTTGCCTCCTTTTGCCTTCTGTTTAAATTTCGGGGATGAAATTTCTTTAAGGAGGGAGGGACTGTAGCACTTGTGCCTTAGAGGATTCTTAACAGTTCGGATCTAGGCTTTGTCCTGATCGTTTTGGCTATTTTTGCGGATTTTTAGGCGTTCGTTTGGCATTTATCGGAATTTGTTTAAGGTTAATGGCAATTAGGGTTAAGTTTTTAAAATAATAATAATAATTATATATATATATATATATATATATATATATATATATATATATATATATATATCCCCACCGAATTCTCTCTCTCCCTCACTCGTTCTCCCTCTTTCTCTCTCTCCCTCTCACGATCTCTCCGCCCCCACTCTCTCGGTCTTGGTCCGGACGGCCGCGGATTGAGGCGCGGGAGGTGTTGTTGGAACCGGCTCGTCGCGAGGAACGCGTAGACGCTAACCTCGTCGCGGTTCGTGGGACGTGGAGCTGAGACGGGGCGGGAGGAGCCGCGGTGACCTGTTGCTTGCATGCGACCCAAATCCGGTTTTCGTCGCGATTAAGTCAGGGGGATGGAATCCTTGCCTCGCTAGGATCACATTGGCATAGCATGCACGTCCATCCGACGTCGTTTTCTTCAATTTCCATGCAAAATTCCATGTTAGTGTAATTTAGGGTAAATTCTTGAAAATCACTCCATGGGCATTGTTTTTATGTTTTGATGCATGGATTAGTTATAGAATGTTGTGGCTTGGCAGATTTTACAGTTCTTCCACGTTTCCCCGTCGATCCGGCTCGACCGGGAGGGGGTTTGATTTTGACCGTTTCGGTTTAAGCTCCCAGCTGGTGTGACGGTTCTTCCAGAGGCCGTCACACTGTAACGGCCCTTGTGGGGTGCGTTACGGCTGTGTGACGGCCCACTGTAGGGGCGTCACACTTGGTGTGGCGGTCATCTTCTAGACCGTCACATGACCGTTACTTGACCGATTTGACCGTTGACTTCGTATGGCGGTTGGCCTAACGGCTTGTCGGGCGGCCGTCAGGGCGTTGTAACGCACCTCCGGGAGCGCGTTACGTTCTGTTAGAATGCTGTGGTTTTATTTTTAGCCTCGGGTGGGTGTAACGGTCCCGGGGAGGCGCGTTACGTCCGTGTAACGCCCCTGCCCTGGCGCGTTACAGCCCTTGTAACGCCCCCGTCCTCGACCGTCACAGCCCTTGTGACGCCCCTTCCCTTGGCCGTCACACTCTGTGACGCGGCAGCCCTAGACCGTTACATTCCTTTGGGTTTTAATAGCATGCATGGTCAATTTCTAATGCATTCCATGTTGTATATATGCCATGTTTAGGTTGTTTTGTGACCGATGGCTTATTAGTAGATCCCGATGGAATTGCTTTCTCTTTCCTTATGATGGAACCACTAGTCGTAGCCCAGCGACCGAGCGTGTCGTCCCCCCCGGGAGAGGTGGAGGGGTGTTCCCGAGGAACGGTTTGTAAGCTAGTTACCGTGGGCCCCTGCGGTTACCGTTGCGTCCAACGGGGGGGGGGGGGGGAACTAGTTAGAGGCCTGGCTCTAGGCAGGAGTCAGTGTGTGCACACGTGGTCGGAGACTTGGACTAACACTGACGAGTGTTGCTCTGACTAGTACTTGGTTTGATCCTGTTATGCCTCCCGCTTGTCGTGAGCCAGACTTGCGAGTTGCCGAGACGCAGTGTAAGTCGTCAGGGGACGCGTCTGGTCTTGTTCTTCTAGTGGGTTGTTCCGTCTCTCACTTCACTTGGTTAGCAGTGGTTTATTCTATTGGTAGATTTATTTTCTGTCGTTATTTATTTATTAAATTGTGCACTTGCCTGGTTATTGTTTAAATGCATGCTCTAATTGCTTTTATATTTGCCTGCTTGTTTGTTTAGTTTGAGGTAGGGATCCGCGTGACCCCTACTGAGTCTGGCTGTGACTCACCCTTCCTTCTTTCAGGTGAGCTGCCCCTGTCGTCTGCCGGCTCTTCTTGAGGTTGTGCCGACCGTCGTTAGAGTGCCAGCAGTCGTCTGTTTGTCTTTTGTTCTTTTGAGCCGGGGTATGCCCCGTGTAGTTGTGCAGTGGACCTTTGTTATTTGTGAATTTGGACTATTGTATTTATTCTACCACTCTGATATTTTATTTACTTCCGCACTTATTTATTAATTGCTGTTCTAATTAATATTGTGCGCCAGCGGTCTCAATTCGTTATGCAACTCCTCAACAAACTCCACTAAGCCTTCGGGGGCCTCATCAGCCTCTTGGGTGCGTCCTCAGTTCTTGGTATCGGTGTATCGATGCTATCGGTATATCGATATCCGGAGCTCTGGGCCGTCACACTTCTGTGGGTTCGCAAACAACTGCTCTCGCCTAAGAAGAAGACAGACCTGCCGAAGGTGGTCTAAGTGGTCCCCCGTGGTGCGACTATAGATAAGGATATCATCAAAATACACAACCACAAAGACTCCAATAAACGGTCGAAGGACCTGAGTCATGAGTCGCATGAATGTGCTAGGGGCATTGGTCAACCCAAAAGGCATGACCAACCACTCATATAGACCATCCTTGGTCTTGAATGCGGTCTTCCACTCATCACCTGGTCTAATCCTCACCTGATGGTAGCCACTCTTAAGATCAATCTTTGATAAGATAGTGGCACCAGCCATCATGTCTAGCATGTCATCCAGGCGGGGAATAGGGAACCTGTACTTCACGGTGATTTTGTTGATGGCATGGCTATCAATGCACATTCTCCATGTGCCATCCTTCTTCGGGGCGAGTAAAGCGGGTACAGCACATGGACTCATGCTATCCCGAACAGATCCTCTCTACATCAACTCATCGACCTGCCGTTTTAGCTAGGCATGTTCCGTGGGGCTCATGCGATAATGAGGAAGGTTGGGCAATGACGAGCCCGGAATAAGGTCGATGGCATGCTGAATATCCCGCATAGGTGGGAGTCCCTCGGGAAGCTCATCGGGAAAGATATCAGCAAACTCCTGCAGAATGGGGACAACCTCGGGTGGGAGCTCACCCTCGGAGTCTCGCTCTAACTCTCGGACCGCAATGGCAAACACGGGGCAGCCTCGACTAGCCTCCCGCTCCATTTCTTGGGAGCTAATCAACATCAACCTCCTAGTCGAGGGCTCACCTGGGTCAGAGGTAACGGTCATAGCCCGAGCTGGGGACGGGGTACTGGGCCCGGGAATGGAAGGCTCCGGAGTACTAGGGCCAGTATGACCCCTAACGGATGGGCTCTTGGGCTGATGGGGTTGGAGAGTAATCCGTTGGCCAGCATGGTCGAAGGTACATGTGTTCGACCGGCCATGGAGTGTGGCATCCCGATCAAATAACCACGGCCTATCCAAAATAATATTACCCACCTCCATGGGTAGGACATCACACCATACATCGTCACGGTAGGCATAGAACTGCAGTGGGACCAAGCACCGCAGCCTGATCGGAATGGAAGTGAAATCCACCCATGATACACGATAGGGACTAGGGTGATCCACGGGTGTAAGACCAAGACGGGAGACAGCACCCGTGGAGATTGCATTAATGCAACTCCCGCTATCGATGATCACTTTACACGCATGCTTACCCAGCCTACAGAATGTATGAAAAATAGTGGTCTGACGCCAGTCATCACTGGCCTGCGGCTGGGTGAGAATACACCTGACGACCCCAACGTGGGCATCATCGGGATGTGGGGCATCTTGGCCGTCACCTTCAACCTCATAGTATTCATCAGCTAGTTCCTGATCTGCTTCACATGTGACTAGCTCGAGGCCCGCAGGGGCTGTATCCTCGGCCTGTGTGTCCCCAATGATAAGAGATGGGCGGGTGGGACACTGGTTGGCAAAATGGCCAAACCCATTGCAGCGATAACACTACTACGGTGATCCACTAGGCTCCCCAATCATGGGTCCTTTCCCTTTATCCTCCCGACAGATAGGAGGTGTAGGTAGCAAAGGACGTGCAGGAGGTGCGGGTGCCGATGGACGGGCTGTGGGTGCCGTAAGATGCTGGGGACGAGGAAGGTCCCTTGGGGGTGGAGGGCGAGGCCTAGGAGCAAAGGGCTTGGGGCGAGCGGGCTCCTGAGGTCGAGCCATGGGGGCCCTCGGATACGTGCCAGATGAGCCACGGGGCTCGACACTACGAAGGGGGAAGGAGCCCAACCGATGGGGTGACTCGAACTCGGCCTCGAATTGCTCCAATTCGAGAGCAACCTGATACGCCTGCTCCAAAGTGGTCACATTGCGGCGAAAGAGTTCATATTGATAATTGGGCCGCAGACCTCTTTGAAAGCGTGATATCGTCATGGTGCTCTCTTCCGTGACTCCACACCGTAAGTAATACTCGTCAAACTCGGCGGTGTACTCGGTCACGGATTGGTTCCCTTGGGTGATGCTTTGCCATTTGTCCATGAGACGTTGGCGATATGAGGCTGGAAGGTATTTCTCCCTCAGCTTTGTTTTCATGTCATCCCAAGTACCGATTTGGGGTTGACGTCGCTAGTTGAGCAGGCTCTCCACATTGGTCCAATAAGTTTGGGCCTGCCCTTGCAACTTCATCTTTGCGTATCGGACTCTTTGGTGGTCCGTCATCTCAAACCACTCCAAGTACCGGTCCATGCCGGCCTCCCAATCTAAATACACCCTAGGGTCCAAGGACCCGCTAAAAGTGGGAGGGTCCGCACGCACGCCCCTAAGAATGCGGTCGTCATCCTCGTCATCACGATTTCGTCGTTGATTCCGACTACCGTAACCCCCTTGTTCATTGTCAGATGCATAGTCATCCACCACATGCACCTGTTGTCCCCCAACATTCTCCGCCTGAGCTCTTGGCATAGTAGGTTGCTGAGCCGGCTCTTGTTGGCCATTCGTCGGCGCGGGTTGCGCCGCTGCTGGGGCCCTCTCAAGGACGGCTATCCTCCCAACAAGTCCCTGGATGGACTGGTCCGAAGCTTCGGCCCGATCCTCGAGGGCTTTCATCCGCCCTTCTAGACGCGTCCCTACTCTATCTAGACGCGTACTAAGGCCATCCGTACGCGTGTCAAGACGTGCCATAATGGCTCGGAACATCTCGGCCGTCGAGGACTCATCGGAGCTACGGGCCCGGGAATCTGCCATAGGTGGTGGTGGCGAATATTGGGTACCTCGACGGGTGGGCATGCGAAGACACACGAACTGGGAGACACAAGCTGATGCAAACACCGACTAATGCACCTATACCTAAACCAATATCCGGTACGTGGCGGAGTTAATCGATCCGAAGATCACTCCCGCAAGTGTGCGTCCCTCCCGATAGGTGTAGCTTAACGTTCGGATAACACCTTTTAATATACCGAATTATCGTGATGAAATGTAATTTTAAAACACTTTTTTTTGTTTTGAAAATAATGATGATCCTAGACTTGACTTAGACCATGATGCATGCAAGACTTATGCAAAGACTGCCCTAGACTCAACTCGCTCTGATACCAAACTGATGCGGGACGGACACGGGAGACCGACTCTATATAATGCGGACCTAGGACTCTAGATGGGGAGGCGACCAGCAACACCCAAATTGGAGAGACTTCGGCCCGACACTATGAGCTCCTATGGGCTATACGTCGCTACCAGAAACACAAGCTCACTCGTCGTCCCAAGCGAGGGAAACGTGGATCGTGCACGGTTGAGGAACCGGCAGAGTTCAAGGGTAGTCGACTCACTTCCGGACTCGGATCGAGTCACGGGATGGGTCACTCTCACACTCACAGCGGTGACATGGACTCACGGGCTAGTTCCTATCGCACTCGGCAGCGGCATATGACCATATACTAGCTAAGCAAAGTAATGCCAAGAAGTTACGATCGTTACCTCCATGCACCCGACGTGGGGAAGACAACCCCGGCCAACCTCGGACTCCCAGTTAACAATTTTTTACAGTAGTATAAAAGTTTGACCCACTCCACGCAGGGAGGTAATAGGTCACATGTGGGGCACGGGAGTCACGACAATCGGGTTGACGGGCAGCATCCTGATGTGGTCCCGGCGGTGCCGAACCCGCGTTTTGGTGCTGTCCGGACGGCGCGATCTACGGGCCCGTGGGGCCCACGAACCGCTCTGTCCTCCGGGTCTGATGGGGTGGGTCCCGTTGTGATGGGGACCACTGGTGGCGCACCTCCCTGGACGGCGGTCGACCGGAAACACCGGTCGGAGACCGATCGGCTCCGATCTCCAAGCGTGGAAGTTGCTGCCCACGGACTTATGCTTCTGTTTTTCAGCGCGCGGTCCGGCGAGATCGGCCGCTGCGATCAATCCCAAAGTTGGATCAAAGCTCAGGAGGTACCGTTGGAAATCTCTCTCGAAGTCCTTCAATCTAAGACTAGAGAGATGAACTGGATCTGCACGGATCTGGCCTTTGTTGATTTTTGAAGTTGCTGTTGGACAGTTCCTGAAATCTCAGAACAACAGAGCAATTTCCTGAGAACTACCTTTGACCGCGGGATAGACCTCAGATTCAGGCTTTAAGCTCTTCATAAAAGTTATAGAGGGGAGAGATAAGAAAATGGAAATAGTTTTTGTGAAAGGTTTTGTTGAGATTTGGGTGGGGAAAGGTATTTTAGACTGGCGGGTGGTCAGATGTGGACTGAGGCAGACAGAACTGTAGATGGATCTAAAAGTGAATTTTAGAAAATATGAGATGACCTTTAGAAATTCCACGAAAATTCGTGGGTGGAGGGGTTGGTGGATGGAACTCCCAGTAAATTTGGGAGCTCCTGAAAAAATCAAAGAGTGGTCTGAAGATTGGAAACTCAGGGCAGATGTGGATCTGGACTGAAAACAGACAGATCTGAAATGAAAAGATGGACGAAAATGGAAAAATAGAAATCGGAGTCTAAATGCCAAACCAATTTTTCTGGAATATGGAGGGAACCTCTGGAACACCCTCTGAAAATTTGAGCTCAAGAATATCTCGTGGTTGGTTGCAGAACTTCGTGGAAGGGCTGGCTATCCTGCATAGATAGAACTCCGACGGCAACCGTGGTGGTGCGATGGCGGCACGATGGCGGCGGCAGCGATCACCGGAATTGATATGTGAGGCTTCCCACCTCAGAATACAGCCTTCCTAGCTGCAAGAAGAAGAGAGGGAGAGGGGCGCACCAAGCTTGGAGCTCCAACAAATTTATGAATTTCATATGCATTAATTCTAATCAAATGGAAATACAAGGCATTTATATGAATTGCCAAAAGACTCAAACTACCCCTAGATCTAGGGTTTGGGGGAATAAAAAAAAGGAGTAGAACTAATTAGTTCTACACACATTTTAGAAAAAAATAAAAGGGGTGATAATGAGAGGGGGGCGCCCCCTTGACTATGGGGTTAAGGTTGGTGGCCAACCTTGACCTTTCAAGCCACTTGTCCCCCACTTGGCCCACCCTTCTAGAAGCCCACAATTGACATGTTGACTGACCCCACATGGGCCCTAGGGATGAGGTGGATCAATGGGAGGAGGGGTGGGGGCCCGTGGGACCCGGGTGGTCCCATTTTACATATAAACCCTTATTACAATCCAAATTACAAACCGAATAAAGAAAAAATAAAAAATGCATTACACACAAATAAAGTCCCAGTAAATGTGATAAATGACGAGACTCAAGGGGGAGTCTCCAGGCTGTCTCCGAGACAGATGGACGCCGAAGTGGCTCGGGTGGTGCTCCGCGTACGGTACCGGTGGCTCGCCGACTCGTGCCGCTCGTGTGCTCTGGTGTCCGCACCATGTTACCTCCAAGAGCTATTTATCACCATTGTGTGTCTATTTTTCACTCTTGAAGCTCATTTGTCGTCTGTGTTCTTCATTTGTCAGCCTGCCTGATGTTTACCCTTGGCTGCGTCGACTCCATTATAGCATTGCGTCGACTCCACTTCAAGTTGTCAACTTCTCAACCCTTTGTCTCCCGTGCCAAGCTATTTATCACCTCTACAAATCTATTTGTCACCCTTATCCCTCATTTGTGACTCTTGTGAGCTATTTTTCACCGTTACTTGCTTCAGCTGGCGGATGACTCCTGCGGAGCTGGCGTTGACTTCAAGGACTGCTGAAGTCGACTCCATCTTCGTTGCTTCCTCTATAGCCTTTTCACAATCATTCAAGACCGGGTATCATATCCTTATCATGCATATATACAACTTGAAACTTCATTGGTTTAGTGATTACAGTTTGAGGATCATTGTAGAATGTGCATAACATGGGGAACATAGTATGAAACATTTTGATTTATGTAATTTCAGGCTTATGAACATATGACCCAATGTTGGTGTGACATCATCAACACAAACTATACCCAATAGGAGGGAGCCCCACGAAGGAGGGCGCAGGAAGTCTTTCGTGCATCTTTACCATCCAGCGAGTACTCTCCGGGTATCCACCGGACACGGCGAGCACTCCTCTGGAAGACGGACCGCTCCTCCAGGCCCAAGTCAACGTTCTCCATCTCTCTCTCTCTCGCCTTCCTTTCTTTATTCTCGACCCATCTCCCCAAATGATGACTTAAGCATCGGAGAGTTGTCCCCTGAGGTAACATCCAGAGCTCCTTCTCACGCCCTTTCTCTCTGGTGTTTGCAGACTTCCACGGGTACTGGACGATCTTCCCCGATAAATAAATTTAAAAATGTGACATTAGACCTGGGAACCAATTTTTAGCCTCTACATAAATAATAAAATTAGCAATCACACTCCTAAAGTTTCCTATTGGTAGATATATCTTCAATCTCAACAAGAAAAAAATATATTAAATAACTAATAAATAATTTCTAAATATCTAATAAAAATTAATTTAACTAACGACGAGTTGATCTGCATTATCTACGACTCCTTCATAATTGACATTCCGCATTGGGTCTCCATCACATGTGAGCGTCGTGGCACCCCCCTTACTAATTAATAACTTGGTTCACCCCGACGCCATCCTGATCCTGTAGATTGCGCGCGGGATGCCTTCTGTTTGACCGACCGACCAACCCCGGTGGGGAACGGGGTGATCGACTGACGTCGACTTGATCGTTGGAATCGTCCAGATTACGACAACTGCTGAGAAGATACAAATCTACGGACGGACCGCAGGGACCACCGCACGTTACAGATAAGAACCCATTGAATGGTCCCCAAGAAGTTTTTTACCCTATCAAAAGACGCCACGTACCCACAGAGACGAGTGGGGGCATCATCCATCCCATCTGGTGACGAACGCCCCATGACATGCATGACAACCCCTTCTGACGAGCGGAGGAGGATGATGAGACGGGAGGGTCCAAGTCATGTTTAATGTTTGATGGATGCCATGAGTCTACTGCGCTGTGTTGTTTGTTGCTCGCAGGCTGCGGTGGAGAGAGAGAGAGAGAGAGAGAGAGGGGGGGGGGGGGGAAGGGGGATTGCCGTGACGTCATGCCCACCTGGCCACCCAAATGCTGCCAAACATGCACAGGTGCATATTATTATGTCGATGTCATCCTTTCGGGGGGAGGGTGACCCCTTCGGCGTGGAGTGTTTGGTCTGCAGTGTCATCAGTTCCAATGGTATGCAATAGTCTTCCACGGGAGATGTGTATGTATTTAACTATGGAAAGTTAGTATAGCAATGTTATTGGAGTTCCATGAGAACTGACGGATTAATTAATTAGAGGAACGTCGGTCACTAATTAACGAGCATCTTCTTGGCATAAAGTTAACAGACAAAGGAGGTGTTTTTTTCTTGGGATGGTGCGTGCGTAACTGCAAGTAAATCTTGGCATTGAAATCTCTACTTCATCGACTGGGCCAACACAAGAACAAAAGACTTTTCATGCACAGGAAGTAGGTTTCCTATTGATGTTAGGCACACGATGTATACCCAAATGGTATACTTTGTTAAATAAAGTTCAGTTGCATGTTTACCCGTAATAGAGAACATTTGTAAAGAAGTCAAAGCAGGTTCTTGTATTGAGCATAGTTTGACGCCTTCATATAAACGGCAACTAGACAGTTGCCGATCGATTAGATAGGGTTCAACACAAGACAAATCATATAAGTTCTCCTTTGTTTTGAGATTAAAGGTAATCTGATTAAATTTAAGTAAATTTATTTTATCTATTTTTTTCTTTTCTTTTTTGGCATGGCACCGGATTAAGTTATCTTATTTGTGGAGGTGGAATAGATTAATCCGACTTAGAGTCATATTAAGTCACTTTTAAGTGAATTATCAAAATCGGCTCCCGTCAAAATAAAATGACTTAAAATTTGAGTTAAAAGAGAGATAATCTTGTAATAAATTCCAAACAAAGCGAGGTTAAAAGATCAGGTTAAATTTTGAGTGATTAGATGTCTCTCTCTCCTACGACCAGAGACTTAAACTTAAGTGGACGATGTACATCTCACGTACAATTTTTTTAAAAAATAATAATAAAATTTGCACTCATATCTCTTGATAATTAAATGTGTAATCACTCGGTAACTTAAATAAATAAAATTTTAGAAGTTAGATAAATAAAATATAATATAATCAATTTAGTGGACTATATTAGATAACAAAATGATAAATTTAAAATATAAACAAATTCGTAAAAGACTTAAGATTTAATGAGCTTTATTTTAAACTTTGAAAGAGTTAAAATCCACTAACGTATAAAATGGGTCATAGGTTATTTGATAAATTTATTTTATTAATTTAACAATAAACTTTTAATGGGCCACCATAACGATTTAATATTCATCGAAATGGGTTAAAAGTCGTCAAAATGAATATAGGCTTGACGGTAATCCATTATTAACATAATCTAATAACATCGGTGGGCCTTAAATCGTTTAACTTAAGCTTAAAACCCGAAACACTTTAACATGTGGGCTTTAGGATATGTTAAACTAACGTATGAGCCTAATTAGGCTTTATCTAATAACCTATTTGGGTTTAATCGTGGCACTAAAAACTTAACAACTCAAAGCCAACATAACAGAAAGACATATGCGGCGGCTTCATCTGGAGAAGGTTTTGGTTAATCTGAATCGTAGAAATTGAGTAAAAATCAGGACTCTTAGGTTAAGAATCCATAAATAGAGCCCTAGTGCCCCAGCAGAACCCTTACCACTGCGTGGACTCGAAAGAGGCTGCGTGCAACGCAGTTCGTGTGCGTGGAGGAGATTTCGTGTGTGTTCGTTATTGGGTCGGGATACGTTCATCCCCCTTTTTTCTAATCTAAGATGGGCATTCTAACATGTAAAAATTCAATTAATTATCATAGTAGATAGAGTTTCATAATTTCTTCGATTTGATACTTTGATCACAGATTTTGGAATATCAAGATGAGGATATTTTTTATTTCACAAGATCTTTGGGATCTAGTTGAAAATGACTACACATCGATGGAGAGTTCCAAAGCAGCAAAGAAGACAGACATGAAAGAGCTTCGTAAGAAGGATGCGAAGGCTCTACTTGTTCTGCAACAATCAGTCAGAGACGCTATCTTTCCCCGGATTGCCAATGCCACTAAATCAAATGAAGCTTGGACTACTCTCAAGCAAGAATTCCACGGGGATAAGAAGGTAAGAACTGTGAAAATCTAAATATTTTGTAGATAATTTGAGACCTTATTTATGAAAGGAAATGAATTTAAACAAGATTTTTTCTTGAGAGCTTCTGTGATTATAAATCAAATGAGAATTTTTGGAGAGAATGTTAGTAATCAAAAGATTGTTGAAAAACTCTTGAGAAATCTCCCATCCAAATTTGATTATATTGTCACTACTATCGAGGAATCTAAAGATCTGACAAATTATAATGTTAGTGAATTGTTAGGTTCTATGTTGGGTCATGAGGAAAGAATTCATAGGTCTGCAGAAAAAGGTACTGAACAGGCCTTTCATGTTAGATTGGAGGACAATAGTAAAGAGAAAAATGTTGTTAAATGGTGAGGACACCAGAGCCAGAGTACGGCTCGACTCAACGAGTCGTCGGTACTGAACACGCAGAGTCTCCACCGGAGTTTTGATACTTTAGTACGTATTTTTATACGTATTTGGTTATATTTGGTGTGTATTTAGCATGTATTTGGGTTATATTTTGACTTGTATTATTTTGGGTTTAATATTAGGTCAATGGGAGAATATTGACCAAGTATTTTATATTTTTGATTTATTATGATCCAAGGGGGGATTAATATGGCCTAAGGGGATTAAAATATCCTAGCCACCTTTTGATGACTTGGAGAGAGGGGCGCCCCCTCTCTCGTCCTCTTATGGGGTTATTTTAATCCCACCCCATCTCCCTTTTCCCCATTATACCCCCTTGACCAAGGGCATCTTAGGTCATTTGTCTAGGTCTAAGGTTTAGTATAAGACCTCTCTTGTTGCATTTTGATCAAAATTAATGAAGAATTTTATGTGAAAAGGTCATGGGCGCACCCCCCCCCCTCTCTCTCTTCTTGCTAGTTCTTCTTCTTCCTCCTCCATGGTGCATCATATCTAGGGCTAAAACCCTAATATTTCTGAGTGATCTTCCTCTCCTTCTCTTCCTCTGTCTTCTGCAATCGACCACCGCCGCCGCTGCCTCCGTTCGTGCCGCCATCAAGTCACCACAACCTGGCTTCCACCCTGCTATCCTGAATTTCGAGATTCCTAGACAGAAGCTCAGTAAAAAGGTTAGTACCGAAGATCCGACCGTCGGATCGTGTAATGTCCCGAGTTTTTCGGATATTTCTCGGATCAGGATCCGTAGGTTTCGGGTCATCTTTTCGCGGGTTGCGGATCGTGTCCGAGTGAGCTTCGAACTTTTATATCGGATGGTCGGACCCATTGGTGGTGGGCCCGTGAATTTCCTTGGGTATGTGGCGTTGTGGGGAGCACGCCGGTAGTTTTCTGGAATTTTCATAGCGCCCTTGTGGGTCCCGGATCGCGTCTTGGGTTTCACGCGTATTTTTTGTCTGTCGGACCTACGAAACGCCGTGCAGGGTGAATCGTTGCGTTCTCCGACTCCGGGACTGCACCGGAGTTTTGTGCATTTTTCGGGGATCGTGGGATGTAATTTTTCTAATTTTTGGAATTTTTTAAAATTTTCGTATTTTCCTATAAACCCTCCCAGCCCTCTCTCTCCTCTCATTTCTCACTCTCTCCCTCTCTCTCTTCTCCCACGCTCTCCTCTCACTCTCTCCTCTCCGGCGGCCGACGGATCGAGGCAGGGCGACTCGGGCGAGGAGGACGACGAGGATGGGTCGAGGATCGAGGGACGGGGGTGCGGTGAAGTCGGTTCACGAGCGTGAGACACCGGCGGGGTTTTCGTGGGCGTTTCTTCGTGGATCGGTGTCCACGGCGCGTCAAATCTTCGGTGGAGGTAGGGAGATGGACTCTCAACTCGTGCACTTCACTTTTCGCGAGTTTGGTAGCCCGAGGCGAGCCGAGTGGGGTTATTTTCACATTTTGAGAAAAATGCATGTTTTTGGGGAATGAGCCGGATCTAGAGTTTTGATCACGTTTTTGGGCTTAGAATGGGTCCTCTCGGTGCTAGAGATGTTGGGGAATGATTTCCCCTTTTGTTTCCCCTTCACCTGGGGGTGAACGGGGCGTGGAATGGGTTTTTTCACTGTTTCTGACCTTTTCGGGCGCGGACTGAGAACGCGCTCGCCTTGGTGGACGTGTTCTTGGAGAACGTGCCGCCCCGATAGGACGCATTCATCGGGGAAGAGGAGCAGTAAGGTGGTTCTTAACGCGCTATAGGCGGGTAGCGCGTTCTGAACGCGCTATAGGAAGGTAGCGCGTTCTGTTTACAACGTGCTATAGGTGGCTAGCGCGTTCTATTCAGAACATGGTATAGGAGGCTAGCGCGTTCTGTTCAGAACGTGCTATAGGAGACTAGCGCGTTCTGAACGTGCTATAGGAGGCTAGCGCGTTCTGAACGTGTTATAGGAGACTAGCACGTTCATGAGGGTGACCAATCGGGCAGCCCAGGACGTGTTTATTAGTTGGTTCATGGTAGGTATTGCATGTTTAAAAGTATCTTAAGTTATTTTAAATTATGATTAATTTCATGTACCAAAATCATATAGTTTTGTATTCTAAATCATGATTTTCCAATGATGTATTGACGGAGTTTTATCTTGGTTTCACGTTGTTACACATTCTCTCTCTATCTATAGAGTCATTTCTTTAAGTACATGGCACATATTCCGATATGTTGTCCATTAGTTCACACTTTACACTATAGTAGTATTATTCTTGGACATGAGGACCTCTCTATTGGATATTCCTTCCAATAGACTAGGAAATCTTGTTTCAAGGTCTCCGTAATTCTCCGCGAACCTGGGATTCCCACTAGGACGCCGAGTTAGTTGTACCATTAAAGTCCATTGATTAGATTACACTATCGATGTTTCTGGTTATCAGTAGTGTAACGGATCTATATTTGACCGTCAGGCACATGTAACGGCCCAATATACGATCGTCACATTCAACTGAGTCCGATTTCTTTATTCTGCATTGACCATTATAACGGCCCAATACTGGAGCGTCACATCATGTAACGGCCCAGTACACGACCGTCACACTGTTTGAGTATTTTAACCCGAGGTTTGACCAAGTGTTGATATTCCAAGATTTCTAGATGGACTATTGATGATCTAGAACTTATCATATTGATCAAGAAACCTAATATAATGAATGGAAAATAAAGAATATATCGTTATGCTACCGATTTATTTCCATGAGCATAACATAGTATAAGTCATTCTTGATTTTTCATATTAAAGCATTCATTTATTGAATTATTGTTATCAAGAGCTTGTTGGAATTGTACATTTTTTGCCATACTTTGTTATTACATGCGTGGAAGTAGCTTGATTTATACTTGAAGATGCGATCGAGCACTGATTGTGTTCAAGGGCTCTATGCTAGTCCCCTCGGCTGATTGTCGGAAACATACTATTATAAATCATGGGGTATGATGCTACTGGCGTCGCATTGCGCTGGGAGTACTTTCTCTATAAATAAGTGAAAATTCACAATACGATACGGCACGACATGACATTCTTGTACATGACTTTCTTGCTTGATATTCTACAGAAATTCATGAAGTACTTGCTCATAAGTAAAAGATACTGGAGTGATGATTATGTGACATTGCTAGTACATTCTCGTTACATTCTTGTTCATGAAAGGTTAATATCATGTTCTGGTCACGTTCTTGATAGTTCATTCTTGCTCTCATTCTATCTTACATGGTCATCTTGTTACTTTGGTTTAATCGCGTGATTGATCGCATTCGCATGATTTTATCTTATTTCTTTAGAGCTAAAATGTTAATTACTTTAATGATGCCTTCATGTTGATGCGAAGATACCTACAGGACAAGTGTGCTCATTACCTATTTCCAATCTTTTTCAGGAAATGAAAGTGATTCGAATTCGGATTCGGGTTATACAAGTAGTGGGTCCGAAAGCGAATGAAAGTGTTGTCAAGATGAGAGTGAAGACTTAGGAAAGTCTATATTGTTTAGATTGAGTCTATGTAATTTTCTTATTTCTTGCGTCTGATAGATTGGAAGAAGTTGAAAGTTATTGTATTTCAATATTGATTATCAATGAAATAAGTTGGAGTTTGATTAAAATAGTGTGCAATTACATTTATGTGTGTGATTGTCTTACGCTCTGATCATTCTTGCTTGCAAGAGGTTGACTATGCCGGCTGTTCACGTTTCTCGAGCGAGTCTTCCGCTGTCATAAAGGCTTGGGGTGTGACATCCGGTATGATCTTCTGGTGGGCGGTACTCCCGTCACGTGATGTGAGTTATCGTGTTGTGGGTTTCCATTCCCGTCTGCGAGACGTGGCTTCGTGAGTAGTTTCGGGAGCGTTCCCGGAGTCGAGGTCTGGGGTTTCCGGTGAGCGTCTGATGGGAATCTACACCGGACACTAACTTTTATTTTTATATTTATGTCCTTTTAGTTTGCATTTATATCCTTGGGAAGTAGGTTTGCAATTATAAGACTTTATAAGCCAATTTGTCATTCCTTAGGATTCTTTGGGTTTTGTGCAAAAGTCCAGTAGGACCATCAAGGGGCCCCCATCTCCTTTCTTATTGGTCCACCTAAGTCTTAGGGCCCATGTGGGGTCAGTCAAAGGTTCAAGGTGGGCTTCTAGATGGCTTGACCGTTCAAGGGGATAATTGGATTAAAAAGTCTAATATTCCAACCCTTAAAGTCCAAGATGCTTCCCCCTTATAATATAGTTTATCCCATGTTGTATTTTTTTATTTTTTTTGGTCATTTGACCACATGGGAATGAAAATCCCCTCTCTCCCACGAAATTCCCAGCCCCCCACCCCATGCCATTCTCTATATAAGCCCATGTATAGTGTCATTAGAGAAATTAATGAAGAGAAAAAAATTTGTGAAATTTGGTTGGAACCAAAGAAGGGTGTGCCCTCCTCCTCTCTCCCTCCCCCTCTTGCATATGAATTTATGCTAAATCTTGGGTGTAATACCCTTCTATCTTCTCCTTAGCCCCTCTGAATTCTATTTCTACCGCCGCCGCCGCTGTCATCGCACCGCCGTCGCGTCGCCGCCACCGTCATCGGAGTTCTGTCTCCATCAGGACAGAACCTCTCCTCCAAAATTGTATCTCTGGTTCTTGTTGTCTGATTGAGCCCCAATTTTGAGAGTTTGTTCTGTCCATCCCTCCTGACCTCTATTTAAAATTTCGTGTCATTTGAAGTCCATTTGATAATTTTTTCATATTTTTGTTTGTCCTCTCAGTAATCTGCCCTTTTGTAGATCTACGGGATAGAGTCTCCTTTTTACAATTTCCCCACCTACTTAAAAATTTTTAAAAAATCCTCAAAAATTCCCTAGTGTTCCTCACGTATACCCCCTTCCACCATAATTTTTATTGAGTCAAAAAAAATCATTGAGCCCTCGGTCAAAGGTCTGTTTCAGGCAGATTCATCTCTGCCCTATGTGTCTGTCAGTCCGGGTTAGAAAAAAAAGGCAATATACAGTCATTTTTATTTTTAATCCGTTCTGTAGATGGAGCCACCAAAAATATATGTAGTAGATCTCTGAGTCCTCTATTCATCGGTATCTCTTTTGCATCAATCCGACATCGGATCTGGTCGTAGGAATTCTTTTTGTGAAGGTGTGAGTAGATCCGAATTCAGCCAGCACAACTCAGTCCGGGAGAAAATTCAGAAATAAATATCAAAGGTCAACTTCAGCGACCGCCCCTTCGGAGAGTCGATCAGGGACATCCCGCCATCGTCCCAGCCAAGCGGAGCCTCCGAAATATCTCAGGAAGGTGACGTTCCTTTGGAAATTGTTGTTTACTGTCCAGCGAGTAAGCAACCGAGTTGGCGCAGCACCGAGTTGGAATAGTGCCGAGTCGGACCAGCATGCCGAGTTCGTGCCGTACGCACCTCCAGATTGCAGACCGTCAACCCAGGGTCGGTCCTCCCGGGCCCCACTTGTAGCCCTTTTGTAGTCCGTCAACCCAGGATCACTCGAACCTTACCTCGCAAACGGAGAAACCGCTACGCTAGCAGTAAGCGAGTACCTTAAAAAGGAAAACCCTGCCATCTACAAAACACCTGTTCCATGGCACGAAAGCCGACACACGTGCCATGGCGAAACAACCGGAACACAACGGCTGACACGACAAAAATCCAAAGGTCGAAGTCGCAATGACTGACGGTCTGACACTCCCAACTCGACAGGAGTACCTCCCACTAGAAGCACAGTCGGTAGCGTCCCCTGACGACTTACACCGCACCGCAGGTGAACTACCTGACGTGGTAGCGCCTACCCGAGGCACGGACACCGAACAAGTACCACGAACAAGTGACTAGTTGGGGTCATGCCCGTCAGCGTGGGTCCAACCGCCCCCAACCACGTGTGCACACAGACCGTGCGTCCCTAGTCTGGCCCTCCGACCGGTTTTCCCCTCAGCCGGACTCTGGCAGGTAGACGAGGGGCCCGACGGTAACCGATCCACAAACCGTCTCTAAGGGTCGGCCCATACACCACTCCCTGGTGAGACCAGCACCGCGTACTGGTGGGCTACGACTAGTGGAGGGTCACTGAAGGAGTAGACTCTCAAGTCAACGGAAAATAACGTCTCAACCGGATGGTACAAGGAACGCCCCCTTGTACCAACACCGTCGCACGGTGACACAAGCCGGCAACAAGACCTCCCGGTACCGCTCAGTATGACGAGAGACACGCCAACACGACCCGTCCCTTGAACGGTCCACCCTGGGCCGCTCAGGGATGTGCGGTCGTACAGGGACCACACTAGGGTTTAAACGGCCAGGGAGGGACCGTTCTACCCCAGGTCTAAATGGCAGAATAACGGCTAGCAAGGGCCCGTTCAACAGATGTGCGGCCAGATCCTGGCCGCACCACTCCCAACGGTACTAAACTTGAACGGCCAGTCCTTAGCCGCACCTGGGAAGGCCGGCTACGGCTTTGCCGTTCAATGGTTGTGCGGTCCAGATCCGACCGCACACCCAGGCACGGCACCAGAGGATGTACGGCCAGCACCTGGCCGCACAAAGGGTTATGCCGCCAGATCCTGCCCGCACACCCCGGTGCACTGTATAACGGTCACAAACAACGGTCAAAAACCCAGGGTTGGGCGGTCGTTATGGGGCCACACTTCAGGATGTGTGGTCCCACGATAGACCGTACAAGCCCACTGCGCGCTGAGCCCAGCCACAGCGCGCCGAGCCGATGAGCGGCCAGAACAGCGTCGCACAAGGGTTGTGCGGCCACTGGTTCGACCGCACATCACTCACCGGCGCGAAAACGGCGAACCTCACGAAGGGGGAAATGGCGAGAGAAGAACCCCCAAGCCCCCCTAGCATGCTCCTACGCCCTTAAACCACAGAATCGGGGCCAAAAAAGGCGGATCAGACGAACTCACCCCGCGGCATGAACAACCCATCCCGGTGCGAAATCAACCCCTCTCGACCTCGTCTCGGGCTAAAACTCACGGGGAAGAAAGGCAAGAGGCCAGGGATCGTCACCCTACCTCCGGTTTGCGACGAGACGCGCCGATCCGAGCTCAATGCCACGAAGAACGCTGTTAGAACCTCGCCTTCCCACGCTTCTCACGCTTGCCGTACGCCCGCACGATTGCCTCGTCGTCACCCACGTCAGCGCACCATCGCACCACCGCCGTCTGCAGTCGGAATGGAGGTCATCGCGCTCGAACGGGAGAGAGAGAGAGAGAGAAAAGGGCGGCCACGGTCGTGAGAGAGGAAGGAGAAGAAAGGAAGAAGAAGAAAAGAAAAAGAAAATGGAAATTTATAGAAAATCCAAAAATTCCATAAAATACCAAAAAATGGAAAATCACGTTTCCGCGATCCTCGGATCGCACCGATCGCAACGGTACCACCCTCGCCTAGGTGAACGGCCCGGTCCACCCGCAACAAGGTTCCGAAGGATTTGTCGAAACACACACCGGAAATCGGAAAACACATATGGAAAAGCCGCGGACACACTCCGGGCCTCCGAAACAGCTCCGGATCGCGCCGATCCGAATACGAAAGATGTGCGAAATAAAATTTCAGACACAACGGAGCCGGACGCTCCAAGAAACCAAATCCGAGACCCACGAAGAAGGATCCGAAAGGTCCGGGATATTACACCTTTACCTCCCTGCGTGTAGTGGGTAATAGATTTCACTGTTGTAATTAACTTTTACCGTTGTTTACCAGGAGTTACCGTAATTGGCCGGGAACATCTTCCCCACGCCTGGAGCGTGGAGGTAAACTCGCTGCCCTCCTCGTAGGCATTGCTTTACTCGTATATTTTTGTATATGCCACTGCATGTGATAGGTTTCTAGTGTGTTGTTCTATTATCACCGCTGCGAGAGAGCGAGATTGAGTGTATCGTCCCGTGACTCGATTCGAGTTAACGTGGAAAGACCGATACTGTAATATCCCGGACCTTTCGGATCCTTCTTCGTGGGTCCCGGATCTGGTTTTCGGAGTGTCCGGCTCCGTTGTGTCCGAAATTTCGTTTCGGACATCTTTCGTGTTCGGGTCGGCGCGATCCGGAGTTGTTTCGGAGGCCCGGAGGCATTCCGCGGCTTTTCCGCGTGTGTTTTCCGATTCCCGGTGTGTGTTTCGGCTTTTCTCTTCGGACGCTCGTTGCGGGTGAACCGGGCTGTTCACACGGACACGAGTGGTACCGTTGCGATCGGTGCGTTCCGAGGATCGCGGGGGTGTGATTTCCTATTTTTTGGAATTTTACGGATTTTCCGGGTTTTTCTATAAAACCCTTTTTCTTCTCTCTCTCCCCCCACCATCTTCTTCTTCCTCCTTCCTCCTCCACCGTGTCTCCCTCCCTCTCCCTCTCTTCCTCCCGGTTGGCCACGGCGAGCTCCCCTTCGGCTGCAGACGGCGGCGGGCGACGGCGGCGACGTGGGCGGCGGCGAGGCGGTCGTGGGGGCGTGCGGCAAGCGTGGGAAGCTTAAGGAAGAACGAGGGTTTTCAAGCGTTCTTCGCGATTCGTGGACGATCCGGCGGAGCATTCGCTCCATTGAGGTAGGGTGACGTTCCCTAGCTCTTCGCCGTTCTTTTCCGTGGTTTGTAGGCCGCGGGGAGGCCGAGAGAGGCATGTTTGGGCGTTTTTGGGGTTTTTTCCATGTTTTGGGGTGAGCCGCCCGATCTATGGTTTTAGCCCATGATTCTATGTTTTGGTGGCTTAGATGCATGCTAGGGGTCCCCAGGGGTCTTCCCCCTTGTTTTCCCCCTCTCCGGTGGAGGTACGGGGGCGTGGTTGGTGTTTTTGGGGTTCTCCCGCCGTAGCGTGCTCTGGGGCAAGCGACGGTCACTCCAGTGACCGTCACATGCTTGTAACGCCCCTAGAGGGGTGCGTTACTTCCCTGGGTGTTGGCCTTTGGGGTCGAGGGCTGTAACGGTCCTGCGACTGGCCGCCGTTTGCTAGTGACGGCCCTGGGCTGGGCCGTCACATGCTTTCGACCGTTGGGTTTTGACCGTTGGGGGTCAGGCCATGTAACGCACCGAGATAGGCGCGTTACATGCGTGTAACGCACTGGGGCAGGAGCGTTACTTCCTGTTGTCCCCCATGTGGATGGGCCAAGCGACGCACTGGGCCCAGCGCGTTACTTAAAAGCGACGCGCTGGGGCAGGCGCGTCACTTCCCTTTCCATCCCGAGCGTGAGGGCCATGCGACGCGCTGGTCTAGGCGCGTCACATGCGAGTAACGCACTGAGCCCGACGCGTTGCTTGCAAGCGACGCGCCAGGGTAAGCGCGTTACTTTCCCTGTGGTTTTCGTGGGTGTGGGGTGCCATGTGACGCCCTGGCCTAGGTGCGCCGCTTCCAAGCGACGCACTAGGGTAGGCGCGTCGCTTCCCCCTACCCCCTGGCCGTGTGACGGTCCGCCTTAGACCGCTATTTCCAAGTGACGGCCCTAGAGTGGACCGCCATTTGGCAGTGACGGTCTGAGGGTAGACCGCCACTTCCTGTGTTGCCCCATGAGGGTGGCAACCTCGCTTTTCTCCGACCGTGGTCTCCGTGTGACGGGACTGGTGCGTGGGGTGATTCCCACACGTTGTCGGGCTTGGGTGTTGTTTTCCGTGACTCGAGAGTCTACTCCTTTAGCGACCCTCCACTAGTCGTAGCCCACCAGTGCGCGGTGCTGGTCTCACCTGGGAGTGGTGTACGGGCACCCACCTTTCGAGACGGTTTGTGGACCGGTTACCGTAGGCCCCTCGTCGGTAGCCAGAGTCCGGCTACGGGGGAAAACCGGTCAGAGGACCAGACCTAGTGACGCAAGGTCTGTGTGTGCACACGTGGTTGGGGGCGGTTGGACCCACGTCGACGGGCGTGACCCCAACTAGTTACTTGTTTGTGGTTACTTGTACGGTGTTTGCGCCTCGGGTAGGACCTACCATGTCAGGCGGTGCACCTGCGGTGCGGTGTAAGACGCCAGGGGACGCTACCGGCTGTGCTTCTAGTGGGTGGTACTCCTGTCGAGTACGGAGTGTCAGACTGTCAGTCGTGTGTTTCCGACCTTCGGGTTTTTGACGGTTCAACCGTTGAGTTTCAGTTTCCTCGTACCGTGGCACGTGTCTCGGTTTACGTGCCGTTAGGGTCTAGTTCTGTAGAGTACAGGGCTTTCCTTTCCGAGATACTTTTCTACCGCTAGAGTAGTGGTTTCTCGTTTTTCGAGGTAGGGTTCGAGTGATCCCTACTGAGTCTTGTTCCGAGACTCATTCCCTGCGTGTTTTCACCGTGTTTCAGGTGAGGCGCCACCTTCGGGGAGCGCGTCAGGAGCGCAGCGTGGTGCGGGTGCCCAGCGGTAGTGCCGGAGGTCAGAGTCGGGGGATGCCCCGTGTAGCTGTACTTTCCTTTCTTGTCACTGTACTAGTCGTGGACTATTGTTATTGTGTTATTTTCTGTTGTGGACCATGTAAAATGTTATTCTATTATAACTGTTTAATTTCTGCAATTATTTGTGATACTTGTGTAGTCTCCACACCATCCTTTTAACCCTTCCGAGTCTTCGGGCTCGTGGGTGGCGGTGCGAGTCTCGGGTTATCGGGCCTTCCCGGTAATCGGATTCTCGGGTCGTTACAGCTGGTATCAGAGCGCGGTTGTGGAATTACATGAGAATCATAGGTAATTGTAGTGGTCCACTAGTCCATGACGATGATGTACAGGTGACGCTGGCATTGGGCACCGCGTGTTTATTCTGACCTTGCCGTTTTTGTGTCTTCTGTCTTTTGCTTCAGGAGCGAGGATGGCGCCGAGGAGGAGTTCTCGCTCTCAGCAGGGGCAGTCGGCTGGAGGCCAGGAGATCCAGCAGGAGGTCCAGCAGAGGGACCAGGAGGAGCATAGCAGAGCACCACGGGGGGCTACCGAGGCCGAGGATGCTGCGAGAGTTCCGGGGGCCGAGGGTTTTCTCCGTGGCATGTACCATCTCATGGCTCAACAGTTCGGCAGAGAGGCCGGTGAGGGCTCGTCAGTCAGGGGTGGGCCAGGCCGAGCAGTGAGGGATTTCATGCAGTTCCATCCACCTTACTTTAACGGCCAGGCAGACCCTGATGCGGCTCGTGATTGGCTTGATGAGATGGAGCGGGTGTTCAGTTCAGCGAAGAGTGCTGCCGAGGACAGAGTGGTGTTGGCCTACAACCAGTTGCAGGGTACGGCTCGTAGGTGGTGGTCTTCCGAGTGGAAGACGTCCTTTCAGCTTCGTCCACTTGAGCAGATCGAGTGGGATGACTTTGTCAGTGCTTTCGAGCGTACGTACTGTCCAGACGTTGTTACTACGCAGCGGATGCGGGAGTTTCTGGAGCTGGTGCAGGGTGACATGTCCGTGCTGCAGTACAGGGCCCGATTTGTCGAGCTGGGTCGGTATGCACCTCATATCATGGAGCATGAGAGGGTGAGGACCACGCAGTTTGTGCAGGGCTTGAGGTTGGAGCTGAGGCACCATTTGATCGCGAATGGGGCCACTGATCTGGAGACGGCGTCTCGTGTTGCGATTTCCTTGGAGATGGATATGCAGAGGACTCGAGGACCGATCAGCCAGGGGCAGTCTGTGTCAGGTCGCAGCCAGCAGTCGGCTACCCAGCAGCAGGGTTCCTTCCAGCGTGTGTCGGGTGGTTCAGGAGTACCGGCATCGGCAGCTTCGGTGACAGGATCTGCGTCCTTCGGCTCGAAGGTCAAGAAGTTCTTGAAGAAGAGTCTCCGTAAGAAGCACAAGGATCAGGGGCAGGCTTCATCGGGCAGTGTACAGCAGCCGTTCTCTTTGCAGCGTCAGGGATCGGTGGGTGGATCGCGAGGACCTTGTCCACGGTGTAGTGGGACCCACCCAGGCAGGCAGTGCACGGCGCCGATCATCTGTTTTCGGTGTGACCAGCCAGGGCATATGGCGCGCGACTGTCCTCAGAGGCCGCTGCAGCAGCAGGTTCCCCAGCAGCAGCAGCAGCAGGGACAGTATCCGCCGCTACCCAGGTCAGCTAGTGTGGGAGGCAGGCAGAGAGCTCGTGGCCAGATCACGCACTTGACCAGGGCAGAGGCAGTAGCGTCGCAGCTCGTGGAAGGTACCGTTCAGATTTTGGGTTGTGCGGCTCGGGTTTTATTTGATTCTGGCGCGTCTCATTCGTTTATTTCGGAGGATTTCGCGTCGAGCGTCGAGGAGCCGGTGACCCAGTTGTCCTGTGATTTGGCTGTGGAGTTGCCTTCGGGTGACTTTATGGTCACTCCGTATTGCTTCGACCAGGTTCCGGTGTGGATCGATGGACGGAGTATGCCAGGCAGGTTGTATGCGTTGCAGCTTCGGGATTACGATGTGATTCTAGGCATGGATTGGCTCGAGACTCATAGAGCGGTGGTGGATTGTGGAATGAAGAGGGTCTACTTCCAGCATCCGAGCAAGAGGACCTTCTATTTCCAAGGTATCCGTTCCACCTCTTCTCGATTTCTTATCTCTGCTATTCGAGCCCGTCGATTGCTTGATTCAGGTTGCCAGGGTTTTCTCGCGTCAGTGGTTGTGTCTGACCGGATGGAGCCGAATGTCGAGGACATTGCGGTGGTGTGCGAGTTTCCCGATGTTTTTCCTGAGGAGTTGCCTGGATTACCTCCCCAGCGGGAGATCGATTTCGTGATCGAGGTTGTGCCTGGTACGGGACCTTTGGCGAAGGCTCCCTACCGTATGGCCCCCGCTGAGTTGAGGGAGTTGAGGGCGCAGTTGCAGGAGCTGTTGGCCAAGGGGTATATTCGTCCGAGCTTTTCCCCTTGGGGTGCGCCCGTGCTGTTTGTGAAGAAGAAGGACGGTAGTCTGCGGCTGTGCATTGACTATCGGCAGCTGAATGAAGTGACCGTTAAGAACAAGTATCCGTTGCCGCGGATTGATGATTTGTTCGACCAGCTGCAGTCTGCGCGAGTGTTCTCGCGGGTTGATTTGCGGTCCGGTTACTATCAGCTGAGAATTCGCGAGTCCGATGTGGAGAAGACTGCGTTCTGTACGAGGTACGGGCATTATGAGTTTCTGGTGATGCCGTTCGGGCTCACCAATGCCCCAGCAGCCTTCATGGACTTGATGCAGAGGGTGTTTCATCCGTATTTGGACCAGTTCGTGGTCATCTTCGTGGATGACATCCTTGTTTATTCGCAGTCTGCCGAGGAGCATGCGTACCATTTGGGTGTGGTGCTGCAGACGTTGCGAGATCACCAGTTGTATGCGAAGCTCAGCAAGTGCGAGTTTTGGCTCAGCGAGGTGCACTTTCTGGGGCACGTGATTTCTGGTGATGGCATTTCCGTGGATCCCGCCAAGGTCGAGGCCGTGATGCAGTGGCCGAGGCCGAGGTCGGTGACGGAGATCCGGAGTTTCTTGGGGCTTGCGGGTTATTATCGCCGGTTTATCCAGGATTTTTCCCGCATTGCGACCCCGATGACGAGGCTCACGCGGAAGGATGTGCCTTTCGTCTGGTCCGAGGAGTGTGAGCAGAGCTTTAGGGAACTGAAGAGATTGCTCACCTCGGCTCCGGTGTTGGTTTTGCCTTCTGGATCGGGAGGTTTTGTGGTGTGTACAGATGCTTCCGGCGTCGGATTGGGTGCTGTTCTGATGCAGCATGGTAGAGTGGTGGCTTATGCATCTCGGCAGCTAAAGCCCCATGAGGAGAACTACCCTACCCATGACCTTGAGTTGGCGGCAGTGATCTTCGCGTTGAAGATCTGGAGGCATTATCTGTACGGTGAGAAGTTCGAGGTGTTCACTGACCATCAGAGTTTGAGGTATGTGTTCTCGCAGAGAGATCTGAACCTCAGACAGAGGCGTTGGATGGAGTTCATGAAGGACTATGACTTCACCCTGTCTTATCAGCCGGGCAGGATGAATGTCGTCGCCGATGCCTTGAGTCGGAAGGTCGTGATCAGTGCCTTGATGTTGAGGAAGTGGAGGCTCTGGGAACAGGTGCCCGAAGTATCTTTCAGGCTCAAGATTCCCCAGGAGCCAGGGTTGGCAGTGCTTGCGAGTCTGACTGTCACTCCTGCTATCCGTCGTCAGGTGACAGAGGCTCAGCATGCGGACCCTGAGTTGCCCCGGATTTTGGCGATAGCTGATGTGGAGCTTGGCGAGGACGGTGCTGCGAGGTTTCGTGGCAGGCTGTACGTCCCAGGGGAGGAGCAGGTTCGTCGTGCGGTGTTACGCGAGGCTCATGGGAGCAGGTACACTGTGCACCCGGGTGCGACGAAGATGTATCGGAACTTGCGGAGGCAGTTCTGGTGGCCTGGCATGAAGAGAGATGTGGCCGAGTTTGTGGCCAGGTGCCTGATCTGTCAGCAAGTGAAGGCGGAGCATCAGCGACCAGGCGGTACTCTCCAGCCCTTGGATGTTCCTGCTTGGAAGTGGGACCATGTGACCACGGATTTTGTGGTGGGGTTGCCCAGAACCCCGACTGGGCAGGACAGTATTTGGTTGCTGGTGGATCGGCTGACGAAGGTGACGCGGTTGCTACCGGTCAAGGTCAGCTGGAGCGTGCCTAAGTTGGCTCGTCTTTATGTGGAGCGGATCGTTCCGTTGCATGGGGTTCCCATTTCGATCGTGTCGGATCGGGATCCGCGCTTCACTTCTGGATTCTGGAGGAGTTTCCAGCGAGCTCTTGGCACGGAGTTGGCATTTAGCTCGGCGTATCATCCACAGTCGGATGGTCAGTCTGAGAGGACCATTCAGACTTTGGAGGACATGCTGAGATCCTGCTGCCTGGAGTGGCAGGGGAGTTGGATTCATCACCTACCGTTGGTGGAGTTTGCCTATAACAACAGCTTTCATTCGAGCATCGGCATGGCTCCCTATGAGGCTCTGTATGGGCGTCCTTGTCGGACTCCACTCGATTGGTTTGAGGTGGGTGAGCGTGTTTTGACGGGACCGGAATTGGTGCAGCAATGTGTGGATGTTGTGCACCTGGTTCGTCAGAACATGTTGGCGGCCCAGAGTCGGCAGAAGAGCTATGCTGACCGTAGGCGGCAGCCCCTCGAGTTCGCCGTGGGCGATCATGTGTTCTTGAGAGTTTCTCCGATGAAGGGGGTGATGCGGTTTGGACGGCGTGGGAAGCTGAGTCCCCGCTATATTGGTCCTTTCGCGATTGTGGGGCGCATCGGTGAGGTTGCTTACCGGTTACAGTTACCCTCTGAGTTGGCGTCGGTGCATGACGTGTTCCACGTCTCTATGTTGCGGAAGTATATGCCCGATGACTCTCATGTGCTCGAGTTTTCCGTTTGGCCTGAGGTGACTCCAGATCTTTCTCTCCCAGAGTTTCCGATCCGCGTGGAGGATAGGCGAGAGCAGCGCCTGCGGAACAAGGTTATTCCCTTGGTGAAGGTCGTGTGGCAACGACACTCTGGTGGTGAGGCTTCGTGGGAACGTGAGGACGAGATGCGTCAGCAGTTCCCGTACCTGTTTGAGTGAGTCTTCCTCTTCTTTCCCCTTGGGTTGTTCTCAATTTCGAGGACGAAATTCCTTAAGGGGGGAGGGCTGTAATATCCCGGACCTTTCGGATCCTTCTTCGTGGGTCCCGGATCTGGTTTTCGGAGTGTCCGGCTCCGTTGTGTCCGAAATTTCGTTTCGGACATCTTTCGTGTTCGGGTCGGCGCGATCCGGAGTTGTTTCGGAGGCCCGGAGGCGTTCCGCGGCTTTTCCGCGTGTGTTTTCCGATTCCCGGTGTGTGTTTCGGCTTTTCTCTTCGGACGCTCGTTGCGGGTGAACCGGGCTGTTCACACGGACACGAGTGGTACCGTTGCGATCGGTGCGTTCCGAGGATCGCGGGGGTGTGATTTCCTATTTTTTGGAATTTTACGGATTTTCCGGGTTTTTCTATAAAACCCTTTTTCTTTTCTCTCTCCCCCCACCATCTTCTTCTTCCTCCTTCCTCCTCCACCGTGTCTCCCTCCCTCTCCCTCTCTTCCTCCCGGTTGGCCACGGCGAGCTCCCCTTCGGCTGCAGACGGCGGCGGGGCGACGGCGCGGCGACGTGGGCGGCGGCGAGGCGGTCGTGGGGGCGTGCGGCAAGCGTGGGAAGCTTAAGGAAGAACGAGGGTTTTCAAGCGTTCTTCGCGATTCGTGGACGATCCGGCGGAGCATTCGCTCCATTGAGGTAGGGTGACGTTCCCTAGCTCTTCGCCGTTCTTTTCCGTGGTTTGTAGGCCGCGGGGAGGCCGAGAGAGGCATGTTTGGGCGTTTTTGGGGTTTTTCCATGTTTTGGGGTGAGCCGCCCGATCTATGGTTTTAGCCCATGATTCTATGTTTTGGTGGCTTAGATGCATGCTAGGGGTCCCCAGGGGTCTTCCCCCTTGTTTTCCCCCTCTCCGGTGGAGGTACGGGGGCGTGGTTGGTGTTTTTGGGGTTCTCCCGCCGTAGCGTGCTCTGGGGCAAGCGACGGTCACTCCAGTGACCGTCACATGCTTGTAACGCCCCTAGAGGGGTGCGTTACTTCCCTGGGTGTTGGCCTTTGGGGTCGAGGGCTGTAACGGTCCTGCGACTGGCCGCCGTTTGCTAGTGACGGCCCTGGGCTGGGCCGTCACATGCTTTCGACCGTTGGGTTTTGACCGTTGGGGGTCAGGCCATGTAACGCACCGAGATAGGCGCGTTACATGCGTGTAACGCACTGGGGCAGGAGCGTTACTTCCTGTTGTCCCCCATGTGGATGGGCCAAGCGACGCACTGGGCCCAGCGCGTTACTTACAAGCGACGCGCTGGGGCAGGCGCGTCACTTCCCTTTCCATCCCGAGCGTGAGGGCCATGCGACGCGCTGGTCTAGGCGCGTCACATGCGAGTAACGCACTGAGCCCGACGCGTTGCTTGCAAGCGACGCGCCAGGGTAAGCGCGTTACTTTCCCTGTGGTTTTCGTGGGTGTGGGGTGCCATGTGACGCCCTGGCCTAGGTGCGCCGCTTCCAAGCGACGCACTAGGGTAGGCGCGTCGCTTCCCCCTACCCCCTGGCCGTGTGACGGTCCGCCTTAGACCGCTATTTCCAAGTGACGGCCCTAGAGTGGACCGCCATTTGGCAGTGACGGTCTGAGGGTAGACCGCCACTTCCTGTGTTGCCCCATGAGGGTGGCAACCTCGCTTTTCTCCGACCGTGGTCTCCGTGTGACGGGACTGGTGCGTGGGGTGATTCCCACACGTTGTCGGGCTTGGGTGTTGTTTTCCGTGACTCGAGAGTCTACTCCTTTAGCGACCCTCCACTAGTCGTAGCCCACCAGTGCGCGGTGCTGGTCTCACCTGGGAGTGGTGTACGGGCACCCACCTTTCGAGACGGTTTGTGGACCGGTTACCGTAGGCCCCTCGTCGGTAGCCAGAGTCCGGCTACGGGGGAAAACCGGTCAGAGGACCAGACCTAGTGACGCAAGGTCTGTGTGTGCACACGTGGTTGGGGGCGGTTGGACCCACGTCGACGGGCGTGACCCCAACTAGTTACTTGTTTGTGGTTACTTGTACGGTGTTTGCGCCTCGGGTAGGACCTACCATGTCAGGCGGTGCACCTGCGGTGCGGTGTAAGACGCCAGGGGACGCTACCGGCTGTGCTTCTAGTGGGTGGTACTCCTGTCGAGTACGGAGTGTCAGACTGTCAGTCGTGTGTTTCCGACCTTCGGGTTTTTGACGGTTCAACCGTTGAGTTTCAGTTTCCTCGTACCGTGGCACGTGTCTCGGTTTACGTGCCGTTAGGGTCTAGTTCTGTAGAGTACAGGGCTTTCCTTTCCGAGATACTTTTCTACCGCTAGAGTAGTGGTTTCTCGTTTTTCGAGGTAGGGTTCGAGTGATCCCTACTGAGTCTTGTTCCGAGACTCATTCCCTGCGTGTTTTCACCGTGTTTCAGGTGAGGCGCCACCTTCGGGGAGCGCGTCAGGAGCGCAGCGTGGTGCGGGTGCCCAGCGGTAGTGCCGGAGGTCAGAGCCGGGGGATGCCCCGTGTAGCTGTACTTTCCTTTCTTGTCACTGTACTAGTCGTGGACTATTGTTATTGTGTTATTTTCTGTTGTGGACCATGTAAAATGTTATTCTGTTATAACTGTTTAATTTCTGCAATTATTTGTGATACTTGTGTAGTCTCCACACCATCCTTTTAACCCTTCCGAGTCTTCGGGCTCGTGGGTGGCGGTGCGAGTCTCGGGTTATCGGGCCTTCCCGGTAATCGGATTCTCGGGTCGTTACAGATACACGAGACTCACGGCCGGTTTCTCAACCGCGCCCGGTCCCACGTCTTCTCTCGCATAGGGACGATCGCGAGCTAGAGTCCCAGGTCGCGTGTCCGTCCCGCATCAGCGTCACCGAGGACTTTTCCCTAGACAGCGTTGTGTTCACGACGGCGAGGTCGTGACCCTGTTTCCAAACCATGTGGTTTCGGCTTGGGCCCTTCTGTGAGGGTAGGCCTCCGTGACGGAGGTATCATGGTGTTTTCCTAGTTGCGTGGCTAGGGCGGTTCGCGTTCTGGTCATCTCCCGACCGTGGGATCGGGATATCAGGTTCGTGGCTTGGTTGTCCCCTGGCTAGGAGATCGGGTCGTGTTTTCTGGTACAGTAGGAGTAGCTATAGAGCCGAGGTTTTATCGGCCACCATAGTTACCGTTCCTACTATTGATGTTGTTCTTGTTTAGTGCTTTCTGTGCCGTCGTTGTTCTCAGTTGGGGTTCCGCGGGATCTCTATTGGGCCAGTGATTGGAGACTCACCCCTGCGTTTCAGGTGCGGCGTGTAATGCCCCGGGTTATGTCGATCCTTCTTCTGGGGTGCCGGATCTGTGTTTCCGGTGAATCTGGCTCCGTTGTGTCCGAAATGATGTTTCGGACATCTTTCGTGTTCGGATCGGTGCAATCCGGAGCTGTTTCGGAGGCCCGGAGAGAGTCCGCGGCTTTTCAGCGTGTGTTTTCCGATTCCCGGTGTGTGTTTCGGTAATTCCTTCGGAACCTCATTGCGGGTGAACCGGGTCGTTCAGCTGGGCATGGGTGGTACCATCGCGATCGGTGCGTTCCGAGGATCGCGAGGGTGTGATTTTCTATTTTTCGATATTTTTTAAAATTTCCAGATTTTCTATATAAACCCCATCCCTTTTTCTCTCTCCCAACCTCTCATTTCTCTCTTCTCTCCCTCTCTCTCCGGCGGTCGATGGGGTGGAGTGCGGGCGAGGTGGGGACGGCGCGGGCGAGGCACGAGCGAGGATGGATGAGGATCGAGGCGGTGGAGGCGCGGTGGAGCTCGGTTGCGGGTTCGTGGAACGGCGATGCTTCAACAACGTTTTCTTCGCGGATCGGCGAGCTCGGGGCGCGAAATCTTCGGTGGAGGTAGGGAGATGGACCCCCATCTCGTGCTCTTCCTTTCCCGCAAGTTTTTTAGGTCGTGGTGAGCCAAGCGGGTTAATTAGGGTGATTTGGGGAAAAAATCTATGTTTTAGGGCTTGTGGGCCGATCTCCCGTTTCATTACGTTTTTGGCCTATCCGAGGCCTTAGATGCATGCTAGGGGCTATTTGGGGGCTTCCCCCTTGTTTTCCCCCTCTCCCGTGGAGGTATGGGGGCGTGGCATATTTTTCGGGTCGTTTCCCGCCGTTTCACTCTCGGACGGGTGTGACGGTCCTTCCAGTGACCGTCACAGCCTGTGACGCCCCAGGGTGGGTGCGTCACAGGGCCCGTTTAGCCTTTTGGTGGTTTATGTGTGTGACGGTCCCACGATAGACTGCCACGGTGCTGTGACGCGCCTCGGTTGGATCGTCAGGGATGATCTGACCGTTGGCTTTCGGTCGTTGGTTTTGACCGTTCGGGGTCAAGGCCTGTGACGCACCAAGGCTGGCGCGTCACAGCCTTGTAACGCCTCTGTGTGGGTGCGTCAGAGCACCTTGTAACGCACCATAGTTGGTCTGTTACAGCCTGTGACGCACCGAGCGGGACGCGTCATAGTTGGTTTCATCTTGTCTTGTGACGCATCAGGGCTGGCGCGTCACAGAATGTGACGCACCAGGGCTGGCACGTCAGAGACTGTGACGCACCAGGGTAGGCGCGTCACGCACAACTTTGCACCGAGCGTCTGACGGCCCTTTGTTGGTGCGTCAGAGTGGTTGTGACGGTCGAGACTTGGACCGTTACAGACTGTGATGGTCCAAGCTTAGACCGTCAGGCTCTGTGTGGTGCCGAGATGAGTTTTCGTGTTCTCCGCGATCGTTTCACGTTGTGTCGGTCCCTAGTCGACCCGGTTGTGACTCAGTGGTCGACTTGCGGTCTTGTGAGTGCCCCAGACACCCGTGGGATTCTGTGTCCGTGTTTTGAGGGTGTCGGGAGGACCATGCTATCTCGTTTAGCGTGCCAGTGGGTTTGAAAGTCCGGGTGACTTCTTGCGTGTTAGGCTTTCGTGTTACGCTAGACCGAGTCACCGTGTATCGGTGGGGGTGCGGTGGGGTCTCCCCCGTATGCCGTGAGTTTTCCTGGAAGATGATTCCCGAGTGGGCCATGTGTTTGGCCTTGGATTGTGAGTCCAGTTATCGGCGTGGCAGCTCGTTCGTTGCCCTGGGAATCATGCTTCTGTGCTTTCCGCGTGGGCCATGCGTGTGGCCTTGGACTGCGAGTCCAGTTGTCAGCCTGGGGTTGGAGGGTTCCCGCCTTTCCCTGAGAGTGGGATTTGGTGGCAGCCTGTGAGTAGGGGTGAGCATTATTCGGGTTCAACCCGAAAACCAAACCGAACCGAACGATTTGGTTCGGTTTGGTTTGGGTTGCAATTTAAAAAATTTTGGTTTGGGTTCAAACCGAACCGTATTAAAAAATTTGGTTTGGTTTGATTTTGAAGTTCAAGAAACTGAATAAAACCAAACCGAACCGAATAACCCGAATTTAAGAATATTTTTATCAAATTAATATAAATGTATACATAACTATAAATCCGAATTTAAAAAGTCCAATTCCCGCCATTCTAATGGAGTTTCCGACTTTATGAAATATGTTTCAAATCACCTTCCATTTTACTGTAACTGAAGTTCTTAATTTTTTATATGAAAATATTATGGAGCTTGTTCTTACAAGTTACAACTTTGTATGTTATTTTTTTAATATTTACTTTATTTGGTAGAAATTCTTTTACCCTACCTTTCTCTAATATTATTTGAATCCAATCTAATTTATAAAATGGGAGATGAATATGGTTCAAATCGAACCAAACCGAACCAAACCGAATTAATTCGGTTTGGTTTGGTTTGGTTTGGTTCGGGTTGAAGTCTTAATTCGGTTCGGTTTGGTTTGAGAAAAATTCTCTTCAAACCAAACCAAATCAAACCGTGCTCACCCCTACCTGTGAGCTGCTTTGGGAACCGTGTTTTCGCGTTTCTGCGTGGCCGGGTGTGCGGCCCGTGGACTGTTAGCCCCGTTTCTTCTCCCACTGTGGTCATCGTGCGACTGTGCTGGTACGTGGGACGGTCCCCGTACTTCGTCGAGTTCGGACGTTATTTTCTGTTGACTTGAGAGTCTACTCTCTCAGTGACCCTCCACTAGTCGTAGCTTGGTTACACGCGTGTGGTCCCACCATGGAGTGGTGGAGAGGCTGTAATGCCCTGGATCCTTGGTAGGTCTTGCTGGATCTTTGTTGGATCTTTTGGATTTGTTTCAGTGAGTTTCGGTTCGCTTTTGCGGCTTCCGAGTTGAGTTTTACGATCCGTGTGAGTTTTTCTCTCGTACTAGCTACGGAACCCTACGATGAGTTTACTTATCAGTTCCTCGACTCGTGAATGCTCCAGCGACGATGTACTCTTCGAGCCGGTCGTTTCGACTATTTTTGCGTATTTTTCAGAGATAGGGCCAGAAATCAGATTTTTCAGAAATTAGGAAAATTCCTAATTTCTTTTCCTTTTTCTTTCCTTTTCCTCTCTCCTCCTTCTCATTTCGTCGCCGCCGTCTCTCTCTCCAATTTTCTCTCCTCTCAAGCTTCCTCGGCTCCGGCTGTAGACGGAGGGCCTAGGGGCACGTGTTGGGGATGCTGTGGAGCTGGCTGGGTGCACGACAGAGCGAAGATAGAGTGATTTTGGCGCGATCCCGAACGGTGGATTCAAAGCCGACGTTTGAGCTCACGGCGTGATTTTCGGCGCGGTTTAGTCCCTTCGGGGCACAATTTCTTCGATGGAGGTAGGGTGATGGATCCTCACTTCCTCCTCTCCGTTTTCCTTGCCATTGCATGACGTTTGGCACGGAAACGGCCGAGTTTGGGCTTGTTTAGCCTAAACCGTGATTTTCGGGTTTTGTAGGGTTCGCCGAAAAATGGTAACCATTTGTAGCTCAGTTAGTGTTGAACTGACCGTTGGGACGTTAGGATCCCATCCATGCTTGTTTCGTGCCGATCGGTGGTCATTCAAGGACGGTAGGAGCCCGGGAACCTCGTTGACTCTTTTAGGGTCGATTTGTTAAAATCGCCCCGATCTAGCGTTTTAACCCGTGCATGTGGGCTTTTTAGCCTCCTTATGTAGTTTTTCATCGTCGAGGGTTGTTTCCCCTGTGCTTCGGTGTGAATGGGGCGTGGAACGGGCCGATTTGGCCAACCCTCTGTTTTCCCGCCGTGACTGGTGTGGCGGTCGTTCCAGGGACCGTCACATGCCTTGACGGCCCCACGACAGACCGTCACAGCGTTTGGGCGATTTTTAGTTCTTGGTGGTTTTGAGGGTGTGACGGCCCAGGGGTGGCGCGTCACAGCCCTCTGACGCGTCCCCTGAGACGCATTACGCCTATCTTGTCGTTTAGTGCTTTGGTTAAGTCGGTTCCCCTGACGCGCCTGCCCCTATGCGTCAGGTGGGTGTAACGCGCCTGGTGTAGGCCGTTACGTTCTGTTTCACTTTGTGTTTGACCGTTGAGTCGGTCTGCCTAACGGTTGCGTCCTGATGCGTTAGGCGTATGTAACGCGCCTGTCCCAGGCCGTTACACTCTGTTTTGTGGGCTGAGATTTGGGTGGATGTGCCTGTTGGTTGTAACGGCCTTGTCCCTGCGCGTCACAGTGTTGTAACGCGTCCGGCGTGGACCATTACGTTCTGTCTGTCTGTGGTTTCAGACGTGGGTATGTTGGCCCTGACGCATTAGCTCCCGTGCGTTAGGTTGGCGTAACGCGCCTGCCCTGGTGCGTTATGTGGCCTGCACGTTTGGTTTTGGGTCTGTTGGCTCTGACGCGCCTATCTTGGTGCGTTAGGCCGCTGTAACGCGCTTGGTCTCGTGCGTTACGTGGTTCGAGTGTTGTTTTGGTTTGAGGTCTGTTGGCCCTTGATAACGCGAAAGTTCGTCGTTTAAACCATGCGTATAACAATCTTAAAACCGCACTCGCACAAAATGATCAAAAGAGAATGTAGTATTCGGACAAGCACGAGTCGAATCCACAAGGAAGAATAGATTTTTAGAGTTAAAAACTTTGGACTCCTTTGGAAAATATTTGTGATTTGATTGTTTGAAGAAAAGTGAGGAAACAAAGAATGATTCTAACACTTAATTGAAAACACCATGACTATGCGCTTATGCTATAGAAAATAATTGTATGAAGTGGAAAGAAAATATAGAAGAAAGAGATAGAGAGGGAAGAAGAGCAAGAACTAGATCAAGAGAGCAACTTTCATTAACTTAAAAGGAAGAGTACATGAAATGTAAAATAAGTTTACACTAATGGCACAATGAGATTACAATGAAGTGAAATAAAATTAAAGCAATAACAAAAAGAGGAGTCTAAGGTGTGAAGATGGTAGTAGCAATGGTGATGACGTCGTCGTCTCCTCCTCGCCGGGCCTTGGAGAGGATCACTCCGCCTTGAAAGAGATCACCGTGGGAAGAGGTGGATGAAGAAGCCGTCGCCGTCCACGTCACGAGCCTTGGAACGTCGCCCGTCTTGATGTGCACGCCGCCATGAAAGGGGAGTTGTGGAGGATAAAATGGGAGCAACCGGAGGCCTAAGGTTGGGAGAGAAAGAGGGAGAGTGAAAGATTGTTCAAAGAAAAAACTCCCCTTCTCCACCTTACCATGGGCTATTTATAGGAAAAGTTTGGTAGATAGAGGGTGGAGATTATATCAAAAGGAGATGGATGGCTAAGATTCAAATGGAATATGATGCATGGGAAAGAGTAAAAGTAGGTGGGCACCCCCTTTCTTGGACTTTAGGCACCCCATTTCCCAAGGCTCATCATGTCTCTCCTTTAATTCAAATTTTGGATGTCCTTTTCCTCCTTTCCAAACTTAAAGTTTGGATTCCTCCTTTTCAAACTTTGAATTCGAAATTTTGAACTTTCCTTTCCCTCCAATCAAAATAATTTGAATTCTTTATTTGACTTGGTCAAAATGGTGATGACCCTTTTGCCCCCAACTTCTTTTGTAATTGCCTTCGGTGTCCTACACACACATAATTACACTTTAGTCCATACAAATTACCACAATGTGCACATAAATCTCAAATGCTCATGATTATGCAATGGAGAATTAATGATCATGGCCCTCAACTTTAATTTATTATTAAATAAGATAATTGAATTAATTAATTTACGTGAAAGCTCCAATTTAAATGTGGAGTTGAGGTTAACTATGAAATATGCATAATTACCTAATTATATGCACATAAAATGGTGTTTATGCGATGTATTATCATAAGAAATGGAGACTTATCACACCCCCCAACTTGAACATTGCTAGTCCCTTAGCAATGTAAACAATTATAAAATTAGGACTAGCAAATACTCATGTGTCAGAGATCATGGCAAGAACATTATGCATAATGATTTAGACTTTGGAGTATTACAAGTTCAAGTAGAATGCATTTGGTATAAATTTCATCAGTCCATGTGTTTAGACCTTTCCTCAGGATACACTCAAAATTAAATATCTCTTTGTGTATGAGTGATATAACTTGACTAGTGACTTCCAAACAATCTAGATGAATGAGTCTTCTACCTTTCACTTAAAGATGATTTTCAATTCTGCCCACCTCGTGAATTGAGCTTCTCGAATTACAGGTAGCTTCACTCTGCCAGTTTATACTTCTTTTTTTTTATCTTTTTTTTTTGACACACGGTGCTGCACATCCCTTCGCCGTTTGACGCGAACATCAACTCTTGCCTTAGGAGAAGCAGGCCCGGTTACTAAGTTCAGGGGCATTTTCCATATATTTTTTTTTGGCAGGTAGCTTTTTCCTCACGATTATGTTCAACGAATGGGCATAATATTCATCACCACCTAAGTGTCAAGTAAAATTCCCATCATCCTAATGTTTGTCATCCACCGATCTTGTTATTGTGCAATTGTGTGCAAGTTCAATGGAATGTTCAGGTGTATTCTGAGGAAAAGGCTAAAGACATAACTGTGAACGCGTCACGTGGTGGACTGAGAGAGAGAGATCGGGTTTCTCCCTCTCTGAGTGATAACGGGTGAAAGAAATGAGGACAAACAATGAAACGCGCGCTATAGGGGATATGAAAGAATGGTGGACAAGTACACCTACAGATGACACTCTAATGGAGACAGAAAGAATTTAGACTAACCGAACTCCGGTACACGGCGGAGATAGGGGTCCGAAGACCCTCTCACGCAAACTGAACCCCTTCCCGGTAGGCGTAACCCACCGTTCCGAGAGCAGCTTTTCAGATACCGAATTCGAGTCCTAGGACTTTACGTGATAGAATTTGACAGACGGGAAGACACGTAGACTCGGAAATTGTAACGATATATCACTCCTCGAACAGTTACAAGAACAATATGAATAAAGGCACACCACCGCAGGACATTGGTCTTTACGGGGTTTTAACAGGAATATAGCAATATGAGCAGTAATTAATAGATGTACATATAGAAACCACCGCGAGACATTGGCCTTACGGGGTTTTAACAGGAAAAGCAATATAAGCAATAATTAATATATGTACATATGGGAACCACCGCAAGACATTGGCCTTACGGGGTTTTTAGTGCAATATAAACAATAAATGTATGTATATATATAAACCACCACGAGACATTGGCCTCGGCGGGGTTTTTATTATAACATAAACAATATAAATAATATATATATATATATATATATATATATATATATATATATATATATATAGAAACCACCACGAGACTGTGGCCTCTGCGGGGTTTTTAATATGACATAAAGAATATAAATAATATATATATGTGTATATAAATATATATATATATATAGAAACCACCACGAGACTGTGGCCTCTGCGGAGTTTTTAATATGACATAAAGAATATAAATAATATATATATATGTGTATATAAATATATATATATATATATATAGAAACCACCACGAGACTGTGGCCTCTGCGGGGTTTTTAATATGACATAAAGAATATAAATAATATATATATATATATATATATATATATATATATATATATATATATATATATATATATATATATATATATAAACCACCACGAGACTGTGGCCTCTGCGGGGTTTTTATTATAATATAAGTATATATGACAGGAAAGGAAAAGGGATCAAATAAACCGCCGCGAGATGTTGATCTCCGCGGGATTTTAAAACGATGATAGGGGAATGCTGAAATGAAATAGTTAGGGATTAGAGAGTAAAGTGTAAAAAATAAAATACTGAAATAGAAATGGTCGCGGGAGGTGACCCACCGCACCAGTTAGGAATTAGATATACATATAGTAAATAATAAAAACCGCCGCAGGGAATAATCCTCCGCGCGGGTGAGGCCAAAGACAGGAGGAGATAACCACTGCGGGAAGTAACTCTCCGCGGGTGTTATTAAAAAAATAAAAAAATTAATGAAGCGCGCGTTAGAAGATTGTGATCGCCAGGGACCGAGGGGTCCCAAGTGGATTGATCGCTTTCGCCTTCGACACGAGGTTATGCGGGCTCCAACTTCCTCTTCTTTCGACAGGCCGAAGAAGAGGGCTTTTTAACTGGTTACCCCTACACAAGGAACAAACAGAGAAGAAAACAACTAAATGAGAATGACGGGGGTGTTGTACCAATCCTTAGATAATAAAACGGTAAATAATATAAACGAACACGTACCTGGTTGGTGTGTTTAAAACCCCTTTGGAACTAAAAGGGTGGGAGAATGACATGATAAAATGCACAAACACAAAGACACTCACAAGCTAGGCCCTCTCGGAGAGAAAGGCATGGCACATGTTAAATGATGCATGGAACATGATTAACTGACTGATTAAAATTAAAAAGGGAGAAGAGCTTATCGGGGAAGTGCCGATGACGGGCTTTGGGGGAGCTTCAGTAACACGAGCACATCACGACCGAGGGCCTTCAAAGCGGACTTCAGAAATTGGTTAAGCCGGTCATAAGAGCACACACACACGAGCATATACATATGAATGACAAGTATATTTACATAAACATATACTTAGACATATTAAAAATATTTAACATATACGTAAATACAAACATTTATAAACATATATGTAAACTGGTCGAAATAAAAGAACGAAAATTTGAGGAAGAAGGCGAGAAAGGGAGAGAGAAAACTCTTTTTTTTATTTTATTTTTAAGACTTTGTTTTAGAAGAAAAAGGATAAGATATATATACATATGCGATATATATATATATATGATATCTATATATATATATGTATTATGTATATGTATAATATATATATAGATGATATCTATAGATATATGTGTTATGTATATGTATTATATATATATATATATATATAGGAGAAATAAAGAAAGAGAGAGGGCAAGAGAGGGTGAGAGAGAGAGCAGAGAAGAGAGAATAAAAAATAAAAAAAGAGAGAGAGAGTGAGACGGAGAGAGGCAGAGAGAACAAGAGAGAGAGGGGGGTGCGAATGAGAGAGAGGGAGTGGGGAAGGAAAAGAGAGAGAGGACGTGGGGGAGAGAGAGAAAACGTGTGGGGGGAGGATTAAAAAAATAAAAAAATAAGAGAGAGAGATCGAGAGGGTGAGAGAGAAGATTAAAAAAAATAAAAAAAATGTGGGTGAGAGGGGGAGATCGAGAAAGAGAGAGGGAGAGAGAGAGAGAGAGAGAAAGTGAGAGAGAGAGAGAGATCGGGTAAGGGGGAGAGAGATGCAGAGAGATGGGTGGAGAGAGAGAACGTGAGAGGAAGAGAGAGAGAGAGAGAGCAGAGAAAGAGAGGGAGGGAAAGAAAGACGAGAGGGAGAGAGGGGGAGTGCAGAGAGTGGGGAGGAGAGAGAGGGAGCCCGGGGGCGGCCTGCAGGAGGGAGAGAGAACGAGAGTGAGAGAGGGAGACAACCGGCGAGAGGAAGAGACGCGGCGGGGGGAAGAGAAGAAGTGGAGAAAGAGAGAGGGTGAGGTCGCCGCGGGGGGAGAGAACCGACAGGGAGAGAAGTTGCAGAGGGGGGGAGAGAGAGAAACGAGAGAGATAGAGGAAGTGGAGGGGGAAGACGACGGCGACAGCGGTCACGGTGATGCAGGAACGGCGAGGGGGGGTCTGCCGTGGGGCGCTCGAAGGGCGTGCAGGGAGGTGCCCGGCGTCACGGGGGGCCTGCGACGTCGTCGGGAGCTGCGGTGGTCGCGGACGGCGGAGTGGACGACTACGGCAGTCGTGGCGAGGAGCTTCGGGGGTCGCGGACGACGGCGAGCTCGCGGGAGCGACGCGGCGGCGACGGTGAGGCGGCCCGGACGGCGGGAGCGGGGGGTCGGTGCAACGGCGTCGGACGGGTGGCCGGTGCAGGTGGAGGTGGGCTTCACGGAGGTGGTGCTGCGGGTGGCAGTGGCGTGGTGGTGTACACGGCTTGTGTGCAGGGGCGAGGAAGACGCGGTGGAGGCGACGGGCGGAGTGCATGCACGGGGGAGGCTCGTGGCGTGGCTCCCGCGGCGGTGGCAGCGTAGGCGGTTGGTGGGGAGCCTCACGGCGGCCGGGCGGCGTGCGGACGGTGCATGCAGAGGTTGCTGCGGCTGTGGAGGTGGACGGCCGGAGCTGCGGACGGGCGTCCGGTCGGGGTGGTCACGGAGGAGCTGTGGGTGGCAGTGGCGTGGTGGTGGATGCTGCCGTGGGTTGGAGATGAGAGGAAGAAGATGGGCGGTTGGGTTAGCAGGGTGATGGTGCTGGAGACGATGGGGTTGCCGAAGTGGCCGACTGGGTGCTGGCGGGCGGTTGAGAGGGAGTGGAAAAGAGAGCTGAGGGAGCGTGAGAGATGGAGGGATGAGGGAGAGGAGAACACGATGATGAGGGGAGTGCGCATGTGTGTGCCGTGGGGGAGGGGGACGTGTGCAGTGAAGTGAGAGGGAAAGAAAGAGACGGAGAGAGGGGAGAGGTTTACGTGAGAGTGAGGGTCAGAACAGGGAGGAGGGGATTAGGAAAGAAAATAGAAATAAAGAAAAGGATGGGGAGAGAATAAGATGGGGTAGGGACTATTATTTTTATTATTATTATTTTTTTATGTTTGTTTGTTTTGTTTATTTTTGTTTATTTTTTTGCTTCTTTAGATATATATATATATTATTTATGGTTATTATATTTTTTTGCTTTTTAATAAATATATTATGTATATACTAATCACTTATATATATATTTATATTTTATGAAAACAAATTTATTAAAGAAAATCAATTATATTATTTTTAAGTAAACACAATTACACACATTTTTTGGAATTTTATTTTTTCTCTTTTTATTTATTTTTTAATTTTCTCCCTTTCAAAAAATAATGCAATTAACCACAATTACATAAATCACTCAAATAAAATAAAATGTAAGCCACTTTTGGGCGTTATGGTATAACATGGGATTTACTCGTCGTAATGTCAGAAACGGCGTGTCTACAGCTGCCCCGCCTTGGCATCCACTTTGTTGGGGAGGGACATGTAATGTAATGAAATGAAGTGTATTGGAATGAATGGAGTGGACTGAAAAGTCGATGCCAATGTGTGATGAGACACGCTTCTAACGTCATAGGATGGGAATCTTCCCCGAGTTCTACGAAGCAACCTTAAGGAAGGTTCTCCGAAATCAAAGATTGTTTGGATTGTAGACAAACTAGGAAGGACATTGTGTGCACTGGGGCACAAATAAACTAAAAGGACCAACTTCACGGCGTGGAAGTACCTGGGTCGTAAACCTCAGGTTTCACCATTGGGGAGCGGTTACCAGCCATTGTGGACGTGCTACAACCAAGGTGGGTCCGAGGGGAATTTAACAGGTGATTGGAGACAAATCCAAACAATGGTTTTATCCAGAGAAACATCCCAAGGCAACCTCGGGAAAACTCAGTACTCGACTTGGAATGGAATATCCCATATTTAAGCATTTAAGCACAGTGGCTCACACAATCAAAGTAAGTGAATGATTTTCCACAATGAACTCAAAGTCCTACATGAATGCATGCTGGGTTTAAAAGAAAAATTAAAACAAACTAAAATAGAAACTAGCCAAGGATAATATTGCTAAGCTGTGGAGAGTGGGTCAGGATACCGATCCAATGAGCTGATACTGAGCCGGGGACCGTTTATCCACGTACCGACTCATCGAACGGAACCGTCGTCCCCATTCTATCACAGCTTAACGGCCTATCCGTACGTTCTGATCTCCTCCGGGATCATCACTATTTTTGTTGAAGGGGAACTCAGATCCCAGATTCGTCCAGACCATAAGGTCCTTGGCATGCTCTAGTATCGTAAATATCATATAATACGATGCATGATAAGGGGGGACCACAATGATTGAATGATTAGGGGACAATGCGGGACATGGTGGGGCATCGGTGGGACAGTGGTACCCCACTCGATAATTAACATAACAAAACAAGATCACAACTATGCAAGCACATTATCACACACAACAGAACGAAACTGGTAACACTGTTCCTAGATTCCTTTCCTCACTATAAGTATCGCCCGTTTGGCCTTAAGAAAATGCATTCAAGGGCGAGCTAAGGAAGTTGAAGCTCAGGAGGAGATCAAAGTTCGAGATGGAAGGCGAGTCTTCCAATCCCGTGAAGAAAAGCAAGCCCAACAACGAGTGCAAGCGGCTTACTGACTTCGAGGGGCATCTTAGCGGGAGAATCCAATCTCGAATGGTGAGTTAATATTTCTCCTTTTGTGTTTCTGCAAGACCTTCTACGCTCATTTTCGTCTTCTCCACTTTTCTATTTTCAGCCGTATCCTCTCTTTTCTGGCCCGAGGAAGTTTTCAAGGTTGCCATGGCTGTCGAAACTCACTTTGAACATCTCAATCAGTATGAGGGCCATCATCAGAAAGTGGCATCTCCAAAAGCTCGTAACTCATGCCAAGCATTACAACGAGATTCACATGGATTGGGTGGCTATGGGTGCACTGGTAGAGCTTTGGCACCCTCAAACGCACACGTTTATTTTCCCCACTTTCGAGGCAACTATTCTTCTCGAAGAAGCAGAACTTCTACTTGGCGTGAAGAAATTCCAGAGAAATGGCAAGGTAAAGGTTATGCGCATGCTAAGAAGGGTGACTTCCGAGGAGGTGCTCAGAAGCTTCATGCCGTCCGAAGCCATCAAGGACATCCAGACTCAGAAGGGAATCCATCTGCAAAAACTTGCAGATTGGGTCATAAATGCTCTTGAAAGGTTGACAAGTTATGATGACCGCATTGAAGGGCTCATGAAGGGATTCACCATCTGCTTAGCGGGTGCTCTCCTATTCCCTTATACTGACAACATAGTGGAGGAAGATCAACTAAGCGCCATCTGTGAAATTTGGGAAGGAAAGAGAGTGGGACCTGCCATCCTTGCTTATCTCTATAGCGGACTCACGGCTTCCAGTATGGGTAAGCCTCCTTTTGGTTGCGCACTCCTTTTGAATTGCTGGACTGACTTGCATTTCAAATTTAACCATCGTGAGGGAATGTCGTCTACTTCAAGACTCTTCCAACAAAGCCCGCTTCACCATATGGTCAATGTGTTAGGCTCTAGTGGTAGTATAGCAAATCGCGTTCCCTGGCTGAAGAAACGTGAAGACTGGCGGGCTCACTTCAGTACCTTTGAAGAGCATATGTTCACTCGTGCACCGACATGCTTACTCCCATATGAGCTTCTCACGAGGTCTTCTCTTAACATGGAGCTCCAACTTGTTGGTGTTGGGTTTCGATCAGAATAGCAGCGGAAACAACGAAACCCTAAAGATGCATATCGTTGCTGGCGATCAAAATAGAATAGAATAAAACCGGATCGAATCCCGACGAAGGTAGAACGATTCTATACCTTTGCGGGATTGATTAAATCCCAAATGCCCGAAGACGATCGAGCGAAGGCACGTCGGGTCGTGAGCCGTCCAAGTGTCCGGCCTCTAGACGTATCCACACGAACGGTCGGAGGAGACGGGATTCCCCGTGCAATCTCCACTTGACGCCCGCTTCTCGTCGTCACCATCCACCGATCTTCACCGGGATGGAGAGGGGGGCGCAAATCCCAAGGGAGAGGGAGAGGGAGGAGGACGGCCAACAGAAAAACCCTAATTAGCTTGGGATTAGGGTTTCCAACAGGATGATTTATAGACTCCGGCGGTTTTTCACAAAAACCCAGACAACGTCTATAAATCCCGTCCTCTACCGTCTGATAAACCATTCTTATGTGTGTGACCCTCTAGGCCCATTAGTCCATTTGGTTTCTTAGCCCATTGAGTTAAGAACCATTCACAACTCAATTTCAATATAACCCGTTAACTCTTAACGAGGTTAATTGGCTTTCCGATCACGAATGGCACCAAGCAATACCTCGTGATCCCAAATGACTATGGGAGGGATGCAACCCAACATGACCTTTCCGTCATCAGATTCCACACAGCTATAGACCCTCGTTCATACAATACTCCAATCAGAGTAAGGGCATGGTCAAACTGTCAAGCCCTAAACCACACTGATCTAACGGACCTTCGTACTTACCAGTATAGCTCACTAGAAAACCCCTTTTCTCAGTGAAGCCACATACCCTGGCCAGGGATTTCTAAGTACGTGTCCATAGAGTATTCTCTCTTCTAATACATGTGGAGAGTGAACGATCCCTTGTTGCCTACTTAAGTTTTTCCACATGAATCCCACTGAGTCCGAATAGTTAACTATGAAGAACCACAACACTTAGGTTCATAAGTCAACAATCAAACGCTCAGCGGAATTTATGCAAAACACTTTAGTGACTCAGGTCTAAGATCCAACTGTGTTACTGATACAATAGAACCTCCTGATTGACAGTCAACATGATTACCATTCAGGTGTTCTAGCACGGGTCAGTTCAGTGGACTCATTCAGTAATGAGCACCTGCATGTGTGCCTAGGTGTCTCCACACCAGTGGTTATGAGATCAACCACCCTCATCTCATAAGTAAACAACACGTGCACTGGTCTATCCGGATCTTCAAAGTCCCTCTTCGAAGATCCTACGACCAGGAACATTTAGAATATGAACATCTAGATGTCTGATCTCATTATCATGATCTCATCATGATCCAGACATCATAGCCCACATTCAGGGACTTCATCATATTATAAATATGCTCAGAATAACGTGCTAATAATATAATGAAGAAAATGCCATTTTTCATTGAATAAGATTGTACAATATATGTCCCATCACATCACATGTGATTGGCTTAAAGGGCATACATTACTATCAATCTCCCACTTGCACTTAAAACCAATCACCCACATGCTTGATCCCCATCAGCCTTAGGTGACGCTCAAACACATTTAGAGATAAAGGCTTGGTAAGTGGATCTGCAATATTATCAGCTGAAGATACTCTATCTATGATCACATCTCCTCTAGCTATAATTTCTCTGATCAAGTGATAACGCCGCAGAATGTGCTTAGACTTCTGATGAGACCTCGGCTCTTTTGCTTGTGCAATTGCCCCATTGTTGTCACAAAACAAGGGGACTGGATCAGAGATACTTGGGACAACTCCCAACTGGCCGATGAACTTCTTCATCCAAACCGCCTCCTTTGAAGCTTCGGCAGCAGCAATGTACTCAGCTTCAGTAGTTGAATCAGCAGTGGTTTCTTGTTTGGAACTCTTCCAACTCACTGCTCCACCATTGAGAGTAAAGATAAACCCAGAGGTTGATTTGCTGTCATCTTTGTCCGACTGGAAACTAGAGTCAGTGTACCCTCTTAGTTTCAAGTCTTCACCTCCATAGACCAGAAATAAATCCTTAGTCCTTCTTAAGTACTTAAGGATGCATTTCACAGCTATCCAGTGTTGCTCACCTGGATCTGCCTGATACCTGCTCGTAACACTTAGAGCATAGGCTATATCAGGTCTGGTACATAACATCGCATACATGATAGATCCTATGGCAGAAGCATAGGGAACTCTACTCATGTATTCTCTCTCCTTTGGAGTTTTAGGGGACATCTCCTTGGAGAGATAGACTCCATGTCTAACTGGTATTAGACCTCTCTTGGAGTCCTCCATGCCAAACCTTTTGACAATGGTGTCAATGTACATAGATTGGGATAAGCCTAGCATCCTCATTGATCTATCTCTATAGATCCGGATCCCCAATATGTAGGATGCATTTCCCAAATCTTTCATAGAGAAATGTTTTGACAGCCAGGCTTTGACTGATGATAACATACCTACATCATTCCCAATGAGTAGTATGTCATCTACATACAGTACCAAGAACGTAATTGCACTCCCACTGATCTTCTTATATACACATGGCTCATCTTCGTTCTTAACGAAGTCACAAGATTTGATTGCCTCATCAAATCTTATGTTCCAACTGCGGGATGCTTGTTTGAGTCCATAAATGGATCTCAAAAGCCTGCATACTCTGTTTGGATATTCTTTGGATATGAATCCCTCAGGCTGTGTCATGTACACTTCTTCCTCAAGTCTTCCATTGAGGAATGCCGTTTTCACATCCATTTGCCAAATTTCATAATCATAGTATGCAGCAATGGCAAGTAATATCCTGATGGATTTCAGCATGGCTACAGGAGAGAAGGTTTCGTCATAGTCAACACCTTGTCTTTGACGATAACCTTTCGCTACAAGCCTTGCTTTAAAGGTATCAACCTTTCCATCTGCTCCAATCTTTCTTTTAAAGATCCATTTACATCCAATAGGTACAATACCTTCTGGTGGATCTACCAAGTTCCAAACTTGGTTGGAGTACATGGAATCCATTTCTGATATCATGGCCTCTTGCCAATTCCCAGAGTCAATGACACTCATTGCCTCCTCGTAGGTCTTAGGATCATCATCCTCATTATGTGATACCTTACCAGTAATATGTCCCACATATCTATCTGGCTGAATAGGTATCCGCCCAGACCTACGAACAGTTTGTGAACCTGATTGCTCTGGAACCTGAGAAGGCACACTGATGGGTTGTGGCTCTAGAACTTCTTCCAGTTCTACCATGCTCCCACTGTTTCCTTCAAGGATATACTCTTCCTCAAGGAACACAGCATGTTTAGCGACAAACACTCTTTGATCGCTAGGCTGGTAGAAGTAATATCCATAAGTTTCCTTAGGATATCCCACAAACCTACACTTCTCAGTTCTTGATTCCAGTTTATCTGAGTCATGTTTCTTAACATGGGCAGGGCAACCCCAAACCTTAACAGATTTAAGATTTGGTTTCTTTTCTTTCCATATCTCATATGGAGTGGAGTCAACTGACTTCGATGGTACTTTATTTAATAAGTGCGCAGCAGTCTCTAAGGCATAGCCCCAGAGAGATAAGGGTAAACCGGCAAAACACATCATGGATCGCACCATATCTAATAGAGTGCGATTCCTCCTTTCTGCTACACCATTCAACTGAGGTGTATAAGGAGGTGTCCATTGTGACAATATTCCATTGTCCTTCAAATATTGTGTGAACTCTGTACTCAAATATTCACCTCCCCGATCTGATCGAAGAGTTTTAATATTCTTTCCAGTTTGTTTCTCTACTTCATTTCTGAATTCAACGAATTTCTCAAAAGCTTCAGATTTGTACTTCATTAAGTACACATATCCGTACCTTGAGAAATCATCAGTGAATGTAATGAAGTATGAATATCCTCCTTTGGCATGTGTGGACATAGGTCCACACACATCAGAGTGTATGAGTTCTAATAACTCATTCGCTCTAACTCCATGTCCACTAAATGGAGATTTGGTCATTTTACCCATGAGACAAGATTCACAAGTTGTGTATGATTCATAATCAAATGGATCAATATATCCATTCTTACACAATTTCTTTAATCTTTCTTCATTAATATGACCAAGTTTGCAGTGCCAAAGGTAGGCTTGATTCACATTGCCCCTCTTTCTTTTAAGAGGTGCTTCCACACACATCACAGGAGATACCATATCTAAAACATATAAACCATTCATTAGGCTCCCACTGGCAAACAATTTACCATCTAATAATAAAGAGCATCCATTGTTTCCAAAGCTTACAACAAATCCAGATTTAATTAAGCACGAAATGGAAATAATGTTCTTTATTATGGAAGGAACATAATAACAGTCCACAAGCTCTAGTGTAGCTCCTGTAGGCATCTGGAGGTTCACCTTCCCGACTGCGAGTGCAGCAACTTTTGCTCCATTTCCCAATCGCAAGTCAACCTCTCCTTTGTTCAGTCGCCTACTGCTTGTCAGCACCTGCAAATCATTGCAGATATGAGATGCACATCCAGTATCTAATACCCATGACGTGGATCTAAAAGACAAGTTTAGGTCAACTATCATGAACACACCTGAAGCTTCTCCAAGCTTCTGTTTTGCCTTCTCTGCAAGATATAACTTGCAGTTCCTCTTCCAGTGGCCATCCTTATGGCAGTGGAAGCATTGGCCCTTATCTTTCTTAGCCTCTTCCTTCTTAGCTGCCTTCCCCTGCTTATCCTGTTTCTTCTTCTTATTTTTCTTAAAAACAGTCTGATTCTTTCTTTTCTTGTTGGTCTTACCAACAAGCAGCACAGAAGATTTTCCATTATTCATTGTCCCCTCAGCAGTCTTCAACATGTTAAGAAGCTCTGCAAGAGAGCATTCAATCTTATTCATGTTGAAGTTCACTATGAACTGGGAGAATGAATTTGGGAGGGACTGAAGAATTAGGTCAATGCATAAATCTTTATTCATCTCAAAGCCTAATTCTTTCAGCCTCTCAATCCACTCAATCATTTTGAGAACATGAGTCTGTACTGATGTTCCCTCAGACATCTTGGCCCCGAACAGATTCTTAGATATCTCATATCTTTCTGTTCTACTTTGAGCTCCAAAAAGCTCTTCTAGATGGAAAAGCATGGATCTAGCATCCATCTTTTCATGCTGCCTCTGCAACTCATTAGTCATAGAGGCCAGCATGTAACACTGGGCCAGAGTGGCATCATCTTTATGCTTTTCATAAAGAATCATTTCGGCCTCATCGGCGCCCTCAGCAGGAACAGGGGGAACAGGCTGCTCAAGGACATAAGCTATCTTTTCAGCAGTGAGAACAATTCTCAGATTCCTGAGCCAATCGACATAGTTAGGACCAGTCAGCCTGTTGGCATCCAGTATGCCTCTCAATGGATGATTCGCCATTTCGGTCTACAAGAGGAAATGAAACAAAATAAGAATAATATTGCAGACACTCATGATATTTAATTAAGATATGGACTTTATCCTAATTAATACTCCCACTAATTTTCGACGAATTTGCATAACCCCTTATATGCAAATACGGGACACTGCGATTGTGTCCTAGTGGGTACTAAGATCCCATTAACATTATGGAAGTAGTCTTGTGGCAGCACAACAAACTACCCCATACTTAATGGGTAGGCAACTCTTGCCAATTACAACTCCTTGTAATTCCCAGTAATTTAGCCTCCAAACACATTGAGATCTTGTGGTAGCACAACAAATCACATGTGTTGGTTAGGTCAACCCGTTGTTACGTTATGGGAATGGGTTTATGACATAACTCTTGTGGTAGCACAACAAAGTCATGCCAGCCCCCATCCCAAGGTGTGGTCTAAACCTTAGCCTAAAGTCTCCGTCCCCTTGCTGTGATAGTCTTGTGGTAGCACAACAAACCACCACAGTCTAAGAACGGCTCACTTTAGACTATAACAACGGAAGGCTACGTGAATCATTCTTAATGTTTCACGTTTATCAACCTAATTTTAATAATAGGGGATTTGTTAAATTTTGTCTCATCAATAAGTGTGCTACATATATAAGATAAGTTGGAGTATCATAAATATACCCTAAATTATCTATATATATATATAGAGTAGCACATCCACATATATCGCATATATGCCTACGCACTGATGGATGATCATGGACTTTCAACCTAGCAACATTACCAGAGCCAGTTGGTAATGTAAATCCTAATATGGTGAAGAAGATACAACATCGAGCAACAAAAGCTCCCAATGATGCGAAGAACCTCCAGGGTCCACCGGTGTAAATCTCCTCCACAGTCTTCATTTGATCCGCTTCTCATTATTACAAGCATATATGAAATTGGGCTCGCAGGCCCACAAATATACATCAGATAATAATAAGAAACCTTGACATAGTCAAGGGGAGTACAATACAAAAAAAGGGAGATAGAATGTACATGCCCGGATTAAATGAGAGAGAGAGGGAGGCACGTAGGCCCCAAAAATTACACCATTCACCATAAAGGAAAAAACATCGCATGCAAGCTAAGTCCATGACCATCCATCCACACACATGACCATCACAGGCATCAAACAGGTAATTATCATATAATTACAGCGGGATATAATATAGATTTCAAAATAATATTAATTAGTTTTGAAATCGCGCATAATAATATGTTAACTAAACAATTTAGCCAAAACATGCTAACACACAAGTCTAAACAACTTTAGACAACGGACTTCACCATTCACTGCATGGGCTCAATGCTAATTATCAGTTAATTAACCTCATAAGAATCACATTCTTATAGTAATTAACACTAATTAATTAAATAATGACAAATACTTAAAACCATTTTAAGTATTCCATTATTTACTTAATCATGGGCCAAATAATAAAAATAAGTTAATAGATTGCTAAAACAATTTTAGGATCCATTAAAATATTTTTCAGAATTTTTCCGAAATTTTTTCTGAAATTTTATGCATTTTAAACGGTTTAAAATGAATAAAAAATCAAAAAAAAAATAATATGGGGGGGTTCGGGCGCGGATCCGGGCGCGGATCCGGGCGCGGGCCGGTCCGGGCGCGGATCCGGCGCGGATCCGGGCGCGGCCCGGATCCGCCCGGGGAAGACCCGCGGGGGTCGTCTCCCCCGCCCGAACGCGGAAGGGGAAGGGGGGCCAGGGTAAAAACCCTAACCCCCGGTGCTCGCCGCAGGCGGGCCGACCCCCGCCGCCTGCCACCGCGGACGACCCCTGGGGTCCCGCCCGGATGTCCGCCGGCCACCGCCCCCTTCGCCGTCGCCGGAGAAGAGGGCTGCGAAGAACACGCCGGCGCCCGAAGAGCTCGCCGCGAACTTCGCCGGAGCCGCTGCCAACGGCCGCCGCGCACCCCGGGACGCCATGGGATCCCATGGGGATCGACCAGCAACAATTGCCAGCCCCCATGGATCTCAAACATCGGAGATTCGAGGCCAAAACCGGTCCTAACCATCCTGTGCGAACCCCGGTCGCGGCCGGGCAGGCGAGCCCGATTCGCCCTCATCAAGGGGTCAAACAACGCAATATTATGTGCGTTTTGATCCTCTGAGCATCAGCAACAATGCCATGGGATCATTTGACTACAAAACCTTCGAATCGGGACCCAACCGAACACCCCAATATTGAGCCGAATGCATGAACGTGAAGAACATAAATAATATAAAAATCCGATTTTGATCGGGCCAGCAACCTGGCTCTGATACCACTGTTGGGTTTCGATCAGAATAGCAGCGGAAACAACGAAACCCTAAAGATGCATATCGTTGCTGGCGATCAAAATAGAATAGAATAAAACCGGATCGAATCCCGACGAAGGTAGAACGATTCTATACCTTTGCGGGATTGATTAAATCCCAAATGCCCGAAGACGATCGAGCGAAGGCACGTCGGGTCGTGAGCCGTCCAAGTGTCCGGCCTCTAGACGTATCCACACGAACGGTCGGAGGAGACGGGATTCCCCGTGCAATCTCCACTTGACGCCCGCTTCTCGTCGTCACCATCCACCGATCTTCACCGGGATGGAGAGGGGGGCGCAAATCCCAAGGGAGAGGGAGAGGGAGGAGGACGGCCAACAGAAAAACCCTAATTAGCTTGGGATTAGGGTTTCCAACAGGATGATTTATAGACTCCGGCGGTTTTTCACAAAAACCCAGACAACGTCTATAAATCCCGTCCTCTACCGTCTGATAAACCATTCTTATGTGTGTGACCCTCTAGGCCCATTAGTCCATTTGGTTTCTTAGCCCATTGAGTTAAGAACCATTCACAACTCAATTTCAATATAACCCGTTAACTCTTAACGAGGTTAATTGGCTTTCCGATCACGAATGGCACCAAGCAATACCTCGTGATCCCAAATGACTATGGGAGGGATGCAACCCAACAGGACCTTTCCGTCATCAGATTCCACACAGCTATAGACCCTCGTTCATACAATACTCCAATCAGAGTAAGGGCATGGTCAAACTGTCAAGCCCTAAACCACACTGATCTAACGGACCTTCGTACTTACCAGTATAGCTCACTAGAAAACCCCTTTTCTCAGTGAAGCCACATACCCTGGCCAGGGATTTCTAAGTACGTGTCCATAGAGTATTCTCTCTTCTAATACATGTGGAGAGTGAACGATCCCTTGTTGCCTACTTAAGTTTTTCCACATGAATCCCACTGAGTCCGAATAGTTAACTATGAAGAACCACAACACTTAGGTTCATAAGTCAACAATCAAACGCTCAGCGGAATTTATGCAAAACACTTTAGTGACTCAGGTCTAAGATCCAACTGTGTTACTGATACAATAGAACCTCCTGATTGACAGTCAACATGATTACCATTCAGGTGTTCTAGCACGGGTCAGTTCAGTGGACTCATTCAGTAATGAGCACCTGCATGTGTGCCTAGGTGTCTCCACACCAGTGGTTATGAGATCAACCACCCTCATCTCATAAGTAAACAACACGTGCACTGGTCTATCCGGATCTTCAAAGTCCCTCTTCGAAGATCCTACGACCAGGAACATTTAGAATATGAACATCTAGATGTCTGATCTCATTATCATGATCTCATCATGATCCAGACATCATAGCCCACATTCAGGGACTTCATCATATTATAAATATGCTCAGAATAACGTGCTAATAATATAATGAAGAAAATGCCATTTTTCATTGAATAAGATTGTACAATATATGTCCCATCACATCACATGTGATTGGCTTAAAGGGCATACATTACTATCAGTTGGCACGTCTGAATTCATCCTTTACAACACGCACCGGTGTCATACTCAGATGGGCCTCCCTCGCCATTCATTCCCACCGCTATCCGAGCTTCCTTTAATCAGGAAAAGGGAGCTGGGCACAGGGGGTGACGCAAGAAATGTGAAGACAATCAAAGCGTCATGGAAGGCCAGCATTACACTGAGGGCAACAGAGTCTGTGAGTGAGGACGAAGAACTGCTGAAAGCTTATGTAATCGAGTTGGAGAAATTGAGGCCTGAGATGCCCAAACCATAATGTATCTTTCCTTGGAATAAATATGGAAGCTTTAATACCATCTACATCCTTACTCTCTACTGTTTTTTTTCTTCTTTTTTTTTATTCCCTTTTTTTCGCTTTTTTCTTATTTTTGGCACAAACATCTGCAATAGCCAGTGCTAGGTGATAGCCAACCATTCCGGACAAAGCCAAAAAAATCAAGGTAACTAGCATGAGGAGTTGCCCTGTGATGCCCGGGAGCTGAAGATTTCTCTCCGAATGGCTGAGAGAGATAAGGCAAGAGATAAGAGAGAGAGAAAATGTAAAAATAGAGCAGCACAAGAGACGCAGGAGATGGAGCTCTGAGAGAAAGAGCATCCAGACATGGCTCGCTCTGCAGATGGAAGGGGATTAGAGCTCGCAACAGAGGAGCTCCTGGAGTTGGTAGCATCTTCATCGGCAGAGCATAGGGTAGCTCAGCTAGCGGCCTCGACTTCAAGAGCTTCGCGGCCATCAGGGTCGCGAGAGAGACAGGAGGACGGCGAGGAGCACTGCCGAAGAGCAGGTGGGAACACATGGCGCGACAAGGCGATTGCTACGTCACGGAATTATAAAAGGCCTCCAAGGGACTTCTTGCCTTGAGAGAGAGAATAGAAACGACCAGGAGGGTGGTGAGGGTTAGTGAGTGGCTTGTTCACTCACTCCCTTTCTCATGATGGGCACAAAACCTTATATAGATGTATGAGTGAAATAGCTTGGTTTGAACACGACTGGTTCGCCCTGGATATGTTCCTTCTGCTCTACGCCTCTTCTCCAACACATGGGTTCTCGCGCAGTATGCTCGACGAGATGTCTCCTTAAAACACGGGGCGGTGACTCACCATAGCCATGATTTTCAAAGGGGATCAGCCACGGATTTCAACAATATCGGCCTGTGGTGCTCTTTTCCCACGTGAATGTCCCTCGTTTCCCTATTTGCGCTAAAAGTAGTCGCAATAGGACAAGGGACACGCGGAATCTTTGGACCGAATAGGGGTGGCGGGTCAACAATCACAGCTCTGCTCCATTCACTTCACATGGCAAAGTGGCACGCGAGTGTGCCGTGGCCATGACTTTCAAAGGAATCTACCACCAATTTCAACAACGTCGGTCCCTGGTCCTATTTTCCCGTATAAATGTCCCCCACTTTCTTCTTTGCGCTAGCAATAGTCGCAACGGGACAATAAACATGGGGAATCTTTAGACCGCATGGGGAGGACAAGTCAACAAATCACGCCTCCAAATTGATCACTCCAGATGGCAGAGTGACATGCGAGAGTAAAGAGAGGGTGACTTGTCGTGAAGGATGTTGCTGGGGTGATGGTGATAGATCCAGATCACCTTCTTTCCAATCCTATAAATATCTCCCCTTTCGCTCGACTTGGAAACACCGAAGTCCAGAGAGCAGACTTGAGGAGTGCAAATTTGTAAGGAAGGGAGGTTGCGAGTGTTGCTCATTTTTTCAGGATGGAGGGTGAATCCAGCTTTAGAGCAGAAGGTGAGTCTTCCCGCTCCTCGAAGAGGAGCAGATCAGGTAGCAGTTCCAGGAGACTCTCAGAAGTCGAAGGACAACTGAGTGAGAGGACCCGATCACAGCTTGTAAGTGGCTTCTTTGGTTTCCTTCCTTCATCCTTTTCTTCTCCTTTCTTGCTTAGCAATGCTCCCCTTTCTCACTTCTTGTGGATGTGCAGGGCATGATGCGATCGCACATCTCGTGGGAGCTGGTAGTGGCAGCATATCGAGGTCTCCCGGGCTTCCAAAAGGCCAGGCTAGACGTGATGGGGTTCGGTGCCTTCCTCCGAATCGAGCCGATAAAGCTCGACATTGCCCTGATCCAAGCATTACATGAAAGATGGGATCCGGCGAGTCGGGCATTCCTGATGCCTTGGGGGCACATGGTGCCCAGTTTGGAAGATATGGTCCGCATTACGGGCCTCAAAGTGGATGGAGAGGCAGTGACCGGCGTCACTTATGCGGATTACCGAGAAGGTGCCCAGAAACTGTTAGGACTGGAACTCGATGGACGGAAGAACAGGTCAGTAGCCAAGACATCGATCATGGAGGTGTTAGGGCTTACTGACATCCGTCCACAGGATGACGAGTCCTTGGAGGAATTTATGGAAAGGGCAGAAAGAGGTGCCCGTGCTGTATACTGTGCAGATGCCAGCAACTGGGAAAGGACCAACATGGACCTGAGGAGGTTCCTCCTCTTTCTGCTGGGTAGGCTGCTACTGGGCTCCAAGGGAGACAACATACACTGCCGCTTCCTGGAGCTACTCGTAGATTTAGAGAGAGTAGGACAGTACGCCTGGGGAGCTGCCGTGCTGGCACATCTATTTACAGGTCTGTCGCAAAGGACAGGCCGAGAGGTGACAATAAATGGGTTTACGCCCTTCATCCAGGTAAAAGATTATTTTTTTGTGATTTTTGTTTTATGCTTTTTTTTTGTATTTGTCGATGCCAATGACACAAGATGGTGTAGCTGTGGAGCTACTATTATATTCCAATGGGGAGACCTCGACACTGTCAGCCAGTGACGATCCCGTTGGCTAGGCGGTGGCAACCCATCATGAGTACAACACCATTATCCTACCAGCTGATGGTATCGAGACGGGAGCTGCAAGAGTTCCCTGCAGCGATGGTAGGATACCCTTTTCTATTTTTTTTTTATTTTGTCCATTTTTTATATTTTTGAGTAATTAAGAAGATATGTACAACCAACAAGGTGAACTGGAAGCCTTACTTGAACATGGTCGATGCCAACCAGCCATGGGTAATTGGAAGCCGTGCCCGATTCGGACGGGACCTCTAGCTTCATTGCTTGAATGAAATTGAGCCCCTAAGGCTGCGATTAGCCATGAGGACTCTCGGGCTTGCCCAGGAATGGGTGGATATAACCTCCTCACCCAGCGTCGGGAAGAAGACGCGTGGGCCGGCAACCTGCGTTGATTGGAGGGTGCGCTTCCCCGAACAGTATGAAGACTGGCAGCGGGGTGGCACGCTCCTGGAGTCACAAGCGCAAGACAGTGAAGATTACCTACGGCTCTATAGGGCAATGTATGCGGAGAGGCTCCAGCTTGGAGGGCTTATAGAGGTAAAGTAAAACACCATTTTTTGGTCTTTTATAATTTCCATTTTTTTTTATTTTTATTTGTGAACTCAAGAGCCATGGCTGTAGGATGCTCGTGACACCATAATAACGAACTTACGAGCTCGTTTGGCGGACACGGAGCAAGAGTTAACTGATACCCGAGCGGCTCTGGGTTCATCAGTAAGTGTATATATACATACTCCTGGCATGATTTGGAATTCATCGCGTTAACCATTTATCTGTCACCTCTCGTATGTGTACGCAGCGTGCCCAGCTCGATGTAGTTTCATCGGCAATGGGGGCGGACGGCGTTTCTTCCAGTATATGGATTCCCACTTCAGAGTTAGATTCACTACACGAGCAACTTGCTCATGCCACACAGCGGGCTGCGGAAGCAGAAGGGATGCTTTCTGTACAGGTGAGAGCCTCACCATTTAAAATCCCTTGTTCAAGCGTTACCAGAAGCCTGAGATGAAACGTCTGGCAGGAGAAAGAAACGGAGGAGGCACTCGCACATGCCGCCCAGAAGGAAGCTAGAATAGCCGAGCTAGAAGAGGAACTGCAGCGTCGTCCAGGTGATGACTTTTCTAGGGACGCTATAGAGCTGAGGATCACCCTTCAGTTGGAGAGCGAAGACAGAGCGAGAGAACGTGCTGAGAGGGAAAAGGCCAAGGAAAGAGAGAAGGCCAAGAAGTCGGCCGAGAAAGAGGAGAAGAGGGCCCTGGAGGCCCAATTATTTGAATTAAAGACCAGTCTCGGCCTCGCCGAGCAGTGGCTAAAGGACGGTGAGGAACGCTACCGAAGAGCACGAGAGCGTGGCTTTCGTGTCAGCAGCTTCTTTGGTGCCCCCGCAGATCGGCGCCGGGGAGTAGAGATAGAAAGAGACCCACAAAGCGGTAGAAGGACCGCATTCCATGATTGGATAGCCCCCTCAAGAGTGTCTCGTCCGGAGGGTGGCGGGACAAGTAATGTGGAGAGAGAAAGTGAAACCTGATGTAATCTCTTTGTTGTTTATGTTTATTTTGAACAGGTTTGAAATGAAGTGTTTTGTGTTTGATTCTCTGCTTCTTTCTGAGCTCTCGAATCCTTGCACACACCTAAGCAAACAAGTCAGTATTTCTGCTCTGACTTGCCCCTTGCTCAATGAGCAAATGTGGTTTTGAATTATCCTTGATAACGAGTCAAGGGGCAAGCCCTTATTAACAAAGGCACTGATAAAAGATGATGATGAATGCGACAGACAAGCACACGGATGCAAACGAGAATTTAAAATGAATGCTGTATACAAATGCGATCATGCAAAGATGTGATCTTTGTTTTTTTGTAGGTGTATATTAATTTTTTTGTGTTTTGTTGTTTGTTTACTATTATTTTTGGTCTTTTACATTTCCATTTTTTTGTGCATATACATTTTTCTCCCCCTTTTTTTGGATTTTTGATTTTGTCATTTTTTTTGTTTATTTTTGACTTATTTATTATTTTTTTGTTTTTTACTAATGCATGATGACCAACCCATATAACATGTAAGTCGCACGAGAACGAGGGTTTCTTGGTAACCTCCCAGGTATCCTAAGTGCACATCTAGGTTGATTTGGGCCTCTAGACTCCTCGAATGATAATCCCGCCGGCTAAGACTTATCCTGATGACAATACCGTCATGCCATGCTTAGGCTCCCAGTTGCTTCCGACCACAGGGATTCACCCAAAAAGTGTTCAAAGTAAATGATTTGCCCGACCCGGGTCTATTTCCTCACAACTCTAGATGGTATGTAATGGAACACCCTGGAACCCAAATGACCAACCGCGCGACGCTGACCCGGAATCAGACGCCGTCGCACCTATAGGTGACGCGCTTGCATTGGTCTAAGCCCGAGGTTAAACTAAGAAGACATTAAGGTGGTAGATAAAGGTCTTGACCGGCCAGAAACACGGAGACTCCTTCACGACAATGACTTCTGCTTTTCAAAATGGACAACCATATGTTTGTGTTAAAAGGATGTTGCAGGCTTTGGCGAGTTTCGCCCTTCAGGAACTCCATTGAGCCTTCATCTTTCGGGGAAGAAGGAAGAGTATTAGGGGTAAACCTCGTGAGAGGACCGGCAAAACCGTTAACCCGGCGAGTTAATAGAGGCACACTTAACTTCCCCTTTCGGACAACTTCGGACTAACTCTCGAGCATTTACATCTCGTGACCCCCTTTTGTGTAATTTGACTTTCAGTCAAAGGGGTTTCATTTAGTGGAATCAGGCACGGTTATGACCAGGCCTTTCTTTGACTTTGATTTTTTTTGCTTCTTTTTTTTTCTTTTGATGGATTTTTTTTGCGAGGGATATAGTATTTTGACATTATGGAATCCCTCTTGGATGCCTGCGGGGACACTGCCCTCTTCTCGTGCTCTGATTCATGCTCGAAGAATTGGATCATACTCTCACCCTAGGGGTCGTGTTCATGTTTCCCATGCTCAGCGTTTTAAGGGCGCCGACTGTCTCACTCGGTCGAGAAGAAGAGAACAAAGATTTAAGCTTTCTTGGAGACCTTTTGAGTGATGCCCTACCATAAGCGATGCTATCAATTTTTATAACACAGATGTGTGTTCATGTTGTCTTCTTTTGAGGGGGCATAGGCCGAACTGGCCGGACAGGGGTCTCCACGGTTCTGACAAACCAAGACTTGAGGCCTACCAAGTCTTAATGGGCCCTTTCCTAACATGGAGATTAGATGCAATAACTTGATTCCATGGTGATCTCCAAGCATCAGCATTTTGAATTTTTTATTTTTTTTTGTCTTTTCTTTTGTTTTATACACATGTTTTTGTTATTTTCATTATTTTTTTATTTTTTTGTTATTTTTGTTTTCAATTTTTTTTTTGTCTTTGACAGTATGTACACCTATCTAAGGGTAATACTTCTTAAGGTAAAGCCCATTCCAAGGGTGGGATAACTCAACTCCTTCAGCATTGACTAGCCTATAGGCGTTGCCAGGATGCACAGCCTGAACCACGTATGGTCCTTCCCAATTGGGTTGGAGTTTAGAACGCGGCCCACCAGGTTTTACAAAAATTCTTTTCACTACCATTTCACCGACTTTGAATTTTCTCTCAATAACCTTCTTCTGGTAAAAACGTGCGAGTCTATTTTGGTAGACGCGAGCATGCTCGGCAGCAACCAGACGTTTCTCGTCTAAGAGTTCCAACTGGGCAAGGAGAGAATCGCGACGTTCATCGAGGGGAAGGTCATTGTCCAATTGTACTCTCAGAGAGGGAATCAGAATCTCATATGGAACTACCGCCTCCATCCCGTAAGTGAGGGCGAACGGAGTTTGCCCAGTAGGAGTTCGGACTGAAGTGCGATAGGCCCATAGAGCTTCGATAAGCTTCTCTGGCCAATCCGAGAATCTGCTAGACTCACATGTTTTCTTTATGATTTTGATCAGTGTTTTATTCGTGGCCTCTGCTTGGCCATTACCTTGTGGATAATATGGTGACAAATGATGCAATGCAATTTTATACCTTTGGCAGAGGTCCTGAAGATCCTGAGAGATGAATTGTGGTCCATTGTCGGTGATGATAGTTCTTGGAATGTCGAACCTGGCGATGATGTTCTTCATGATGAACTTGCAGACTGTGGATGCCTTGACTTCTGCATAGGCTTCGGCTTCAGCCCATTTGGTGAAGTACTCCGTTGCAGTGAGGATGAAGGATTTTTACTTGGTGAGGGAGTTAGGATCACCAAGAGGACCGATGATGTCGAATGCCCACATGGAGAAAGGCCATGGGGAGGATACTGGATGGAGAGAGGAAGATGGGGAATGGATCTTATCAGCGTTAAGTTGACACTTGACACACCTACGGACATAGACAGCACAGTCTTCTTCCATGGTGGGCCAGTAAAAGCCTTGCCGAAGGATCTTCTTAGCAAGCATCTGGCTGTTCACATGGCCACCACACACACCTGAGTGTGCTTCCCCTACACACTTCCAGGACTCGTCATCATCAAGACACCTTAGAAGAACACCAGTGAGGCTTCTCTTGTATAGCAATCCTCCAACCACCGTATACCTTTGGGCAACTCTCCTTATGGCCCTCTTATCTTCTGCTGTTGCTTCTGTAGGGTAAGACTGGTCTTTGCAATATTTAACAATCTCATAGAACCATGGCTTCTCCTCATCAGCCAATTCTTCTTCCAATTCAACCAACATAATTTCCCTCTTTTCAGCGGCTTCTCTATCCTGAGCCATCTTTGACATTTCCTCCTGAACCCTTAAATAGGAAGGGTTGTGAATAGCAGGGAAGAGAAGCTTGTGGATAGAAACGGACAGAGCTCTTCTGCCCAGAGGAAACCTTAATGATGATGCCAACGAAGCAAGGGCGTCGGTGAGAATGTTCTGATTGCGAGGAACGTGGACAAAGACCAACTTAGTGAACAGTTTAGCGAAAGCAACAGTAAGCTCTTGATATGGCTTGAGCTTGGGATCGCGAGTGCGATATTTGGTGAGCACTTGGCGAAGGATAAGTTGACTATCACCTATGACTCGTAATTCAGTGACCCAGAAGGAATAGGCAAGGTTCAGACCTGCCAGAAGAGCCTCGTATTCAGCCACGTTGTTGGTGACTGGAAATGAGAGCTGGAATGCATCTGGGATAGCGACACCTTCAGGTGACAAAAGAACAATACCAATACCTCTCCCCTGGGAATTCAAAGCTCCATCAAAATATAATGTCCACATGGGATCATCAGACTGGGTAATGGACATTAGTTCCTCATCTGGAAACTCTGATTGAACAGGATCAAACTTGGGGAGAGGGTGATGAGCGAGATGCTCGGCTATAGCATAGCCTTTAATCGCCTTTTGCTGAATATAGGTGATGTCAAATTGAGATAGAAAACTTTGCCAACGTGCTAGCCTATCAGTAAGGACAAACTTTTCCAAGAGAAATTTGATAGGATTCATCCAAGCAATCAAGTGGACTTCGTGAGCAAGAAAGTAATGTTTCAATTTCTGTACCACCCACACGAGGGCGGCACAGGTCTTTTCCATGGTAGTATACTTTCGCTCACAGGGGTTGAGGAGTTTGGACAAGTAATAGGTTGCCCGTTCCTTGCCTTCCTCATTGATTTGTGCCAGGACGGCTCCCACAGAGTCGTCTAGGACCGAGACATATAGGATCAAAGGCTTATCTGGAATAGGTGGAGTGAGAACAGGTGGGTTGGCCAGATATTCCTTTAATCCATCGAAAGCATTCTGACACTTAGAATCCCAACAGAATTTGGTCCCTGCTTTGGTCAACTCGTAGAAGGGCCGGCACCTTTGCGAGTGTTGCGACACAAAGCGACGGATAAACTGCAATCTCCCGATTAATCCTCGAACTTCTCTCAAATTCTTCGGGGGTGGCATATCCCTAATCGCCTTAGCCTTGTTGGGATCTATCTCAATACCCCTTTTGCTCACAATGAAGCCAAGTAATTTGCCAGATGATACACCAAACACACATTTCTTTGGATTCATTTTCAAATTGAATTCACGGGATCTTTGCAACACCTTTGCAAGGACCTCGGGATGTTTCGCCCTAGTTTTAGACTTTACCAACAAATCATCCACATATACCTCCAAATATATGTGCATCATGTCATGGAATATTGCCATCATAGCCCTTTGGTAAGTGGCTCCAGCGTTCTTCAGTCCAAATGGCATGACCACATAATAATAAGTTCCCCAGGGAGTAGTGAATGAAGTTTTCTCCTGATCTTCTTCTGCCAGACGGATTTGATTATATCCAGAAAATCCATCCATGAATGAAAGGGTTTCATATCCTGCCGTGTTATCAATCAACACATCAATATGAGGCAAAGGGAAATCATCCTTCGGACACGCACGGTTAAGGTCCCGGAAGTCAATACAAATTCTCACCTTTCCATCTTTCTTCATGACCGGGACGATGTTTGCGACCCACTGAGGATAAAGGACGACTCTTATGAACCTAGCTTTGTGGAGCTTGTCGACCTCTTCCTTCATTTTTAAAGCCATTTGTGGGCGGAAACGTCTTAACCATTGCTTTACCGAGATGGACCCTGGTTTGAGGGTGAGACGATGCTCAACCAGAGTAGAATCCAATCCTGGCATATCCTCATAGCTCCATGCAAACGTGTCCTTGTAATCCTTAAGAACCTTAACTAGTGCCTCTTCTTCAGATGATGGTAAATTATCACTTATGAGGACAATCCTATGGTCTTCCTTAGTTCCTAGATTGATCTCTTTGGTAGACTCTTCTACAGCGGCTGACGGTTCGTCAAATCTGCTCATTCCACTAGCATAGGTGTCAGCCGCGTCCTCATATTCTTCATCCTCTTCTTCAATGGGGTATTCCTCGTCAGTGAGTTCGTAGACCCCATACCCTTCATCAATCATGCAATCATTCTCACATTCTATTTCTGGCAGTTGGACGGGATTTTCTAGCAATTTGGGGATGGCTAGAAGGGCTTGACACCTGGTGGCTAGATCCAAAAGGAATCGACGGGGAATATGCCTACCCTTAGATTTCCTTTTAGGTACTACCATTGACTTATTTCTAACCTGACACACATTATTTACAGAAGAAGAAGAAGCTAGAGAGGATAGTGAAGAATGTACAGGGAAAGACCCCTCAGATGAGGGGAAAAGAAGGTCGCTCAGGGGACCTTGAATGAGTGGCCCGTGAGTCGGGGCACACTCGTGGGAGATATAGGAGGTTTCCTCAAAGACAATGCGCTGTTGAGGAGTTGTGGAATTGGCGTTTTTTTTTCATTTTCATTTTTAATAACAAAGCAGTGAAAAGAAATTGGAGGAGGTGAAAAGGGAATTAGAGCTAGAGGGTTGTGTAGCTCGTAGAGCAGATCGTGATTAAAAATCTTACGCGAGTTGAGAAACTCACGCAGGTAAACGAGTAAAGAAGGAGACCTGGGAAGATCATCAGACAATTATCTGGCCCAGGAAGAAGACAGCAACAGAGGCTGTGATAGATGGGTAGAGAAGATGACGGCTAATGAGCCGTCGGTGACAATATTGGTGACGGATGATGACCCGTCGATGACAACATCCTCTTGGCGAGGAGGGTTTGACATTCTGGCAAGTGTGGTGGTGTCCCCTGGCATTTCGGAGATCAAAAGTGGGCCTTCTAGATGTGAAGAAAAGAACATTCTTTCCAGTGCAATGGATATATCTGGTATGTCAAAGCATTTATACCATTCACAATCCAGGTGAATCATCTTTCCCTTTTTAGGGATCCTTGAACATCCTTGAGCTAAAAACACATCCCGTGACCCCCCAGGTGATTCCGGTGGAGGATCTCCCATCTGGACGATGGGCCCCTTTTTAAAATGTGAGGACAAAGTCCAAGTGAGGGGTTTACCGTCTGATTCGAATGGCCCCTTAAAACCCAAGCCAGCTCTATGGATTGGCTTTATCTTTTGGAGTGGTCTCAGCCTTCCTTGCAGTTGTGCCCCTAGACCTTTGCCATCTTGGTAGCCAATATTTCTCATAATCTCCCATCCTTTGGAGCGGAAGGGAAGACGTGAGTTTGACAAAGGGAATGGCTTTTGTTGTGTGAAGGGAGCACGACAAGGGTCATACACATCCAACAAGGATAGTATGGGCCGATGAGTCGGCCAGACCGAAGGCAAAGAGGTGTTGATAGCATCCACCGTAGAACAGAGAGGCATACTCATCACCTTGATAATCCATCCTTTATATGGAAATTTCAAACACTGATGATTGGTGGATGGTACAGCATTCATAGCTTCAATGTAGGTACGGCCTAGTATAGCCTTGAAAGTGGGATCCATATCAAGGACATGGAATTCCGTAAAGACTGATACAGGACCTAGTTCTACATTGAGGGCAATCATCCCCATTGGCGGCCTCTTACTGTTGTCATAGGCCGTGACTGTGATTGAGGAGGGCATGAGTTGTTCTTCATCAACCCCACATGCTTGGAGAGTACTCGGGGAAATCACATTTATAGACGCGCCCGTGTCCACTAGGCACGGATCCAATGACACGCCATTGATTTTCACCGCAATACACAATGCATATTTTCGAGCTTCCTTGGGGGCAAGCTCGTGATTGTGAAACATGATAGGCGGTTGTGTATCAGTGGGCGTCAGGACTGCCGAGATTTTCTCCACAGGGAGATCCTCGTTCACCATGACTTTTTGGAGATATTCCCTTAAAGCTTCTTGGTGAGATGGGGATCTTTTAATCAGCTCAAGGATGGAGATACGGGCAGGCGTCTTATCCAGATGTTTTAGCAAATCATAATGGGTCCCAAGGATAGACTCTTCTGACTGCTCTTCCTTATCTTTCTGGGGCTGAGATTGTTCAGGGGCCTGACTATTCTGGGGAAATACCCGGTGGAACATCCTTCCACTCCGGAGCACCATTGCATGTGGGTCTTGTTGCACCTCTATGGTATTGGGCGTGGACTTTAACAAGGGTTTAAGGGGTAATAGTGGAGGAATGGTTGGTGGGATAGGGGTTATGATGGGTGTAGGGGTTTTGATTAGGGGTTTGCTTGGCGGAGGTATAGTAGAGGTAGAAGGAATCTCGGGTGAATCACGGATGATAAGTGGCTTAGAATGTGAAAGAATAGGGGAAGTAGAGGGAATCTCGGGTGAATGGTGGATGATAAGGGGTTTATATGGTGGAGGAGGAGGTTCAGTGGGGATAGAAATGGATGGTGTGTCATACGGGTAATGGGCGGTAAAAAGGTTAGAATGCGGGGGTAAAGGTGCGATAGAGGTAGATGGTAAATTAGAGGAATAAGAAGTGGTCAGGGGACTTAGGGGTGAAAAAGGAGTGTGAGATGGCCTTTGGTGATGGACTAACGGTGAATTGACGGTAGGGGTACGAATAAGAGAGCGTGATGGCTGTGGAACGGAAGAAGGACCAAATAGGGGTTGTGAGGGGGTTGAATGGTAAGAAGATGCTGTTCGAAGGAGACGAGGAGGTTGATTGGTGGTATGACTGGTAATAAGGACAGAGGTGCTTTCTAAATGACAGGTTTGCTCTCTTCCAACTTCCGAGAAGGAGGAAATCGGATTAACCTGGTAGTTGGGCTGTTGGTGCTCCGGAAGCGGGTTATGGATGATGCCCATATTAGGCTGCTGTTGTGGGGCCTGCTGAGGCTGTTGTTGTTGTTGATGCGGTTGTTGTGGCAACTGTGGCCTAGGCGGAGGTCTCCTGGCCTTTAGGGTGGCGATGCATCGCCTCATTTCATCACAATCGATTTCACCGAGATCATTCATGTCGTAAATGTAATCTTTGAAGTTAAAACAATTCTCCACCGTATGACCCGGCTGTCTGTGATAGACACAGTACCTGGAGGTATCAACATTTGGGGGCCATGCAAACTTTTCTTTGGGTAAAGTAAGTAAGTTGGCAGCCATGAGGGCATTAAAAATGTCCGGTAATGCCTCGGGCAATGGTGGATAATGGGCTCTTTTGGGTCCAATGGGCCTCATCCGTTGTTGTGGTGGGCCGTAATTTCCCGGGGGTGGAACTTGGTGATACTGAGGCTGTGGTTGTTGTTGTTGTTGGGGATGAAAGGGTTGAGGCATGTTGTTTTGAAGGGGGTTATTTTGGGGTGGAGGACGATAAATAGGTGGACCTTGTTGAAAGGGAGGTCGTGAAACCTGAGGAGGCCTTGGGTTAACTGGTTGGTTGGGGCTGCCAAGCACACTCACTTGCTCATTTATGACGACTCCCTCAGTTGTTCCTCCTTGGACACCAGTGCCCATCTTCTTAAACACCCTTGGCTTTGGGGGTTCAAACATGTGCATGATGGGGGAATCTTTTAATTGGGTCTGGATATACCGAGCCCTCTCATAAAGTTTCTCCATCGTGGTAAGCTTATTCATGGCTAAAATGTGTCTAAACTGCGGGGTTGAATTAGACACAATCATCTTGACTTGCTCGGGTTCTGAAAGGGTATCCTTTATTTTATCAGCCAGAGACCTCCACCTATCAGCATACTGGATAAAATCCTCATCTGACCTTATTTTCTCAGCAACTAGATCGGTGATAGAAATAGAGGGACCGACCCTATCCCGGTACTTCTGTATGAATTTGGCTTTGACAATTTCAAAATCTCCAGCCTCACTCGGCTCTAGGGAATAGAACCATTCTAGGGCGGGACCATCCAATGATTTCCAAAAAAGGTAAGCCAGGGATTTTGGATCGTTCTGCCATGAGGAAGATTCATACAGAAAATCCTTGATGTGAATATAAGGATTTCCCGTGCCGTTATACCTACGGTATGTAGGCATTTCGGAGGGAGGAAGACGAAATATGGGGAGATTTGGCAGGGAAATGTCAGGGACAGACTTCCCATGTGCCTCTTTCTTGAAATTTCGGAGCTCCTCGTTCATTTCAGTGTATTTGTTGAGGAGGGACTGAGTGAGCTCCTCGGCAGGTGAAAGTGGGGCCTGCCATTGAGGCTGAGAAGGCCTTATAGGGACCTGAGAAGGGAACCCTGAGCCAGATGGGTATGGTGGCCCACCAGTGGACGGACCCGCTTGGGGTACCGTATGAGGGATGGCAGGGGTTTGAGACTGTAGAGGGGGGAATTGGTGAGAGGCGGGCTGTTGGCTCGCCTGTCCTTGAAGTGAAGAAGAAGGAGCGACATATACATGTGATGGAGATGTAGTAGCCTGGAGCGGCTGTTGGTAGGATGTGGGAGCCGGAGTTGACTCCTGAGGAGGGGGAGAAACAGACTTCCCCTTTAAAATGGCCTGAAAGGCCAGAAGTTGCTCAGGGCTGAGCTGTGTACTAGCGAGGACACCCAAAAGGGAAAAGATATCCTGGGGTGGAGCTACCTCCCGTGGAACAACGGGGACCTCTTGTGAGGTGTCGCGGGAGGGGCCTGAGTCCATTGCGTGGACCCGTGGGTCAGCTGACTGACCACGACCTAATTGATTCTCTTCGGAAGAGTCGTGAGCCATTCCCGTAATTTTACCAGAGCGTAAATGCATACACTAGCAAACAAGTATCAGAGATTAACAGACAAGTGGATGATCTTACGCCATTTTTTTTATTTTTGGTTTAAACCTTTTTTGTGTTTTGATTTACTTAATTTTTTTTATTTTTATTTTTCTTTTTTTTTATTTTAACAAATATAAAATTCACACTTAGTAGGAGGGACCCTAATTGCACTTTGTTTTACCACCGTGTCAGCTAGGGGCATTCGTCTCACCACGAATAGGTAACTAACTCCGGGGTACTTCAGTGGTACAACCAGCCCAGTGAACGAAGAGGGAATCCTTCGCTGTCGGGGACTTACGGAGGTCTCAATGGAGGAGATCCTAGTCCGTCGAGAGGAATTCCCGACGGAGAGTCCTTCCTTCACCGAGAGGGGTTAATCCTTAAATAAGTAAAAAAAGAAAACGAAAAGGGGTAAATGCATGAAATGCAGTGCTGAATAAAAGATGTATAACACACAAATACCAGAGATAAACACACAAATAGAACAGAGATAATCACAATGATATAACAGAGATATAAAAGCAGTAAACAGATGGAGTAGGATACAACCGTTCCTCTTTCCGAGACACGTAGATCACTTGGAAGAAGAGAAAGAGACTCTGAGGGTGCACGTAGTGCACGATGGGAATGACGTAGCGCACGTGGGAGCAATAAGGAGAGGGGCACGAGGATGCCAAATAGAGGGGAACAAGGAGGCGGGGCACACGAGGGTGCCGAATGGAGGAGAAGGGGCACACGTGGGTGCCGAATGGTAGGGGCACACGTGGGTGCCGAATGGTAGGGAGGGCACACGTGGGTGCCGAATGGTAGGGGAAATGCACGTGGTGCACGAGACAACGTTATCCTCTCAAGTAACCACAAAGGACCGGGGGAGTGCACGAGGTGCACGAGGAGAGTGAGCGCACGGGGGCGCAATAAGGAAGGGCACACGTGGGTGCCGAAAACAGGGACACGCGTGGGTGTCAAAAGGAGGGGAACACGTGGGTGCCGAAAGTTTGTGGGTAACCAGAAAAGTAAAAAGTAGGTCCCACCGTGATCGCCAGAGATGTGAACGCGTCACGTGGTGGACTGAGAGAGAGAGATGGGGTTTCTCCCTCTCTGAGTGATAACGGGTGAAAGAAATGAGGACAAACAATGAAACGTGCGCTATAGGGGATATGAAAGAACGGTGGACAAGTACACCTACAGATGACACTCTAATGGAGACAGAAAGAATTTAGACTGACCGAACTCCGGTACACGGCGGAGATAGGGGTCCGAAGACCCTCTCACGCAAACTAAACCCTTTCCCGGTAGGCGTAACCCACCGTTCCGAGAGCAGCTTTTCAGATACAGAATTAAAGTCCTAGGACTCTACGTGATAGAATTTGACAGACGGGAAGACACGTAGACTCGGAAATTGTAACGATATATCACTCCTCGAACAGTTACAAGAACAATATGAATAAAGGCACACCACCGCAGGACATTGGTCTTTACGGGGTTTTAACAGGAATATAGCAATATGAGCAGTAATTAATAGATGTACATATAGAAACCACCGCGAGACATTGGCCTTACGGGGTTTTAACATGAAAAGCAATATAAGCAATAATTAATATATGTACATATGGGAACCACCGCAAGACATTGGCCTTACGGGGTTTTTAGTACAATATAAATAATAAATGTATGTATATATATAAACCACCACGAGACATTGGCCTCGGCGGGGTTTTTATTATAACATAAACAATATAAATAATATATATATATATATATATATATATATATATATATAGAAACCACCATGAGACTGTGGCCTCTGCGGGGTTTTTAATATGACATAAAGAATATAAATAATATATATATATGTGTATATAAATATAAATATATATATATATATATATAGAAACCACCACGAGACTGTGGCCTCTGCGGGGTTTTTAATATGACATAAAGAATATAAATAATATATATATATATATGTGTATATAAATATATATATATATATAGAAACCACCACGAGACTGTGACCTCTGCGGGGTTTTTAATATGACATAAAGAATATAAATAATATATATATATATATATATATAGAAACCACCACGAGACTGTGGCCTCTGCGGGGTTTTTATTATAATATAAGTATATATGACAGGAAAGGAAAAGGGATCAAATAAACCGCCGCGAGATGTTGATCTCCGCGGGATTTTAAAACGATGATAGGGGAATGCTGAAATGAAATAGTTTGGGATTAGAGAGTAAAGTGTAAAAAATAAAATACTGAAATAGAAATGGTCGCGGGAGGTGACCCACCGCACCAGTTAGGAATTAGATATACATATAGTAAACAATAAAAACCGCCGCGGGGAATAATCCTCCGCGCGGGTGAGGCCAAAGACAGGAGGAGATAACCACTGCGGGAAGTAACTCTCCGCGGGTGTTATTAAAAAAATAAAAAAATTAATGAAGCGCGCGTTAGAAGATTGTGATCGCCAGGGACCGAGGGGTCCCAAGTGGATTGATCGCTTTCGCCTTCGACACGAGGTTATGCGGGCTCCAACTTCCTCTTCTTTCGACAGGCCGAAGAAGAGGGCTTTTTAACTGGTTACCCCTACACAAGGAACAAACAGAGAAGAAAACAACTAAATGAGAATGACGGGGGTGTAGTACCAATCCTTAGATAATAAAACGGTAAATAATATAAATGAACACGTACCTGGTTGGTGTGTTTAAAACCCCTTTGGAACTAAAAGGGTGGGAGAATGACATGATAAAATGCACAAATACAAAGACACTCACAAGCTAGGCCCTCTCGGAGAGAAAGACATGGCACATGCTAAATGATGCACGGAACATGATTAACTGACTGATTAAAATTAAAAAGGGAGAAGAGCTTATCGGGGAAGTGCCGATGACAGGCTTTGGGGGAGCTTCAGTAACACGAGCACATCACGACCGAGGGCCTTCAAAGCGGACTTCAGAAATTGGTTAAGCCGGTCATAAGAGCACACACACACGAGCATATACATATGAATGACAAGTATATTTACATAAAAATATACTTAGACATATTAAAAATATTTAACATATACGTAAATACAAACATTTATAAACATATATGTAAACTGGTCAAAATAAAAGAACGAAAATTTGAGGAAGAAGGCGAGAAAGGGAGAGAGAAAACTATTTTTTTTATTTTATTTTTAAGACTTTGTTTTAGAAGAAAAAGGATAAGATATATATACATATGTGATATATATATATATATGATATCTATATATATATGTATTATGTATATATTATGTATATGTATAATATATATATAGATGATATCTATATATATATATATATAGGAGAAATAAAGAAAGAGAGAGGGCAAGAGAGGGTGAGAGAGAGAGCAGAGAAGAGAGAATAAAAAATAAAAAAAGAGAGAGAGAGTGAGACGGAGAGAGGCAGAGAGAACAAGAGAGAGAGGGGGGTGCGAATGAGAGAGAGTGAGTGGGGAAGGAAAAGAGAGAGAGGATGTGGGGGAGAGAGAGAAAACGTGTGGGGGGAGGATTAAAAAAATAAAAAAATAAGAGAGAGAGATCGAGAGGGTGAGAGAGAAGATTAAAAAAAATAAAAAAAATGTGGGTGAGAGGGGGAGATCGAGAAAGAGAGAGGGAGAGAGAGAGAGAGAAAAAGTGAGAGAGAGAGAGATCGAGTAAGGGGGGAGAGAGATGCAGAGAGATGGGTGGAGAGAGAGAACGTGAGAGGAAGAGAGAGAGAGAGAGCAGAGAAAGAGAGGGAGGGAAAGAAAGACGAGAGGGAGAGAGGGGGAGTGCAGAGAGTGGGGAGGAGAGAGAGGGAGCCCGGGGGCGGCCTGCAGGAGGGAGAGAGAACGAGAGTGAGAGAGGAAGACAACCGGCGGGAGGAAGAGACGCGGCGGGGGGAAGAGAAGAAGTGGAGAAAGAGAGAGGGTGAGGTCGCCGTGGGGGGAGAGAACCGACAGGGAGAGAAGTTGCAGAGGGGGGGAGAGAGAGAAACGAGAGAGATAGAGGAAGCGGAGGGGGAAGACGACGGCGACAGCGGTCACGGTGATGCAGGAACGGCGAGGGGGGGTCTGCCGTGGGGCGCCCGGAGGGCGTGCAGGGAGGTGCCCGGCGTCACGGGGGGCCTGCGACGTCGTCGGGAGCTGCGGTGGTCGCGGACGGCGGAGTGGACGACTACGGCAGTCGTGGCGAGGAGCTTCGGGGGTCGCGGACGGCGGCGAGCTCGCGGGAGCGACGCGGCGGCGACGGTGAGGCGGCCCGGACGGCGGGAGCGGGGGGTCGGTGCAACGGCGTCGGACGGGTGGCCGGTGCATGTGGAGGTGGGCTTCACGGAGGTGGTGCTGCGGGTGGCAGTGGCGTGGTGGTGTACACGGCTTGTGTGCAGGGGCGAGGAAGACGCGGTGGAGGCGACGGGCGGAGTGCATGCACGGGGGAGGCTCGTGGCGTGGCTCCCGCGGCGGTGGCAGCGTAGGCGGTTGGTGGGGAGCCTCACGGCGGCCGGGCGGCGTGCGGACGGTGCATGCAGAGGTTGCTGCGGCTGTGGAGGTGGACGGCCGGAGCTGCGGACGGGCGTCCGGTCGGGGTGGTCACGGAGGAGCTGTGGGTGCCAGTGGCGTGGTGGTGGATGCTGCCGTGGGTTGGAGATGAGAGGAAGAAGATGGGCGGTTGGGTTAGCAGGGTGATGGTGCTGGAGACGATGGGGCTGCCGAAGTGGCCGACTGGGTGCTGGCGGGCGGTTGAGAGGGAGAGGAAAAGAGAGCTGAGGGAGCGTGAGAGATGGAGGGATGAGGGAGAGGAGAACACGATGATGAGGGGAGTGCGCATGTGTGTGCCGTGGGGGAGGGGGACGTGTGCAGTGAAGTGAGAGGGAAAGAAAGAGACGGAGAGAGGGGAGAGGTTTACGTGAGAGTGAGGGTCAGAACAGGGAGGAGGGGATTAGGGAAGAAAATAGAAATAAAGAAAAGGATGGGGAGAGAATAAGATGGGGTAGGGAATATTATTTTTATTATTTTTATTTTTTTATGTTTGTTTGTTTTGTTTATTTTTGTTTATTTTTTTGCTTCTTTATATATATATATATATATATATTATTTATGGTTATTATATTTTTTTGCTTTTTAATAAATATATTATGTATATACTAATCACTTATATATATATTTATATTTTATGAAAATAAATTTATTAAAGAAAATCAATTATATTATTTTTACGTAAACACAATTACACACATTTTTTGGAATTTTATTTTTTCTCTTTTTATTTATTTTTTAATTTTCTCCCTTTCAAAAAATAATGCAATTAACCACAATTACAGAAATCACTTAAATAAAATAAAATGTAAGCCACTTCAGGGCGTTATGGTATAGCATGGGATTTACTCATCGTAACGTCAGAAACGGCGTGTCTACAATAACCAATTAATTCATCCCTTTAATGTGCAACTTTCACATGTAAGACTCTAAGTCATATCATTCTAAGAAAAGTTTATCATCATAAAATATGAACATGAAACACTTGTTAGAGGTGTGATGAAAGGTTGTAATTATTTTGAGGAAATTCAAGCTCAAGTTACCCCCAACTTAGGTGACATTGTCCCTAATGGCATGAGTAAGATATAGAAATGAAATAAAGTCATAAAAAGTAGAGGGAAGGATAGATACGACCTGAGAGAGAGATGTCGTCATCAAAGAAATATTACTCCATGCTCCATGCTCCTTAGATAAAATAAGAAAATCAATCAAAAAAATTTTTTTTTTGAAAAGAGACAGGATAATTGGGTTACCTCCCAAGAAGCGCTAAGTTTAACGTCTTCAGCCAGACACAATATAGCTCACAATGGGTCACTCAGCCTGAGAGAGTCCTCCTGCAGCATTGGAATATTTTCAATGTAAGGTTTCAAACGTTGACCATTGATAGTGAAAGTTTGACCAGTTTTAGGATCAAGAATTGTTACTGCACCATGGTCAAATATTTTAATTACTACATATGGTCCATCCCATCGAGATTTCAATTTGCCTGGGAATAATCGCAGCCTAGAGTTAAAAAGCCAGACCTTTTGGTTGATTTGAAAAATTTTGCGTGAAATGTGCTTATCATGGAATACTTTTGTCTGGGCTTTATAAATCCTAGAGTTCTCATAGGCTTCATTGCGAAGTTCTTCTAACTCATTCAGTTGAAGGGCTCTATGGGAACTAGCCTGTGCTAAATCAAGATTGAATTGTTTGATTGCCCAATAGGCCCTATGTTCCAATTCGACTGGCAAATGACATGGCTTTCCAAAAATAAGCCTATAAGGGGACATGCCAATGGGAGTTTTATAGGCGGTCCGATAGGCCCATAAAGCATCATCTAATCTTTCTGACCAATCTTTCCTATCGGGCCGGACAGACTTTTGTAAAATGTTCATGATCTCCCTATTAGAAACCTCCACCTGGCCACTAGTCTGGGGATGATAGGGGGTAGCAATCTTATGTGTTATCCCATACTTCCGAAGCAAAGCCCGGAATTGAGAATGGATGAAATGTGAACCCCCATCACTAATGATAGCCCTCGGACATCCAAATCGAGAGAAAATGTTCTTGCGAACAAATTTCATGACAATTTTGTGATCATTAGTCCTTGTGACTATAGCTTCTATCCACTTAGACACGTAATCCACTGCCACCAAAATGTACTCATGACCAAAAGATGGTGGAAACGGTCCCATGAAGTCAATTCCCCATACATCAAAAATTTTCACAACCAGGATAGGGTTTAAAGGCATCATGTCCCTGCGTGACATGTTTCCCATAGCCTGACAGCGCTCACAAGATTTGTAAAATTCGAATGCATCTTTAAATATTGTGGGCCAGTAGAACCCACTCTGCAAAACTTTCGCTGCCGTTTTCTTACTTGAAAAATGCCCCCCACAAGCTAAGGTGTGGCAAAATGTCAAAATGCTTTGTTGCTCACCTTCAGGGACACACCTCCGAATGATTTGGTCTGGTCCTAAATGGAATAGCTCAGGGTCTTCCTAAAAGAAGTATTTGAGCTTAGCAAAGAAGCGGTCTTTTTTATGTTTAGACCAACCTTCAGGAATTTTTTTCACGGCTAAGTAATTGACAATGTGTGCATACCATGGGGGTGGAATGTGAGATACACTAAGGAGGTGCTCATCTGGAAATGAGTCTTGTAAGGGTGTGGTGTCTGATGTGATAATTCGGGACAAGTGATCTGCAACAATATTTTCACTTCCTTTTTTATCCCGAATTTCCAAATCAAATTCTTATAATAAAAGGATCCATCTAATCAACCTTGGTTTGGCATCTTTTTTAGACAGCAGGTGTCTGAGAGCTGAGTGGTCAGAGAACACAATGACTTTGTCCCCTAGCAGATAGGACCGAAACTTTTCAAGGGCAAAGACAACAGCAAGTAACTCCTTTTCTGTTGTGGTGTACCTAAGTTGGGCATCAGCGAGTGTGCGACTCGCATAGTAAATCACCACATGCTTTTTGTCTACCCTTTGCCCTAAAACAGCACCTAAAGCATAATCCGAGGCATCACACATAATTTCAAAAGGTAATGACCAATTAGGAGTTTGTAAGATTGGGGCATTGGTCAATACAATTTTCAATGATTCGAAAGCCTCAAGACATGATTGGCCAAGATGGAATGGGACTTCCTTAGCCAGCAGATTAGTGAGAGGTCTAGCGACTTTGGAGAAGTCTTGGATGAACCGGCGATAGAAGTCGGCATGACCCAGGAATGATCGGATTTATTTTACTGAGGTGGGTGGTGGCAGTTTGGCAATGAGATCAACTTTGGCTTTATCTACTTCAATTCCTCTTGCCGACGCTATGTGCCCTACAACAATACCTTCTTTAACCATGAAATGGCTCTTTTCCCAACTGAGGACAAGATTAGTGTCAATGCATCTCTTCATTACTTTGGCTAAGTGATCAAGGCAGGAATCAAATGTATCCCCAAAAATGGAGAAATCATCCATGAAAACTTCTAAAAAGTTGCCCACCATGTCAGAAAAAATTGCTAACATGCATCTTTGAAATGTGGCAGGCGCATTACATAATCCAAAGGGCATTCTCCGAAAAGCAAATGTTCCGTAGGGACATGTAAATGTGGTTTTTTCTTGATCTTCTGGGTAGATAGCCACCTGATTGTACCCAGAATACCCATCTAGAAAACAGAAGTATTTTTGCCCTGCTAATTTTTCCAAAATTTGGTCAATGAATGGGAGGGGAAAATGGTCCTTCTTTGTCATAGAGTTGAGCTTCCTATAATCAATGCAGACCCTCCATCCCGTGGTCAACCTAGTAGGTATCAACTCCTCTTGATCATTGGTGATCACAGTCAGTCCTGATTTCTTGGGGACTATTTGTGTTGCACTGACCCACTGACTATCAGAAATTGGGTAGATGATTCCGGCATCTAACCACTTGACCACCTCATTTTTGACCACCTCCTTCATGTGTGGATTTAATCTCCTCTGCATGTCTCTGCTCGGTTTTGCATTCTCCTCCATATAAATATGGTGCTGACAAATGGATGGACTAATCCCTTTAAGATCAGCGACAGACCAACCTATAGTCCCCTTATGAGATTTAAGGACCTCAACTAGTTTCTCCTCATGCTTAGGTTCAAGGTCACTTGCTATGATGACGGGCAAGGTTTGGTCTGGGCCTAGGAATGCATACTTAAGGGAGGCCGGCAATGGTTTTAGTTCAACCTGAGGAGGGGATTGCAAAGAGGGAAGAGCTGGTTCAGATTTAAGCTGAGGTAAAGGTTCAACTGGGAGCCATGTCCTAAGTTGAGTTGACAGGATGTCAACTTCTTCTCTTATTCTGGTCCTACTGTCCCCTTCAATCTCCAATAACTCCTCAATGGTGTCAACAACATAGCAATCTTCTTTTTGATCATAAAATTTAGATGCCTTGAAAATGTTGATGCTGACTTTCTGATCCCCAAAAGATATGTCCATAACTCCTGAAGCACAATCTATATTAGCCCTAGCCGTGGCTAAAAATGGTCTACCCAAAATGATAGGAGTATGCTTGATTTCTTGGGGAGAAACCATGTCCAAAATAAGAAAGTCGGCAGGGAAGTAGCACTCATTCACTTTAATAATGACATCCTCAATAAGGCCCTTTGGAGTCTTGATTGATCTATCGGCGAGCTGGAGAATAATGGGTGTAGGCTTGAGCTCACCGATGTCAAACTGCTCATAGATGGAGGTGGGAAGTAAATTCACACTGGCTCCTAAATCAAGGAGAGCCTTATCAAAGGTCACACCCCCAATGTTGCAAGAGATAAGAGGTGCTCCAGGGTCCTTTAACTTCCTTGGAAGTTGGTTGAGGACTACGGCACTAACGTTCTCAGGAAGCCGAACCTTTTCCGGGGTCACTCGTGGCTCCCGCCTAGGAGTGCACATTTCTTTTAAGAATCTAGCATAGGCCGGGACATATTTGATGGCATCGAGGAGAGGGATGTTGATATGTACTTGTTTGAAGAGCTCCATCATCTCCTCATTATGGGCTGGTTGTTTCTTTTTGGGCTTTAAGGCACTAGGAAATGGCACTGTAGGTTGGTAAGTGCTAGGCCCTTCCTCTATTTTCCTCTTTCCCTTGACATCCTCTTCCTGGCTGGGCTCCTCCTCACTATCAGAAGATATGTCAGGGGCCTGGACTGATGAACTAGGAGTGGACCCTTGAGGATCTTCGAGGACTTTACCACTTCTTAAGGTCGAAATTGCTTTTGCATTTTCGAGTTGTGGGCCTTTTTGTGGTATTTGACCTGATGGGTGCTGGAGGAGAGGAGGAATTGGCGGGTTAATGGGGAAGTTTGGTTGTGGGAAGCCCGGAGGATTATTTCGTGGGTTGGCAATGGGCTGACTTGGCAATTGGCCCACTTCCCTTCTCATGGTGGCTTCAGCCAATTGGCCCAATTGAGTCTCCAACTTAGAGATGGTTTGCTGGTGGGCTTGGAGGGTCTGTTGGAAAGATTGACTTTGGGCTTGAATAGTTTGTTGGAAGGATTGATTTTGGGCCAGAATTAGTTGTTGTAACTGATGGAATCTATCATCAGTTTGGGAGTCCTGGTGGTGTTGCAGAGGAGGTTGATAGGTTTGTTGAGAATTGGAAGACTGCCCGTAATTAAGCTGAGGAGGTTGGTATGGGGCCTGACTTTGGTTGAATCGGGGAAGTGGTTGTTGGGCTTGCGGTCCTCGACCATAAGCATTTCCTTGAAATGGTGGTTGAGCTTGGAATTGGTGTTGGATCGGTGGTTTGTAAGCTTGAGATGCGGAGGAGATTGTCGGTTGATTAGGAGCTTGTTGATTTCTCCAATTGAAATTGGGGTGATTCCTCCAGCCCGGATTATAGGTGTTAGAAAATGGGTCATAGTTGGGTTTAGACAACCCCTGGGCTGCTTGGACTTGCTCCTGTATAAAAGATGGCAATTGGGCTGCTGTTGGGCAATCAGACACATGATGGTCCGAGCTAGCACATAAAGCACACGTCTCATGATGTGTTGGGTCCAGGTATGGGTTGGACGTAGTTGAGATGGTGGTTTCTTGTTTGTTTTGGGCCAGGAGCTGGTCTAACTTATGGGCCAGCATATCAACATGTTCTAGCTTTTGGGCCATGATGTCGACCTTGTCCAATTTTTGATGGATAAAATTCACATCCACTCTAGCATCAGGTTCTACCCGATACATCCCGGCCCGTTTAGAAGGCCCAATGGTTCTCTCATATGAGGATAAGGAAGCATGGTTAATTGAATTATCACTCAACATTTCAAATAAGGCATATGCCTCATCTTCACTCTTACTCATAAAGGCTCCACCACATGATGCATCCACAATCTGCCTAACTTGATCATCTAAGCCCTCATAGAAAGCTTGCACTATTTGCCATTTGGAAAGCCCATGATGTGGGCATTTTCTGAGGAGTTCCTTTAATCTCTCCCATGATTCATGTATTTGTTCATTTGGGAGTTGCGCGAATCCTGTGATTGCACGTCTCATGGTGTTGGTTCTACCGATGGGGTAAAACTTCTTAAGGAACTCATGCTGCATATCTGCCCATGTGCCAATAGGTTTCCCTAAGGTCCCTAGCCAGTATTTGGCTTTGTCCTTAAGTGAGAACGAGAATAAGGTCAAGCGGAGAGCATCATCTGTGAAATTTTGAATTTTCACAGTGGAACAAATTTCTAGAAATTCATCCAGATGTTTATAGGGATCTTCATTGGTCTTCCCATAAAAGGATGGGAGCATCTGGATGGTGATAGATTTGATCTCATAGTGCAAAGTAGGGACATTAGGCAGTTGGATACAAGTGGATGGCTGATAATTTGAAGGAATGAAATATTCCTTCATCTGTTTGGGCACCCCTAATTGGTGTTGTTCAGCCATAGGTTGGGTTTGATTTTGAGCCGGATTAAAAATGAATCGCTCAATCTCACTAATGGGCTCAACTAAGTCACGGTGTTGAGATCTTCTCCCTTGCATAAACCAAGGTTAAAGATGAGAGATGGGAGAAAATTTTTTATGATGATTTTTATTTTTATTTTTATTATTTTTTTGTTTTACTCAAATTAAGACGAAGAGAGAGAAGATGATATTTTGTTTTTGTTTTTGTTTTTATTTTTATTTTTGTTTTTTTATTTTTGTTTTTATTTTTTTTTATGCGAACACAAACAAGTTGTCACACAAATTACTTAATGTCCTAGATGTGACCTACACCTACAAATTGGGTTTCACAAAATGGCTAAAGTGAAACTTAAGTTCACCCTCAATATTTCCACCGGCCAGGTAAGGGGTGGGGTAGTGGGAGGTTCCCCCTACTTTCGTAGGGACCTAATTATGCCAAACCACTAGCCCGCTTAAGGCGTTTGCCATCCGACCGTCTTGCCTTAGGCACCGATTTTCATAAGAGGGTAAGCCCAAATAACACAAGAACCACAGTGTGAACCTAGGGCCAATGTCTACTGAATTTTATTTGAGGTCTAGGTGATGCAAAGATGCAAGAGAATTATGATTTGTGGGCTAAGGAAGGGTGATGAAATCCCCACCTTATCTTGCTTATGGGTGTTGCCCTTAAGATATTTTGAAATGATATGCAACAAAGTAAGTTCAAACAAGGGGTTCTATGCAAGCATGAAAATGCATGAGCATGCTTTTGGAAAAGTTAGAGTACTCACCTTGCCTCCCGCATTCTTCAACAATGTAATTAACAACAATTAGACAATAAAGAAAAAGAGCTTCTATCCTAAATGACGCATGACTTAGAACATGAAGGTGTGATTTCTACTCTTGCAATGAAGATTTTTATTGAAGTTCAAGTGATGCCTTTTTTTATGTTTTTATTTAGTGAACCTATCTAACCACAAGATATAAAATGTAGAGAAATGAAATTAAAATGAAGGAGGAAAAGTTTGGATACTTACTTGAAAAGCGTTCTCCCGTTCTTTTTTTTTCACAATGAATGACAAAAAGACTAAGGAAAAGGTGGAGACTTACCTCTAAATTTTTTTTTGAATTTTCAAGTTGCTTCTTTTTTTTTCTTTTTTCCTGTAAAAATAAGAAAAGAGAACTTTATTAGTACACTATATACATAAGGAAAACAAAGTTCTTAAGTCAAAAATCACCATTCCTCCCCGGCAACGGCGCCAAACATTGATAACGCGAAAGTTCGTCGTTTAAACCATGCGTATAACAATCTTAAAACCGCACTCGCACAAAATGATCAAAAGAGAATGTAGTATTCGGACAAGCACGGGTCGAATCCACAAGGAAGAATAGATTTTTAGAGTTAAAAACTTTGGACTCCTTTGGAAAATATTTGTGATTTGATTGTTTGAAGAAAAGTGAGGAAACAAAGAATGATTCTAACACTTAATTGAAAACACCATGACTATGCGCTTATGCTATAGAAAATAATTGTATGAAGTGGAAAGAAAATATAGAAGAAAGAGATAGAGAGGGAAGAAGAGCAAGAACTAGATCAAGAGAGCAACTTTCATTAACTTAAAAGGAAGAGTACATGAAATGTGAAATAAGTTTACACTAATGGCACAATGAGATTACAATGAAGTGAAATAAAATTAAAGCAATAACAAAAAGAGGAGCCTAAGGTGTGAAGATGGTAGTAGCAATGGTGATGACGCCGTCGTCTCCTTCTCGCCGAGCCTTGGAGAGGATCACTCCGCCTTGAAAGAGATCACCGTGGGAAGAGGTGGATGAAGAAGCCGTCGTCGTCCACGTCACGAGCCTTGGAACGTCGCCCGTCTTGATGTGCACGCCGCCATGAAAGGGGAGTTGTGGAGGATAAAATGGGAGCAACCGGAGGCCTAAGGTTGGGAGAGAAAGAGGGAGAGTGAAAGATTGCTCAAATAAAAAACTCCCCTTCTCCTCCTTACCATGGGCTATTTATAGGAAAAGTTTGGTAGATAGAGGGTGGAGATTATATCAAAAGGAGATGGATGGCTAAGATTCAAATGGAATATGATGCATGGGGAAGAGTAAAAGTAGGTGGGCACCCCCTTTCTTGGACTTTAGGCACCCCATTTCCCAAGGCTCATCATGTCTCTCCTTTAATTCAAATTTTGGATGTCCTTTTCCTCCTTTCCAAACTTAAAGTTTGGATTCCTCCTTTTCAAACTTTGAATTCGAAATTTTGAACTTTCCTTTCCCTCCAATCAAAATAATTTGAATTCTTTATTTGACTTGGTCAAAATGGTGATGACCCTTTTGCCCCCAACTTCTTTTGTAATTACCTTCGGTGTCCTACACACACATAATTACACTTTAGTCCATACAAATTACCACAATGTGCACATAAATCTCAAATGCTCATGATTATGTAATGGAGAATTAATGATCATGGCCCTCAACTTTAATTTATTATTAAATAAGATAATTAAATTAATCAATTTACGTGAAAGCTCCAATTTAAATGTGGAGTTGAGGTTAACTATGAAATATGCATAATTACCTAATTATATGCACATAAAATGGTGTTTATGCGATGTATTATCATAAGAAATGGAGACTTATCAGCCCTGACGGCTCAGGTCGGGCACGTCAGAGCGGTGTAACGCGCCTGGTGTAGGCCGTTACGTGCCTTCTGTGTTCTAGGTGTTGGTTAGGGTGGTGTGTGTGACGGTTCCCCTGTGACCGTCACATGTGTGTGACGCGTCTGCGTTGGACCATCACGATTTGAGTGTAACGGCCTGAGCTAGACCGTCACGTTCGTGTAACGGTCTAGGGGTGGTGCGTTACATTCCTTCTGCTCCGATTTCCGTTGTTTCGATTTCTGCTTGCCTTGGCTTGTCCTTGTAGCCCGCCCGTTGTCCCGTGGATGTCTCTTGACGTCCTATGAGGGCTAAGACTACGTTGTAAGGTAGCCAGGAGTCTTCTTGCTTGAGGTAGGATTCTCTATCCTACTTTTGTGAATTCTTGTCGGGTTCCGGTCAACCCGGGGTGAGTCGGGTGACCCAGGGGTTGACAGGCGACCTTGTGTGTGGGTGTCTTGGCGGTTCTGTCCAGTCCGAGACACTGGTTCTGGATACCTCGAGGTATCGTCTTACCTTGGTTTGCGTGTCCAGGCGTGTCTGAGGGTTTTCGGTGTTCCCTCAGGTCTCCGTGAGTTGTTTTCTTGCGGAGTGTCGTTTCTTGTGGCTTAGGATTAGACCGATTGGCGGCTTGTTCCGCTGTCTGTGACGATCTTGCCTTGAGTCGCTCGACTCAGGATCGTTACACGGTAGGTCTAGTTGCCTTGTCCGGAGTCTGTTGGCAGTGGTTGTGCTGCCATTGGTGCCTTGAAGTACGTGTCGTGGGGCGTTCTTGCCTGCTTGTACTTCGGCACTTGTGTTTTAGAGTCTCTGTGTCTTGTGAGCCTCCTTTTGTTGTTACCCTGAGGTCTTTGAGTGCCGATCCGCCTATGGATGGCGGAGGGGTGTACCCGAGATACGGTTTGTAAGCTAGTTCCGTGGGCTCCCAGCCAACGGTAGTGTCCTACCGAGGGAGAAAACTAGCTAGAGAACCTGGCTTAGGCTAGAGCCAAGGTGTGCACATGTTGTCAGGGACCGAGGACCTTCGCCGACGGGCGTGACCCTGACTAGTTACTTGTTCTGTCGTTGCTGTTGTTCCTGTTTGGTTCAGCTCGTGTCTGCGACTCTGCCGTGGCTTCCGCTGTATTGTAGGCGAGACACTTATGGCGCAGCATAAGACGTCCGTGGACGCAGCTGGCTGTTCCTCTTGTGAGGAGGAGGTGCTTCCGTCACGTGACACGTGACTCTCGGCGTTTCTTGTGCGTCGTGACCTGTCTGGGTTGGCCTTTCCGTGGCTGTGCCCGAGGTCAGTGTTTCTGTCACATGCATGATGTTCTGGTCGTGCGTGGGACAGTGTGCACGACGTTCTAGTCGTGTTTGTGTGATCGAGTCTGTCGGTCATCTGTGTGGTCTTTTCTAGACCTTTTTGTCTGTTCTTGCAGGTCTTTGTCTTAGACCTGGTGTTGGGTCGGCAGATCGGTAACTTCTGACTTTATTAGATCAGAGTCGCCCTTCTGTCGTTGCTTGGAGTAGTTTGGGGTGTCGAGGGTAGTTCGGCCGCCACTTGTCTGGCCCGGGTTCTCCCCCTTCCATGCTTGTTCCCTACTCCTACTACCCATCGGTTCACTACTGCTTGTAGCGTAGTTTTACAGCTTTGTAGTGTAGTTTCCTGCTTTACTACACCTACTATTTTTGTTGTTGTTATTCTGTGTTACTGCGTGTTTTTCAGTGGGGATCCGCGTGACCCCTACTGAGCCAGTGACACGTGGCTCACCCCTACTTTTCAGGTGGGGTGGCGTTGTTCGTCTGCTTCCGCGTGGTTCCTGGTGTGCGTGCTCATTGCGTGCCGTTGCTGCCAGCTGGTACCTGCGTCGAGCTTCCCCCGACTTCTTAGTACGGCTTTCCTTTCTGTCGACTGTACTGTGCTAGACTTGTTGTCTTTAGCTTTGGACTGACTCTGGGATATAATTGTTTAAAACCTGTTAGTTAAAAAGTAATTTTATTTTTGCTACTTTAGCAATCCCGATCTAATGAAATTTAATTGCTTCTGTTATATCTCTGTGGCTTCAATGTACTCTACACATGCCTTTTTCCCTTCGGAGCTTTCCCGCTCTTGGGAGGCCTCGCGGGTTCCATGTGGTATCACGTGTATCCAGTAGTTCTACGGGGTATGCCGGGTATCCGAAATTCGGGTCGCTACAGAGACTACCCTTAGAGACGGTTTGTGGACCGGTTTTCGTCGGGCCCCTCGTCGGTAGCCAGAGTCCGGCTCCAGGGAAAAACCGGTCAGAGGTCCAGACCTAGGACGCGCGGTCTGTGTGTGCACACGTGGTTGGGGGCGGTTGGATCCACGTCGACGGGCGTGACCCCAGCTAGTCACTTGTTGTGGTTACTTGTACGGTGTCTCAGTTCCCGCTAGGCCGGAGGGAGACACATGAGGTGCGGACTAAGACGTCAGTGGACGCATCCGGTCTTGCTTCTAGTGGGAGGTACTCCTGTTCTGGACAAAGAGTGACAGACGGTCAGTTTCCGTGATTTTGACCTTCGGGTTCTCGGTCGGGTTGACCGTTGAGTTTCGATTGTTTCGCAGTGGCGCGTGTGTCGGTTTTCACGCCGTGAGACTAGTGCTAGTTGCTTTACCGAGGTTGTGTCTTGTTGTGCGGTACCCGTGACCAGGCGGTCAGGGTTACCCCTTGGACAGTGTGTCCAGGTTGGCCGTGTCCTGGGAGACTGGCCTCTACGGCGTGGTTGTCATGGGCTTTTACTTCGGTAAGTGGTACTAGCGTAGTTCGGTAGCCCCCGACCGTGAGATCGGGGTGTGTTTTTGGTACAGTAGGAGTAGCTGTAGAGCCGAGTTTTGACCGGCCACCCGTTCGCTGTTCCTGCTGTCGTTGTAGCTTTCCTTCCGCTATCGTCGTCGTTTCCGGTTGGGGTTCCGCGGGATCCCTGATGAGTCTCTATTTTGGAGACTCATTCCCCGCTCTTCAGGTGTGACGGCTCTTCCTCGAGGTTCGAGGGCGCGGTGCGGAGGTTCTCAGTTGCCAGCTCGCCTGGCCTAGTGTTCACTTGGCATGTCGTACGTTTTTACAGTTTTAAGCTGTACTTTCTGTTGGACTGGACTCTGTTGTAGCTGTAGTTGTTTATTTATTTGTGTTAATTGTTGAATTGTCCTACTTTATTTCCTATTTCTTTGTGTCTCCACACTCCTTTTAGCCCTTCCGAGTCCTCCCGGCTCGTGGGCGGCGGTTCGAGTCTGGGGTTATCGAGTCTCTCCCGATAATTGGATTCTCGGGTCGTTACACAGTGATTCTTCCTCGAGGTTCAAGGATGCTATGCGGAGGTTCTTAGTTGCCAGCTCGAGGGGCCGAGTGTTCACTTGGCATGTGGTACGTTTTGCTGCTTTAGACTGTACTTTCTGTTGGACTGGACTTTGTTGTAGTTAGATTATTTAATTCTGTTAATTGTTGAATTATCCTGCTTTATTTCCTATTTCCTTGTAACTCCACACTCCTTTTTAGCCCTTCTGAGCTCCAACTCGTGGGCGATGGGCCAAGATTCGAATGGTATCGGGTTCCTTTCCCGGTATCCGGATCTTGGGTCGCCACAAATCATCTTCATCTTTTGAGGGCGTCTTCCCCTAGTTCTCCTTCAACCCCAGTTTAAATTTCACGTCGATCAGGTTTTGTTTGCCCCTCCTCCCAGTCGTTTGTTTTCCCCTCTCACAGTCTGCCTGTGTGCAGATCTGTGAGGTAGTCTGTTGGTAGTCAAATTTTCCACCCCCCCAAACGTTGTCAGAAAAATACAAAAAAATTATGACATGATCACCTCCTTCCCAACTCTCTCCACAAAAATCCCCAAGCCCTAGATCCTCCATTTGATTTTCGGTCAAACCCCATAAACAGGCAAATCCCGTTCTGCCCTATCTGTTCTGTGTTCCGGGATAGAAATCACAATCAACTTTCAGAGGTTTTCGTTTTTAACCCAACCGTTGGGCGGACTTGAGTTTCAAATATGTCGATGCCCTTTGAGTCCTCTTTCCAACGGTGCTAATCTCGCCCCGATCCGACATGGGATCTGGTCGTGCCTGCCATTCTAGTGGAAGCGCGCCGTCCTGCTCCGAACCAGGCCAGCGAGGAAGACGACTGTAGAAATTCATCAAAAAATACATCGGAGAAGATTCAGTGACGGCCACTCCCAGGGGTCAACCAAGGACACGCCTTCATCCTCGTGAACCGCCACCTTCAGAAGCTTACCGGAGGTCATCGTCCCATTGGAGGCTCTTGTCCGCTGTCATGTCGGCCAGCAATTCGCAGAACCGGAGCTGCTGCTAGCCACCGCCCAGAACCCGCCCCCTTGCTGCCCGTCAACCCAAGTTTGGTGCTCCCTGCATTATTGTGTATCCATTTACCTCCCTGCATGGAGTGGGCGATATAATCACTGTTGTAATTAAATTTTATTATTGTACCAGGAGTTACGGAACTTGGCCGGGACGTCTTCTCCACGTCCCGAGCGTGGAGGTACACTCGCCACCCACTTTGCCTTGCTTGCTTATTTAGTATACGTTCTAGATGCCGCTGCATGTGAGTAGTTTATTTCCAAGCAAGTAAATTTAGTCACCGCTGTGAGTTGTGAGGGCGAGACCTGTCCCGTGACTCAGTCCGAGGACGAGAGTGAGCTGACCACCCGAGACTCAATGCCGATTTCTCAACCATGCAGATCGTCACGTTTCCCTCGCCGGGGATGACTGTGAGTTTAGCACTTCTTGTTTGGGACATGTTCGCCTCTTCTGGAGCTCTTTAGGTGCCGCGTTGTTTTGTTGTTACTGGTCGCGTCGTCTTTTTTAGTCGCGTCGTCTTATAGAGGCCAAGGTTCGCGTCTTGCCCGAGTCGAGTCCCATTGTCGTCCCGCATCACTAACACTTCTGGCCAAAAGCATGCAGGTCGAGGATGCAATAGAGGTGGCTACCGTGGCCGTGGATGAGGTCATGGCAAGTCCGAGCCCAGTCGAAACAAGTCAGATAATAATAACCAGAAGCAACATAATAAGAATAAATATTATGATTATTGCAAAAAACATTGGCATACTAAACCATATTGTTGGGACAAAGCAAAGGAGCAAGCCAATATTGCTGAAGAGAAACAAGATGGTAACCTTTTCCTTACTCATTTTGATTCGAAAGAAAGTCTGACTGATGATGTTTGGTTTCTGGATAGCAGATGTAGTAATCACATGACAGGTGTGAAGAAGTTTTTTCAAAGCATTGATGAATCGATGAAATTGCAAGTCAAGCTTGGAAACAATAAGAAAGTCTAGATTGAAGGTAAGGGGACAGTTGCAATTAAAAATGAGTCAGGCATTGTAAGGCTGGTCCATGATGTTTACTATGTTCCTGTGTTGGCATATAATTTGCTTAGTGTGGGTCAGCTATTATAGAAAGGGTATACTATTTTGTTTCAAGATGACGCATGTGAAATTAAAGAAAAGGGGTCTGTTATTCCACTGATGAAGATACCCATGACTAGAAATAGAATGTTTCCACTTGAGTTTTCACATGTTCATGATCAATGTGCATTAATTTCTGATTTGGAAAATGTGTCTCAGCCCATGGCATGCACGATATGGGCATCTATATTTCAATGGACAGAAATTATTGAATCAAAAACAGATGGTTAGTGGGCTACCTCTTGTTACCACTTGTGTTAATGTTTGTGAAGCTTGTGTATACGGGAAACAAGATCGATTATCCTTTCCAGTTGTTAAAGCATGGAGAGCCAAAGTTCCTCTAGCCTTGGTACATGCAGACATTTGTGGGCCAGTAAGAACTCCATTCTTGAACAAAAGTAAATATTTTTTTCTATTAACTGATGACTTTTCTAGGATGAGTTGGGTGTTTTTCCTTGTTCAAAAGTCAGATGCCTTTGAAAAATTCAAGGAATTTAAAGCATTTGTAGAAAAAGAATGTGGGCTCCCCATCAAGATTCTCCGTATTGATAGAGGGGGAGAATTTTTGTCTAATGATTTTAGTCTTTTCTGCAAACAACATGGCATTCGCAGACAATTGACTGTAAGGAAAACTCTCGAGTAAAATGGAGTTTTCGAAAGGAAAAATAGAACTGTGGTGGAGATGGCTCGCAGCATGCTGAGTGAGAAGCAACTACCAAATTAGTTTTGGGCCGAAGCAGTGGCTACGGCAATATATCTTTTCAATATCTCTCCAACAAAAGCATTGCATAATATGACTCCATATGAAGTTTGGTGGAAGAAAAAATCGAATGTGTGTAATTTAAGAATTTTTGGTTGCATTGGTTATTCTTTGATTGATTCAAGTGAGCACAGTAAAATGGATAGGAAGAGTGAGAAATGCATTTTTTGGGGTTATAGTTATGAAACAAAGGGTTATCGATTGTATAATCCATCGACCAAGTCTTTAATCATCTGACGTGATGTTATTTTTGATGAGAAAAGTTCTTGGGAATGGATAAAAACAGGAAATCAGCTCAGTCCATTTGTAGAAGATGATAACCCATCTACTCACTCTAATGCATTGCAAACTCCATCTTCACCAAGCTCTGTTGCAAGTCACTATTCTCCAGCACATGTGACCAGTCCATGTAGTGGTGACATCAAAGCCGCACTTGACAGTGACACTCCTCCAAGAAAGGTATGCTCCTTGCAAGAAATTTATGATTCTTGTACCTTTGCTTTCATGGTTACAGAACCAACATGTTATGAGGAGGCATGTGGCAAAGAAGAGTGGAAAAAGTCCATGAAGGAGGAATTTGCTGCCATAGAAAAAAATAATACTTGGGAGCTTGTAGATTTGCCACAGGAAAAAGATCCCATTGGTGTGTAATGGGTTTACAAGGTGAAATGCAATGTCAATGGAAGTGTGCAAAGACACAAGACTAGGTTAGTAGTCAAAGGTTATGTACAAAGGCATGGAATAGATTATTTTGAAACATTTTCTCCTGTTGCATGTTTTGAGACTGTTAGAATGATATTGGCATTAGCAGCTCACATGAAATGGGAGGTTTTTCAATTTGATGTAAAATCAGCCTTTTTGAATGGTACTTTGGAAGAAGATGTATACATAGAGCAATCACAAGGATTTATCATTAGTGGCCAAGAGAAGGTGTATAAGTTAAAAAAGGCTCTCTATGGTCTCAAGCAAGCGCCGAGAGCATGGAACGAAAGATTGGACTCATATCTTCACAAAAAATGATTTCCATCGGAGTAAAAGTGAGCCCACTTTGTACCTAAAGGTAAAGGGTACTGATATGCTTGTTGTTTGCATTTATGTTGATGACATTGTTTACACTGGTTCATGTGATTTACTCATTAATGAGTTTAAGGACAACATGATGAGTGAATTTGATATGTCAGATTTGGGTTTACTGCACTTCTTTCTTGGCCTTCATGTTGTGCAAACTGATGAGGGTATTTTTATTTCCCAAGAAAAATATGCATGGGATTTGCTCAAGAAATATAATATGCAGAATTGCAAGGCTTTCTCCACTCCAATGAATGCAAGTGAGAAATTGAGTATGAAAGACGGGACTGCCAAAGCAAGTGACAGATTGTACAGAGGATTAGTTGGTGGATTGTTATATTTAACTCACACACGCCCAGACATTTTATTTGCTGTCAGTTTAGTATCAAGGTTTATGCACAGTCCATCAATACATCACCTAGGAGTAGCAAAATGCATTTTGCGTTACATCCGGGTGACCACCAGCGATGGAATATGGTATAAGCCAACTACCTGTTTTAATTTACTTGGCTTTAATGATAGTGATTGGACAGGTGCAATAGATGATCAAAAGAGCACAAGCCGATTCGTCTTTGCATTCGGTTCAGGTGCAGTCTCTTGGAGCTCAAAGAAGCAAAGTACTACGGCATTGTCATCATCTGAAGCAGAATATATCGCTGCATCGGCGGCAACATGCCAAGCAATTTGGATGCGCCGACTTTTGAAGGACTTGGGTCAAGCTCAACCACAAGCAACACCAATATACCGTGACAACAAGGCGACTATAGCAATGACAAAAAATTCGATTTGCCATGGCCGGACCAAGCATATTCAACTCCGCCACCACTTTATTCGAGAAGCTGTCACCGAAGGAGAAATTATGTTGAAACATTGCTCGTCTAGTGAACAAGTTGCAGATGGATTTACCAAAGCACTTACACGCCCAATGTTTGTGAAGTTTCGCTCTCTACTTGGTGTCTCAGATTTTGCATGAGGGGGGGGGGGGTGATGAAGTGTGATGCAAAATATGAGATGATGTCTATGTTTGAATGAGTCCAATTATCATTGATAGGGGGCTCTGTTTTATCTAACTTTTAGGAGTTTATTGTGCCTATTTTACAAGGATAGGTTGTTAGTGGGTTATCTCTCTGTTAGTGGATGCAGTGCCACAAGTAGTGGGGCACGTAGTTATCTTTTTTTCCTTAAAAATAGAGAAAAGTCAGCAATCAGAAGATGTGTGTTTTTTGTTCTTTTCACTCTGATTGATACAAGTCTTCCTCTTCAGTCCGTTCTTCTGCTGTGTGTGTGGTTTGTGTGTTTACTGTCCTGCAGATATTCTAACATTTGCCCTTGAGACCACCGCAGGTGTCCGTGCTGCGCCGATGAGAAACATATGCGGGAATCTGACAGAAGCACAGATCTCTACCCAAAAGAGAGAAGAAAACTTAGGTTCCATGGAAGTCAAAAACCCTTGACGCGGACATCTCTTTATTGGGTTCGAAGATGGAGCACATAGCATATGTATGTATATATAGCTTCCTCCTGATCTTTTCCCCTCTAAACTGGCCGGAGGTGAGGTAGCAGTAGTAGTAGGGTAGTACTACTACTTTGCATGCATGGACGACGAAGAAGAAGCTACTCTCTAAATGGAGATGCTGTTGGGGACGCCCATGCCAGTGACACCGGGCTGGGAGAAGGGCTTGAGGAGCTCGTAGGGCACGATCCCCGCCCCGCACCTGTTCTTGAGGTTGAGGTCCTCGTTCCTGGCGTCGATGATGCCCTCGATCTCCTTGAGCCTGCCGTTGAAGCGCTCGTAGGCGGCTCTGATGACCTTGTCGGACTCCCAGATGTCCATGGGCAGGTCGCCGATGTACTCCTCGTCGGGGGCGTGGTTGGACAGCACGTCCAGCATCGCCATCACCCGCGTGGCCTGGATCTGCGACGGGAAGCACTCCAGCATCGCCCGCTCTGGCTTCTCCAGGAACCGGCGGTAGTCGTGCTCGCACCCCTCCTCCACAGGCATGTTGTTCCGGACGACGGTTGGCCGGTTGGGGAAGTAGCCGCCGTAGTGGTACTGCCCGAAGTTGACGGCGGCGTGGTGCCCCGAGGGCACCCACATCATGGTCGTCAGGATGCCCACCAGGTCGGCGGGGGTCTCCAGCTTCGGCCACCAGGGCGCGTCCTTCTTGTCGGCGTGGCCTTCGGTGCGGATCTCCTCCCACCAAGCCTGGAGCTCGGCATCGGACTTGATGGCGTCGCCGTCGGCGTAGTAGTGGTCGACGTAGTCCTCCACCCACTGCTTGATCGCCGACCAGATGAGCAGCCCGTCAGCGGCGAAGGGGTAATCCTCGATGGTCAGCCTGAGCCCGTGCTCCGCCGTGGAATCCTCCACCGCCATTCCCCTGCGAGCACGTACGAGAAGGAGAAGGGAGATGGGTTAATCTCTTCTTTTTTCTGAGTGAGACTATCTGTTCGACGATTTGCCTCGGCGGGTGGTACTACCTGCTGATCAGATCCGCCGGCAGGGCCTGCTGGTCGAACCGCCAGAGCTTGCCGTAGGCGACGGAGCTAAGCTCGCCGGAGTACTTTCCCGGGGAGAAGCACGTCTCGATGGTGCCGCCGGCGTTGATGAGGGCCTCCCGCGCCAGGGCGTTGATCTCCATGGTGTAGCGGAAGTGGGGGTGGAGCAGCCGGTGGATCGGGTGCATCACGCTCAGCTGCCGGTTGGTCGCGATGATGTAGGGCTCCGTGCAGCAGTGCGTCCTCAGCCTGCAGAGAGACGTCCGGCATGAACGGTACCTTGAGCTCAGCTGTTTGATGAGACGGTCGTCGACATGGGCGAGGGGAGAGGGGCATGCATATATAGATATATATACCAGTGGACGACGAGCTGGTGGTAGCCGGCGTCGTGTGCTGCCACGTGAGCCTTCGCCAGCCGCCAGAGCCAGGAACCGGTGCCGTCGCAGGTGTGGGTGAACACCCGCTTCCACTGGGGTTTCGTCGGGGACGCCGGCCGGGTGAGCTCGATGGCGATCGGCTTCAGCGTGCCGTCGCCGGTGAGGAAGAAGAGCGTCCGGGATCCGTACAAGGTGGTCCCTTCCAGCTCCCTCACCTTGTGCACGTATGGCAGGAGCAGGTCATGGTAGTCTATGATGAAGAGCCTCTTCTGCTTGATGGCCTGCAATGATCACCTCTTTGGATCAACTACTGGTATGTATAAACTATACATGGGTGTCAGTACGTACTCTGTGATATCAGATAATCTGATCTTTGTAAATAAGTTCCTTCTTCCCACTTATTTTATATGGTAAAAAAGTAGGGATTATATATAAATATATATATATATGGTATGCATACCTCTTCCAGTGTCATTATTCCTTTTATCTCCATTTCTATGATTTGCTTGGTGATTGCAGATTCTGGTGGCCCATAGATACTGGGATCAAGTTTGCTGACAAATGGGAATTCCTGCATATATATAGAGCAATTGGAAGTCAATATCCCGGTGAAGAATTTCAGCTTCCAAATTAAACCTGGGTTAACTAATTAGCATGCACATGCAGTACTGACCCAGCTGGAAGGGGTTCCCATGCAACTAATTAAAGATTCCAATGAGATTAAGTTTAATTAACAATTAGCTAAGGTTAACTCAGTGTCTTAAATTTTTTTTCTTCATGCAGAACTAGCTAGTTGCGTCACTAGTAATATTGGAGGCTGCATCTCACCGTCACCAACTGGATGCTGAAAGGGTTAACTCCAGCGAGGGCCTGCCGTGAGAACTCCTCATCTCTAAACCAAGAGAATTTGTCCCCTGCCACATGAATATTGTGCATTAATTGCTGGTTAAAGAGATTTGAATATATATATATATATATATATATATATATATATATATATATATATATATGTAGAAATGAAAGAGGAGATTCTTAAGGATCCTCTAAGAGACTCGGCTCAAATAACTTTCAGTCTACTCTTACATACAGCGCTCAGATTTTAAGCTGAAGAATAAGCGCCTGTTTGGATGTAAGACATAAACATGTTTAGGTTAGTTTATCATAAACTCATTTTTTTTGTTATAATTTTAGATAGTTAAGAATAAGTTTACCATAAATTCACTTGAGTTTAGCATAAACTGGAAATCTCCTCATAAACCAACTCTGAGTTGGTTTATGTTGGAGACTCTCCCCTGTAAACTGATCAGTTTATCTGAATCATAAACTCACTTACATTTACATACAATAGCCAAACATGGGTTAATATATAGAGAATGAGTTTATAATAAATAAATGTGCTTATGATAAACCTATGTAACTTTTCATAAGTTGCATGCACCCAAATAGGGCCAAGCTTTTAGTGTATATATGCTGTCCCTCATTGCGGTTGTCCACAAGATGGAGCTGCCTATAAATTGATAGTCATATGATTGAAGATAGAAATAATTTTGAATAATATGGATAAATTTCACTTGTAATTAATTAGTCTTAAGATCATGAACTGGAAAATATCTATTTCTTAAAAGGCAGAGGGTAGGGGGTGGGGGATTACTGTCGAGCAGGGCGGGCGGCTCGAAGAGCAGCACATTGTCCTTCCCATCAGTTATAGCCTTCACCAACCTCGGCAACACGGTCTGGAGGATCCCTTGATGCTGCGGCGGCGGCGGAAGTTCGACGCCTTCCTTGAACAGCACGTCGATGCATGTGAAGATAGGGAAGCCGAGATTCGGGTCGAGGATGGCGGTCTCGAGCGAGGGGATCAGGGCGTGCAGCACGGATCTCACCGTGTTTGCAGAGAAGGTCACCCCCTTCACTTCGGAGAACGACTCGTCCCTCGGCACGTACACAAAGGCGCTCCGCTTCTCTGACTGGGGATCTGTAGCACACAAGCCAGGCACGGGCGTCCAGAGTAAAAATCATGCATGTATACTGGTCATTTCGTCGAACAGCTAGCTGTACACACACACCGGCATACCTATGTGGGTTCGTGGGCGCCCTGTCCTGCAACGCCGTGGGTAAGGAAATGTGTGGCCACCCAAAACGGGTCTGGCCGTATCTTCACTCTTCGGCTCTCCCAAATCATTATAGACATCGTAGTCGTAGATCCTCTCGAAGCGCTTGCGCTCGCCCTGGCCATCGCCCCTTAGGGTCTGCAGCTCCTCCTTTCGCAGCCGCTGGAGGCCATCCGGTGTTTGACAAGGCAAGTATGGCTGCACCACCAAATTGAAGTGGTGAGAACAAATTAGCTAGCCTGGCAAATATATATCTCTGTCACATTCATCAAACTCTATGCGCGCGTACAAACCAATGAATTAAGTGTCCGCTTCAAGTGGTGAAAGCTAAAAAAAAAAAAAACACACGTACACGTAGGTATAACAAGATGAAAAGTTACAAAAAAATCTGACAATTCATGGGATTCAAATCCTTTCTTTAAAAAAACTACTTATATAAAGAAATTACAATCAGTATTAAATTTGGGTGATATATATAAATGGCAACTACTAGTCCAGTCGTGAATTTGGTGGGCATAATCATTAATTTGTAGTTGCGCGTACACTGTGAAGCTAAATTTTAATTAATTTACGGGATTATTAAGTCTCTACGCTATAATTGCATACGAAATTTGGGGGTGTGTCAAGTTTTCTTTTATTCTTTCCTTCTTTTTCAAAAATATGGTGAGGTGGGGGTCCACCTCATCTATCCATAATTAGTACGGTTCATCCTCCCATCGGACGGTTCATTTTTTAAAAAAAATAAATAATTTAAAAAAATTTCAAAAATCAAATTCACATGTATAATTTTTTTATTTTTTTATTATCTGATAAGAAGAGGAGACGTAAGAATGAATAGATGAGGTGGCGCATCACTCACCATATTTTTTTTTTAAAAAAAAAGGGAAAAACTTAGTACACACCCACCCAAAAGATGTGTAATTAATTAATTATGGCGAGTGTGTGCACCAAGACAGACTCACTTCGAAGAAGATACAACCGACAATAATTGAGATCACTTGTGCCCTCCCACCTGCAAATTAAGGGGTATGGTCCCCTTATCCTTTCGACGAGGGGGCGAGCTGATCAATTGTTCGTATGTGCACATGGTGTCACAGAAGATGATGTTGGACCTAATCAAGACAATTGGGGCGCAGGGAACCATTTGGAAGATGAAGTACCTGGTCCCACCCCCACATGACACACCATGGCATTTCTCACGCAGGGACAACTATGGGGGAGTCGTCTTGCCTTGGAATCTCACTGGAGATCACTCGGGTTTCTCTACACACGCACAACACACAGACGCATATAATTTTTTCATGTTTAATTAATGCTTTTTACTTGAACATGATATATATTTACGTCTTTGGAGTGTGTATACAATTAAATGTCAACACCAATTATATGAGGCTAATATAACGACAACTTATGAAGAAGAAGTGTGAAAATAAATGGGGAAAGAAGAGTGGGGGCAGTCTTCGCGCGGAATGGGTTATTTTATGAAGTTGATCGAACGTAGCTAGCTAGGTATTAATTTGCTCATAGAAGTCGTATCCAATTAAATCGCCGAAATAATACTAAACACCCACTAAGGTCATTTCAACTCATCTTCACAGATCGAGAGAGAGAGTCTTTTTTGAGAAGACGAGGATATCTAAAAGCCGATCAGAGGATTAAAATTTATACCCCTTATTCTAAAACTATATATATTTATATATATATTCATATCCGAAAATGAAAGAATAGCGTATATATCCATACGTACATTCCATACGAACGAAGAATGTCACTTGTGAAGGCAGTACGTGCATCAATTATATATTTAGGGTAGAAAAAGTGACGTAGATATGCAAATAGCTAGGACGAGCACTGTTTGACGTCGCAACCGACGACCACAGATATAATAATAATTATAATAATTATAAGAGAAGCCCGACGACCACAGATAATAATTATTATAATTATAATAATTATAAGAGAAGCGTGAGTGAGAAAATGGGCGCCACGTACAAAATGCTCTTTGTCCGTACGCTCTGTTTAATTTGTTTAAAAGTGTTATTCTTCTTGTTGTGTGTGCGGGTGTGTGTGTGTGTGTACACTCGCGAGTACCCTGAGAGTGATCACTCACCTTGTCACAGAAGAAGATCCTCTTCTGGGGGTTGTCGGACTTGGCATGCACCCACGAGTGGCAGTGGAAGGTGACGGGGCCGTCGCCGTAGCCGGAGAGGACGACGTCCAGCAGGAACATCTCCCTGTGGTGCTCGTTGGTCACCAGCAGCGCCCCGATCTCCCCGAACCCCTTGGGCACCGTCAACTCCCCCTCGTAGCTCTGCGTGTCCCCTTCTCTCTTCGTCTTGTGCACGAAGCTCCCCACTGCCGTCTTCTCCAGTCCTGTCTCTGTAATAATATGCCACATCATGATTAAATCTCAGACAGAAATATATATATATATATATATATATATATATATATATATATATATATATATATATATATATATATATATATATATGAGGAAGGATCTGTCGTCATCGGTGGTGAACGAAGAGCGATGTCATCAATTTTAAAATTATATGATTCAATCTTAAAATTTTAATCTACACTGTTAAATCTTTTCTACTATTAATAAATTATTTGTGGATTAAAAATCATATGATTCTAACATGTATTTCTTGTACACCAGGTCGACAAAAAATGATAGATTTATATAGTACAATTTTTTTATCATATAATATCTATATTTTTTATATCAGATTTGTAAAAAATTTCACGTGTAGTTAAATATATGATAATATAGAAGATTTAATGGTGTGAATTGAAAATTTAAAATTGAATCGTGTGATTTTGAAACCGATGACACCGTTCTTCCATTGTCATCGGTAATAACGAATCATTGGAATCTCTGATATTTTGTCTAAAAATGAGATTTCTAACATTTGAGAATCAAGGGCTCGATTGATAACAAGTTGAACGAGAATTCTAATCGTTAAAATCTCCGACAAAATTGTATATGAATTTTTAGGTCGTGAAAAATTCAACACTAAAGAGAAGCAGACACATCTTGTGTCAATTTCTCTGATCTTTCAAAACTGAGAAAGATGAGATTTCGGAGATTCTGTAAGGATGTTAGTTCGCGTGTTATCAATGGCCAATGAATAGATTTTTCACCCTTTACTTTGGGTAGAAACCCTACCAAATACCAATCGCGCCCTAGTGAAAAGTCATACCACACAGGCGCCGTCACTTAGTCTCTGCTCCCTCGTGTGCCCGTCAAATATGAGGAAGGGTCTCAATAATGACACGTGATAAAAAGGGCAGTCGGGCACGCTGTCGGTGCGTGTCTATTTCCGGACGGGATTGCACGCAGATTAATTAATTATGCCCTCCCACAATCAAATGGTTATGGACAGATGGAATCTGTTTTTTTGCGCGGCTGCATGCACTTAATTGGCTGACGAGAGCTCATCGTAATCTATGTGATTTGTCAATCGTCTTATATATCATTGTGACGTTTGTCCTGCAGCAGGTGCTGTACTTTCACTGCCGTACTGGAGATTTCCCACGGCACGGTTAAAAATAGCTAGCGGGAAGAATAACAAACATTCTCGAAAGCAAAATATATTGCTCCTGTTTCCCACGGCTCCACTTCTTCCTTTGGACATTCTCTTGACATCACACCCGACAGGTGCATGGGTGGCGGGAGCAAGACTCATTTTCTCCGCCGACTTCTTCTTCTTATTAATTAGGCGTATTATAAGCGCTCTGATCTATTCAGATTTACGGAAAATTCAAGATGTGATTCGATCGGCTCGGATCGAGTCATTCTTCTTTTCTTCTCTATCTTTCGTCGTGACTTTTTAAATATATTCTGATGAGAATCTGACAGTGACAACGAAGATATGACGGTGGTAGATGAGATCGCAAAATGACGATAGTGACCCGACCAAAATACATGTTGCTAGTCACGATGGAGGACTACCGGAGGTAGGGCGGAGGTGTCAAGATGAGCTACCGGGGTGGGAGAAGAAATTACTGCGGAAGTGAAAATTCATCGGGATGAAAAAAAAGAAAGATATATCGAGTGAAGTGAGAGGCGATCGAGTTGACTTCGACGTATGATATCATATCAGAGCGATCTCGATTTAATATGAATCACAAATCTTACTATATATTTTCCATGGATAAATATCATGACGAAAACTTGTATAAAAGGAACGGAAGACACTCAAGCAACACCTTGACCAATAGAAAAGAAAAAAAAAGTAAGAATTTTGTGAGACTTCTATGTTCATATGCCATGAGCAAACATGGCAGTAATTAAAGAAAATTTCATCTCCCAGTTGCGAGAAGAGGTAAGGATTTTGCTGAAGCTCTCTCACAGAGAGAGAGAGAGAGAGAGAGAGAGAGAGAGAGGAAAACGTCCGCAGCCATGATAAGATCTAGCTAGTTGTGTTGGACTAACATACCCGGTTCGAGCTCCGCGCTGAGGAGCTCCAGGAAGATGGACTTGCCGAGCATGTCAGTAATGTCGTCTAGCCCCCTTGACAGCCCGATGTTCGTCAGGAGACCCCCCACGGTCAGCTTGACGGTGACGACGGCCTTCACCTTGGTGGAGGACTCCGCCGTCTTCGTCACCGTCTCGACAGTGGCGCCGGAGGAGCACCGCACGGCGCTGCGGCTCCCCTTCCGGGAGCTGCCAGCGCGACCCCGGGCCGGCCGGACGCCGGGGAGCAGCGATCCCGCCGCCCGGCTGGTGGGTAGGAGCGCTGCCTGGCACCCCAACAGGGGGGAGCGGGTGTAAGGGCCATGGCTGCAGGCTGTGTGCACCAGTGGCCTCAGCATGGTGATATGCAGACCAGAGAGAGAGAGAGAGAGAGAGAGAGAGCAGCTCCCGGTCCTGTGGGAGAGGCGATGGATGCAGCTCCCCTCTCAGCTCCGGGGTGCGTTTATAGGCGGAGGCGGCAGCGAGCTCAAAGGGTGATCACGTGGCGGGTTGCAGGGGGGCGGAGGAGCTGGCTGAGCCGCGTGTTGTGCAGCGTGGTTAGATTTTTAGAATTATTTTTATTTTAGACCATTAATTGTTTATTATGGAGTCAAATGTCTCCATCTATATCAATTTCAATATAATATTTTATTTAGAATTTATCAATGTTAATATTGTCACGTTGATAGAGTGTGATGGTTGGTGTCCCAAATTTAATATTGGTCTAGACCTCTATCAAACATGATGCGATTCTGATTGTGAGAGTATGAAATAGTACCTCCTCTCGTTTCTCTACTGTTAATCCCACGTCAACTTAACATGCACTTGTCTAACTCGGAGAAAAACCTTCCGTTTCATTGTTGGAGCAATGAAAGTGAAATGAGTATAAATTTTATAAAGAATAACTTGTATTGAAGGAAGGATATAAATATAATATAATTTCGTATAAGATGCAAGAGAGATCAATATATCATATAGTGAAGTGTACAAGAAAAAGTATTATTAAATGCTCATGTGAAGGAAGGAAGGCTTTGACCCGACATAAAAGAGTGTGGCTTCTTCTTTTTTCTAGGAAAAAGCTTGCAAAGGAAAAGTTTGGGAATTATTAGGTGAAACTTAGATTAGATGCTATGCGAGACTTCCTCCCTTCTCCTAGTCATAGGTAGAAAAGTCAATTGTGACCTTCATTGCAGAGAATTTTGGATTGTCAGTGGAGTCTCTATCTCGAGTTTTCTTTTCATCATCGTGCCATAAGTATCTGAACTTACATCTTACTCTTCTAGGTTTCGCTTGATATTTATCTATTATTCCAAATTTTATGAGAAGCAACGATGCCATTACAAACTATTTTAATACCTCATCTTAATTTGTAACATGCATAGAGTTTCTAAAGTAGATAAATTTATTATCATTAGTCAATAACTTCGTAAATATGTCCACAACTTACTCCTGTATCTTTGTAAGTTTCAAGATAATTACTTGTTTCCCGACTAGATTTCGGATGTAATGACGACGTAACTCAATATATTTCATTCTTATATGAAATTAGATTTTTTGTCATAGCGATGGTTGACATGTTATCACAAAGTATAGTAGTTGGTTCTTCTTGATTTTGTTACTTGTCTTATTCTGAGATATATTTGATGTCACAAGTTGTGATTACTCTATAAATAAGAAGTGTTTGACACTATGATCATATCCTTAATTATGACTAGTGGTATTGTGTATGAATGAAGGACCATACCTGTATGATAACTGTGGACGAAAATGTCATAGAGTGATTTAAAAGTCCCTCTTTGTCTTATGGGATCATAGACTCTTGTTTAATTGGTGCTTACTGTGACTTGAAAGTCTAATAGAAAAATAATCATGTCATCCGTCGTAAGATGGTGAGTTAATTATTTAAGTCATGAGATGATTAAATGATTAATTTTATGTTAAGTATTTATATGTAAAGTTTAAGAAGAAAATTTTAAACTTAATAGGCCTAAAATCAAACTGACACTGAACCTAGAGGGTCACACAAATTAGGACTATAGATGGCGAGAGTATTCGTGCAAGTTTGGACTTACGAGAGTTTTTGTAAAAAATCAAAGAATCTATAAATAGTTGTATATAGAAAATCATGCGCTAAGTATCTAGGCCCGCTTTGATAATGAGGTTGTCGGGCGGATAGCGCAATTGGGGAGAGAGAAATCTCTGGTGGGTCCCATCTCCCCCTCACGCATATTGCGTTAACCGGGGTCGATTAGCGCAATCGACCCCCGGGGGTCGATTTCGTTAACTCTGCCCGATTGACAAATTTATCCCTAAAATTTCTCCAGCGAAGACCGCCCACTTCTCTCTCTCCTCTTTGGGAGGAGCAACTCTCTCGCTCCTCTCTCTTCTCCCAGCACTTATCCCTGGTGTAATACCCCAGTTTTAAAAATCTGAAATTTAATTGAAATAATTAAATTTTCAATTGAGTAAGTGAATTTCGGAATTTAATATTTAATTCCTTAGTAAATAGAACTAGTGAAATTTCGACTACCTTATAAAAATCTAGAAAAATGGTAAAATGGTAAAGAATGATATATGTAACAACTTTATCTTCTGTGTTCGACCCAACAAAAATCCGTAATTAGGTCTAATTAATAGATTAAGCCCAGAAGTGCACACTTAGTTAACTGTACCTAACCTTAACTTAAAACGCGAAATTAGAGCTTAATGCTCAACCAATGACCCCAAATTCTTTTAGAAATTTAATTAGAACTTATTTGAATTTATTTAAAAATTATTTGAATTTATTTGAATTAATAAGAATTAATTCGAAAATTAGATTAATTCTTTAATAAATAGAATAAGTCACATTTCGACTATTTTATAAAAATCAATACAAATTATATTCTTATGTAATCCATTTCGTTTAACAATTTTATCTTCTACGACTAAGCCTAATAAAATCATTAACTAGGCCTAATCTGTGGATTAAGTCTGATTTTCACACCTACCTAATCCAAATTCGTGTTCATTGTTAACCTCATCTTAAAACATCAAATTAGAGCTTAATACTCAACCAAATGAGCTCAAATCAGAGGCAAATGAAAGGCCACGATCTAAGGATCAATAGCCCTCTATCAATTGAATCAAAACCTAACCCTAGCACATGATGGCAGCCGAGTTTTGTTGAAGTCAACCTTGGCGGCACCGTTTTCCAACACCTAACTTGCGTGGTCGATTTCTCCCAACTTCGAAGTCTCCAGAAGCTCTATGAGCTATCAAAATAAATCTCTACGAGTCTATTTTCATTTGGTGGCTATGGTGTTCGCATTAGATTCATATCTAGGAAGTTCTTGGTCATTTAGTGGAGGTGGGTCGGCTGCCGTCGTCCTTTTTCTTCTCCTCTTTGTTCCATCGATTGAGGTAGGTTTTCTAAACCAAAACCTGCACTTGAGTACATCAAATTGTTCCTCTCGACGAGATCTTTCCAATGGTAGTAAAAGCCCTAAATTTCATTAGGTATCCAAGGAGATATCAGGGTTTTTCTAAGGTGCTGTGAAGTTCGTTCTTCATTCTAGGGCTCTAAGTTCTCTCTTCGATTGAGGTAGGTTCTCTCAGGCTCAAACTGTAAGTAATATATAAAATTGATCAGCATCGAAGTAGCTTTCTTTTTATGTAAAAAGCCCCAAATTTTATTGAGCATGTTTAGAGAATTTTGGATCGAAGTAAGAGCATGTTTAGGCTTGATTTATGGTATGTTCTTCAAGTAGAAGCATGATTTTCGGGCTATTTTTGAGTTGGATATCTAGATCCACATATGGCATATCATACATGGTTAGAATCAGCATCAAGTTAGCTTTCTTTTGGTATAAGAAGCTCCAAATTTCGTTGTATATATTGAGAGAAATGTACGATTTAGTAGAAGCATGTCAAGAACTAGGTTTTCATGTGTTCATCATAGAATAGGTTGTGATTCATTTGATTTCTGATGAAATTCGTGTTTCAAAACTCGTGTTTTATGATCCTAGTATGTATATTAAGAACCCTAGGGCATGTGGTTAAGATCCCAACCCATTTAGACCCCAAATCGTGGAGTTTTTCATGTTTTCCAGAAACTCGTTCGGGTCTGGAAACCCAGGGGACGACCCCATGGGTCGACCCATACCAGCCTGCAAGCAGAAAGAATTCTGCCTTGCATGGGTTGACACATGGGGTCGACCCACACTGCAGGGGTCGACCCCATGGGTCGACCCATGAACTGGAAATTTCCGAACTGGAAATTTCCAGGGGTCGACCCACGTGCTGTATGACCCGAAAATTTGTGTTTTTGACCCGAGGATCAATCCGGATCATTAGGGGATCAATCCATTCAACCTAGTCCCATTATAAACTATATTTTGAGGGACCAATGACCCATACATGCACCCCGTTAGCCATTAGATGTGAGGTTTGTTTCGAACCGTTTATCTATGCCGCTAATAACTTAATACATGTTCTAATTGGATTCATTTTAGTGTCATGAATGATAATTAGTAAAATAGAAACCCACATGATAAATGATTAATTATGCAACCAAATTTCTGTTAATTGCATGCTATTTATTCATACGCGACTTACGCGATCTTGTTCATACACGTTACCTTCCTGATTAATCTCTTTGGCATTTTGACTTAAATGAAAACTTAATCCTTGATAATTTGGCATGGAATTAGGATTAATATGATTGTTAGCTTGCTGGTTAGCTGCTGTACTACAGTAAACAGCGTGACCAACTTACCGACTTCTAACAAGTCGTTAGCCGATTAGTGTGCTAGTCTTGGTTTTACCCTCGGAAACTCTATCCGGCGGCTTTACCATCATCACGGGAATTCTTTATATCCCTGTTATGAACCTAATGAACTACCAAAAACATCGTTTTACGTGTTAATCGCTGGTTTAAGCCTTGGATCGAATTGGGTTAAGAGAGGCATGTGCGGCCGTAGTGGACCGTATATCCTCATAGACGGCCCAATAGCGACCGTGTATCCATAATATGGCCCAGTATGGACCGTATATCTTGTTCATGGGTCTTAATGTCTTCTTGACATGCGCGGCCCAGTGTTAACCGTTTATACATATTGAGCGGCCCTTTTCTGACCGTTTATATGACAGTTTTCCGAAAAGTGGTTATTTCATGAATTTCGAATCGTGTGAGCTAACCAAGCCAATATAGGCTATGGTATTTTGTGAATTACCTATTGATTAGATCTATTGATCAATAATTACAATCTTTTGGGACAATTATTCCTCTCGGTTATGGAGCTTATTGTTTGGACTCTTGAAGAATCATTATTCTTATGTTTCTTACCTTGACTACATGAACTTGACCTTGGAACTCTTGGCCATTAAATATTATGGATGTCTAGTCTCGTGGGATCTACGATCCAAAAAGAAATCAATGCCAAGGCAAACAAATGAAGGGCCCAGTCTGGTCCTGGGAGGAGCACCCGAAAAGTACTTGATCCCCGGGGAGGTGAATGATTAGGTGTGGCATTTGGCACCGGTGCAATCTAGCGTGTTGGGTCTAGGACATTCCACATTCTCGTGAAACTTATTATTATTCATGCTTAAAGTATGAAGTAATTGCTTGCTTGCTTACTTGACATGACTTGAAATTGACTGCAAATGGCCATTTACTAGAAAATCTTGCTAATCTTGCTTGATATCTCGACATGCAATTATTTCTTCCATTCAATTATCATTACTCTTTCTATCTTAGTGATTATTTAGTTCTGCTTATTTTATTGCGTTAATCATGCATGTTCATTAATTGGTTAATCACTTAAACTATACCTGATGATAGAGTATAATTCCTACTGAGCTTCTTGCTCACCCCTACTTCCAATCCTTTTCAGGTAATGCGGTAACGGTACGTTGCAAATGGGAATCGGATCAGTGTGATCGAGTGAACCCGGAACCTAGAGTTTGGAGTCTGTCTTTTTACCTTCTTGAGTCTAGCTAGTGTCGTGAGTCTGGTCATTTCTTTTTGTTCTTTCTTCCCTTAATTTGAATCTAATATTGTAAGAGTGGGTCAAATTATACTTTTTAAATATTAATAAGAGCTCGTATTTTCAATATGTGTGTTTATGGCCTCCTTGTGTTTAACTGTGGTTATTTATCTTCCGCTCTTGTTATCATGACTGTTAACTGCCACGTTCCGAGCATCGCTTCCCGCTGCTATCGGTTCGGGGCGTGACAGAGGTGGTATCAGAGCCTCCTTGCCTGAGTCCTTGGATTTTGTCCAAGAGTATAGGTTACCCTAAGTCTTAAGACCCGTGTCATCTCTTGTCACCTGGTGAGATTGGGTAGTATCGTGGGTTAAGTAATAAAAATATGCAACATTGCGTTGTGTTACGCGTAAGGGTAATGAAAAAGTTAACCATATAACTATCTTGCAGGTCTCTAAGCCATTCTTAAAATGAAACCGAGTGGTTCCATGGGTAAGTTAAGATTCGGTTCCGCTAGAGGCTGGCGAGTCCGTCGTAAGGAAACCCGGCGTAATAAGAAGAAGAAGAGCAATATTGCGCAAATGGAATGTTTTTACTGTCACAAACTTGGCCATCTCGTAAAGGAGTGCTGGCGAGGGTGCGGAGCATGTCTGCGTTGCGGAAATCCGGATCATAAAATAGCTAACTGTCCTAAGTTACTTCCACAAGCAAAACTACAAGAAGAATCGGAACCAACTCCTATCGAATGAAGAATTATATATGGTATCGTTCTCTTTTATCCCTAGCTAAAGCTAATTTCTTTCATCATTAATCGTATAATTAACATGATATTTTGATAAATAATAGCTAATTTCTTTCGTCATTAATTGTATAATTAACATGTTATTTTGATAAATAAGATCATCTTAGTTCAAACATTCACATAATTGGTAATACCCGGTGAATTTGGGGACCAAATTCCTTTAAGTGGGGGAGGATGTAATACCCCGGTTTTAAAAATCTGAAATTTAATTGAAATAATTGAATTTTCAATTGAGATAACTGAATTTCAGAATTTAATATTTAATTCCTTAGTAAATAGAACTAGTGAAATTTCGACTACCTTATAAAAATCTGAAAAAATAGTAAAATGGTAAAGAATGATATATGTAACAACTTTGTCTTCTGCGTTCGACCCAACAAAAATCTGTAATTAGGTCTAATTAGTGGATTAAGCCCAGAAGTGCACACTTAGTTAACTATACCTAACCTTAACTTAAAACGTGAAATTAGAGCTTAATGCTCAACCAATGACACCAAATTCTTTTAGGAATTTAATTAGAACTTATTTGAATTTATTTAAAAATTATTTGAATTTATTTGAATTAATAAGAATTAATTCAAAAATTAGATTAATTCTTTAATAAATAGAATAAGTCACATTTCGACTATTTTATAAAAATCAATAAAAATCATATTCTTGTGTAATCCATTTCGTTTAACAATTTTGTCTTCTACGACTAAGCCTAATAAAATCATTAACTAGGCCTAATCTGTGGATTAAGTCTGATTTTCACACCTACTTAACCCAAATTCGTGTTCATTGTTAACCTCATCTTAAAACATCAAATTAAAACTTAATACTCAACCAAATGAGCTTAAATCAGAGGCAAATGAAAGGCCACGATCTAAGGATCAATAGCCCTCTATCAATCGAACCAAAACCTAACCCTAGCATATGGTGGCAGCCGAGTTTTGTTGAAGTCAACCTTGGCGGCCCCGTTTTCCAACACCTAACTTGCGTGGTCGATTTCTCCCAACTCCGAAGTCTCCAGAAGCTCTATGAGCTATCAAAATGAATCTCTACGAGTCTATTTTCATTTGGTGGCTGTGGTGTTCGCATTAGATTCAGATCTAGGAAGTTCTTGGTCATTTAGTGGAGGTGGGTCGGCTGCCGTCGTCCTCCTTCTTCTCCTCTTTGTTCCATCGATTGAGGTAGGTTTTCTAAACCAAAACCTGCACTTGAGTACATAAAATTGTTCCTCTCGACGTGATCTTTCCAATGGTAGTAAAAGCCCTAAATTTCATTAGGTATCCAAGGAGATATCAGGATTTTTCTAAGGTGCTGTGAAGTTCGTTCATCATTCTAGGGCTTTAAGTTCTCTCTTCGATTGAGGTAGGTTATCTCAGGCTCAAACTGTAAGTAATATATAAAATTGATCAGCATCGAAGTAATTTTATTTTGATATAAAAAGCCCCAAATTTCATTGAGCGTGTTTAGAGAATTTTGGATCGAAGTAAGAGCATGTTTAGGCTTGATTTATGGTATGTTCTTCAAGTAGAAGCATGATTTTCGGGCTATTTTTGAGTTGGATATCTAGATCCACATATGGCATATCATACATAGTTAGAATCAGCATCAAGTTAGCTTTCTTTTGGTATAAGAAGCCCCAAATGTCGTTGTATATATTGAGAGAAGTGTACGATTTAGTAGAAGCATGTCAAGAACTAGGTTTTCATGTGTTCATCATAGAATAGGTTGTGATTCAGTTGATTTCTGATGAAATTCGTGTTTCAAAACTCATGTTTTATGACCCTAGTATGTATATTAAGAACCCTAGGGCATGTGGTTAAGATCCCAACCCATTTAGACCCCAAATCGTGGAGTATTTCATGTTTTCCGGAAACTCGTTCGGGTCTGGAAACCCAGGGGTCGACCCCATGGGTCGACCCATACCACCCTGCAAGCAGAAAGAATTCTACCTTGCATGGGCAGACCCATGGGGTCGACCCACACTGCAGGGGTCGACCCCATGGGTCGACCCACACCAGGCAGATCCCTGGAAACTCCAGGGGTCGACCCAATGGGTATGTAATATCCCGGACCTTTCGGATCCTTCTTCGTGGGTCCCGGATCTGGTTTTCGGAGTGTCCGGCTCCGTTGTGTCCGAAATTTCGTTTCGGACATCTTTCGTGTTCGGATCGGCGCGATCCGGAGTTGTTTCGGAGGCCCGGAGGCGTTCCTCGGCTTTTTCGCGTGCGTTTTCCGATTTTCGGTGTGTGTTTCGACTTTTCCTTCGGAACCTCGATGCGGGTGAACCAGGTGTTCACCTGGGCACGAGTGGTACCGTTGCGATCGGTGCGTCCCGAGGATTTCGAAAATGTACTTTTCTATTTTTTGGTATTTTTCAGAATTTCCTGATTTTCTTATAAATACCCCCCTATTTTCTCTCCCCCCCCCCCACCTTTTCTTCTTCTTCTTCCTCCTCCGTTTCTCCCCACCGCGGCTCCCTTTCTCCCTCTCTTCCTCCCGTTCGAGCGCGGCTAGCTCCTCTCCGGCTGCTGACAGCGGCGGGGCGACGGCGCGGCGACGTGGGCGGCGGTGAGGCGATCGTGGGGACGTGCGGTGCTCGTGGGAAGCTTGAAGAACGATGGTTTTCCAAAGCGATTTCTTGCGTTCGCGGATGATCCGGCGGAGCATTCGCTCCATTGAGGTAGGGTGACGTTCCTTAGCCTCTTGCCGTTCATCACTACAAGAAAAAGTGGCTATAGCGACCGAATTAGAGACCGATTAAATCGGTCGCTAGTCGGTCCCAAATAGAGACCAATTCGGCGACCGAAATAATCGGTCGCATATCTGAGACCGTTTTGGCGACCGAATTTAGTTCGGTCTCCAATCGGTCGCTATGTTTAGCTCGAATTTATTCCGGGCTCTTTTTTTTCAAAATCGACCGAATTGGAGACCGATGTTGCGACCGAATATATTTCGGTCTCTAATCGGTCGCTGCTATGACTGCATTTACCCCGCGACCATCTCCCCCCTGCATTTACTTCTGATAACCCTTCCTCCACCGGAGCTCTCCCCTCCCCCTCCGGCCCCCTCGCCCTCCCCCCCCCCCTCTGCCTTGCGGCCACGGGCGTGGCGAGCGGCGTGGTGGTGGACGGACGCCGGAGCTCGCTGTCTCGGCCAGCCCCGCACCATCCTCGCCGTCGACCTCGTCGGTCCCCGTCGTCCTCGTCGTCACCCTCCTCGGTCTGGTAAGTCCTCTCCCTCTCGATCTCCCCCCCCTCTCCTCTCCCTCCAGCCCCGCGCCTCTCTCCCCCCCCCTCTCCCTCCCCGCCGGCCATCGACCATGCCCTATTTCTCATTTTTTTTCTTCTTGGAGGGGTTCCAGTGAGGGGGGTTTCGGTGGGAGGGGGTGGCGGGGGAGGTTGGTCTGGGAGGGGGGGTGGAGCTCGGGTGAGGGGGAGGGGGCTCCGCAGGGGAGGGGGAGGGGGCTGCGCAGGGGAGGGGGAGGGGCTCCGGTGGAGGGGAGGGGGCTCCGCAGGGGTGAGGGGGAGGGGGCTCCGGTGGACGGGAGGGGGCTGCGCAGGGGGAGGGGCTCCGGTGGGGTGAGGGGGAGGGGGCTCCGGTGGAGGGGAGGGGGCTGCGCAGGGGGAGGGGCTCCGGTGGAGGGGGGGCTGCGCAGGGGGATGGGCTCCGGTGGAGGGGAGGGGGCTCCGCAGGGGTGAGGGGGAGGGGGCTCCGGTGGAGGGGAGGGGGTTGCGCAGGGGGAGGGGCTCCGGTGGAGGGGAGGGGGTTGCGCAGGGGGAGGGGCTCCGGTGGAGGGGGGGCTGCGCAGGGGGAGGGGCTCCGGTGGAGGGGGAGGGGCTCCGGTGGAGGGGCTCCGGGGGAGGGGCTATGCTCGTGCAATGAACCTGATTTATTTAAGACTCTTGAGATGGTGTCCACATATCATTTGTTCTCCTGTAAAATAGTGTGAAATATTATAAGATTATCTTTTTAGTTTGTCCGGTCCGTTATTAATGTTCTGGCTTCAATATGCAGTCCATTTATTGTGTCATGTATTTTCCCCAATTCTTATTTTTCGATTTAAAACTGTAGCAAACCCAAAATCCAAGAACTTGAGAACCAACAAATCCAAACATTGGATTATGAGAATTTTAAAGCAAAGGTACAAGATGAACTCTACATATGACCCCATCATTCTTATGAGAACCAAAAATAGTGTAAAAATTCAACAGATGTAATACGTGTCACTAGAGTTTTATTTAAAGACTGAGGCTTAAATAATCATTCCATGGCCTCTTTTTCTATCTGCGTTCTCAAACGCAATCTTAACGTTTGAAGGCACTTTGTCACGACCCGCAAGCGATGGACTAATTTCGTAGGGCCACTTTGATAAAGAAGTAAATCCGATTACGATAGATTAATTAGGGTGAGACGAGTTATTCTTATTTAGTTCGTTTTTTTTTCTTAATCGGAGTCGGTTAGAGATAAAGTTAGGGTATGTGAATTCTTAAAAAGGGGTGAAATAAATCACCCGAGGTGGGTTAGGAGTGGGTCAGTCGGGGTGATATACCCGCCCCTAATTCACTCCAAAAATATCTCGGAGATGACAATCAAATATTACACTAGAGAATCTTAATCATGCCAATGGACAATACTATCACTCTCCAGATCAAATATTCCTGAGCTGTCAACACTTTATTCAAGGAGAAATTCATGGGTAATCTATGTTTTATTCAAGGTCCCTTACCAACTCAGTTTCTGTTTTAATCCGAATTATTTGCCGACTCCTCGTGTCATTTCGGCACAATTTTCTCATTTACGAAGAGAAAATGGCATCTTGTTACCCACAGAGAAAAAAAAAAGCAAGACAAATGCCATCCAAAAATCTGAGACACACTGATCAGCACTTGAAAATGGAACACCTAAAGACAAAAAGATGGAGGGACATACAAGCAGTTTGGAACCAAAGGTTTACCTGTTGCAAGGTACTCAGGAGCAGCATATCCGTATGTTCCCATGACCCTAGTTGACACATGGCTCTTGTTACCAGTTGGTCCATCTTTTGCCAAGCCAAAGTCGGAAAGCTTGGCATTATAATTTTGTAGGTTTGCAAAGAAGGGATTTGAGAGGCAGAACATCATGACGGGGAACGTTAATCAAGAAAACATATCATCCATCAACTATAAGACAAGGGTCTCCACTTACTGAATCAAGAAGCACATTTGATGTCTTAAAATCCCGATATATAACCTTTGTTTCAGCACCATGCAGAAAGGCCAGCCCCTTTGCGGCTCCAAGAGCAACCTTCATCCTAAGGTTCCAGGAGAGAGGCTGGAAGTATGAACCCCCTGCAGAATCGACATTGTGGGGTTCAAAAACTGATTCAAAAGAACTACGTAGGTAACCATTGGGTAAAAGGTGAGGCCACTGCGCATTGCAATTTTTTTTCTTTAAGAAAACAGGTGCCTAAATGAGTCAGCAAACCAAACGGTGCAGAGAATAATCGAAACAGACATACTCCTAAAAAGATGGTTCTCCAGGCTTCCCCGTGGCATGAACTCATACACCAGCAGCCGGTGGTCATCCTCCAAACAGTACCCTATCAAACTCATAAGGTTGGGATGGTACAGCCGACCAAGAAAATTAACTGAATGTGTTGGATGTTACAATAAAATTCATGTTTTCATTGTGTACATGTATTGTCAATTTCACATGTTATTGCTATGTTTTTAGAATGTGTTAGTATCTTGTCAATATTTAATTAGTTGGGTGTTGTATGTTAGCTGAGATGCGTGGGTGCAACCTAACATTGCACGTATCTTAGGAGAGCGTGTTAAGCCCGTGTCAATCAATCTACCCGTTCAAGACTTTGGGATTGATGTGCACGTTCTCATTTTGAATGATGAGAATGTGTATATCTAACTCAAAGTCTTGAATTGTCCCGTTTGGACAGTCTGTGAATGTTTGATCGCACTTAGGTGGTTAATTACTATATGTGTTTGTGTTGTTTGTTAAAAATTTTGGCTGGATGCGTCTTCTCATTCCTCTCTGATATACCTTTATTGATTTTGATTATTTTCTTAACCACTTATTAGTAAGTGTTTAAGAAAATTTCTTAATCAATAAATATTTTGTGGTATATCGGAGAGGTGTGAGGAGATGCTGCCGAAATTTTTAGCAAATAACACAACACATATAGTAATTAATCGTGCGATCAAACCTTCACAGATGGGTTAAAAAGTGAAAATCTAAATGATATTTCCTTCCTATTTAAAATGGCAGAGATGGACGATGTGAGGAAAGGGTTGGAGTTTTTATTTTGTTAAACATGTTAAAGTTTTGTGTGTTTACATTTCATTTGCATAGGGAAAATGTCTGAAGATCGTTCATGGATGTACCGTAGAGTAGTTAAAATTTGAAATACCGGTCGGATGGCCATGCCGGTCATTCCAATACGACCGGGGAGATGAAAGTGACTTGTCAGAACTGACGGAATCCAAATAGGATGCCCGGTTTGAGCTCGGCGCTCAAACTTCATTTTTAAAATACACTTAGTTCAAATGAACTGTTAGGACGGGTCCGGGGGTCTAAAATTTGAAATACCGGTCGGATGGCCGTGCCGGTCATTCCAATACGACCGGGGAGATGAAAGTGACTTGTCAGAACTGACGGAATCCAAATCGGATGCCCGGTTTGAGCTCGGCGCTCAAACTTCATTTTTAAAATACACTTAGTTTAAATGAACTGTTAGGACGGGTCCGGGGGTCTAAAATTTGAAATACCGGTCGGATGGCCGTGCCGGTCATTCCAATATGACCGGGGAGATGAAAGTGACTTGTCAGAACTGACGGAATCCAAATCGGATGCCCGGTTTGAGCTCGGCGCTCAAAGTTCATTTTTAAAATACACTTAGTTTAAATGAACTGTTAGGACGGGTCCGGGTGTCTAAAATTTGAAATACCGGTCGGATGGCCGTGCCGGTCATTCCAATACGACCGGGGAGATGAAAGTGACTTGTCAGAACTGACGGAATCCAAATCGGATGCCCGATTTGAGCTCGGCGCTCAAAGTTCATTTTTAAAATACACTTAGTTTAAATGAACTGTTAGGACGGGTCCGGGGGTCTAAAATTTGAAATACCGGTCGGATGGCCGTGCCGGTCATTCCAATACGACCGGGGAGATGAAAGTGACTTGTCAGAACTGACGGAATCCAAATCGGATGCCCGATTTGAGCTCGGCGCTCAAAGTTCATTTTTAAAATACAATTTGATTATTGAACTTATATATTGTGTGTGTGTATTTATATATATGAAAATGAGCTGGCTTAAACTATTGGCATACTCTTGTTAATGCTTGATTTCTTTATTAAGGATTTGATTATAATTTTTTTAAATGATATACAGGATCATCCGTCGCGATATGTTGGACGAGACGACGACCAGGATGATGTTGGACGAGACGACGACCAGGATGAGACATATGTGGAGGATTTGTGATTTTATTTTAGTTGTGTGTATGTTGTTATTTTATTATTATGGATGTATGATTATGGATGTATGATTAATTTGTGATTTTATTTTAGTTGTGTGTAATTTGAGGTTCGTGGAGATTGTGATCCGTGTAGTTGATTTACTATTGTTTTATGAAATTGTTATTTATCAGGTGTTTGTATGTGATGAATTTGAGATTTGTCGATATTGTGATTTGTGTAGTTGATTTTATATTTATGTTATGAATTTGTTATTTATCAGGTAATTTATTTATCAGTTTATATAAATTTATAAAAAAAAAACTACAAACTTAGCGACCGAATAGGGACCGAACCCCATTCGGTCGCTTCCTACAGAGACCATGGTAGCCACCGTCTATGCGGTATAGCGACCGAATAGCGACCATATTTGTGACCGAACAGTTAGAGACCGATCCTGCGACCGATGTTTGTCGGTCGCTTATAGCGACCGATTCGGCGACCGATTTATAGCGGTCGCTATCAGAGACAGATTCGGCGACCGATAGGCATCGGTCTCTAACTGCGACCTATTCTGCGACCGATAGGTATCGGTCGCTATTTAGCGACCATGATATAGCGACCGATATATTCGGTCGCAAATTGGTGTCAGTTCGGTCGCAGTGCCTTGTTGCGACCGATCAGAGACCGAATAGCGACCTAAACGTCGGTCGCTATTCGCGCTTTTTCTTGTAGTGCATTTCCGTGGTTTTTAGGCCGAGCGGAGGCCGAGAGGGGCGTGATTGAGCATGTTTGGGGTTTTTCCATGATTTGGAGAGAGTCGCCCGATCTATGGATTTGATGCATGATTTCACGTTTTGATGGCCTAGAATCATGCTAGGGGTCCCCAGGGGTCTTCCCCTTTGATTTCCCCCTCTTCGGTGGAGGCAGGGGGGCGTGGTCGAAATTTTTGGGCGGTTCTGCCATTTTCGCCGTCGGATGAGTGTGACGGTCCTTCCAGGGACCGTCACATGTTGTAACGCGCCTGGGCGGGGCCGTTACATGCCCATCGTGTAGCCCTAGTGGTCAGGGACTGCGACGGTCCCGCGATTGACCGCCATTTGCATGTGACGCGCCTGGGCTGGGCCGTCAGGGGCTTTCCGACCGTTGGTTTCTGACCGTTGGGGGTCTGCGTGAGTAACGCGCCTTGGCGAGCGCATTACATTCGTGTAACGCGCTGGGGCGAGCGCGTTACTTCCTGGATTATGCCAGGTGTGAGGGGTGCGTAACGCGTTGGGCCAAGCGCGTTACATCCGTGTAACGCGCTGGGGCAAGCGCGTTACATCCAGCTTCCATGTTGGGAACGTGAGGCGAGTGTAACGCGCCAGACCAGGCACGTTACATTTGTGTAATGCACTGGGCCAGGTGCGTTACATTCGTGTAACGCACTGGACCATGCGCGTTACTCCCCGCGCTCCTCTGGCCGTGTGACGGCCTGCGCTAGACCGCCAGTTGAGTGTGACGGCCTCGTCTAGACCGTCACAGCCTTGTGACGGCCCTAGGTTGGACCGTCAGATTCTTGGTTGACCCGAGAGGGTTGCAACCCCGTTTTCTTGTCCGACTTGGGTCACCGCGCGACGGGACCGGTGCGGGGGCGCGGCTCCCGTACGTTGTCGGACACGGACGTTGTTTTCCGTTGACTTGAGAGTCTACTCCTGCAGTGACCCTCCACTAGTCGTAGCCTGCTTACACGCGAGTGGTCCCGCCTGGGAGTAGGTGGAGAGGCTTACCCTGAGGACGGTTTTAGACTGGTTACCGTCGGGCCCCTCGTCAAATCAGAGTCCAGTGCCGGGGGAAAACTAGTCAGAGGGCCAGACCTAGGACGCGTGGTCTGTGTGTGCACACGTGGTTGGGGACAGTGGACGCACGTCGACGGGCATGACCACAGCTAGTCACTTGTTTGTGATTACTTGTTCGGTGTTCGCGCCTTTGGTAGGAGCTACCACGCCAGGCGGATCACCTGCGGCGCGGTGTAAGACGTCAGGGGACGCTACCGGCTGTGCTTCTAGTGGGAGCTACTCCTGTCGAGTACGGAGTGACAGACTGTCAGTCGTGTGTTTCCGACCTTCGGGTTTTTTTTTTTGCCGGGTCGACCGTTGAGCTTCAGTCTTCTTACCGTGGCACGTGTGCCGGTTTACGTGTCGTAGGACCTTTGCTTGGTAGAGTGCAGGGCTTTCCTTTCCGAGGTACTCTCCTACCGCTAGCGTAGTGGTTTCCCATTTTACGAGGTAGGGTTCGAGTGATCCCTACTGAGTCTTTTTTCGAGACTCATTCCCTGCGTGTTTTCACCGTGTTTCAGGTGAGGCGCCGCCCCGGGGGAGCGCGTCTGGGGTGCAGCGTGGTGCGGGTGCCCAGAGGTAGTGCCAGAGGTCAGAGCCGGGGTATGCCCCGTGTCGCTGTACTTTCCTTTCTTGTCTCTGTACTGGTTGTGGACTACTGTTGTTGTTATTTCTTTGTTTTGGACCATGTAATGTGTTAATTTATTTCCTGCTTAATAATATGAACTGTTTTTTTTTCTGCAATTACTTGTGATACTTGTGTAGTTTCCACACTATCCTTCTAACCCTTCCGAGTCTTCGGGCTCGTGGGTGGCGGTGCGAGTCTCGGGTTATCGGGTCTTCCCGGTAATCGGATTCTCGGGTCGTTACAGGGTCGACCCATGAACTGAAAATTTTCAGGGGTCGACCCATAGGGTCGACCCACGTGCTGTATGACCCGAAAATTTATGTTTTTGACCCGAGGATCAATCCGGATCATTAGGGGATCAATCCATTCAACCTAGTCCCATTATAAACTATATTTTGAGGGACCAATGACCCATACATGCACCCCGTTAGCCATTAGATGTGAGGTTTGTTTCGAACCGTTTATCTATGCCGTTAATAACTTAATACATGTTCTAATTGGATTCATTTTAGTGTCATGAATGATAATTAGTAAAATAGAAATCCACATGATAAATGATTAATTATGCAACCAAATTTCTGTTAATTGCATGCTATTTATTCATATGCGACTTACGCGATCTTGTTCATACACGTTACCTTCCTGATTAATCTCTTTGGCATTTTGACTTAAATGAAAACTTAATCCTTGATAATTTGGCATGGAATGAGGATTAATATGATTGTTAGCTTGCTGGTTAGCTGCTGTACTACAGTAAACAGCGTGACCAACTTACCGACTTCTAACAAGTCGTTAGCCGATTAGTGTGCTAGTCTTGGTTTTACCCCCGAAAACTCTATCCGGCGGCTTTACCATCATCACGGGAATTCTTTATATCCCTGTTATGAACCTAATGAACTACCAAAAACATCGTTTTACACGTTAATCGCTGGTTTAAGCCTTGGATCGAATTGGGTTAAGAGAGGCATGTGCGGCCGTAGTGGACCGTATATCCTCATAGACGGCCCAATAGCGACCGTGTATCCATAATATGGCCCAGTATGGACCGTATATCTTGTTCATGGGTCTTAATATCTTCTTGACATGCGCGGCCCAGTGTTAACCGTTTATACATATTGAGCGGCCCTTGTCTGACCGTTTATATGGCAGTTTTCCGAAAAGTGGTTATTTCATGAATTTCGAATCATGTGAGCTAACCAAGCCAATATAGGCTATGGTATTTTGTGAATTACCTATTGATTAGATCTATTGATCAATAATTATAGTCCTTTGGGACAATTAATCCTCTCGGTTATGGAGCTTATTGTTTGGACTCTTGAAGAATCATTATTCTTATGTTTCTTACCTTGACTACATGAACTTGACCTTGGAACTCTTGGCCATTAAATATTGTGGATGTCTAGTCTCGTGGGATCTACGATCCAAAAAGAAATCAATGCCAAGGCAAACAAATGAAGGGCCCAGTCTGGTCCTGGGAGGAGCACCCGAAAAGTACTTGATCCTCGGGGAGGTGAATGATTAGGTGTGGCATTTGGCACCGGTGCAATCTAGCGTGTTGGGTCTAGGACATTCCACATTCTCGTGAAACTTATTATTATTCATGCTTAAAGTATGAAGTACTTGCTTGCTTGCTTACTTGACATGACTTGAAATTGACTGCAAATGGTCATTTACTAGAAAATCTTGTTAATCTTGCTTGATATCTCGACATGCAATTATTTCTTCCATTCAATTATCATTACTCTTTCTATCTTAGTGATTATTTAGTTCTGCTTATTTTATTGCGTTAATCATGCATGTTCATTAATTGGTTAATCACTTAAACTATACCTGATGATAGAGTATAATTCCTACTGAGGTTCTTGCTCACCCATATTTCCAATCCTTTTCAGGTAATGCGGTAACGGTACGTTGCAAATGGGAATCAGATCAGTGTGATCGAGTGAACCCGGAACCTAGAGTTTGGAGTCTGTCTTTTTACCTTCTTGAGTCTAGCTAGTGTCGTGAGTCTGGTCATTTCTTTTTGTTCTTTCTTCCCTTAATTTGAATCTAATATTGTAAGAGTGGGTCAAATTATACTTTTTAAATATTAATAAGAGCTTGTATTTTCAATATGTGTGTTTATGGCCTCCTTGTGTTTAACTATGGTTATTTATCTTCCGCTCTTGTTATCATGACTGTTAACTGTCACGTTTCGAGCATCGCTTCCCGCTGCTATCGGTTCGGGACGTGACATCTGGTCTAGAGATTATGTTAAAACACTACGTAGAGAGAATTCCATCATCCGTGTATATAAAGACTTCGTTAGAGATCGTACACTTGTCTGATTCGTTACCTGTCACCAGATATCAACTTTGGTTTTGCTGGGACTTCTGAATCGCGAAGGTAAAACAAGATACATTATTATAGATAATTATAGAAAAACAAAACGAAATGACATTACGTGACGAGAGAAAAAAATATTTTTTGATTACGGATATCTTACTTAACAACCCAAGCTCAAACCATCACAGAAGTGACGTGTATGTAAGAGTGAGATAAGATGTCCCGTTGGCAATCTCGTTTTGATGGAGGGGGGAAGTTTGGACGAGGACAACTCGACCCCGCGGCTGGTTTGATGCCAATCGTGCCATCAACATGTGAACGTCGTGGCACCTCCTTGCCGATTAATCGACTCTGGTTCACCCCCGACCCCATCCCGACCCTAGAGATCGCGGATGTCTTTTGTTTTGACCGATCGAGCAACCCGGTGGAAAACCTCCTACGTTACCGATGGCGACCTGGCCATGGGACTCGTCCAAACTACGACAACTGAGAAGATAAAAATCTACGGACGAACCGCACGGACCACCGCACGTTACGCACAAGAACAAACTGAGTGGTCCCCAAGAGGGTTTTTACCCTAGGAAAAGACGCCACGTACCCACAGAGACACGTGCATCATCGCACACCTCGTGAGGAACGCCCCATAACATGACAACCGCTTCTGGCCAGCACGAGGAGAGTTCGAGTCCTGCGTGCTATCGATACCGGAGGGAGATGATGAGACGGGACGGTCCAGACTCCAGAGTCATGTTCTGTTGATCGATGCCCATGTGTCTATTGCGCAGTGATGTTGCTCGCAGCCTGTGGTGGAGAGAGAGCGAGGGGGACCAGACCAGACCAGATCAGAGTGGGGGGTTGGCCGGGACGTCATGCCCACCGAAATGCTGCCAAACATGCACAGCTGCATGTGCATATATAAAGGCATGTGGTGCAGGGGGGAGGGGAGGGGATTGACCACTCGTCATGTCGATGTCATCCTCGAGGGCCACAAATCTTTGGGGGAGGGGTGACCCCTAGGGCGTGGACTGTTTTGGCCTGCCGTATCATGGGATCCAACGGTGGCTTAATGCAAAAGTCTTCCACGTACGGGAGACATGCATGCGTTTGATTAGGAATTGTAAACTGATCAGTGATCACATCTTTAGGGAGGGAGGGAGGGAGGGAGAGAGGTCGGAATTAAATTGTCTTACCATTTGGACATCGACCCCCCTTGGGAAACAAATTAGTTAACGCATGTTCGCTAACCAATGTGGATTAAATTCAAGGACCAAGGTGTCACTTAACTCACTAATCAAACTTGTAAGAACTTAGCCCCCTAAAAAAAATGCTCGGGGAAAACCCAACATAACGCACTCACAACTCCAAATAGCTAGCTGAGATCTACGAATTGAATTCAATTACATAATATATATATATACATACATGTTATAATTTTTTTTTCTAATTATTGTTTAACTTTAATTAAGGTTAACTTCCCTTATTTACATAGAAACATAATTATAAATAGACTTAAATTTCTTTTTTTCTTAAATTCAGGTAATTTTTCTACTCTTAAAATAAATAAAAATATTTAACGGACTAAAATAACTCTAAACTAAAATAACTCTTGAATTTACTATGAAATAATACAAGAAAATCATAACAAAAAATCTCTAGTCTAGACATATTTGACGTTTCCAAATAAATTTAGATTCTCCTATATAACATGTGCATCCAGCTCCGCATCACGTCTAGTTTAGCTTCACTTTATTTCGGACTTATCCCTATCTCATAGATGAATCCACTTAATTTCAAATTTAACTCATTTTATTTTGACAAGAGTGAATTTAATGAATTCGAATTCATCCATATTAATCTATCACGCCTCAATAGATGAGATAACTAATTAATTCACTTGTTATCAAATTAAAATGAAATAAAAATAGACTAAGTCAACTCACTCTCCTTTAATCAAATCTATCAAATCTGAGATAAATTCAGGTCTCTACCAAATTAAGAGGGCTTAAGAGACCACCTTAACCGTACGTACGGTGCAGGAACATCGTTTCTCTCGTATTTGTGATCTCCATGAGAAAATGGAAAGCTAGGTGAGTGTAGCAATATTGGAGTTCCACGATGAGAGTTCAAGTCTGTAGTCCACGAGAACTGACGGATTAATTAATTAGAGGAACGTTGGTCACTAATTAACGAGCATCCTCCTCGCGGCATAAAATCTGTGTGATGCAACTGATGTGAGGCGGCGCTAATTAACTAATTAACCACCAGAGACGTTTAAGGACAAAGGAGGTGTTTTTTGTGTGGACGGTGACGTGGAGAAATATTTTTTTTTGTTTGTGGCCCCGGGTTGGGCGTGCGTAAATGCGAGTGGTCTTGGCATTGAAATCTCCACTTCGTCCTCTGTCCTTTTGTAAGGAGGGGAGGGGGGGCGGACGACTGCGACCGACCAACAGACGGGGCTGCCGTCCATCACGTGGTGGAGGTGCTTCAACAACGACTTGTCATGCACAGGGAGTAGGTTTTCTTCCTATTGATGTTGGGCACACAATATGTATATATACCCAAATGGGTATACTTGTAAACTAAAGTTCAGTTGCATGTTTAATTGGATGACGTACAACTCATAAAAGGTCAGGCTCATAAAAGATCAGGTTAGATTTCGTATGTGTTCGTTATTGGGTCGGGACGTGTTCATCTCCCTTTTTTTCTAATCTAAGATAGGCATTCTAACATGTGAAAATTAAATTAATTATCATAGTAGATAGAATTTCATATGCTCTTCAATTTGATACTTAGATCGTGTTTTCAGCGCGTGTGTATCGAGAATTTTAAATTTGAAGACATGTCGATATTATTCATAGGAATATTTTAGAGTTTATTAATGAACACACGTTGAATCAAGCGTCAGTTATGATCGACTCTTATCAATTTGGTTGAATCAAGCGTCCCTTCTTATCGACACTAATTCGATTTAGCACATGTATGTTAATCTCCTCTAAAATAATAATAATAATAATAAATATATAATCTTTCGTAAGATCTTGACATCAAAAAATTTTCTCTTCGATTATTGGATAAGTTGTACCAACAAAATTATGAAAGCTCTCTTAATCATTGCCACTCTACGTGGACATGATTTAACTGGCCTTCTGAGAACTGCTTGGTTGCACACGCCGGCCATGGTCCAGACACTATTTTTCTAAATGACGACTGATATTTGGACGCCAATTTTGAATCAACGTCTCTCCGATGAGACACCATTTTTTCACCTAAGTTGTCTCTTTGATTTCGCGTTATCCGAAAGTTGTTCTTGTAGTTCCGAACCCTGATCTCCGTGAGGACATAACCTTTAGTTCTAGTATTCTTATTGTTTAATCCTTAAAATTTCTTCCCGAAGACTTGCCAAGTGATATATCTTAAGGATTCCATTGTTCTATTTGAGATTTTCCGAGCATAACTCCCTTGATTTCATTTGGTCATAATTGTTATATTAATTTACCTAATATCTATTAAGGGCTTTGGGTCTACCTTGACAATCAATATCAGTTCATACGGAATGTCCAATTTACACTAGACTCGTGAAAAACATTACTGGGTCATGAGAAACAATACTGAGCTCATGAGATAATATGTGACGTGACATTGTACCAATACTGATATCAATATTGATTTATAGAATTTTATTGCAAGTGATATTACTGCACTGAATTCTGCTTTTGCTACATGACTGATTATGATATAAGGGGTAATCATATTTTTTGGAAATTCTATTGAAAATTGGCCAACTGTAAAGTTATGTTCAGCGATATTTCCTTCGTTGATATGTATATTACGATCTTGTTCACGAATCTTTCATTATTTCATTCGAACTCCATTGTTTCACATCATATTACTAGAATCTCTATGTTTTTTTTTACTAGAATCTCTATGTTACTCTCTAGTCTGGACTAATTATTGTCTCATGGATTATGTTAATGTTTTGCACCGTTACGTCATATAGCATATTCAATATACTGTTAAAATGTTAATTACTTATATTCTACCCGGTTAAAGAGATGTAACTCTTACTAAATTTTTCGCTCATCCAGTTTCATTTAATATTTTTCAGATAATAACATAGATGAAACACATTCTAATGTGGGCAAGAGTGGCTGAATGCTCTTGGAGTATTAGCAGACGTGTCTTTTATATTTTCTTGATTCTAAATTAGAAATATAGAGTATTAGCAGACCTGTGTCTTTTATAATAGAATGAAGGATAGGAGGGTGGACGACAAAATAGAAGGAAGGACGGATGATAAATCAGTATTAAAATAAACGCAGTTGAACTGCCGGCCATTATCGTTCACTATCACTCGGGAGACGCCAAAGCGTCATATGATCGACCGTCACAAGAAACTCCAACTCACACCTTCTATTATCTTTGCGAAGTCTCTGCCTCTATCCACTTAGTGAAGTAATTGATGGCAACGATAATAAATTTCTCCTGCGCCTGGGCCATAGGGAAAGGGCCCAGGATATCAATTCTCCACCGAGCGAAAGAGTAGGGCTCGGTGAGCGACACGAGCGTTGAAGTCGGCTAGTGAATCCGGTGGTCGAACCTTTGGCAACGGTCGCACTTCTAGATGTAGTCCGAGCAATCCTGCTGCAAAGTGGGCCATCAGTACTCCTGCCGCAGCAAAATCCTCGCAACCGACCTCCCTCCTTGATGCGCCCCACAAATCCCCTCGTGAACCTCCTCGATGACTTGCCGAGCTTCGCGAGGCTTGAGGCACTTAAGGAGGTCCTGAGAACGATCGTCGGTAGAGTGATCCATCGAGCAAGATAAAGCGTCGAGCTTGGTACTTGAGATGCCTAGGGTTCTAGAGGGTCAGGAGGCTCCTGACCATCTTTCAACCAGAGTATATACGGCATCCTCCAGTCGTAAGGTAGCATTTGAACGGCGCTCACCAACTCGGGATCGGTGCTGGGGTGCTCCAGCTCTTCTAGGAGAACCGATCGGGTCCCAGATGAGCTGGTGGAGGAAGTAAGGCGGGAGAGTGCATCTACTCGGGAGTTTTTCTCCAGCTATCCTGATTACTTGAAAGCTCTCGAGTTGCCGAGTTACCTCCTTCGCCAATTGAAGGTACCTAATCATCTGCGATTCCCGAGTCTCATAGTCCCCATTGATCTGGCTGACGACTAGTTACGAATCGATGTAGATTTTGACCCATTCCGCTCTCAAACGCTTAGCCATCCAAACTCCTGAAATCAGAGCCTTGTACTCAGAGATGTTTTTGGGAGCCGCAAACTTCAATTTCAGAGCATATTCCAATGTCACCCCTTCAAGGGAGCCGAAGATGACTCCCACACCGCTGCCGTATGAGCATAATGACCCATCGACGAAAAGCTCTCAGGTTTAGCCGGCCGTTGGTGGTAAGATTTGAGATAATTATATATAGAATATGTGAATCCTTAGATATTTATCTAATAGTTCATATTTGGTCGGATAATATCTAACACAGATATCTCAATATCTGAATTTGTATATGATTGTCTGATATCTGATTAAATTATCTATCAAATATTTTATTTAAATAAATTTTTAATCAAATTAATATAAATTTAATTTAAATTTTAAATGAATATTTATCAAGTCTAGTATACGGTATCAAAGTAGACGTACGTCACCATATGTGATCTGATCCAACCCACATCCCCAACCACTTTGCCCAGACCTATGCCCAAAAAGGTCCACCCCTAATGGTCAAGAATGGGTCTGCCGTACCCGACGGTTTCGGATCTCCTCCTTCTCTCGCCCTGGAAATCAGTGAAGCACCAACCCACCAACCCTGATTCCCGCAGTCGCAAGTGAGGGGAACAGAAGAGAGAGAGAGAGGAGGAGGAAACATGCCTTTGACTATGGTGGACGCGAATGTTTCTGATTTCGAAGAAGCCTTCCAGAAATTGAAATCAGAGAAAGCCCACAAGAAGTTCCTTCTCTTCCTGGCGGACAAAGACCCCGCTTCCTCACTGAGTTGGTGCCCCGGTATCGCTTTCTTTCCCCCCTCTTACTAATCTATGGATGTTGTATTTATATTTCGATTGTTTGGCTCACTTGTTGATCTTTGGTCCCGCACGGGTTGGGGGATTCGGTGCTGACGACAGAAGAACACGATACGGTTTTGTTGGAGACAGGCAAACCCATGTGTTTTTTCTTTTGCTTTTCTATAACGCACGGCGATTTGTCACTGCAGAAAGATGAAAAAAATTAGGTCTTTTGTTTTTGTTTTTTGCTTTTTGAAATTGCACAGTGGGTACAGAATGGATGATAGATTGATGGTTTTCTTATTTGCTGGAAGTCATGTGGCTTCGCCCTTTCTGAACTTGTACAATTCATATTATAAACTAATGTTGTTATTGATAGATTACTTCATTTTTCATATATTTCATATCTATACAATTGGCAAATGCGCTCGGATGTTGTTTAAGCTTTTGATTGCGTGTACCTTTCGCTCATACATATAAGATTCTGTAAATAGAAACTTTAAAAAAAATTTCCTAATGTCATCTATCCTGTAATATTTGTTGCCCCTAGATTTATCCTTGGTCTAGAAAAGTACACTTAATCCCAGCTCAGTCATCCACGATCAGCTTTTGTTAGATGCAAGTTGCAGAATTTCAGGGGCTTGGTTCCTGTGCTAAAGGAATGGCCTGGAAAGAAAAATCTTTATTTAGGAGATTATCAGGTGATGAGGTTAAATATTTGAAGCCCAAGCTTGCTGGGAGGTACTTATGATTGCACTGAAGAAACTGAGGGATGGAGGGAGGAAGGGAATGTTGAAAATGCACGTTCTATGATACCTTTCCCTGTTGATGTTATTCTGTATCAATCACTTATTATCAACTAATTCCATGTTCTAGGATGCCTCTCCCTGTTGATGTTTTCCTTTATCAATTACTTATCATCAACCAGTTCTGTTCTAGTTTGCCCATAGAAAAAAGCATATAAATACCAATGCCCACTGAATTCTGTGTCTAGCCTTTCTGGTACTTGTGAAATGTTCCCCAGTTTAGCCTGTTTAGGCATTATTTGCTCAAATTACACAGAATAATTGCCCAACCAATTACATGTATAGGTATGTTATCCTACAATTTCTCATACAGCATGCTTTGGGATAGATATATCATGATGATGTGGTAATGTTGTAATGCCTGGATAACATTGTAAAGTATGGTTTGCTGGATCACATTGTACCGGTGTGTACCAGCTGTGCCTGATTGTGCTAGCGGAAAACTAGCATGCCGGCATGCACCGGTATAGTTTGATCCAGTACCCTTTTTAATTTTAAAAAATTTTAATTAAAAAATATTTTTACTCAAAAGAAATGTTCTCAATCCAATGTTAATCCGGTGGCGTACCATACCGTGTTGGATCATACCCGGCCAAAACTGGCACGGTGCGGTACGCCGGTCCGGCAAACCTTGTAAAGTTACTAGTGTCCATATGCCCATTTGAGAAAACTTGACATGTCCAGATCTAAGGTAAAATCATGATTGAAAAATGCTCCATCTTCTGTTTTGCAGACTGCAATGCAGCTGAACCTGTGGTGTACCAGAAACTGGCAGCTTCATCAGGTAATGTGGCCCTCCTAAGAGCATTCGTTGGGGATAAACCTACATGGAGGAATCCAGCACACCCTTGGAGAGTTGATCCTAGATTCATGCTCAAGGGTGTTCCTACACTTATCCTTTGGGAGAACGAGGACATCGCCGGGCGTCTGGAAGATGACGAGGCTCATGTGGAAGACAAGATCAACGCCCTTCTCAAATGATATGTATACTCCCTTAGCACCCATACAAGGAAAACCAGTACAGAATCTGGTAACTAGAACTCTGAATAGTGATATCTATGGTTAGTGTTTGCTTTGTTAGACTTGGATTGAGAGATTAAGGGATCACATTTTCATGCTATGAATGGTAATGGGTCATTTTAGCTTTGATATGAAAGTGACATCTTTGATTAAACCCTTATTACATATGCTGCCAACATTTTTGAAGTTTCACATGCCTCGTCCCTGCTTCATGCTCTGCATTTTGGAAAAGCAATACTTGGAGAATAAGCCTTTCGTACCTGAGCAAACCATGGGCCGGAGCTTCCTCAACGGTAGCCAGCCCTAGCACGCTCTTGAAGGGTTGTTTTTTTACATATATACCCTTATAATCTTCAGTTTGCTTCTGTCCCAAATATGTATGAATTATCAAAAACACCCCTGGATCATCTAAATAGGTGCAGTTATATCCTTGTTGTAATCTGAGTGCAGTTTAAATGTTGAAATGGGGAATCTACCTTTAAGTTAAGTTTTATAGGAGTTTGATGAGATAACTGGTCATGAGGGTATTTTTGAATTTTTACATCTACTAACAGCCTACGTAGTATTTATATTTATGTAGGAATATTCTTTCGAACTTAATAGCATAAGGAACTAAGGATTGGAAGTGTATGAATGCCGCTATTTGGATGTTTTGGGGTACTTTTGACAATTCATGTTGTAAGTAAATCAGAGGTATATATGGAAAAATAAAAGATTACAGAAGAATAAATGTAAAAAACCCAAAGATGAAAAATAAAAGAGTCACCTCAACTGGACCTTAGCATGGATGGTCCCACGTGTTGAATGATGCTCAGTGCAATAGCCTATATCCTCTAATAGAATTAAAGCAGTTTTTGGAATCCATCCATAATACCATAATCCCATGGATTGAAAAGTACATATTTTTCATGTTGACATTTCAAGTGTCATTTGGGAATTCTATTGGATCAATTAGGGATACTTTGATAATAGGTGAGGATAAATTATTCGAGGTGAGTCTGGGTGAGTTATTTTCTCTTTTTAAACTTGATAACATATTCTTATCTCGAGAATAACTCATTTCATATGAAATGGTAGAACGAGTTATTCTTAGAATAAAGGTCTTAACCCTAACCGACCTCAGATAATTTTACTCTATTACCAAACTCGGTTAAAGGTGAGTAGACAGAATAATTCATCCTATTCGCCCCTGATTCGGTTAATCAAAGTCGTCCTTATAAAAGTACTATCTGTTTTATTGCTCTTACTTTTCTTTATATAGGAAGGATAAGCATTTATGACATTATTTATCGTTTTCTTTTTTAAAACTCTCTCTCTCTTCGAAATCAGTGTATAATTTAACTCAAGTTGAATTATGGAGAGAATTTATCTCTCCCTCTTTTTGTATCTACCTCTCTCCTTCCTCCCAAAATCACTTTGCACATAAGTCAATATACCCATTTTCTATTTGAAAACATTTATGGCTGGTCAGTGATTCTAAGGCTAGAATCTCCTTGGTGTTTCCAATTGCTGCCTAAACAGAACATTTGTAACTGTTCACTAGTTCACAAAAAAAAAAAAAAAGAACCTTCAAACTGCCTTTCCCAATGGAAGTTACCTTGACGTGCAAACACTTCGTTTTGACAAAAGGCCCATTAAGCAGACAGTAGCATCATCTCTCACTTGCGTTGTTATAGAAGCAAAAGAGACGACTACATGGATCTCTAAAATGTTGCACATTCTACTCCATGCCATTCATATTCTTGATATTTTTTATGTATACCTCCATATTAAATAATATTGTTTCAGTTGCTGTACCTTTTAGGTTCTAACCCTGTCAAAATAAACTGAAAATTCTATTGAATGTGTAAAACATAGAGTTCTAAAAGGATATACCTGAGAATATTAAATATATAAGCTTAATTATAGAACAAGATTAAATAAAGATGTATTAATCTTTTTTGTCTTATTTTATTTCAAATGAAACTAAACAAATGGTAGGCAACAGCGGGGATATACATGATGACAAACGAATTATTATGAACACATATACGTGACAATATAAAAAATATAGATGAATAGAGTAAAATAAACAACATTTATGCAATTATCCCCCCCCCCCAAAAAAAAAAAAAATTTGCCCTATCCAGATCATCTAGTTCTGATATTTATACGGCTAAATTGCATCAATTTTTTTGGCCTTGACCTACTAGGGTTGCAGTCCCTGATATTGCTTGTCTCTGAATGACATAGAACTGATACTGCATATACAGGTTGGAAGTTTGATGGTGATTTTAACAAATCATTCTGAGCATTCAAAATTTTGAGCATTCTTCTTCAACCACATGTCCCATTTGAGTTAGAACTTTTGATGGCTTCTTTAGGAAAAGTCCCCTTATAATCTTTGGTTTTTTTCATTACACCCCTACTTTGTATGAATTATCAAAATGTCCTTAGCTTAACCAAATGGTTGTAACTGTATCCTTATAGTAGCATGAGTTTACTTTAAATGTTAAAATAACGAATCTACCCGTTTAAGTCAAGTTTTATATAAAATTGATGAGATGGCATGATCCTAAGAATATTTTTAGATTTATGTATCTATCAACAATTTGTATAGTATCTCTGTAGAAATATTCCTTCAAAATTAATGGCATAAAGAGCGAAATTGTATGAATACAATTATTTAGATGTATTCAAAGTATACCTTAAAAATCGAGTACCTAGATGATTAATCGGGTCGTTTAGACAACTAATGTTCCTTTTAAAAAGAAAATCGCCAAGGTGATTTCCACATCGACACGTTTCACACTTTTTTTAGCGGCGTACGGTCATGATCCCCCGTTAATTAGTTTGTATGCCATTGAAAATTACAACTTATTCATAAATGTATCCCTCTACTTTCCTTTTCCACCTCTATGCATGGTTGACTTATTTCCTTTTTATTTTCACTATCCTACACATGTTGTGGACCGAAAGCATCCCTAGTTTGATGACACCATAGGGAGTTGTTGTTCCCGAGAGAGCTTCCATGAAATCACTAAAACAAAAATTTGGAGGAACCTTGCAGTTTGAGGACATTTCCCTTTGCCATACTAACTCAACAGAATGTTCTTCAATTGTGGGTCTCTCTCATGATAAAGTGTTTTTTTTTTACCTCAAGGGGGATTCTAATTCAACCGATTCTGACCTTGTATTCCCATTTACTCAATTGTGACGTCATACCACATTCCACAAAAACTTGGGTTTGACATTTCTTCCTTAATAAAAGTATTCTTCTCTTGTTTTATCATTTTGATGTCCCCTTTGTCATCCCATGCCCGATGGAATGTCACTTAGAAATGATCATTAAATACTAGTTTTAAGTTACTATTTTATCTTAATTTTTTATTTTTAAACTTTTTTAATATATTTAATAAAACAATTAAATTATAAAAATAAATTTTTATTTAATAAATAAAATTATTGTTTTAACTACATAAAATTTAAAGGTTAAAAAAATTTAATCATTATTTAATATTGACGTAAACAAAGAGGAGAGAGAGAGACCGATAGAGAGAGAAGGGGAGGGAGTATTTATTGAGGGAGGAGACATTTATTACTATTGCTCGTGAAGTTAACCCTTCTCCATATGTGGGTTTCAAAATTTAAGAATAATTTTGGGTCAACGCTTAATTTAATTCGATTAAATTAAAATGACAAACAAAGAACATAAAATGTTAGCATGAACTAATTTTGAGTTAACTTAAGATTAATTCTCGATTAAGGAGGGACCAGGTGTCTCTAGAATAACATGATAACTTGAATGACTAAGGAGATCAACACCCTATCCTTTGGACTATAAGTTTGAACACTTTTTCATCATCAATATATTTATTTTTCAATGTATATTGTATTATTATTCAAATGTAGATGAATCAAATTAAAATTTATGATTCATTAATAATATTACGATGCTTATATAGTGAAAACGAGAGATGTCTGTGGTTAATAACATTATCATTTGTAAGAGAGAGAGAGAGAGGGATATATATATATATATATATATATATATATATATATATATATATATATATATATATATATAATTAAAAAATTAATTGTCTTATAATTGAGGCACTCGCCCAGCCATTTAGGTAGTTCGCCTAGTGGTGAGGAGGTCAGTCGACCAACTCGGCTTAGATATTTTTAAAATATTTATTCAAAATTACTGTTGACGATTCACGTAAATTATAAGTATATATGAAAAATTAAAGATTATATCGGTATATATTACAGACTTGACTTTTAATTAAGATTTGTTGGTCCCGTCGTATCTACCTTATCGTTATTTTATTGGTACAATATGGTACGGCACCAAATCACATTGTACCATCATGTATTATGAATAAAAATTATTTAATAAATATATATTATAGTAAAATATGATAAAAATATTTTTATCATAGTGATTAATAAGTCTGTTAGGTAATTGTGAGGTTAAGGTTTTGAATCTCACCGTCGATATAATATTTTTATTTTTAAAAAAATAATAAAAAATGAATGAAAACAGCGTCCCTTATGAGTTTAGAATACGGGTTTCAACATTTCAAAGAAATATTACAAATCAACTTACTTATAAAAGAATAATTAATATAAAATAATATATATAATATTTTAAAAAATAAATAATATATCGTACTAATCGTATCCATCACCGAATGATATAATCTGATACATACATAATATATCGTATTAATTTGTCAAATCTAACTTTTAATTATTGTTCCCACCAAGAATCCAACCGAAAATGAGCCATTTCGAGGATAATGGTTAGGGAGAAGGACGATGATATTGACCTCTACGATGATGTCTTCTTTAAGATATTTGCGTAAGTAATCTTGATAAAATTTTATTTTTATCATAAATATGTTAAAATCATAATTACATGAATACTCTCTTTGGTGCGGACACCAGGATGATCAAGTGACACGTCGACGAATCGACGGTGCCATACGCGGAACACCAAGTGGACTACTTCGGCTTCCCTTCAAATTAGGGACAATTTGACTTCAATTTGGACTCTTTTTGCATTGAAATTGGGCTTGTAATGAACATTCTACTTGGGTTTGCATAATGGGCTGATTGTAAGGCTCTTAAAGGGCCAATTGGTTAAGGCACTTAAGCATTCCTTAGGAAAGGAGTGGCCTTGGTCCATTGTGATGGATCCATAAGCCATGCATGGCCCAATTGGGCTTCCTTCCTACATGGGCTATCTAGGTTGGAGAGGCCTTAAACAAGAATGGGCTCCCTTCACTCATGGGCTCTCAAGGTTGGAAAGGCCTTAAACAAGAATGGTGGAGTGGGCTTAAGCCATGGCCAAAATGGCCCAATTGGAGGCCCCTTTTTTGTTCGTATTAGGCTAGTTTGTTTGATTTTCTTCTTCATTTACCACAAGTAGCATAAAATGGCTGTTGGTCAAGTACAAAATGGCTGCCACCTACCTTCTTTACATGAATTTCAAAGGTATGTGAGCAACCGTGTCCCCTTGTCTCCCTTTCCCTGTCACCAAGTGTCATGATCCATGCGCACCCCCCTCTCCCTTCTTGAATCCCACGCAGCCCCCTCCCCTCTACCCCTTGCCATTGTCTATTTAAAGGCATGTATAGTGTTTTTGCACAAGTTAATGAAAGTTTTATGAAAGAAAGTGTGTTTAAGAGAGTGATTCTCTTGTTCTTCCTTGGGTGTGACTCCCTTGGTTCTGTCCTGTGACGGGACAGAATTAGGTCGTGTGACTCGACCTTGTATCCCCATCTTCTCCTTATCTTCTACTTCCACAAAAATCCCAGTGATACCTCTGTAAGTTAGGAAAATTTCAGCACTGGTTTCGCGTCAATCAGAGTTCGTGAGCAACGACAACGATTCGTTTCGTGGAGGCGCGGAGATCGGTTCCAGATTGCTGCCCAGATATGGAGGTGACTGTGTTTTAAATTATCTAGCCCAACCCCGACGCCATCTGAAGCTGGTTTCTGAAGAGAGATCGTAGGATTTCGAGTCCTCTTCGCGTTGCCGCTAATCTCGCCTCAATCTGAACACCGTGCTGTTCGTGGCGGCAATCCTCGTGAGATCGCGCAAGAGATCTGAGCAGATCCGGCCCCAAACCAGAGCCGACTTCCAGAGTCCCCCCCCCCCCCCCCCCCCCGACTCATCCGGTCGAGATCTGTGAGGGATCTTCGGAGTACGTCTTCCTCTTGACGTTGCCAACAATCTCCCACAAAGAACGTCTCAATCCGACATCGGCAGCTATTTTTCCATCATTTTACCGTGTCGCTGCGTCGCTCTGGGAGTTCAAAACTAGAAGCTGAGAAGAAACGTTACTGCACCCAGATCTGAAAAGATATGATCGCGCCCTTCAGAGTGAAGAAACTACATCCAGTCGCCGTCGTTCTCCAACAAACGGCGCTTCGATCGGGCATCAGATCTGGCCGTACCGGCCTTCGCAAGTTCGCTGCGCAGGGAGACCAGCGTGGACAGAACCGGGTCGGTTCACCCTCGGCTTACCCGATCGGCCCCGACTCGCCTCCCTCGGCTCCGAAGAGTGCTGCCCGTCAACCCGGGTTTCAGCAACCCCAAATTTATCGATTGTAGCCTGATACCTCCCTGTGTGGAGTGGGCCAAGCTTCTGAATTTGTAAAATTTAATTCAATTATGTATTGGGGTTGTTCGGAAATCGGCCGGGGTGTCTTCCCCACGCCTTGTCATGGAGGTACGCGATTCGTTCCCCACTCACATTGCTGTTTAGTATGCTTTCTACATTGCTGCGTTTGTGAGAATAGGGCCGATAGCTAGTTTCAAATTCACCGCGGTTGTGAGTTGTGAGCGCCCGTTCCGTGGCTCCAATCGAGCACCGAGCGCGAATTAGCACCCTAGGCGACGGTGGTTTCTTAATCGCCGCGATTCCCCACGTTTCCCTCGCAAGGGACGATCGTCGGGCTCAAGAGAGTCGCTGTTGAGAGACGTCTCCACCCGGAGAATACCACGGTAGTCAGCCGTCCGGCTTGCCTTAGTGTGCTAGTGCTGGCCGCACAACGAGTCGGCCGTACGTCTTAGCCCGGTAGTCATCCGTCCCGCATCAGTTTGGTATCAGAGCGTCGTTTAAGTCTAGGGTCATTTAAGTCCAAGGTTGCATTTGCATTCCTATAACCCGGTATATAAAAAGGTGTTGTCCAAACGTTAGGCTACGCATATCGGGACGGCCGCACACTTGCGCGAGTGATCTTCGGATCGATTAACTCAACCACGTACCGAGTCTTGGTGTCTTGTCCTTAGTGTGGATGCATTCCAACCTTGCATAGTCGGTCTAGTGTCGTGTCCTAGTGTCGGCATGGCCATCCATTAGCTCCCCGAGTCCCATGGGTTCCCAAACGCCTAGTTCATATGAATGGTGGCGACACCACCAAGGATGGGGAATCCAACCCCACCACATCCGTAGGCCCGAAGCCTCGGACTTCTATGGAACCAAGGTCCCGAGTGACTACCTCAAGTGGGAAGCCGCCATGGACGCATATTTTGAGTGTTATACTATGTCTGAGGCGATGCAATTCTCTTTCGCCAAAGAGCGGCTTCTTCATGAGGCCGCCGAATAGTGGGACTACATTGAACGTTTGAGAGATGTTAGGAGGCAATGGCCCATCGAGTCATGGTGGGACATGAAGAGAGAGCTTAGGAAGGTCTACGTTCCCCAACCGATCACCTCTAACCGACCCCACCCAATCACCTCCAACCAAGTGGGTCCTAGTCGGAGGCAAAGAGCCCTACACGTAGATGAGCCTAGACCCAAGCCTAGGCCGGATGATTACGGGCAAGTCCACTCCGATACCCCTACTCCAACCCGGACCGTTGCCGAACTTGTGCAAATGATTTCGGATCGGGTGGATAGGAGGTGCGCTTATTTTGAGTCATTAGTCTCCCCTTGTCCACCTTCGAGGCAGGAGGTAGCCATACCCGCACCTAGGGAGGCCATAGCCCGTAGCCCCAACCCGGCCCCATCTAAGGGGTCCCCAAGCCCTCTCCCCATTATGGAGATCCCTCCTTCATCACCCGTGAGTGCTCCGTTGCCATCCTCTCCTTCCGAACTTCATCCGGAGCCGTCTTGTTTGGAGCCACCTCCGCCCGAGCCACCCGTGTTTCTTACAGGAATACTTTTCATCGCCGAGCCACTCCTTAGCTGGCTCAAAGATGGCTTGGTCCCACATCCCTTCCCATCCATGGACCCCACACTACCTCTAGTGCCAAGCAACTCGTTTCACACCACCTTCCGGTCTAGTCACTATGTGGATACATTGGACGACCTTCTTAAAGGGTTAGACCGGCATTTGGCATTTACGCACTTGTTGGCCCCAGGCTTTGACCGACCCACCGGTCGTAGCTTCACCCATCCCACCTTAGGGTCCATTACCTCGGTATACACCGTGGGTTATGTTACCACGGAGGTTCTTCTACTCCTCCCGCTTCCGGTCGAGCCCGACTTCACCCCTTTTATCCCGAGGGAGGAGCCATATCTTCTATACACTGTCCCATCTACCACGATGGATGGAGGTGACCATCACCTTCATGAATTTCAAACATGGGACTATGTAATGGAGGAACCCGGGGGTCACACACTCTTTGACCCATTCGACCCCTTCTCTAGTGGGCCTCGTGACCCATCACTTCCTTTATACCTTGTCAAGGAAGTCCACTTTCACACCCCTTTCCCACGGGCCGAGCCACCTACACCCACCAAGCCCGATACACCTACATCCGGCCCTCCTAGCCCTCCCAAGTCTCCCAAATCTAATGGGCAGCCGCATGCTAGGGACAAAGTAGGATGTCTAGGAGTCCCACTTTCCGCCAACCACCGGTTGCCACTAGTGTATACATGGCACATGTTCGGGTGTCCTGGTCCACCATTGCATATGCATGGTCTACGTAACCATAGGTTTGTCTAAGGTCACGTGTGTGTCTGTTTGTCTCTCTAGTTTGTTTTCTTTCATGCATATGGTTTGTATTAAGTCGTGCCCCAATCAAAGGCCAGCCATGCGCGCATAAGGAATTAGCTGATGCATGCTACATGTCCGTGAGTTCAAAAGGGAGAGTACGTCACGATCAGGGTCATACCTGAACGGTTCCTCTTGGGGCCGTAAAGTAACTCTAGGCCCGCGATACCCGCCCTTCCTGAGTCACGAAACAAGTGGGTTCAAATGCGTATGTTATTGAACTACCGTATGACTATGGTGTCAGTTCAACGTTCCATGTTTCTAATCTGGTAGCATATCGGAACCCGCGGTGATCCCTAGTGAGTTTCGAGCTTTATCTTTCTATTGGGAGTGACCCCTCACCCGAGAGTCCACCTCTTCCAGCCTCAACGCACGCATATAGATTGTATACTGGATGAGCAGGTGATCACCACCAGGAATGGAGCATACCACCACTTCATAGTGCATTGACGAGGATGCCCCACGATGATCAACGTCTTGATCACATGCGGAGTGCTCAAGCTTCGGGACCCTTACTCGACGGGGTCGAGTTCCTCCCACCAGGGAAGAATTGGTGCGGACATCAGGACGATCAAGTGACACGTCGGCGAACCGACGGTGCCATACGCGGAGCACCAAGTGGACTACTTCGGCTTCCCTTCAAATTAGGGACAATTTGGCTTCAATTTGGACTATTTTTGCATTGAAATTGGGCTTGTAATGAACATTCTACTTGGATTTGCATAATGGAATGGTTGTAAGGCTCTTAAAGGGCCAATTGGTTAAGGCCCTTAAGCATTCCTTAGGAAAGGAGTGGCATTGGTCCATTGTGATGGATCCATAAGCCATGCATGGCCCAATTGGGCTTCCTTCCTACATGGGCTATCTAGATTGGAGAGGCCTTAAACAAGAATGAGCTCCCTTCACTCATGGGCTCTCAAGGTTGGAAAGGCCTTAAACAAGAATGGTGGAGTGGGCTTAAGCCATGGCCAAAATGGCCCAATTGGAGGCCCAAGTAGGGGGCGCCCCCTTTTTTGTTGGTATTAGGCTAGTTTGTTTGATTTTCTTCTTCATTTACCACATGTAGCATAAAATGACTGCTGGTCAAGTATAAAATGGCTGCCACCTACCTTCTTTACATGAATTTCAAAGGTATGTGAGCAACCATGTCCCCTTGTCTCCCTTTCCCTTTCACCAAGTGTCATGATCCATGCGCACCCCCCCTCTCCCTTCTTGAATCCCACGCAGCCCCCTCCCCTCTACCCCTTGCCATTGTCTATTTAAAGGCATGTATAGTGTTTTTGCACAAGTTAATGAAAGTTTTATGAAAGAAAGTGTGTTTAAGAGAGTGATTCTCTTGTTCTTCCTTGGGTGTGACTCCCTTGGTTCTGTCCTGTGACGGGACAGAATTGGGTCGTGTGACTCGACCTTGTATCCCCCTCTTCCCCTTATCTTCTACTTCCACAAAAATTCCAGTGATACCTCTGCAAGTTAGAAAAATTTCAGCGCTGGTTTCGCGTCAATCGGAGTTCGTGAGCAACGGCAACGATTCATTTTGTGGAGGCGCGCAGATCGGTTCCAGATTGCTGCCCAGATCTGGAGGTGACTGTGTTTTAAATTCTCCAGCCCAACCCCGACGCCATCTGAAGCTGGTTCCTGAAGAGAGATCATAGGATTTCGAGTCCTCTTCGCGTTGCCGCTAATCTTGCCTCAATCTGAACACCGTGCTGTTCGTGGCGGCAATCCTCGTGAGATCGCGCAAGAGATCTGAGCAGATCCGGCCCCAAACCAGAGCCGACTTCCAGAGTCCGTCCCGACACATCCGGTCGAGATCTGTGAGGAATCTTCGGAGTACGTCTTCCTCTTGACGTTGCCAACAATCTCCCACAAAGAATGTCTCAATCCGACATCGACAGCTATTTTTTCATCATTTTACCGTGTCGCTGCGTCGTTCTGGGAGCTCAAAACCAGAAGCTGAGAAGAAACGTTACTGCACCCAGATCTGAAAAGATCTGATCGCGCCCTTTGGAGTGAAGAAACTATGTCTAGTCTCCGTCGTTCTCCAACAAACGGCGCTTCGATCGGGCATCAGATCTGGCCGTACCGGCCTTTGCAAGTTCGCTGCACAGGGAGACCAGCGTGGACAGAACCGGGTCGGTTCACCCTCGGCTTACCCGATCGGCCCCGAATCGCCTCCCTCGGCTCCGAAGAGTGCTGCCCGTCAACCCGGGTTCCAGCAACCCCAAAGTTATCGATTGTAGCCCGATATCTCCCTGTGTGGAGTGGGCCAAGCTTCTGAATTTGTAAAAGTTAATTCAATTGTGTATTGGGGTTGTTCGGAAATCGACCGGGGTGTCTTCCCCACGCCTTATCGTGGAGGTACGCGATTCGTTCCCCACTCACATTGCTGTTTAGTATGCTTTCTATATTGATGCGTTTGTGAGAATAGGGCCGATAGCTAGTTTCAAATTCACCGCAGTTGTGAGTTGTGAGCGCCCGTTCCGTGGCTCCAATCGAGCACCGAGCGCGAATTAGCACCCTAGGCGACGGTGGTTTCTTAATCGCCGCGATTCCCCACGTTTCCCTCGCAAGGGACGATCGTCGGGCTCAAGAGAGTCACTGTTGAGAGACGTCTCCACCCGGAGAATACCACGGTGGTCAGCCGCCCGACTTGTCTTAGTGTGCTAGTGCTGGCCGCACAACGAGTCAGTCGTACGTCTTAGCCCGAGTCAGTCATCCGTCCCGCATCACTCTTGATGCGGAACTTCTTTAGGTATCTTCTTTTAATCACGCGAAATCTCATTGTATGATGGCGCCGTTCTATATAGCTACTTTTTTCTTTGCAGGTCATGTCTAATTTAATAAATATTTTTATAGAAATAAGTACTTATCAAAATATATGCACATAAAAATTCTTTTTTTATAGAAATAAATATTTATAAAATTTTTCACACTTCGACGAATAAGTGGCCACCTAAGTTAGAGTCGTGTCAGAATTCTATTGGTCAACTTTTGTGTGCTTCTGATAAAATACTCTCGTATTAAATCGCATGTGGTCGAATCTCACCATTGACATAATATTTTTATTCTTTTCTTAAAAAAAATAAAAATAAATAAAAATAAGATTCCTCGCGAGTTTAAAATTTCAACATTTCAAAGAAACATTATAAATCAACTTATTTTAAAATAATATATATAATATTTAAAAAAGATAAATAACATCTCAATTACATGTCATATATCAATCGTACTAATCACCGATTGATCTAATTTGTTACTTGTGATACGAGACATATCATATTGATTTATCGAACTCTACTTTTAATTGATTTATCATTCTTAGACTCTGAGAATTCAATCAAAAAATGAGCCATTTCTTGAACATCGACAAGGAAGAATGATGTACCTTTCTTTGACCTTGACGATCACGTCTTATATGCAATATTTGCATAAATAATCTTGATAAAATTTTATTTTTATCAAAATATTTTAAAATCATAATTACATGAATACTCCCTTGATATAGAACTTGTTTAGGTGTCTTTTTCTAATTACACAGAATCCTCATCTTATGGCGGCACCGTTGTATTTTTTAAAGGTAAAGTTTAATTTAATAAGCATTTTTATAAAAATAAATATTTATCAAAATATACGCACGTAAAATTTCTTTTTTTTACAGAAATAAACATTTATAAAACTTTCTGCGCTCCGACGTATGAGCGGTAACCTGAGCTGGAGTCGTGTCAGGATTATATTGGTCAACTTTCGTGCGCTTCACGTAAAACGCTCTCGCACTAGATCAGTGCTGCCGAAAGCGGGACCCCTGGCTTCCCTCCATTTCCCTCCGGGCGCCTTCACTGCCCCAAAACCCTAGCCAGCACTCTGCAACTCCCACGACCGAGGACCCTCTTCATCTCCGGCCACCGTTTTCAAGCTCTGCCATGGATTCTGGCAGCAGCGACGGCAGTCCCGTCGAGCCGAAGAAGCGTAAGAGGTCCAACGCCAAGACCCCTAAGAAGGAAAAGGGAAGCTCCTTGAAGCAGAGTCAGTAGGCCCCCCTCCTCTGTCGCTCTCTGTGCATATGTGCATGCTTGATAGTGTTTAAGCATGTTGAATGATGGGATCTGCACACAAAAGTTGCTGTGTCGGGTGTTTCAGTCGGTTTGTGTGGCTAATTTTGAGTTGCCATTGCGCTTTTTGCAGAATCCCCTGCGGAGTTCTTCGCAGAGAACAAGAATATAGCGGGGTTCGACAATGTGAGCTCTCATACAGGCTTTTGTTCCTTAGAATCTTGGACGACTCTGTTCCGACAGTTTTTCTGTTATTTTAGATGTGATCTTTTGTAGTGCTCTCGGTGGTCTGTAATTTGATTTCTTGTGCGTTCCAGCCCGGTAAATCACTGTACACGACCATGAGAGAGCTTGTGGAGAACGCTCTTGATTCGGCTGAATCGATTTCTGTGCTCCCCGACATTGAGATAACAATGTTAGTAGCTACATTCTCGTGCGGTGCACCTGTACATGCGTAGATGTATTTGTATCTTCAGGACATGCACATGAATTGTCTCCCACACCTGAACATGTACTGTATGATAGTGGATTTGTTGATATCTATCATTTTTTTGTATTTGTATGTGTTTTATAATGTCTGATGTTTTTTAGTATATTTCTTATGACAGAGAAGAGATCAGTAAGAGCAAGTACAATTCGATTATTGGCCTTGTTGACCGTGAGCGTGTTGATGAAGAGCTATATGATGATTTTGAATCTGCCAAAGCTCGAGAGGTAGTTCTTCTCTACATATTACATTTGATCTCCCGGCTTGTTGTGGGCTCGAGCTAAATGGAGCCATTTTTTCGCCTTCCCGTATGAGCAGCATTTGAATACAGACTGATGACAAGTTTTGGTGGTTTTTCATCCTCAGAAACGCCTTGCCAAGGAAGCTCGTGCTCAAGAAATTGAATCGAAGAAAGCTGCCTTAGGGAAAAAGTTGAAAGATCCCATGTCCACTAAAGGAGTGAAAGGGCGAGGCAACACTTCATTTTTCAGGGTTACTTGCAAGGTGTGGTTTCACCGTAGCTAATGGCATTTGTTTGTAAGGACACGGGAAGATCTAGTTCATAGAAAATGGTCACCATTTTCTGTTTTCCTGCTTTCAAAATTTAAGTAAAGCTATTTTGGGTTATGATGTTTCATGGAAGCACACCCTGATGACTGTTCTGAGAACATCTAGAAGTGAGCAGTACATGTTATATGCTTTCTGACATCCATATCAGTTTAAATTCATCTGAATCTTGGCCAGATCCTTCATCTGGCCCCAGATTGAATGGAAAGGCTTCGTGAATGATGAGCATGGGAATGACTCGATCTATCTTTTTTTTTCTTTGTTGATAGTCCATCTTAGACTTCTTTAGGTTTAAACTGTGGCTGCTGCATTGTAGGACAATGGCAGGGGAATGGCACATGATGATATCCCAAACATGTTTGGACGAGGTTTGAACCAATTTAACTGATTTATTATAATAAATTAACTCCTGTCACTTTGATGATTAGAACAATTTTTTAGACTTTGACATGATACCATGCGTCCTGCATCATAGCAAAACTATGCATTGTCAGATATTTTTTGAAGTTGTTGATTTCATTTTATGTCTAAAATGTTTGTATAAACGTGATTGCAGTTCTTTCTGGAACAAAGTATGGTTTGAAGCAGACCCGTGGAAAATTTGGATTAGGTGCAAAGATGGTAAGTGCATTGTCTGGAAAGTGGACACTGAATGCTCTCACTCATCGTTGTTATAACTGAAAGAAACAGCATGTTGCCTCTAGCAATGAGTAACCTTGCACTTCATACTGTCCACTTCCTCACCAATTTTTTTTGAAGCATCATAAATAGGCGGTGGAAGAATAGTTTTGATAATGCATTTTGCTTTGCCTTCCAACAATCAAGTTTTGACTTCAAGATTTCAAGAGATACTTTTTAGATCGTATAGATCATCATCACCTTAATCCTTCAAGTTATCATTTGGAATTCATTACTGCACTAGCATCCTGTATTTTAGGGTGAGAGGGTTGCATCTTTTAATATAAAACATATTTTAATTGTCCCTACTGAAAAATGGACTGCTGAAGCATTGAAATAGCCAACTGTGACCTACAACTTAGAAGATATTAAATGAAATTACTGGATATCCACATCTTTCATTCTGACAACATAACTTATGCACATGAAATATAGGCCTTATTGTTGGGAAATTTAAGCTGTTCTTCTGGATACATGCTGGTCTGATTCTTGTGGGCTAATTCAGGCACTAATTTGGTCCAAGATGAGCACGGGGCTTCCAATAGAAATTTCATCTGCATTGAGGGGTCAAAGTTATGTTTCGTTCTGTAGACTGGATATTGATATCCATAGGTGTGCAGCTGTGCTTATCCCGTGATTCCTATTAAATTTCTGTTAGGCTTTCAATATTTTACTGTTGAATCTGATTTTTATATTTGCATTCTCTGCATATTATTCAGGAATATTCCTCATGTCCATTTGCATGAAAAGAGGGACAACAAGGACCAGTGGCATGGAGCTGAAATTCAAGTTATCATTGAAGGGAACTGGACAACTTATCGTGTCAGTAGTGATTGATATATTTTGTCTCCTGATTGCCTGTCGTGTTAATCTAATTTGTTACAGAAAATTGTGATCATCTATTGTGTAGATAAAATTGCAATACGTACTGACAGGATCCTTTTAATATGCAGTCAAAGATTTTTCATTACATGCGTCAGATGGCTGTAATCACCCCCTATGCTCAATTTCTTTTTAGATTTGTTTCAGAAGTGCAAGAGTAAGTTCTGATCCTTTCAATTGTTCTAAGATAACTTTTTTTCTTATACATCTCAGTTTTATACGTTCCCCTTTGTACAGCAAAAACATCACCGTACGATTTGCACGTAGAACAGATGTCATGCCTCCAGTTCCTACTGAAACAAAGCATCATCCGTCTGCCGTTGATTTACTGCTTATCAAACACCTTATCGAAGATACTTCCAAGCAGAATCTTCTGCAGTTTCTTCAGCATGAGTTTGTAAATATTGGCAAGACCCTTGCTGAGCGCTTAATTGGTAAATATTAGTGCGAAAGAATAGTATCCATTATTTTCCTTTTGATTTTCTATTGCACTTGCATTTCAGAAAGTATTTCCATCTTATTTGATTAGATTAAAAGTGAAAGTCATTATTGTTACCTAACTTTGTTAGCTGATGCCTTATGTCTCCAACGGATTAGGCATTTTAATTGGATCTTTGTATCGTGTTCTTAAGCTTGGGTTGCAGGATAGCCCAATTCTGATCAATTCAATCACTTCAGATTGCGATTGGCCAATGCTGATCTGATTTTAGGGGGAGAATTTGATTTCTTTTGCAATTTAAAGAAAAAAAAAGGAGAAATTGCGGTGTGACTTGAATCGGCTAGGATTGGTCTGAGGGTGGCTGATCTTAGGCCTATTCTAAGCCGATTCCAATCCTGATCCTTGTCAGATCAAGCCCAGCTGATCTCTACTCAATCCAATTCCATAAGCTTGGTTTTTAAGGCATACTAATGATGGTTATGATGGATACTCTTCATCTAATAAGTTTAACATCTTTATTTCAAAGCTTGCAGTTAGTGCCATTTATTTTTCATTAATGTGGAATCTGAAAGCAAGGATGTTCTCTGGTAGAAATCGTGGCAATCACTATCCCTGGATAACGTGTGCGGAAAATAGTTATTTTTTGTGTTTGTACTTTATATTAAAACATCATTATAACTCTAGCATGGATGTTAAATTCATAGATTATAACACAATTTTCCTGATCTAGCATCACTTCTACTAGAAGGTTTACTGGAAGTTATATTTGCATGAATCTTGAATCTTTGAACTGTTCTAAATTATCCTGATATCTGTATTAGACAAATTGTTGTACATTGAAATATATGAAGCATTTCAAGAGGCGGAATTTTAACTGTCTCTTAGTCAAAAATATTTCATGTTCAAGTCAAATATCTTATGAAGATGAAGTGTTTACAGCAGGTACATATTTTGCTTTCGATGTAATGCCTTATGTTACGCAGGAGAAATGGGCCCTGATTTTAGTGCTAAGATGGCTGTTAAAAGTCTGACATCCCAACAGGTGGTTCGAATTCATCAGTTGTTTCGTCAAGCAAAATTTGATGACCCTAGCGGTGATGTCAGTCATTTTTCTCTTTCAAGTATAACCTTTTTCTCCTCCTATGCTGGATCTCCTTGTAATTGGATTTACTTTGTTTACCCTTCTCTTGATTCCTATTTTCTCCAACATCTTCCATCCTTCCCCCCCCCCCAACCAAATCTATCTATGTATCAATGTATCTATCTATCTCCATTCTTGGCATTTGCAGTGTCTTAGTCCTGCTGGAGAGTACAATCTTCGCCTAGGAATCATAAAAGAGCTGCATCCAGATATGGTTGCCACTTATGCTGGCAGGTTGATGATAATAATCCTTCATAATTTTTTCACCGTTTTCATTATCATTATCATGAAAAAATTATCTCCTTAATCTAAGTTGGAACTTGGGTGACCAATTTCTAAAGATTCCAAGGAAACAAAATAAGAGGGCAGCCTGGTGCCATAAGGTTCCTGCCAATGTGGGGAGTGGGGTCTGGGGAGGTCAGATGTATGCAGCCTTCCTCTTGCTTTTTAACAAAGAGGCTATTTCCAGCTATGAAGCTGTGACCTCCAGGTCACACTAGAGCTGTCTTACCTCTCCACCAAGGATCCTCCTCTCTAAGGAAACAAAATCATATGCCATTTTCATCTATCTGCAAACTAGAATAGTACATGTTTATTCTTAATAGAATGTTTAATTTAATTAGAAGAAATCATTCCATAGTATCTAACATGAGCCTTTTCCATTGTGTTTTCAATTATAGTCCACAGGTCTTTGAAGGTCATCCTTTTATTGTTGAAGCGGGAATTAGCTTGGGTGGGAAAGATGTTAAACAAGTAAGCTTCATGTGGTTATGTTTTTATCTTTTTATTGGTTTGGAATCATGTTCCTCCTGTGAGGCACAAAATGCATATCATTCTGCATTCAGGCATTCCTTCACTCTCTTAATTGAAGTTATATGGTGATAGCTAATGTTTTCATTCAGCTTTGTCCTTATTAACACATCAGAAGCTTATGGCATGCTAGTTGCATGGTATGCATTTTCCCGCTGCTGCTAGGCATTCCAACTGAAGGGTCCTGGGCATCAAATCTAGTTTCCCCTTGTTACTCAACAAAGGGTAGAAACAAAAGGGATTTAACTTGCCATGTTTTCTACATTTCACTGACCATTTTCTGCAGGGTCTCCATAGGAAATATTCCCTTACAGTGTATTTGCACACATTTCTAAATTCCTCCACCACAAAAGAACCCACTGTCAAAGTGGATTCCCATGAGTCTAAATATTGTGGCATTTGCGGGACACATGCTACCTACATAGGAAATATTCCCTTGAAATGCCTTCACTTTCTCCAGTTGTTAAGATGCATGTGTACACACTAACCAGCGAGAGACTAGTTCATATCCCTTGCCAATCTTGTTTGCTTTGGTCAAGCATGCTTATATTAACTTGGTCGATTGCCGAGTGTCCAGTTGTAACATGTATGCACACATCCCTCAGCTTGAAGCAAATATGGAATTACCTAACACACCATGATGAGGTCATGTACACTTGCATGTAATATGAAGCATTTGCATCTATTTGTGTACACACATATTTGAATGGGAAATTGGTCATGATATTTTGTTGCATTAACATTAGTTGAATTTACTAGTTTGGTATATTGTATAAACATGCTCAGTTTTATGCTTATACATATTTCATGGATCTAGAAGAATGTCGAATTGTGGACACAGAGAAACAGATCAAAATGATTGTATACTACTAGAGCATGTAGAAGTTTTCTAGAACACAGTAGTCATTGAAAATTTGACAAACTTATCTGTCAAGTCTCTACAAGTTTACGGTTGAAGAGCCATTTCTTTTCTACTGAAAGACTCCTTCCCCAGCAAATAACTACAGCATCTCATCTTGACCTTTTTAAGTACATTTTCCAAAAATAATTTAGCTTCCAGACATGAGGCTTCTTTACCTTTTAATTTTGTAGGGTCTGAATATCTTCCGTTTTGCAAATCGTATACCACTTCTTTTTGAACAAGGCGCTGATGTTGTCACAAGAACTGCTCTGAAGAGGATCAGGTTAGTCATCATACTCCTTGTGCCATTGGGTGGTCAAAAAATCTTGATCCACTTCTTCATTATGGGTGTTCAGTATTTCTTTTGTCATTCTTTTACAGTTGGAATAGCTACAAGATTAATCAGATGCAGGATAAAATTGGTGTTTTTGTGAGTATCGTAAGCACGAAAATACCATTCAAGGGAACTGGCAAGGAGTATATTGGTGATGATATAAGTGAAATAGCTTCTGCTGTGAAGGTATTTTATGCATCTTCCTTTAGTTTTCTGGCTATAATGTGAACAAGTCATAGCTTGACTGTGCTTGAAAACCATCTGCAGTCTGCTATTCAGCAATGCTGCCTTCAGCTAAAATCAAAGATATTGAAGAAGCTGGAGGCTCGCGAGCGGCAAGAAAGGAAAAGAAACCTCACCAGGTAAAATACAATAAAACAAAAGTTTCTTGCATCATATGAATGGGATAACCTATATGCTCATACAAATCCCTTTAGGTTAAGCCGGTTGTTTTTCCATCCCAGTAAGTTTGCCAGTCTTCTTCTCAATGTTTGAGACTTATTTTCTGAAAACTTTCTGTTTTAACGTTTAGGATAACATTACTGCTTGTTTTCCCATGTTAATGGTAGAGTATTGTCTCATTTTTCGGCTTTGCTTTTGATTGCTTATTTCAGTAAAACTGTTTGAATGAGTTTAATTAATTGATCAATGTAAGTTGTGAGTAGACTTTAAGTTTGAGCATCCTGCCACAAAACAAGTATAATAATATTTATACATCGTCTCTTTAGAGGATTTTCCTCTTCTCGGAGGCCTCCTGATTCTTTCTGTCATTGCTGGAGCTAGTAGTGATATATCCTATCCAGCATTAGCTCAGTAGAGCCTTTTGACTTGTGATATGAATTCAACTATTTTATTGACTAAACAAAAATTTCATAATTTTATCGTATCGCAGGTATGTTCCTGATGCTTCAAGGGCCATATTTGAGGTTCTCGATGAATTGAAACCAGGGAAAAGGCAACAACCTGCGGATGATGAAATCATACGGAAAGTAATCAATCATGAGATCACAGAGACAACCTTAAGGGAAAAGCTCAGACAACATGTTGAGCAGGTAGTGATCCCCTTCCCCCATCCCCCATGTATTTCTTTTGCTGGATTCTCAAGGCATTACTCAATTACCTCTCTAATTTTCACGAGTGGGTCTTTTCAAGTCATTTGTGCAATCTTTTCACAAGTTATATATGAACCCGGGGTGGGCCTTAATGCATTCCAGATTTGCATGTGATGCATTTTTCCCCTTTTATTTTAATTAAAGAAAATTATTGGATATGCCATAAGCATTATTAAATAATCACGAGATGTGATGTACCCCTAGCCCTAGGTAGTGCATAACCTCCGGGTATTGTAGGCCTCCAGCGGAGTCACTACTTCTGCATGTGTAATGATTGAGCCATAATCCCCAAGTACTTGGAGCACGTAATGTCCCCGTTGTCTCTCATATGCAGGCAATATTTCTTTCCTCAAATACTCATTGCAGTTGGCAATATGTGATTAGAAAAATTAAGCACACATGCATACCTCGGAAAGAGAGTTTATGGTCATGCGTTCTGACTGACATCTGGAAATTCATAGAGTCTGCGGGAAGCAACTAAACGCGCCAGTTGTGATCCAAAATCAATTTGATAATTGTAATAACTTCTGTTTTAAGTCAATTATGGAGATGCGATTTGATGATGTGAGACTGACTTGGATTTATATTTTCCTGTGGATACCACAATCAGGTGGATTATGAAATGGCGCTTGAATATGCAACACAGAGCGGAGTATCCGAGGAGCCTCGAGAGCCTATTTATATAAATGCACTCGAAGAACCACGTGACTTCATTGATTTGCATGGTCCTGTTTTTGTTTTTAGACTCATCCGGTAGGGAATTCTTCATTGTATTCATCAGCGGAAGAGGTCATTCATTCGGATACAATGAAGAGGAGACGGGAACGAGGTAGATTTTGTATATTTATTTTTATGTTTGATGCCAGTGTAAAAATGTTTATTTTTCTGCGCACAATGGGGCATACGCTAACCGGTGTGCGAATGCGCCATCCCAACCCGTTTCAAAGAGGGCCTAATAAAAACATTTATTCTGGAAGGGTAATTTTATTATTCGAACACGGGTGTTGTGAACACAGTACTCGGGGTCGGATAAATCTCTTGTATGTGAGAGAAACGGGTGGATTCCATAATTTTTCTCTCTCGTCGGTTAAAAAATTCACCGACAGTTCTAATAACAAATCGGGTCGAAATGATCTCCAACACTATTGTGCTGAAATAGTCCAATTTTACCGCACGCGCCCCCCCCCCCCCCCCCGGGGGGGGGGACCCTCTATTCTATTTAATGAATAAAGATGTGACACCGGACGGTAACAAATATGTCAGCCTGGAAGGGGTTAAGGTTGCATCACCAAAATGTAACGTAGATACGAGAATGATATGTAAAGAATGATGCATTCTGGTGTTGTACTCCCAACCTAGCCTAGAAGTTCCCCCACGTCCTAGTCAGACCGCATCGGTAGCGTAGCCAAAGCCAGAGAGAACAGAGCTGAAATCAACTTGTTATTTTTTTTTTCCCCTAACGCTGGTGTGACATCAGGTTTCTTTCTTGTTGTCCTTCTTGTTGCACCTCCGCGTCAAGTCATACGATACAACTTGCAGCGTTAGTTGCATAGTTTAGTTATAAATTAAGCTCGTTGTTCGCCACTTTTATCCCATAGCTTTCATAGTTTCATTAGCAATCACGTCCTCTATGTCTTAACTTTTTCTTCTTTTCCAAACTTAAAAGGAACACCACCCAACAGAAGGGTTTCCACCACTTGGGGTGGAAGATCTATCGGCCGAGTGATTCGCCATCATCGACATCTCATGGGATAGGATTCGGAGTACTCTCGAAGCACCATGTCGGTACGAAGTGCATCATTCCTGCAACTCGTGCCACATGAGTGTAAACAGGCATACATACAGAGATGGTCCTCACCGGTCGAGTCACTCTACACGTACCCTGTCGCATTCCCTTTTTAACAAGTCGAGCCCTTCGTAAACTCGGGAGATGTTTTGTGTCGCGAGGCGGTATCTTTGTCGGTGGGAGTTCATCAGGGTCGGGACATGGCGTTCACTGCTAAAATTAACTGGCCAAATTGACGTCCGTACGGTTCCATGGATATGAGAAAATCATGATCTTCATCGGCAGAATTAAGATAGGTGGCCGGCATGGATCGCCATCTCAATCATCAAGAAACTCTATATCGAATTATTGCCATTGACATCGTCAAAATGCATCTTTCTATGTTGAAAGTCTAATTGGATTATGTAGTGGCCAAAATTATAACCCGTCTCATTCATTTTAATCTAATTCCTAATGCAGTGCTGAGTGCAAGTGTATCAAATCCCATCTGTGATCATAAACGTAGGGCGGATATCCACTCAGGGTTCACGTCAGTTTTTAATCTAACAAACTTTGTCCGGTCAACCAGGAGGCCTGCCGTCCGAGAGTGTTTAATCTCGATATTGAAAAAAAAATTCCTATTTTGATGTAAGGCTTAAACACATTTAGGTTTATCGTACGTAAAAAATGACGTCCCACGTCAGATTCATATCGTGGATATTTTTACGTATTAAATACGAAATGTATTTAACGAAAAAAATATATGAATGAAATATTTCGTGGAAGAATGAAATATTTTATTATAACAATAAAATATTTGATATAGAATTGAAACATTTTGTCAAGTTTTATTCTTATAACATGTTTCATTCCTCCTTATAACAAATATTTCGATCCTATAACAAAATATTTCATTGATTTATTTTTGAAGTCAAATAAAATATTTCGTTCATGTAATAAAATATTTCATTCATATGAAAAATATTTTAGTCTTATAAAATATTTTAAATTTTCAATCATGTATTTTTCCGTCGAATACACTCCGTCTTTAATGCGTTCGATGCGAGAAAAATTGAGCCGTATAATTCTGAGACACGGGATGTCCTTTTATACGCAGAAATGATCCTTTCACTTTTTTTTAAGCCAACGAGAATAAAAGTTATATTTTGATATATCTTTGTGCGTTAAATTCGGTGCACCAAACGTTCCTCTAAACTTATTTTAGTTATAAACTTGATTTGGATGGCTCAAAATACACTTTTCATAAACTCGTTTGAGTTTATCGTAACCTCAAAATCACCTCGCAAACTCGTTTTCCATAAATCTACTCGGTTAGTTTATGTTGGAGAGTCTCTCTTTAAATTGAGTTTATTATAAATTTAATTATGTTTAAATAGAATGATTAAATATGAGCTAATACGAAACAAATTATATATAAAAATAATGATAAATATATTAATGATAAACTTATTGTGCTGTATCCAAACTGACCTTATTAATGATATATTGCTAAGCTCGTGCGGGAGGTTGTGATGTGCCTCCATTGGCCAAGCGTCCTGCCGTGTCCCTGCGCCGGATTCTCGCACGAAAAAATTTGGACGCGTACGTTGTACTACACTTGAACGCCACATCCTTGTTGCGCAGCGACGCGTTGGCGAGCGTGGCGGCCAAACACGATCCCGAAAGGGTACGAACGCCACGGTTGACGCTGTCCTCGGCACCGCGACCGAAATCCCTAATCTCGAGTTTGACAGGGGAGTAGGTTAGAGATTGGTGACTTATTTAAGATGCTCCACTCGATTTTTAATCTTAATTGAGGTCAGCTAATTTATTTTATTTATTATTTAAAAATAAGTTAATCCATTTTAACGCTATTTAAATCTTATTAAGAAAAAAATATCAAATCAGAAATGATCCACTCGACTTAGATTAATCTATCCTATTCCGGTTTAACCCATTATCAAACAAGAGCAGAGGTGAGAGGGGGAGGGGGGGAGCTGTTTGGAGGGAGAGGTAAGTCGAAGGGGGAGGATGGTAAGTGGGGGGCTCGTTGAGTCACCTTCTTGGGATCATAGAATGGGGGAGAGGGCAGCCAAGAAGGGGGGTTACGAGTGATTAAGTTGGTCAGTGTAACATCTCAATTTTAGAAAGTGTAGTAAGATGTTGGATTTTTCACGATAATAATTTAATAAATTGACTTATTTAATTAATCTGAACTTGTGAAGTATAACTTTTAGTGAGAATATCATAACGATGTGAAACTAAGCTCATTAAAAATATAATTTAATTATCTACGACTTTCTAGTTCAGTACTTTTGAAAATTTATTATTAGGAGGTCAAAAATGATAAATAATAAAATACAGAGTTAGATGTTAATATTTAATTTTTTAAAAATTAGAGTTAGACGATATATTTTCTAAGTGAGAATGAATTAGACCGAATATAGTCTAAGTCGGAACATCGTCTAAGTGGGAAGAAGTTAGACGGAACATCGTCTAAGTAAGATAGGAGTTAGACGATATATCGTGTAAGTGGAAGGAGTTAGATGGAACATCGTCTAAACGGGAAGAAGTTAGACGTAATATCGTCTTAGTCGAAATATCATCTAAGTTGGGAATGATTAGATAATACATTGAAGAGATAGATAACTTATTAAATATCAATTAGAGAGATAAATAATATTTAATGACAAAGTAAATAAATATATAATATAAAGAATAATTAATAAAAATATATATGATAATTAGTTATCATAATGGGATTAAAGAGTTATATAGATTACAAAACTATAATTATTAAAGTTAATTATACGTAGAAATGACCGAATAATTTGATATTGCATTCATTGTAAAGATAATCTAATTATCTTTAAATCTTGTGTTAATTATTTTTATTAATTATATTATTTACTAAATTAAAAATAAAATAATAAAAATTAGATAGTGAGTAAAATGACAGTTTTATCACTCAATAAAGGTTATCTAATAAATATTAACATGTGGCTGGTATAAGAGATTTAAGAGAACTAACGTGGAGGCCGTATCTATTGACATTAGAGCATGTGTAAAACGTATATAAAGGGTAAAACTACTCTTATTGAGATTAACGAGACTATTGTACATAGAAAAAAGTAACCCCTTATTCTCCTTAGGCGGTGCCGATTAAAAAAATATTATATTGATTAAGAAAAAAAGAATTAAAATTATATTAATTCTATGATATACATGAAAATTACTTTCTATGACGGTGACAGTGGTAAGCAGTTGGTGGTTTCGGCTATGATTTATATATGGTAAGCAGTTGGTGGTTTCGGCTATGATTTGTGTGCGTGCGTGCGCTCGTGCGTGCGTGCGTGTGTGAACACACAGACCATTTATTAAGTGTTCCTAGAAAGAATACGAGAGTACGAGTTACAGGGAGAACAATAGAAAGAGGAGAGAAGAATAAGAAGGACATCTCTGATATCGGAAGTTTGTCAAGAGGGTGAGCAGAAGCTTTAAAGAGATCTTAGGGAATCTATGAAGAGCATATCTTAAAGGGAGGCACACGACGAAATTAACTAGTGCTATTATTTATGTATATGATTGTGTTAATCTTATTTTGATATTGTATGTGTTCAAGAGATCGATTAATTATCTGACGACTGATTATATCTATTAAGGAGATCAAACATGGTTAGGATCTCATGAATTGTATATTAAATTATTATATAGGTAACCTGATTAAATATGTTTGCTTTTTTGATTAGCCATCAATCTTAATTGATGTATATCTAATATGTATACTCAGTTTAATTAAAGATTGCTCATATAAAAATTGATAGAGAGAGATTTATATGAAATTAAGTACATAGACAGTGCCATTTTAAGGCGTTGTGAGGTGACAAATTATAGCTATCGTCCGTTGCGGGATTAGACACATGTCCAAGAACAAACGGACTTCTATGAAAACCCAGAACCCATAATAAATGATGATCTGGGAGATGGTGGGATATTTACTTCCAATTATGCACAGTTGATCAAGACTGACAGGCCCCAACATCTAAGCTATTTGTCTAAGTTTGCCTATGTATGGGCGCCTCAGTTGTGTTGTTACTCCTTAAATGGTGGTTGGATGCATGTACGGTTACTGTATTTTCTGGTTCGCCAGGTTCTGCGTCACAAAAAAATATTAATTGAATTGAAATTGACCTTCATAAATAAAAGCACATATTGAGAAATTGATTGTAAGACTTGCATAATTGATTGATTAATATGATTGAATCTTGGTTGAGTCTGGATAAATACTAAATTAATTGGCAAGCCGATGGTAATATTGGATTGATCGATAGTTATTGTTATACAATTGATAATTGTTCTGATTTATCACTGCATCCCTTGATTTTATGATATATGTTTAGAATATGTAAAAATATATAATTAAATGAGAATTATGATATGTTATGCAAAATTTATTGTATAGTAAACATGCAATTGGTTCTAATGTCTATCGAGTCTTAAGACTCACGTCCTTTACTTAACCATTTTTCAAAAATTAGAATGTATAATTTTGACTCCAACGTGAAGAAAGTCGGGGAGAGATCTTAAGTGAGTTTTGAAGTCTGCTGTATAAGTAGGTTTAAGTCATTTTGAATGATATTAGCCATAGGCCAATTGATATTATGAATAGAAATACGTATAGTGATATATATAATATGGACGATGATTTGTTATTTTATGGAAATGGTATAGTTATATTTTATGAGATATGCAAATGGTATGGCATTTAATACCTTGTGAATTTCTTAGTTCACAGCGATTGTGTACGAAGGTGGCCATTCTCGGATTAGGATACAATATAACGTGAAAGGAGACGTCACAGCCGGAGGGGGAGAGGACGGTCACTATAATAGGTCTAAGTGGCCACCAAGGTTGTTGAGCAATCTAGCTCTTCCTCCAAGTTAGTGGCTCCCCCTTTTCTTCAAAGATCTTGGCTGCCATCCACCCCAGAAAGGTAGAACTCTGGTCCATAAAACGTTACAATGGGATCTCGGATCCTTCGGAGAAATGGGAAAAGCTCAACACACTCTTTACTCTCACGAGAGTGTTAAACCTAATTAAGTGTTGGGCTTTCCCTCTCACTCTAGAGAAGGGGGCACCAACTAGGTTCAAAACAGTCGTGCCAAATTACATAATAAGCTCACAACAACTTGGCCACATCTATTTGTCTCACTTCGTTTGGTACGCCTGACCCATAAAGACTTCAACATGCCTTATGGCCCTGAAGCATAAGGATGAAAACCTCAGGTCTTACTTGGGGAAATTCCATGCCAAGGCCCTCCTGATCCAATAGTTGGATGTCTCAACAGCCGTCACGGCGATGCTTAATAGAAGCACCAACCTTGGGCTCTGAGGCTTCCTAGCCAAGAGACCACCTATTTCTTTCCCCGAACTGCTGGCCAAGGATGAAAGATATAGTAATAAGGAAGACATCCTAGCCTCTCACTCGACCAAAATCTACTAGTGGTCAAGAAGACAAGCACGTCATGCGAGAAAATCGAAGGGATGATCAGCAATGCTCACGGGAGGACTTCCTCGCCTTGCCATCCCCCCAACCATATCCTAATGGAGATCCAGAATAATTCCTATCTCTGACAGACTACTCGAATGCCCGACAATCTCGGACAATGGAGAAGGACAAAGCATTGTGGTGGGGACACCGGGTCCACTACTGGGCCCACTACTCGGAGCCGACGCCGCACTGCCCCGACACCGAGCTTATGGCTCGGAGATCCTTCCTGAAGACTCGGCCTACGGCTACGGTGCTATATTACGTATCGAGTATGTGTGTATGTATACATGTATCTCTACATGTATTTTTCTTTTCTCTACATGTATTTTTCTTTTCGTCTTATTAGACTAGTCTAAGTCAAAATAACATGTGTGTAATTTTTATATTTTATTTGATTAAAACTCACAAGTCAAATATTGGTTGGTGGGTTTGTCTTGTTAGGCTAAGGGTATGAACATAATTAGTAGAAGTTAGAGGGTCTTGTTGTTATAACTTTCTTCCCTATATAAGGAGGCTAAGGTGTGTTACGTATGATATGTTGTATGAAAGAAAGAATTGAGTTGAAGGAGCCTTTGCCCCTTTGTTCATCTCCCTTCCCTCCTTTCTCATTTTTGTGAGATCCGAGTGTCGCCCGGTGTGAGACCGTCCGGCGTGAGGCCGAGCTGTGTGAGATAGCAGTTATCCATTCCCGTCCTGTTCGCGTCACGGAGTGCCGTCGATCCATTCCCACGTCGCCGCCGCGTCAAATTGGTATCAGAGCCTAACAACGGCATCTCCGACGTCCCCGACGTCTCTCTCTTTCTCTCTCTAGGTTGCTAGAAGTGAAAAAAAAAGAGAGAAGAGAAGTATAAAGAGCTCGGTTGAGAGGAGTTTGGAGAAAAAAAATTTTGGAAAAAAAAAAGAAACCCCCCTGCGTTCTCTCTCTCTCTCTCTGTGTGTGTGTGTGTGTTCTCAGAAAAAAAAAGGAAAAAAGCGATTCGCGGCACGGGCATCGTCGCCCGTGCCCGCCATCAAAAAAGCGGCACGCCGCAACGGGCGCGCCCCGCCGCCGCGCTCCGCCCGCGCACCAGCCCGCCACCGCCGCCGGCGGCCTCGCCGCCGCCTGCGCACCCGCAGCAGCCGCCCGCCTCGCTCTCCGGCGGGTCCGGCCCTGCGACCCTGCGCGCCCAGGCCGTCTGGCCCTGCGCACTGTGCTCCCCGGGCCCGCGCCCGCACCTGCGACGGCCGTGCCCCCCCCCCCCCCCCGCTGAGGCCGACGCCGCCTCCGCTCCCGAACGCCCGCAGGTGCCACCGGGGCCCGAGCCGCCTGCCATCGCCCGGCCACACCCGCGCCCGAGTCGCCCGCACCCTACCGCTGCCGCCTGGCGCCCTGCCCGCGTGGTACACCGCGCCCGAGCGCCTTCGTCTCACCCGCCCCCGCGTGCGCCCGCATGCGCCGACGGCCACCAGCAGCCTTCACCAACCAGACTGCCCAGCCGCAGTTGACCGCCGAAGCCACTGAGAACCCTGCGTGAAGCACGCGCAGGCCCGAGAAAAAAAAACAAAAGAGTGGGTGAAGTGTTTGAAGAAAAAAAAAGGGAGATTTGAAAAAAAATACATGTTAAATATATATAATATATATGTGGAATATATATAATATTATATATATCTATATATATATATATATCTATATATATTATTTGATTAACAAAGAAGTGGTTTAAAAAAAGTTAGATATAATATATATATATATTTGAGATATATATAATCATATATATATATATATATATATATATATATATATATATATATATATATATCTTTTGACTTATTGATCGTGGCATCCGAAGCCCGCAACAACGGTTGTCCGGTACCCGAGTCGCTGGGTAGCTGAGACACAGGTCGTAATTTACGGGACGAGGGTACCTCTGAGTCTCCCTGCGTGGAGAATTTGGACTGATTTGTTCCCCTGCGCGGGAAATTATAAGCGATTTGTAATAGTTAAATCCTCCCTGCGTGGAGTGAATGCTTTGTAACCGCTCAAGCTTCGTCGACGCCGTGCGGGCACGCACGTCCCCGCTCGCCTTCGTCTCCGGTCGGAGCTAGACTTTTCAGTCAGCTAGGTACGTGCTCCAAACTTGCTCATTTAGTATCTTTTTCAATTGCCGCGCGACGAAGTAAGAGAGAGCCCGATCCATGCAGCCAGTCTCCTGAGTGCATCGCTGTGGACGGAAAGCGAGAGCTTGTATGTACCCATCCTTAGGCCCTAGACTGTCACATTAGGGCACCCTAATTGTCAGGAGGTAGTTCCACAACTACTTCGCCTACGGGCGAGCAACTCTCCCTGACCGGTCCCTTCAAATTGGCCCTTTGCCAATTAGCCAACAAAATTTGGGTCTATAGCTTGCTAATTATCGGTCCTAGGACTGCATCATCTAGGTCCGATGTCGTGCATGCCACGTTGGTCTAGGAATTCATCTGGCCGTCTAGAGCGCCCTTCAACTCTACAATCCCACATGGATCAGAAGAGCGTGAGTGCTATGTTGGCTCAGCTCGAGCATAATCTTCTAACCCATTTTGAAGAATCCATAGGCCAACTTCGAGCCGAGCTAGATGAGAGGATCCGAGCCTTAGAGGATCGACTGAAGGGAGAGGAAGGAAGAGTAAATGGCCATGGCAATCCCGTAGCCAATCCTAGGGAGGAGAGGGAGCAAGCCCGCCCGAATCAGGCTCCCCAAGGTAGAGAGCAAGAGGCCCGTACGTCTCGAGAGAGAGACCACGACGATGAAGATATCATCCTACGTAACGTCAAGATTGACGCTCCAAGTTTTGATGGGTCTCTCAACCCCGCTACATATCTTGAGTGGGAGACCGGGATATGCCAATATTTTAATTGGCATCGCCGCATGACCCCTGCCACAAGGGTGAGATTTGCCAAAATAAAACTCCTCGGTCAAGCCAAAACTTACTGGTGTAATGTTGAAAATCTCCTAGCCAGGAGACGGGAGGAGCCTATTAGCACGTGGGAAGAAATGAAGGAGAAATTGAGGGAGAAGTATCTGTCACCTTCCTACCATCAGTGTCTTTTAGACCAATGGCAGAAACTCACCCAAGATGGAAAGTCTGTGGACGAGTACATCACCAAATTTGATGACTTCTTCCTTCGGAGTTGAGTCATGGAGGATGCCTCCGTCACCCTCTCTCGGTTTAGGGCTGGCCTACACGAGAGTATTCAGCGGAAATTATTCTTACGGGAGGTTAACACCCTCGAGCACGCCTACCAGGTTGCACGAGATGTTGAGAGGTTTCAAAGGGTGGTCCCACCTCGGGTTCCCATCTACCGCCAACCTGAAACCCGAAACCCCATAGTCCGCTATACTGAGAGAGCTGGCCCCTCCACCTCCTACGTCCCTACTGCTGCCCCACTTAGGGCCGTTGCCCCTACGGCTCCTTTCCCACGGAACCCATTACCTGCACCCGCAGCTGTGCCTAGGCTGGAGTATACTCCACCAGTTGAGAGGAGAGATGACAAGGGAAAGGGAGTCGTCCCTAGCACCTCCCAACCAGCCCCTGTCTCGGGATTTCACTGCTTCAGGTGTCATAACTTAGGGCATATTGCCACCAATTGCCCCACCCGAGTCTTGGTCATCACCGACCCCCAGTCTATGGAGCTTCCACCTCAGGAAGGAGAAACTCTTGAGAGATATGAGCCTGACCCTGATCTCGTGGCCCAGTTTGAGAAATTAGATGCAGGGTATGATGGAACGCATGTCGAGTACATGCAAGTGGGGGAAATTACCGAAAGTTCAAACCATGGAAGACTAGGTGTAGTTCGCTGCATCCTCGCACACCCATAGGAGGACTACTGGCGTCGAACCTCCATCTTCCAAACCTACATCATGGTCAAAACTCAACCCTGCAAGGTGATCTTTGACAACGGAAGCTGTATCAATGCAGTCTCTTCAGACTTTGTATCCCGTCTAGGTCTACCTACCCATCCTCATCCGAGGCCATACAACGTGGCTTGGGTTGACGACACGTCTATCCCAGTCACCACTACATGTGTCATTCCCATCCAGTTCCAGTCCTACCAAGGACAAATCCTATGCGATGTAGTGCCTATGAAGGTCGGGAGCATCATCTTAGGACGGCCATGGATCTACGATGTAGACCTTACTACATTCGGTCGGTCCAATGAGTGTTCCTTCTCCCACAATGGGAAGAGGATTCAGTTGCTCCCAACACCCCCAAAGGTGGCCACAGGAAGGAGTCCTACCTCCACACCCGCTGCATCCCCCAAAATTCGAGAGAATGCCCTAACCCCCACCAAAGGGAAGCTTCCCATTCCCTCCTCTCCTACACATGTCATATCCATCCCTATGGCCCCTAAGGTTGACCATGACCCGATTAGGCACCTTAACTTCATAGGTGTTCGTGAGATGAATAGAGAGGTTACCGAGGGTGCCCCTGTTTGGGCTGTTGTCGTCACCATTACCCCTGAGGAGTCCCAAGTCTCCATCCCACCTGAAGTCCAGGCAATCCTGCAGGACTTCCAAGATATCTTCCCGGAGGACTTGCCTTCAACACTCCCTCCCATGCGTGATGTTCAACACGCCATTGATCTTGTCTCTGGGTCCAACCTTCCCCACTACAGGTTGAACCCCAAGGAGCATGCTGAGCTCCAAAGGATTGTCGAGGACCTTATCCACAAAGGTTTCCTCAGGGTAAGCAAGAGCCCATGTGCGGTCCCTGTCTTACTCACACCCAAGAAGGATGGCACCTGGCGGATGTGTGTTGACAGCCGCGCCATCAATAAGATCACTGTCAAGTATAGGTTTCTCATTCCCCGTCTTGATGACATGCTTGACATGATGAGTGGAGCCACTATCTTTTTCAAGATTGACTTGAAAAGTGGCTACCACCAGGTCCGGATTCGACCAGGGGACGAGTGGAAGACAGCCTTCAAAACCAAAGAAGGTATGTATGAGTGGCTCGTCATGCCGTTCGGGCTATCCAATGCCCCCAGCACATTCATGCGGCTTATGACGAAAATCCTTCGACCCCTCATTGGTCGCTTTGTTGTCGTCTACTTTGACGACATTCTCATCTATAGCCACAACTCTCAAGACCACATCCATTATTTGAGGGAAGTCTGCAAGACTTTGAGGAGAGAAACCATGTTCGCTAATCTCAAGAAATGTGAATTCATGACAGACCGGGTCACTTTCCTTGGATTTGTGGTTTCTAGTCAAGGAGTGTCTGTGGACCCATCAAAGGTCCGAGCTATAGTAGACTGGCCGGAGTCCCAGAATGTCCATGACGTTCTTAGTTTCCACGGGCTAGCCACCTTCTACAAACGCTTCATTCAGGGTTTTAGCACCATTATGGCACCCATTACGGATTGCATCTGTAAGGGAAATTTTGAGTGGACCAAAGCCGCCTCCCAGGCTTTTCTTGCCATAAAGGAGCTTATGACCAAAGCCCCTGTCCTCCGCCTACCAGACTTTTCCAAAGTCTTTGAGGTTTCATGTGATGCATCTGGCGTAGGAATAGGTAGAGTGCTTAGCCAGGAGAGCCACCCTGTGGCTTATTTCAGTGAGAAGCTTTCTAATGCAAAGCTTCGATACTCCACATATGATAAGGAGTTTTATGCCGTGGTTCAAGCCCTCAAACACTGGAGACACTATCTCTTACCACAAGAGTTTGTTGTATACTCGGACCACGAGGCTTTGAAATTCCTTAGCTCTCAGAAGGGCTTAAACCCAAGGCATGGTCGGTGGGTAGAATTCCTCCAGTCCTTCACCTTTGTCCTAAAACATAAGGCTGGAAAGGACAATAAGGTGGCCGACGCCTTGAGTCGAAGGGTCTCCCTTCTTTCCACTGTTCGGGTAGAGGTCACCGGATTTGACCGCATGAAGGAACTCTATGGAGAGTGTCCTGATTTTGGCCCTGCCTACTCTGCTCTGTCCGCTGGACCCTCGACAGTCTTTTCTGACTATCTACTCCAGGATGGTTTTCTATTTCGAGGGCAGCAACTCTTTGTCCTGAGGACTTCTGTTCGGGACTTCCTGATATGGGAAATGCATGCTGGAGGTCTTGCTGGTCACTTTGGCCGCAACAAGACCATCCATTCTGTGGAGGAGCACTTCTATTGGCCTGGCCTGAAGAGAGATGTGGCCAAGATTGTAGCCCAGTGTAGGACGTGCACGATGGCCAAACAGGTCAAACAGAACACTGGTCTCTACACTCCTCTCCCCGTTCCTAGTCGACCATGGGTTGATGTGAGTATGGATTTTATCCTTGGGTTACCACGCACTGCTCGCAAGCATGATTCCATCTTTGTTGTCGTTGATAGGTTCTCTAAGATGGCCCACTTCATTACATGTTCCAAAACATCTGATGCATCTAGAGTAGCCCATTTGTTCTTTGATGAAGTCGTGCGTCTGCATGGTCTCCCCCAAACCATCGTGTCTGACCGAGATGTCCGGTTCACTAGCTATTTTTGGAAGACACTTTGGCACCTAGTTGGCACCAAACTGAAGTTTTCCACTGCCTATCACCCACAAACTGATGGGCAAACTGAGGTCGTCAATAGGAGCTTAGGCAATCTGTTGAGATGTCTTGTAGGGGAACATTCTGGCACTTGGGATCTTCTTTCGCCCAGAGCCGAATTTGCATACAACAGCTCCATCAATAGGTCCATAGGCATGAGTCCATTTGAGGTCGTGTATGGCTACAAACCTAGGAAACCTGTGGATCTCATTCCCCTTCCCCTCGAGTCTAGAACGTCCAAATCAGCTGAGGAATTTGCACAACATGTCAAAAGTCTGCATGAGTCGATTAGTAAGCAGATAAACCTTAGTAATGAGACTTATAAAAAATTGGCTGATTCGCATAGGTGTCACCATGAATTCCAAGAAGGTGACATGGTTATGGTACGGGTTCGACCCGAACGACTCCCTTCGGGAGCCATTAAAAAGTTACAAGTCCGTAGTGATGGACCCTTCCCAATTCTGCGGAAGATTGGCTCCAATGCTTATGTTGTGGACTTACCTCCCGAATATGGGATTAGCTCGACTTTTAATGTGGCAGACCTAGTGGCCTATACGGAACCCACAGCGATTCCTAGTGACCCTTTCGAGCCTTCTCCTCCCATTGAGAGTGAGCCCACCCCTGTGCGTCCCACAGCCTCGAGAGTACCGCGCGAGCACATTGAGAGGATACTGGATGAGCAGGTGACCACTACACGGAGCAGGGTGTACCAGCGCTACCTTGTCCGCTGGCGAGACCGTCCACCTTCTGATGATTCCTGGATCAGCCGGGAAGATCTCCAGCGCCTCGATCTAGATCTGCTGGAGCACTACCACAGCAGTGTCCCCCCTTACTCGACGGAGTAGAGTTCCAGCCGTCCCGGGAGGGTTGGTGGGGACACCGAGTCCACTACTGGGCCCACTACTCGGAACCGACGCCGCACTGCCCCGACACCGAGCTTATGGCTCGGAGATCCTTCCTGAAGACTCGGCCTACGGCTACGGTGTTATATTACGTATCGAGTATGTGTGTATGTATACATGTATCTCTACATGTATTTTTCTTTTCTCTACATGTATTTTTCTTTTCGTCTTATTAGACTAGTCTAAGTCAAAATAACATGTGTGTAATTTTTATATTTTATTTGATTAAAACCCACAAGTCAAATATTGGTTGGTGGGTTTGTCTTGTTAGGCTAAAGGTATGAACATAATTAGTAGAAGTTAGAGGGTCTTGTTGTTATAGCTTTCTTCCCTATATAAGGAGGCTAAGGTGTGTTACGTATGATATGTTGTATGAAAGAAAGAATTGAGTTGAAGGATCCTTTGCCCCTTTGTTCATCTCCCTTCCCTCCTTTCTCATTTTTGGGAGATCCGAGTGTCGCCCGGTGTGAGATCGTCCGGCGTGAGGCCGAGCTGTGTGAGATAGCAGTTATCCGTTCCCGTCCTGTTCGCGTCACGGAGTGCCGTCGATCCATTCCCACGTCGCCGCCGCGTCACATTGCACGTTCTATTGGGACCATGGCCACACCACCAACGAGAACATTACCCTCCACCGAGAAATCTAGTGGCTGATCCAACAAGGGCTCCTCGACCCAGGCCTCACTGATGATCGGAGAAAGTGTCCAACGCAAGAACCCAAGTCGGAAGCCAATGAACTCTTGCAACAAAAACTCAAGGGCGCCATTGTGGCCATCTCTACTAAGGATCATCCCACCTCAAAACACTAGGAGGTACGATCCTCTTGTAGAAACCCCTCTAGTTCTATCCTACATAATTATTTGTACTCATATGTTTGAGTTTATAATACAATGCACTAATTCTTCCAAAAGTGCACTGTTATACTTCTGTGACCTACGGTGTAGCCGACCAACGGCTTTAGCTCATCACCATCTCCCGTGACCTTTAGCCTAGCCGACTGACGACCATAGCCCGGTCTCCTCCCACTGGATTGAACGACTTTCAGCTTAATCGCTCCTCGGCTATAGCTCAGTCACTGCAGCTTACACCCTTTGGCCTAGTCGACTGATAACCATAGCCTAGTCTTCTCTCACTGGATTGGACAACCTTTGTCCCAGCCACTCCTCAGCCATAGCCCGATCTGGTGCGGACACCAGAGCGATCGAGAAGCACGAACCGGCGAGCCATCGGCACCGTACGCGGAGCACCACTCGAGCTACATCGGCTTCCATCTGGCTCGGAGACAGTCTGAAGACTCCCCCTTGAGTCTTAGTATTTATCATATTGACTGGGATTTTATTTGTGTGTAATGTGTGTTTATTTGACTTTATTCGGATTGTAATTCGGATTGTAAAAGGGGTTTATTTATACTTTGGGACCACCTGGGTCCCGCGGGCCCCCCATCCCTTCTCCCATTGATCCACCTAAACTCTTGGGCCCATGTGGGGTCAGTCAACCCTCCAAGGTGGGCTTCTAGAAGGGTTGGACCAAGGGGGGACAAAGGGTAACAAAATTCAAATTTTGGAACACATAAGTCAAGGGGGTGCCCCATGTATAATATAGTTTATTAGGATTAAAATCTTATTTTATTTGTTCCAAACCACATGGGAGAAATAAATTGTGGACTTCCTCTTTTACCCCCCCCCCCACCAATCCTAGATCTAGGGATAGAACTAGTCTTTTTGTATTTTCTATAAGAACCTTGTATTTTCATTTTGAGTAGAATTAATGCAAGAAAAATTAAGATTTTTGTTGGAGCTCCAAGCAAGGGCCGCCCCTCTCTCTTTCTCATCTCTTCTTCTTGCAGCTGGGAAGGCTGTGTTCTGAGGTGGGAAGCCTCATCTATCTGGTGTGAAGTTCGTCGTTGCCGCCGCCATCGAGCTGCCTTTGCACCGCCACCGTCTCCGTCGGTATTCTGCCAATCGGGTGACAGCAGGCCATTCTCAGATTTTTAACTCTCAGCCACGAGTTCATCTAGAGCCTAAACTTTCAGGGTGAGTTCCAGGGGTCTTCACCACATCCCATAAATTTGGTTGGGCTTCTAGCTTCCATTTTGCAATTTTCCATTTTCGTTCTTCCTTTCCACCCAGATCTGCCAGCTTTCAGTCCAGATTCACAGTAGCTCTGAGTTTCCCCTCTTCGGACCTCTTCTTGATTTTTTCTTGAGCTCCCAATTTTACTGGAGGTTTTGTCTAACACCCCGTCTATCCACGAATTTTTGTGGAATTTCTAAAGGCCTTCACATATTTTCTAAAAATCACTTTCAGATCCCACTTAGTTCTATCTGCTTCTGTCCAGATCCGACCACCCACCAGTATAAAATATCTTTCCCCATCCAAATCTCCACCAAATCGGTCATAAGAATTATTTCCGTTTTCCTCTCTCTCCCCTCTACAACTTTCATGAAGAGCTCGAAGTCTGAATCAGAGGTTTACCCTGCGGTCAATTCCAACTCTCAGGAAACTTCAGTTCTGCCTGGCCAGATCTGAAACTGAAAACAGGTCGGTTTTAAAACCGCCCTTCAGAAGCACGGCTCCGGTGAATTTTTTCGAGTCTCATAGGGTAGAAGGATTTCAAGTCAACGTTCCAACGGCGCTGGTTTTGTGTCGATACGACATCAGTGCTGATCGCAGTAGCCGATCTCACCGGGTCGTGCGCCAGAAAACAGAGGTTGCAGATCCGTGGACAGCACTTCCAACAAGTGGTGATCGGAGCCGCCCGGCCTCCGACCGGCGTTCCATCCCTGCCGCTATCCAGGGAGGCGCGCCTCCAGGTGTCCCCACCATAGCGGGACTCACCCCGTCAGATCCGAAGGGCTGAGCAGCACGTGGGCCCCACGAACCCGCAGATCGCGCCGTCCGGACAGCACTAAAATGCGGGTTTCGGTGCCGACGGACGACATCAAGATGCTGCCCGTCAACCCAACTCCTGCTACTCCCGGGCCCCACAAGTGACCTATTACCTCCCTGCGTGGAGTGAGTCAAATCTTTGTATCGTAGTGTATTTGTTTAACCGGGAGTACAGGATTGGCCGGGGTTGTCTTCCCCACGCCGGGAGCGTGGAGGTAACGATCTCGACTTCTTGGCATTTACTTGCCTAGCTAGTATATGGTCGTGTGCCACTGTTGAGTGTGATAGGAACCTAGCCCGTGAGTCCATGTCACCGCTGTGAGCGAGATACTGACTCATCCCGTGGCTCGATCCGAGCACGGAAGTGAGTCGACCACCCTTGACTCTGCCGGTTTCTCAACCGCGCGGATCCACGTTTCCCCTCGCTTGGGACGACGAGTGAGCTTGCGTTTCTGTTAGCGACGTATAGCCCATAGGAACTCTTAGTGTCTGGCCAAAGTGTCTCCATTGTTGTATGTTGTTGGTCGTGTCCGCATTTAGAGTCTTAGGTCTGCATCACTTAGAGTCGGTCCCCGTGTCCGTCCCGCATCACAATCACCACAGCTCATGACCTTTAGCCTAGCTGACTTATGGCCATAGCCTAGTCTTCTCTCACTATATTGGACAATCTTTGACCTAACTGATTCCCTGTAATGCCCCGGGTTTTTCGGATCTGGATCCGTGGGTTTCGGATCACCTTTCCGTGTGTTTCAGATTTGAGTCCGATCGAGCTTCGGACTATTTTACCAGATTGTCGGACCCACTGGTGGTGTGCCCGTGAGTTTCCTTGGGTCCGTGGTGTTGTGAGAAGTATGTCGGTAATTTTCTATATTTTTCGGTGCACCTTTGTGGATCCCGGGTTGCGTTTTGGGTTTTACGCGTGTTTTCCGTCTGTTAGACCTTCGGAACCCCGTATAGGATGAACCGTTGCGTTCTCCGACGCCGGGACGTTACCACGGTGATCAGCGTGTTCCGAGGATCGCGGGGGTGTATTTTTCTATTTTTCGGTATTTTTTGGAATTTCTAGATTTTCTATATAAACCCCCCTCCCTTTTTCTCTCTCCCCACCTCTCATTTCTCTCTTCTCTCCCTCTCTCTTCTCACGCTCTCTCCTCTCTCCCTCTCTCTCCGGTGGCCAACGGGGTGGAGCGTGAGCGAGGTGGAGATGGCGCGGGCGAGGCACGGGCGAGGATGGATGAGGATCGAGGCGGTGGAGGCGCGGTGAAGCTCGGTCGCGGGTTCATGGAACGGCGAGGCTTCAACGGCGTTTTCTTCGCGGATCGGCGAGCTCGGGGCGCGAAATCTTCGATGGAGGTAGGGAGATGGACCCCCAGCTCGTGCTCTTTCTTTTCCGTGAGTTTCGTAGGCCGTGGTGAGCCGAGCGGGCTAATCGGGGTGATTTGGGGAAAAACTCCATATTTTGGGGTTGTGAGCCGATCTACCGTTTCATTACGTTTTTGGCCGATCCGAGGCCGTAGATGCATGCTAGGGGTTATTTGGGGGCTTCCCCCTTGTTTTCCCCCTCTCCCGTGGAGGTATGGGGGCGTGGGACATTTTTTGGGTCGTTTCTCGTCGTTCCGTTCTCGGACGGGTGTGACGGTCCTTCCAGTGACCGTCACAGACTGTGACGCCCCAGGGTGGGTGCGTCACAGGGCCCGTTTAGCCAACAGGTGGTCTGTGTGTGTGACGATCCCACGATAGACCGCCACGGCACTGTGACGCGCCTGGGTTGGACCGTCAGGGATGATCTGACTGTTAGCTTTCGTTCGTTGGTTTTGACCGTTCGGGGTCAAGGCCTGTGACGCACCAAGGCTGGCGCGTCACAGCCTTGTAACGCCCATGTGTGGGTGCGTCAGAGCGGACGCGTTCCCACCTTGTAACACACTAGAGTTGGTCTGTTACAGCATGTGACGCACCGAGCGGGACGCGTCACAGTTGGTTTCATCTTATCTTGTGACGCACTAGGGCTGGCGCGTCACAGACTGTCACGCACCAGGGTCGGCGCATCACAACCGGTTTGCACCGAGCGTCTGACGGCTCTGTGTTGGTGCGTCAGAGTTGTTGTGACGGTCGAGGCTTGGACCGTTAAAGACTGTGACGGCCCAAGGTTAGACCGTCAGGCTCTGTGTTGCGCCGAGGTGAGTTTTCGTGTTCTCCGCGTTCGTTCCGCGACGTGTGCATCCCTGATCGACCCGGTTGTGACCCAGTGGTCGACTTGCGGTCTCGTGAATGCCCCAGACACCCGTGGGATTCTGTGTCCGTGTTTTGAGGGTGTCGGGAGGACCGTGCTACCTCATTTAGCGTGCCCGTGGGTTTGAGAGTCCGGGTGACTCCTCGCGTGTCGGGCTTTCATGTTACGCTAGACCGAGTCACCGTGTATTGGTGGGGGTGCGGTGGGGTCTCCCCCGCATGCCGTGAGTTTTCCTGGAAGATGATTCCGGAGTGGGCCATGTGTTTGGCCTTAGACTGTGAGTCCAGTTATCGGCGTGGCAGCTTGTGCATTGCCCTGGGAATCGTACTTCTGTGCTTTCCGTGTGGGACATGTGTGTGGCCTTGGACTGCGAGTCCAGTTGTCAACCTGGGGCTGGAGGGTTCCTGCCTTTCCCTGTGAGTGGGATTTAGTTTGGCGGCCTGTGAGCTACCTTGGGAACCGTGTTTTTGCGTTTCTGCGTGGCCGAGTGTGCGGCCCTTGGACTGTGAGCCCCGTCTCTTCTCCAACTGTGGTCACCGTGCGACGGTGCTGGTACGTGGGACAGTCCCCGTACTTCGTCGGGTTCGGACACTATTTTCCATTGACTTGAGAGTCTACTCCTTCAGTGACCCTCCACTAGTCGTAGCGCACCAGTATGCGTGTGCTGGTCTCACCTGGGAGTAGGTGTACGGGCTTACCCTGAGGACGGTTTTTAGACTGGTTACCGTTGGGCCCCGCGTCTAGCAGCCAGAGTCTGGCTGAGGGGAAAACCAGTTAGAGGCCAGGCCAGGGGCGGATGGCCTATGTGTGCACACGTGGTTGGGGGCGGTTGGACCCACGTCGATGGGCGTGACCCCAGCTAGTCACTTGCTTTGTGGTTACTTGTACGGTGTCTCAGTTCCTGCTGGGCCAGAGGGAGACACCTGAGGCGCGGACTAAGACGTCAGTGGACGCATCCGGTCTTGCTTCTAGTGGGAGGTAAACCTGTCGAGTCGGGAGCGACAGATTGTCAGTTTCCGTGACTTCGACCTTCGGGTTTTCGATCGTGTTGACCGTTGAGTTTCGGTTGTTTCGCCGTGGCGCGTGTGTCGGTTTTCACGCCGTGAGACTAGTGCTAGTGACCTTACTGAGGTTGCGTCTTGTTGTGCGGTACCCGCGACTGGATGGTCGGGGTTATACTTTGGACAGTGTGTCCAGGTTGGCCGTGTCTTGGGAGACAGGCCTCTACGGCGTGGTTGCCGTGGGTTTTTACTTCGGTAAGTGGTACTAGTGTAGTTCAGTAGTCCCGACCGTGAGATCGGGGTGTGTTTCTGGTACAGTAGGAGTAGCTGTAGTGCCGAGTTTTGACCGGCCACCGGTTTGTTGTTCCTGCTGTCGTTGTAGCTTTCCTTTCCGCTACCGCCGTTGTTTCCGGTTGGGGTTCCGCGGGATCCCTGCTGAGTCTCTGTTTTGGAGACTCATTCCCTGCTTTTCAGGTGTGGCGGTTCTTCCTCAAGGTTCGAGGGAGCGGTGCGGAGGTTCTCAGTTGCCAGCTCACCGGGCCGAGTTTTCACTCGGCATGTGGTACGCTTTACTGCTTTAGACTGTATTTTCTATTGGACTGGACTCTGTTGTAGCTGTAGTTATTTATTTATTTCTGTTAATTATTGAATTGTCCTACTTTATTTCCTATTTCTTTGTGCCTCCACACTCCTTTTAGCCCTTCCGAGCCCTCCCGGCTCGTGGGCGGCGGTTCGAGTCTCGGGTTATCGGGTCTCTCCCGGTAATCAGATTCTCGGGTCGTTACAGCTGGTATCAGAGCGGAGGTTGTGGACGTACATGGGAATTCAAAATATTGCAGTGATCAGAGTCCATAAGGCCCCGTACAGTCGACAGCTGGCATAGGGATTTGTGCTTGTTTTTCCGCTTTGTTTCTCGCTCGAGAGCTTGAGTGCACTGTGTGGCGCTGTGAAGGTGGTTGCTGTCCGCGGCTTTCGTGCCAGCATGGGGTCTAAGGATCGAGGTCGAGAGCCTTCTCCCTCATCGGTGGTGGCCCTGGTTGTGCTGCGTTGGGCAGAGGTTGCTGGCAGGCGTGAACTCGTGGTGCTGCGTTCGAGGAACCTGCAGCATGGTCAGGTGGCTGGAGAGGATTGTTTGTGGTTAAGTGGACGTGAGCGTGCTCCGAGGGAGCTGCTGTCGGTTTTGGCCACTCCAGCTTGAGGTTTGTCCAGCCCCTGAGGTGTTCTGGTCGTGGTTTAAGGTGGCAGAGCGGGTGTTCTGATCGAGAGGTGTGCTCGGGTGAGCGGAGGATCCTCTCGGTGAGCTGCTGTTTCGTCGAGCCTGGTGTTCTTGTCGTGCTCTATGGCATCAGAAATGACGTGTCGGTCCCAATTATTTTGTCGATTTTGAGACAGGATTGGGTTGTGGTGTCCCAGTAAGTTCTTGCTCCTGCGCTCTTGCGTGCGAATGGGTGGTGTTCGCCTTGGATTGAGTTGAGATGTGAAGGCTCCACGGCGAGTTCGGGACTCGAGGATGAGCGTCGGCGGTTATCGTTATGGCTCGTGTTGCGACTCTTGACATGCCGTGTTACAGTTTGAGGAATTACAGCAGTGGTGCACCGAGAGATGCTGTGATTGTGGTCCAACGTGACACTCGCCGAGTGTGTCGGAGGCGCTGACCTGATGGAAGTGATGATTTTTCTTGGTGCTAGATGGTGTTGTTTCCAGCGTGCGCGGGGTTCGAGGTCAGGTCGAGCGTGGAGTTCTTCCGTTGGTCGGAAGTGCGTTTGGTTTCTCCTTTGGTTGGAGAGATTGTGTTTGCCTAAGGTTCGTCGTCTTGCATTATGTGTCTGGATTGGTTGGCTTCTGTGTGCCATGAAGTCTGTGGGAGACGTGCTCCTCGTTATGGCAAGGTGGTTGCCTGTGAGAAGTTGTGCCCATTCCCTTGTCGTGTAAGGGTGTTGGCACTTTTCCGAAAGGACGAGTGCCGGTTGGGTGGTGTTTCTGAGAATTTGTGGCTGTGCGCGCGGATCAGAGTGCGCAGCGGAAGCCTGGTGGGCTTGTGACCCACTGGTTCAGGATCGTAGCGTTGGTTGCTACGGGTGGATTCCTGAGTTTGCGTTGAGCATTGGAGGATTGGTTCCTTTGTGTGAAACGTGTTGTTACCGTACCGTTGCTCGAGGTATTATGGTTCTTGGCACTGGCAGGATGGAGTGTTGGGGAATGTGCTGGCTAGTGCGTCGCATGAGTACCCTGTTTCTGAGATGGAAGCCGTGTCAGGCGTCGGTGTTAGACCCGGATGGGGTTGTTGAGGATGTCGCCTGACGGGGGTCGAGGGATGTGATGAGACCAGACATAATAGTGACGCATGTGGGCGGAGGCCTTTTAGTGAGATTGGCGTCGGAGTGGTGGTCCTTGATGGGACGTTGGTGTCGTAATGGTTATCCTTGGTCGGTGACCAGCATGGGATGGTTCCCCTGTAAGTCTGAGTCGAGTGAGGTGATGACCGAAGACACCAGGATCTTGTCATCTGGTTTCATCGTGCTTCCCGAGAGGGTCGAGTTGGCGCGATGATTGAGTTTGAATGCGGAGTCCGAGAGGAGTGCGGTTCGAGATGTGGTATCGGTCTGTGTGTGAGTCAACAGATGGCTTGCCGAGGTTTGGAATGTTCCCTTCGGATCTGGTGGAGGACCAGGAAAGAAGGAAGAACCTGAGCAAGCGGAGGTTTCCCGTTGGCGTGTATCTGGCGACCAGTGGATGGTCTTTTCACAGACAAAAGATGTTGGTGGATGTGCATCGACATTGGTGAGAGCTACGTATCAGTGATCTGCCTTTCCGGATGGGATCTGGGTTTTGTCAAAGTTTGTCTTCTGATAGAGTTGGCACAGTGATATGTCTGGCTTTCAGCTTGCCATGTGTGATGTGTTTCTTGGTGCTGAGCCGATATTCTGGTTGCGGTCTGTCGAGATGGCTGCTTGAGCTGGTGGAGGCTCTGTATTGGTTGTTCCCTTGAGAAGGGTGTGCGACCTGTCAGCTGGTTGTGAAGCTGATGTGGGATTTGTCTGCCGACCATAGGATGGATCGGTAGCTATTTCTCATGTCGAGGGTGTGTCTCCTCGGTGGGCGAGATGGTGGCAGCGGTGCCATGATTGGTTTTCGTGGTGTCTGAGGTGATGCCGGACTGTGTCCTCTGGTATATGCCCGCTCTGATGGCCGGTGTGCACGGCGCGCGGAGCGAGGTGTTGTTTGTGATTGTAAGTCTGGCTGTGTTCCTCAGGATCGGTATTTTTTTCGTGAGAATCGAGGTTATCTGTGCTGGGGCTCTGACAGCGTTGTTAGTTGGTTCAGTGTTCTTCCCCTGTGACTTCGTGCTAGGTCCTGAATTTTGAGGATGAAATTTATTTAAGGGGGGAGGGCTGTAATGCCCCGGGTTTTTCGGATCTGGATCCGTGGGTTTTGGATCGCCTTTTCGTGTGTTTCGAATTTGAGTCCGATCGAGCTTCGGACTATTTTACCGGATTATCGGACCCACTGGTGGTGTGCCCGTGAGTTTCCTTGGGTCCGTGGTGTTGTGAGGAGCACGATGGTAATTTTCTATATTTTTCGGAGCACCTTTGTGGATCCCGGGTTGCGTTTTGGGTTTTACGCGTGTTTTCCGTCTGTCAGACCTTTGGAACGCCGTATAGGGTGAACCGTTGCGTTCTCCGATGCCGGGACATTACCACGGTGATCAGCGTGTTCCGAGGATCGCGGGGGTGTATTTTTCTATTTTAGGTATTTTTCAGAATTTCTAGATTTTCTATATAAACCCCCCTCCCTTTTTCTCTCTCCCCACCTCTCATTTCTCTCTTCTCTCCCTCTCTATTCTCACGCTCTCTCCTCTCTCCCTCTCTCTCCGACGGCCGACGGGGTGCAGCGCGGGTGAGGTGGGGACGGCGCGGGCGAGGCGCGGGGGAGGATGGATGAGGATCGAGGCGGTGGAGGCGCGGTGAAGCTCGGCCGCGGGTTCGTGGAACGGCGAGGCTTCAACGGTGTTTTCTTCCTGGATCAGCGAGCTCGGGGCGCGAAATCTTCGGTGGAGGTAGGGAGATGGACCCCCAGCTCGTGCTCTTTCTTTTTCGCAAGTTTCGTAGGTCGTGGTGAGCCGAGCGGGCTAATCGGGGCGATTAGGGGAAAAACTCCATGTTTTGGGGTTGTGAGCCGATCTACCGTTTCATTACGTTTTTGGCCGATCCGAGGCCGTAGATGCATGCTAGGGGTTATTTGGGGGCTTCCCCCTTGTTTTCCCCGTCTCCCGTGGAGGTATGTGTTGACACCTAAAATATACCAGGAGAGATCAAAGCAGACTCAGGGCTCTGAAGGCTGATCAGAGGTGCGGCTCCTGTGTCGTCCCTGGAAGTTCTGAGAATCAGAATAGAAGAGATCCACTACCCCTAACACTTTGTCCGGCTAAAGGCATCTCTGGTTAGGCCGCTGCCCAGTACTACTATAATTCAGATAGTCAGGCTGATAAAACTATAACAAAATCCAGGCAACCATTTGCCTGCTGGAAAGGATCTTTAGATAATTCTGATGCTCATAGAAAGGGGTTCAGGTAGCCTCACGCTCGGTCGTGAATACAAAGCGTTAGGCAACCTCAGACAGAGCGTCTACTCTGAGAAGCCCACCACGCCGACGAAGGGAGCCCATTAGGTTGAACCCGGCGCCGGATGATGAAGAAATGGGCCAAGCCCAACACAAGCTGAGGCGCGCCGTGAGGCTTCTTGCTGGCGCGCCGGGGAGCTCGTGCCGAGAGGCTGAGGGCCATCCCTCTATAAAAGCTGCTGCCCTTCGAGACAGAAAAGAGGAGGAAGATAATAGAAAGAAGAGACATAAAAACAAAGAGAGAAAAAAAATAGAGAGCAGTAGCCACTGAAAGAAAAGGGAGCTCGAGAGCCCTCTAAGGAAGCTGAGAAGAAAAAAGAGTTGCAGTGATTCGAAGGAAGAGTCAAGGTGGGATCGATTTCAAGATGCCCTGAGGGGCTACCGTTTCCCTTTCCCATGTCTTTTATTTGAGTATCCATTTTTTCTTTTGTGTCTGCTTTCGAGCATCTTTGCTTCAGTAGCATTGAATGCTAAGGTAACCCTGTTATCAGGAATAGAGTTTGCGTATATGTTTTTGGTTGGATTCTCTTCTGAGTTGAATTCGTGTACGCCGTTCAGATGAAATGGTTAATAAAAGCGGGCTGAGTTTCCCCTTTCATCTTTTTTCTTCCTCTGCATCTGAGGCTTAATATATGCAACGGATACCGCAAGCTACATATATCTCATAGTTTACTCTCCCAGATCTGCTGAAGTCTTCTCTGCTGTGTTTACTCGTAACCTCGTATCCACGTCGAGAGCCTGAGACAGTCCATCTCATGGCTTCTCGTCGGTGAAATGAAGAGGGATAAATTCAGAAGTGGCCGTCCGAGGTTCTGCCTCCAGTGAGGCCCCAGAGGGAAGGCTACCATCCCCTTTGATTATACCCTCTCCGTAACCCCTTTAGTGGTAGTCAAACCCTTGAATAAACCTTCTTCATAAATCCCTGAATAAACCCTCCTTCAATACTCCCAGAGCCCCTTGAAGCCTTCACCTCAAAAATTCCTTCAAAACATTATTGAGACCCTCATTTCAGAAGCCTTCCCAGCCTCCCGGCGCGAGCCCCTCTCGATGCGAGTCTCGCGCCATGGACTGCCCGCGCCGGCTGAGCTTCTTGTGTCGCGCCAAAACCTATTCTCTTTTTCACGCCGAGACCTTCACATCTTTCATCCTGAAGACGGCCACCCTGATATGCTCGTGCCGATGCCTTCGAGCTATGCCATCCTTGGTCACGATACCCTGTCCTTCTAAGGAGAAATACTATCCTTCCCTCGATCCTCATGGGAGCTACATCAAAGGGGTCAATTCCCCCCTACATTCTGTCACCCCATCAAGTCATGGAGGTCTGCCACTATATGTTCTCCATTGACTATACAGGGGATATCAATAAATCCCACAATAGGTGGATAAAGTCCCATAAGATTCAGATCCTCCTGGATCTCGGGCCACGCCCGGCTCTTCTTTTGGTTTCCACTCCGACATTTCGTGAGCGGATGACCTATAATACCGTTTTGTCACACTCCAAAATAAGGGGAGGTGCTGTCAAAATTCGTCCCCGAGCTTTGCACTATCGTACAGTATAGTGCTTCCATTGAAATGATGAATTTAACTCCAACTGTGTGGCAGAGAGCTGAGCTATACCATCTCAGGCCGCCACCGAGAAAGGGGAATATAAGCATCACAATCACATGGTCTCCTTAGTCTTCATGTGGATGAACCTACCCTCACTCTCTCTACCACTCAAATACCATCATGAATAAACTCATGAAACCCCTATTGAATACAAAGGACCCCTTTGAATTTATAAAACCCCTCATAATACTTGAAAACTCAGAAACACTCTTTTATCGGTGCCATACAACTCCCGGCGCCACACAACTCCCGGCACAGCCTCCTCTCGACGCCAGTTTCACGCCGGGTGATGGGCGCGCCGGGGAGCTTGCAGCGCCGACCTCCCTCCATTCCCAGCCGCGCCGGTTGGCCTTCGTGTTGGAACCCCTGCCGCGCCGTTTTACCTTCGTGCCGAAACCTTAGCCGCGCCGACTCCTTCCGTTGTTGGCCACCTGTCATATACCCAACTTCTAGAAGCCCTGCCAAGTCCACCATCAGCCTGGACTTAGGACCTTGACCCCCCCCACAGGCTATTATACCAATCCCCGCCATATCACGAGGGTTTCATGGCTCTTCATCCATGTCTAAATGGAGCTATATTAACGGGGTCTTACCCCGATATGCTATGCCATTAACTGTCGGGTTTTTCTTCCAACCCTACTGACCCTGGGAGTCATGTCGTTGCAAGTCCCCCAATGGTCTCCGGAGGGAATATCAACAAGCACCATGGCAATGGACATTGCCCCGTCACACTCAGATCATTCCGGATCTCGGGCTACGCTCGGCTCTCCTTTCGGCTTCCATCCCGACATTCCGTGGGTGGATGACCTATATTCCCCCCTTGGCATAGTCCAAAATAAGGGGTATGCTGCCGGATTTGCGCCATAACATTGTTATCATGTCCCGCATAGCATGGTTTTCTATGCACGTTTCGCATTCCGCTAGCGGAGTTAGCGTAATAGTCTTATCTCAATTTGCCCCCCGAGGCATCCTTTCTTGGCAACTAATCAAGGGTTGTCCTTCTTTGGAAGGACGTAATTAACGTCGTATCCTTTATGGTATGACGGACTCCGGGTCCTGGCACGAATATCACAATCGACTGACTGAGTCAGGTCGAGCGCACAATGAATTGTCACTCCGGTGACTGGCATGCCTAATAAACCAACCAACAAGGAATCAGGAAATAAAAAACCGTTCCCACAGTCTGGCACGCCCGGTGGGACTTGAGTCTCCCTTCATCTCTTTGCCAAGAGAGGATACCTTCGGGGGCCTCCCCCAAGAATACTGATTGTTTGTCTGTTTGTCTCAGGCAAACGATGACGCCATACGGACTCACCGGTGTTGGCTTCGGCCCCGCAGTCGTCGCCGACCACGCGGAACACGGGTACCTGGCGGTGCCCATGGTTTTCGGCTCCTTCCCACCGGCTGTAGGCTTCCCCAACTTCTTGGGGTTGGCCTTTGCCGACATGCTACAGACGGAGTCCTCAAGGCCCGCAGAAGAGAAGGCTGCAGAGAGGGTCGAGGCCTCGAAAGCTCGACACTGTGCTGGCTCGCCTACCAGCCCGATTCAAGTCGCCAACTGCATGGTGCACCATATTGCTCACGGGGCTCGCCCCGTCCCTGCCAAGAACTTCGAGAGGCGCCGACACCGGAACCCCCGAAGGAGGGTTGATGCTGCTGTGACCGGACGTCTCTCCGCATCTGGCAGGTCTATGCTGGTCGGTGGTCTCCGCGTCTTTCTGGATGGACGTAAGGCTCGAGTGAGCCCGGACCGGGTGATCCCTACAGTGCCAGTCCACAACTCCTATCAGGCTCTTGCTGGAAGAAGAGCCGAAGAAGAAGAAGCCGGCCGCCATGGCCAGAGAAGGTTGGCTCCCAAGCCAAGAAGATTCAAACATGTTTGGGTCCCCAAAAAGGTCGAGCCTATCCAGCAAGAAGCTCCGGTGCAGTACCACCCCAGGTTCACCAGAGTAGAGGAGAGCAAGAAGAGGGACCCTGTCCCGAGGAAGGAAGAGACAATCGTGGATCCGCCACGCCGAGAAAGCTTTAGGGCCTGCGCCCGACAAGCCAACATCCCCGTTGTGGGAAGAAGATTACAGCAGACTACCGAGAGGGCTCGGTTTGCTTACATTCCTCCGATGGGAGGTCGACAACTGTCCCCGACCCTGCACCCGGGGCGAGGGCAAGAAGAAATGACCAATATGGTCAGAAGTTATTTTAGGGGGATAGGCAACCCCTCTTTGGGCCAACAACGGCTGTTGCAGGTGGCCGCAGCTGAAGAAGATTGCTGTCCATCAATGGCAGTGGGAGAAGAAGAAGATAGGGGGATGACGTCATCGGTTGATGACAATGGATATGAAGACGGCTCTGATGTTCAAGCCGATGAAACTGCTCCCCGCCAAGGGGAAAAGGAAAGGATCTCTGTGTTTGAAAGGCTTACCTTCCCGGGGAATGTCAAGAGGAGGGTTCACAGACAGAGACGTAGGATGCAGATTTTCACATGCAATATGGCCGGGATAGATGGCCATTATGGAAAATTGCCCGAGGAACCTCAAGAGTTGGCCTGGCTAGCCGGAAGACCGGGGCCGAGCACTCGAAGAGTGGAAGCCGCAAAAGGGAAGCTGGCGGCGACCGAAGGAAAGCAAGCCCTCCCTCGCCTCCGACAGCATGACAAGGCCGTTATTCTCACAGCAAATGTGATAACGGCAGATGAAGAAGAAGATGTCTTGCTTGACATCCTACCTGAAGGTGCATCTGGCGAGACGACAGAGGCCATCCCCAGCACAGCAGCTATGGACCCGGCCGTACTGATGATGCTCCAGAGGTACCGCCAGGAGATAGAACAGCTGAAGAAGCAATTGACGGAAAGGACGGAGCAGTCCTCAGCCTCCAAGCAGCCTGATGTGCAGGCCGAATCATCAAGGGGAGCCGTCAGCAAGAACGACTTCCCACCACTCTATACCCCGCCTCTGCAGGCGGAACCAAACTTGGCGACAACTCAACAGCGCACATCACAGCCGCTGGCTCCACTGGTGCTGCCGCAGGTGCACCAGACGCCTCCACTGCTGTGCCCTCCTCCACAGGCGACCACCCTGGTCACCCCCTACTTGCAGCCGGCGCACTTCTACCCAGAACCGGTCGACCCGACCATCATGAGCAAGATGATGGTAGAAAGGATGATCGAGATGAAGCTCGCTGAAAGGGCTGAAGGTGACTATGTTGTATTCGATGCATATAGGGTTCCATACCCACCGCATCATGCTGCCAAGCGGCTCCCTCCCAGGATTAGCAAGCCACCGAAGTTTGACAAGTTCAACGGGAAGGGATCCCCGAAGGAACATGTTGCCTATTACATGACCGTCATGGCTGACTTGGCCACTAACGAGTCATATTTATTGAAGTTCTTCGGGTCCTCACTCACAGGGCTCGCATTTGAATGGTACTCCAGCCTCCCGACCGGGTTGATCAGCGACTGGTCGGACATGCAGAGGAAGTTCAGAGCAAGATTCCACGTCACAGAGAGGGAAGTCACAGTGGCTGAACTCTATTCAACAAGACAGAGGGCAGATGAGACCGCTCTCAACTACATCAAGAGGTGGAGGAACCTCGGGATGAGATGCAAGCGTCCCCCACACCAGGAGGACATTGTACAGATCTGCAAACAGAACCTCAGGAGAGAGGTGCTGGAGAAGATGATTGGCATGGAAATCCGGTCGTTCGACCGTCTGAACAATATTGTGGCCGAAGTGGAGGCTTTCTTAGCGAAACCGGCCCCTACACCAAATATTTCTACTGCACAAAAGGGCAAGGCAGCAGAACGGCGCCAGGCACCGAAAGAAGCAAACGCCCTTGATATCAAGGCGTTTGAACAGCAAAAAGATAAAGGCAAGAAGACAGCTGCTCCTCAGCCTGCCAAGACCGGAGATGGCGAGGAAGGCCCATCCCTCCGGGATAAAATGAAGAAGGCCTACTCTTTCCCAAAGGAGAAGACCAGGATCTTGTTTGACTGGGTTACCCAGTATGATAAGGTCACCCTGCCTGAGCCAAGGAGGCCGGAGGACCTGAAGAGAAGAGATAGCCCAAGATTTTGCCCCTACCACCAGATGCTGGGGCATCCAATTGAAGACTGTTATGTTTTCAAGGATATTATCGAAGGCATGGTGAAAAAGGAAGAAATAGAATTGGGGGAGTACAAGGTCGACCCTCCACAACCACATGCGGCGCCCGTAAGAAGAGCCGCCGTCAACATGGTCTCTCTGTATCAAGCCTTGCCTGAGGAGACCGCAGAAGCCAGTACTCAGCGTACATATGAAGCCTGCTTTCTGGCCCCAATAAAAGAACAGGAGGGATGGCAGCAAGTCCCTGCAAGAGCCAAGAAAAAGGGCCTGCCTCACCCGGCATCGGGGGCACATATTCGTGGCGTCACGTCACGACCCCCTTCCCCAGTAGCAACACATGTGTGGACCAATCCGCCAGCAGTTATCCGAATACCTACCCGCAACCGGAGGAGGCAGACCCCGTTGTCGGCAGTCAAGAAGATCAGTCCAGAAGCCCGGCGGCTACAAGACTACATAAATGGGCTAGATGAGTATGTACAGCCCGAGCTAGAACCTTTGCTGGTACGGGATCATCTCCCGTGGCAGGAGCTGGAACAGCTTTCACTGAAGCAGGAAGACGAATCTGGCAAAGCATCAGACAGGGATGGCAGCCTGTTCTGGGGGCAAGCGCCAGCCAAAGAAAAGAAAAGAAGACAAAGAAGGAAGAGAAAGGCCGGAAAGGCTACAACGGGTTTGATCCTTTCTTGCAACACCCTCTCTGCCCTGTTCAATTTGCCCAGTGAGGAGGATGAAGAAGAGATTTGCTTCACACCCGCCGCTAAGGAAAGCCAGGCCGAAGCCGTGACTGCTGCACATGCGACCCGGTCGGGCCGAAGGTGGGGGCGTCAGCCACCCGCCAACCATAACATTATCTTCAGAGGAGAGCAACCCTACAAGATACCCCCTCCGGAGGTCAGCGGAGTTCAAATCCCTCCTCCGTCAGGCTTATACGACCAAAGTGGGGGTGGCACTCCCGCTCCTTCATTTCTGGAGTTCATACAGATGTCAAAAGGGAAGCAGCCATGCTGGGAGGTTGAACCGGTAACCGGGGGCAGTCACCCACAACTCCAGCAATCTCCCGAATTGTCAGAAGAGGTAGAAACTCGCCCGACAGCAGCCAGCGAGGAGCAGCTAGGAGGTAATCCCAAGCAAAAGGGTGTAGCCTCCGAGTCCGATGAAGCAGGTCCATCAGGGGCTATAGTCCAAGGATCTTCCAAGCCCAGGTGGGCAGATGAAATGAAGCTATCCAATGTCTGAACTGGAAGTCGGGTGGTCAAACTATTGAAGAAGCTCCCAGCAATATTCACTGTCTGGGAAATCCTATCTCTCAGTGAAGAGACTCGACAGGCAATCATTACTGCTCTCCAGACGCCTGCCCAATATGAAGCCTGCCTAGCTGAGGCACTGCCGGAAGCCAGCATGACCTTCACCCAGGAAGACATGTTGCTCCCCACCACCAGCCACAACAGACCTCTGTATATGAGAGGGCATCTAAATGGCCGGGAGCTGAACAGAATCCTAGTGGACCCCGGGGCAGCTGTCAACATCCTGCCCTACAGGATATATGAGAGGCACTACTTCAATGTGCACCTACAAAAGGTCGGGGATATGCGCATTGCCGGCTTCAATCAGAAGTGTGAAGTGTCGCTAGGAGTAGCAGAGTTCACACTCACTCTAGCGGACTTTGTCACGAAGGTGCAATTTCATGTCATTGATTCTCGCACCTCATACAAGGCGCTGCTTGGCCGCCCTTGGCTACATGAGAATATGGTGGTACCTTCCACACTTCACCAATGCATCAAATACAGCATGGATGGGAGAGAGGAAAGAGTATTTGCTGATCTCCACCCATTCGAAGTATTCGAATGCCACTTGGCAGACGCCCCTCTATATGCAGAATGGTCGCAGAAGGCCCCTGCGGCCAAGACCTCTTCTAGCACAACAAAAGGCACTTCCAAAGCAGAATGGTTCCCTCCGCCGCCACGTGGATATATCGATCCCAAGGTGGTTTCACACATCACTGTCACCGGGGATGTAGGTCGGATAGCGCCTCTCGCCATCTACCCCGAAACTAATAAAGTCAGGGTTGACCAGCAGCACGACCACATCGGGATCCCCGAAGGTCTTACCAAGCCAATTCTCAGCCTCGACAATGCTACTGTCGAGCCTTTCAAAGCATGGGAGGTGACACAGATAGATGGTCCTAGCAGCCTGTTCTACACAGCTGAAGAGCACCCTACACAGGAAGACACTGATTGTCATCTGCCTGAAGATATAGAAAACCCCTCAATGCCTTTACAGGGGCTGACATTTATAACAAATCGAATGGCTAAGATGTTCCAGAAGCAGCACATTCCTTCTGGCCAGCCTCGCAAGAGGAAAGAAGCATTCCAGAAGCTATGGCACCCTCCGAGCCTGGACAAAGAAGTGAGGCGTATCTCTCAGCACCCGGGATTGGGCTTCACCCTCGAAGAATATTATGATAGCGGACGCTATGAAGTGGATACCATCTCTGCTTTCTACCCAATGGAGGATAACCTACTGGGGGCAACCATTGGTGAAAACCTAACAGAAGTTGAGTGCATTCAGCCAGCCCGGCCAAGGAATCTGGAATCCGAGACTGTATTCCCCTGCCGGTGCTGGGAACAAGTCTATCCGGAAGATGCAGCTCTTCAAGCCAAATTTGACACAGCTAGTAGTAGTGAAGCTGAAGATGTTGAAGAAGCAGAGCTGCCTCCCTCCAGTGGCCCTCCTCTACTCATGATGTCGGCACTTCTCGAACCAGTCGGGGAAGCTTCCCCCGAGCCTGATCAAGAGACAGATGCTGCTAGAAGAGAAATGGTTGCCTTCACTGAGGACATGGTGGTTCAAGGGATTGAGATCTCTTCACCCCTTGCCAAGGAGCTGCAAGGCTACTCTGACTTAATGACAAATAATCACCAGCCCCTGGTGACTGCAACCCCCTCAGCAGGGAGTGAGGCAATCAACTCGCCCCTTGAAGTTGCTAGTAAGGTAAACTTGTTGGCAGGACAGCGCATGCAGCCATCATCAGCCGAACAAGAGATTTCTGGCAGAACTCAAATAAAGCAAGACGAAGGGATCGAGGTCCTCGACCTCGAAGATGATATACCAGACTTTGTCGACCTCCAGCCTGCACCCCCTGAGATAGAAGACGGAGGTCAAGCAACAGTCGATGAACTGATAGAAGTCAACTTGGGAGATGAGGATGACCCCAGGCCAACCTTCCTCAGTGCCCAACTGTCTGCCGAAGAACAGAGGATGTACATCCAGTTGCTACAAGAATATCGGGACTGCTTTGCCTGGACCTACAGAGAGATGCCAGGACTAAGCCCTTCAGTCTCACAGCATGAGCTGACCATAAACCCTGGGGTAGAGCCGGTGAAACAGCCCCCTAGGCGCATGAGGCCAGAGCTCATCACCCAAATATGCAAAGAGGTCGACAAGCTCATTGATGTGGGTTTCATCGAGGAAAATCAATATACCACGTGGTTAGCTAACATCGTGCCCGTGAAGAAGAAGAACGGACAGATCCGGATATGTGTTGATTTCCGAGATCTGAATAAAGCCTGCCCTAAAGATGACTTCCCAGTGCCGATAACGGAGGTCATGATAGATGCAACAACTGGTCATGAGGCCCTATCATTCATGGATGGGTCATCTGGCTACAACCAGATATGGATCGCGGAACATGACCGGATCCACACTGCTTTCCGGACCCCCAAAGGCATTTATCACTACAAAAGAATGCCGTTCGGATTAAAGAACGCCGGCGCAACTTATCAGCAGGCGATGACTAGAATATTTGATGAGCTGCTTTACCATAAGGTCGAGTGTTACATAGATGACCTGGTAGTCAAGACCAAAAAGAAAGAAGACCATCTATAAGACCTCCGAGTCATTTTCCAGAGGCTGAGGCAGTATGAATTAAAGATGAACCCTATTAAGTGTGCGTTCGGAGTCTCGAGTCGAAAGTTCTTGGGTTTCATTGTCAGGTATCGGGGAATTGAAATAGACCCCGCTAAGATGAAGGCGATTCAGGAGCTACCCTCGCCAAGGAATCTCTCTGAGCTAAGATCCCTTCAGGGCCGCCTTGCATACGTCCGGCGGTTTATATCCAACTTGTCGGGGCGATGCCACCCCTTTCACAAGCTGATGATGAAGGATGTTCCCTTCTACTGGGACGAAGAATGCCAGATAGCCTTCGATAAACTGAAGGATTACCTGAAAACCCCTCCAGTGCTGGGTGCGCCAGTGAAAGGACGGCCGCTGATCCTCTACATAGCAGCCACACATAATTCTCTGGGGGCAATGCTAGCCCAGAATAATGAAGAAGGAAAAGAACAAGCCCTCTACTATCTCAGTCGAAGAATGGTCAGAACTGAGGAAAGGTACACCTACATCGAGAAGATTTGCCTGGCATTGGTCTTCGCGGTCAAGAAGCTGCGGCACTACATGCTGTCGCACGAAGTTAAGCTGATTTCTAGGGAGGATCCGCTTAAATACATCATGTCCCAACCGGCCCTCAAAGGCCGCCTGGGCAAATGGGCGGTGATTCTTATGGAGTATGACATCTCCTATGTACCGCAAAGGGCCGTCAAGGGCCAAGCTATTGCAGACTTCTTTGCTGAACATCCAGTACCCGAAGACTGCCCTCTGGAACCAGAGCTTCCTGAAGATGAAACTTTAGAGGTCGGCCAGGTGCGGCCCTCCCTATGGCAGCTGTATTTTGATGGTGCCTCCAGAATTGACACCTCAGCGACGGGATCGGCCAGAGTCCGCGCAGGAGCAGGCATAGTCTTGAAGTCTCCTTAAGGGGAAGTCATACACACGTCCTGCTCAATAAACAAGCCTTGCACAAATAATGAAGCAGAATATGAAGCCCTCATAATCGGGCTACAGATTGCTCTGTCCATGGGGATTCAAATGCTAGAAGCATTCGGGGACTCCAAGCTAGGTATAAAATAATTGGAAGGGGAGTTCGAGGTACGAAAGCAGGAGCTCGTCTCTTACTACCATCTGGCCCTGCGCCTAATGACAAGATTCTACTTCGTCAGCGTCAAGCACGTCAACCGAGGACAGAATGCTCAAGCTGACGCCCTCGCAAAGCTGGCAAGTTCCTTGGCGGTCCCGCCTGATACGAGCCTGAACATAGCAGTCATCAACCGGCGGCAGGTCCCCAGTATGACAGAAGACTTAGCCGATGAGCAAGCCAATGAAGTAGCAGTTGCTGAAGCAGTCCAGCAGCCCGACTGGCGGGAGTACCTCCTGCATTGGTTCCAACACCAACAGCTTTCGAAGGTGAAAGAACAGAGAATGAGACTCCTGAGAGTCAAAGATTCTTATGAGATGAGGAATGGAACATTGTTCCGAATAATGGCAGATGCCCAAAAGATGGTATTACTTCGATGCTTATCTCCAGGGGAAGCCAGGCAGGTAATGCAAGAAGTCCATGCCGGATCAGCCGAGGCGCACCAGGCCGGTCCGAAAATGAATATCGAAATAAAGAAATTAGGTTATTATTGGCCCACTATATTTGATGATTGATGCAAGTTCGCCAAGGCTTGTCAGAAATGTCAAGAGCACGCCAATGTGTCAAGAAGACCTCCAGTGCCTCTACATCCTACCTTACCAAGCTGGCCGTTTGCCCAGTGGGGCACGGACGTGGTGGGGCCACTACCAGCATCTTCATCAGGGTGCAAATATATCTTAGCAGCTACAGATTACTTCTCCAGATGGGCAGAGACAGTAGCACTAAAAGAAGTCACGGGAGAATTAGTTGCAAGATTCTTCCGGCAGAATGTAATATTTCGGTTCGGGATTCCCAGCCGAATCATCTCCGACAACGGCAGCCACTTCAGAAATCAGAAGGTTTATCGGCTAGCTGACAAATACAAGATTGATTGGAGAACATCATCTCCCTACTACACTCAGGCCAACGGACTTGCAGAGGCCTTTAACAAGACGATGTGCACTCTGCTGGCGAAAATTGTCAAGACTAACAGAAGAGATTGGGAAGAAAGAATGTACGAGGCACTGTGGGCTTACCGTACGATCTACAAGACCCCTACCGGCTGCTCACCCTACTCCCTCGTGTATGGGTCAGAGGCTGTGGTGCCAATTGAGCTGGAGGTCCCCTCATTACGGGTCGCCATCCAGCATGGGTTGGTGGGCAACGAGCAGGCCAATGTAGAAAGAAGACTAGAAGAGCTCGCCGAGCTTGAAGGAAAGCGTCTCCGGGCGCAACAAAACATTCAACACTATCAAGCCCGCATGGCCCGTGCTTTTGATAAGCTGGTCAAAGGATGAGAATTCACGAAGGGTGACCTTGTAATGGTTAAAAGAAGAGAAGTGATGGCCTCCAACCCCAAGGGAAAGTTGGTTCAAAACTGGGTCAGACCGTATGTCATCTACCGAATATATGAAGGGGGTGCATATGTCCTTACGGATCACAAAGGAGTCATCCAGTTCTCTCCCCTTTATGGGAAGCACCTGAGGCTATATCATACAGTCCAACCGGCGTTCCCCGAATGATTTACCTTCACCTTGGTCTAGTGGCACTCCGCCCTGACTGAGCTACCTTCACCTTGGTCCAGTGGCACTCCACCCTGACCGATCTACCTCCACCCTTGGTATAGTGGCACTCCGCCCTGACCGAGCTACCTTTACCTTGGTCCAGTGGCACTCCGCCCTGACCGAGCTACCTCCACCCTTGGTATAGTACCTTGGCACTCCGACCTTTACCTTGGTCCAGTGGCACTCCGCCCTGACCGAGCTACCTCCACCCTTGGTATAGTTGCACTCCGCCCTGACCGAGCTACCTTCACCTTGGTCCAGTGGCACTCCGCCCTGACCGAGCTACCTCCACCCTCGGTATAGTGGCACTCCGCCCTGACCGAGCTACCTTCACCTTGGTATAGTGGCACTCCGCCCTGATCAAGCTACACTTACCTCGGTCTAGTGGCACTCTGCCCTGGCCCGACTCGCATAATACCTACGACTTTGCCATTACGGGCCTTACGCCCGAATCGGCACAAATCTATCCCTTGCATTAGCATTACCTTCTTACTAAAGAATAAACCCCTTGTTTGGGGCAAGACTCCGTGTCCTAGCCGATCTTTATACATCATTACCATTACGGGCCTTACGCCCGAATCGGCATGAATCTATCCCTTGCGTTAGCATTACCTTCTTGCTAACAAATAAACCCCTTGTTCGGCGCAAGACTCCGTGTCCTAGCCAGTCTTTATACATCATTACCATTACGGGCCTGACGCCCGAATCGGCACAAATCTATCCTTTGCGTTAGCATTACCTTCTTGCTAACGAATAAACCCCTTGTTCGGTGACTCCGTGTCCTAGCCGATCTTTATACATCATTGCCATTGCAGGCCCTACGCCCGAATCGGCATAAATCTACTCTTGGCATTGGCATTATCTTCTTGCTAACGAATAAACCTTTTTTCGGTGCGATACTTCATGTTCTAGCCGACCCTCTCAGCATCCTTATGTTACATGAGTTCAAAAAAAAGAGAAAGAAACAAAAATGGGGTTAAAAATAGAGATACCCCGCCGGCCTTATTCCTAAATAGGGACGAGGGTAAAAAATGGCTATAACCCGGCCGCGGCGAAAACCCGAAAGGGCGCTGCGGGCAAAATCGGGTACCCCGCCACGTGCAAACCTGAAAGGGCGCGTGGGCAAAAGCAAGAGGGGGCTGGCCTCGGCGAAAACCCGAAAAGGGCGCCTAGGTCAGTAAAGTGGTAATCCAAAAATTTCTCTTCATCCTCCTCTCAACGAGATTCCCAAGGGATAACCATCAGAAGTCCCACCGGAGATCCCCTAATAAACCTGTGTCCGACCCTCGTCATCATCGGCGGGATCGGTCGACCCCCATCCTATAACTCGGACCTTTCGTCCCCGTTAATGAGCGTGTCCCTTGCTTCGACATGTAACCCATGTCGACGAACAAACCCGTGTTCGATCCCCGTCATCATCGGTAAAATTGGTCGAACTCTACTCCTTTAACTTGGACCTTCCATCTTTGTTATTGAATATATCCTTTGCTTTGACATGTAACCCATGTCGACGAACAAACCCGCGTTCGACCCTCGTCATCATCGACGAGATCGGTCGACCTCTAGCCCTTAACTCGGACCTTTCGTCCTTGTCAATAATCATACCTTTGCATCGACATGTAACCCCTGCCGATGAACAAACCCAGGAGTCGACCCTCGTCATCATCGGCGAGTTAGGTCGACCTCTACCCTTAACTTGGACCTTCCGTCCCTGTTAAGAACTATATCCTTTGCTTCAGCATTTAACCAATGTCGACGAACCAAACTAGGATCCGACCCTTGTCATCATCGACAAGGCCGATCGGCGTGCTAGCGGGCAGGCTCTCCTGTGTCCCATCTTCTTCCTACAAAAAAAAGAGAGAAAAGAAAGATGGGGTTAAAAATAGAGATACCCCGCCGGCCTTGTTCCTAAACAGGGACGAGGGCAAAAATGGCTATAACCCGGCTGTGGAGAAAACCCGAAAGGGCGCTGCAGGTAAAATCGGGTACCCCGCCATGTGAAAACCCGAGAGGGTGCGTGGGCAAAAGCAAAAGGGGGCTAACTCCGGCGAAAACCCGAAAGGGCGCTTGGGTCGGTAATGTGGTTACAAAAAAATGATGATGATGAAATGAATAAAAAAATGATAAAAATGATGATGAAATGAAAAGATGATGTAGTAACGGGTTTATCCTCGTTCGTCATTCCACCCCAAACTACCTTTTCGACCCTTGTCACCATCGGAAAGATCGGTCGCTACCCTTTCCGGTCCTTGTCACCATCGGCAAGACCGTCTACCCTTTTTGACCCTTGTCACCATCGGCAAGATCGGTCGCTACCCTTTACGATCCTTGTCACCATCGGCAAGACCGTCTACCTTTTTGACCCTTGTCACCATCGGCAAGATCGGTCGCTACCCTCTCCGGTCCTTGTCACCATCGGCAAGACCGTCTACCTTTTTGACCCTTGTCATCATCGGCAAGATCGGTCGCTACCCTTTACGGTCCTTGTCACCATCGGCAAGACCGTCTACCTTTTCGACCCTTGTCACCATCGGCAAGATCGGTCGCTACCCCTCCTGGTCCTTGTCACCATCGGCAAGACCATCTACCTTTTCGACCCGTCTACCCCTTTTGGTCCTTATCACCATCGGTAACACCGTCTACCTTTTCGACCCTTGTCACCATCGGCAAGATCGGTCGCTACCCTTTACGGTCCTTATCACCATCGGTAAGACCGTCTACCTTTTCGACCCTTGTCACCATCGGCAAGATCGGTCGCTACCCTTTCCGGTCCTTGTCACCATCGGTAAGACCGTCTACCCTTTCCGGTCCTTGTCCCCATCGACAAGACCGTCCACCTTTTCGACCCTTGTCACCATCGGCAAGATCGGTCGCTACCCTTTCCGGTCCTTGTCACCATCGGTAAGACCGTCTACCCTTCCCGGTCCTTATCACCATCAGCAAGACCGTCTACCTTTTCGACCCTTGTCACCATCGGCAAGATCAGTCGCTACCCTTTCCAGTCCTTGTCACCATCGGCAAGACCGTCTACCCTGTCCGGTCCTTGTCACCATCGGCAAGACCGTCCACCTTTTCGACCCTTGTCACCATCGGCAAGATCGGTCGCTACCCTTTCCGGTCCTTGTCACCATCGGTAAGACCGTCTACCCTTTGCGGTCCTTGTCACCATCGGCAAGACCGTCTACCTTTTTGACCCTTGTCACCATCGGCAAGATCGGTCGCTACCCTTTTCGATCTTCGTCACCACTGGCAAGACTAACTACCTTTTCGACCCTTGTCAACATCGACAAGGTCGGCCAGCATTTCCCCAAAGCCGGCCCCGGCAAAAACCCGAAAGGGCGCTTGGGTCAGTAATGTGATGACTATAAAGTATATGCTATGCCTCTGAGTGGCACTCCCATCAGTTGTCCCACCGGTAATAGAGCCTATCTCGGATGGACCTTTCATCAGCCAGCAGTCGTATTTTTGACATTTCTTATCGGCAAGACTTACATCTGCACCAATCTGGCAACCTCTGGAACCCCATCACGTGGTGGAGCGAGGCCCCCATCCTTTCCTTGAAAGGGCGGACGCTCTTCTGCGGCGCAGACATGGGTATACTTCCAAGCAGGTCGCCAAAGTTGCCACAAGATGTGATAGAATACAAGTGCAAAGGTGGACACCTAAAACAGTAAAGGAGGTTTGTATTTCATTGCAAAAAGGAGGGGAATGAATACAAAAGGGGCCCTTCAGAGGGGACAAATTACAAAGGCAGATCAGCTAAGACCGCCTGAAAATATCTATAAAGTCAATGAGCCCAACATGTGGAGCCGCTCCCAGTTCACGGAGCTGCATTTCTTCCTCTTGAACGCGAGTCACCTCAGTCTCTAGGGACGTGACTCGGCCCTCCAGTAAAGAAGTTTCTTCAACGCCTTGGACTTCTGCAGCTTCCAGCCGTGGTATCTCAGCTTCAATGGTAGCCAATTCAGCCCGGAGTTCTTCCCGTCGGCTACGTAGAATATGTGCCCGAGCAGCAGAAGCTTCAACATGAGCTTTGCTCTTCTAAAGATCAGAGATCAGAGACGTCAGCTCCGCCTGACAGTCAACTTTCTACAACTTGAGGGCCGTTAGTCGGTCGTTCATCACCCTCCCAAGAAAGTCCCGGCGGTTTACAAATTTTAGCAGGAACAGCACCCGTTGGGTCAAGGTGTCCAAATGACAGACTAATGCTCGCAGCCCGATCGTTAGTCGCCCGGCCACTTCCTTCAACTGGGGGTAAGATAGTGTCGGCTGAGACTCCACAACCTGGCGCAACATCTCTAAATACTGCCAGACAAAGTCCTCTGATGAAGTGAAGCCCAAGGAGGCTACCCGAGCCACCTCGAAGGTCACCTCCATGTCTATGGAAGCCCATAAGCCAATGTCTGGCTCGGAAGAAGAAGATGGAACGGCCACCAGAGCCGAAGTAGCAGGTACCGCGGCAGCATGCTCTTGCTCTATCAGTGATGAGGACATCTCCCGGCATTCCCTATGGCACGAGGCGACTCCGACTTCGTGACCCCTTGGAGATGTGGTCCTCATGGCTATCTTTATTTGTTGCTTATGTAGTTTCTTTATTTGAGTCATATCATGTGTAATTTTCCTTTATTTGAGTCCATTATCTAGGTCTTAGAGTTAATTATCCAAGTCTTGAGTCATTTGGACCCTTAGTTGAGGACATTGGGCCCAGTTAGTGGGCTTGGCCCATGGGCGCCCCCCCCTGTCTCTTGGTCTTTTGCATTTATGCACTTTGTTAGGGGGTTTTGTGCAAATGGTCCAACTCTATATAAGGACCCCCCCCTCTCCCATTTGTAAGAACTTTTGATGAATTGAAAAATTAAACCCTCAAGTATTCTCTCTCCCTCTCTCTATAGTTCTCTCTCTCTCTCTCACTACTTCTCCCTCTCTCTCTCTAAATTTCGAAATCCCCTCTCTCTCTCCTCCCTAATCACCCTTCTTTAAGACCCCTCCCCCTTCCCTATACACTCATTCAATTCCCCCTCCAACCCCTAGGTGGAAACCCCTTCTCCTAGGCACCCTTTCATCTTCCCAGGCACCCTTTCACCTTCCCAAGGCCACTCCCCACCCTTCCCAAGCCATATTCCTCCACCCAAGACCCCTTTCCCCTCTCCAAGGGACCCCTTCACCTCCCTAGGTCGTCCATCCCCTTCCCCTCCCTCCTAGGGTCGCACCCCCCTCCATCTCCACCCACATACACCACCACCACCTTAGCCTCCCCTCCACAAGACAACTCCCGCCCACAAGCAGATCCTGGTCCGAAGTTGCAGCTCGTTTTCCAACCTGTTCCAGGCAGAATCGGCGACCAAGTTCTTCATCAAAGTGGTTGGTCTACGGGTCCTCTTCGCAAGAGAGTTGGAATCGTGTCGATCCGAGTTTGTGGCCGCCCACAGGAGACTTTCTTTCCTGACTGCGCAGAGGAGACCTGGCAGCGACCTGAAGCAGTTTGAGGCAGCAACCACGACCACTTCTTGAAGGATCCAGGCTCCAGGGTCTTCATCAAAGTTCTCCATCGTCAAGTCAGTTTCCAGGATCAGAAGCCGGAGCTGCGTTTGGAGGTTGGTAGACGAAGTTACGAATTTTCTTCTCCGAACAGTCATTTCTGCCTCCCTTCAGTCCCCTCCGACCAGTCCCCCTTCAACGGGACCTCCCAGTCTCCATCGGTGTCAGAACGCAACAAGACCAACTCTGCTGAAAAATAGTCTTTCCCACGGTTCCAACGCCACCCGCCATTTGCAAATCGAAGCTTGGGAGTGCTCGTGACCCCTCCGGCAATCCACTGCTGAAGTTCAGGCCGCATGTGGACCAGAACCTGAGCCATTGTTCTTCCCTCTGCCACGCCCGGTACCAACAGCAGAATAAATCAATAAAATTCCACGAAGTTCGGCATCCAGCTACAAAAAGAACCCCACTGGTCTCAACATCAGAAAAAATCAGGAGCTCAATCTGCGTCCTCCACACCGACTGTCTGTCAGCAGAACCAGCAAGGAGGGTGATTCTTCCATTGGGCCCATTGCCCGCCGTCCCACCTCGTTTCCCCTCCCCGCCTGGCCGGCTTACCACCCCTCCCTGCGTGGAGGTAAATTTTGGTTGTAACAATTTAACCCCCACCCCGAGGTCACCCCTCCTGCGTGAGGCGTAGTTGTGTAACTTAATTAATCCGCAGGTCAAGCTACCTCGCCGCGGCGTTCGGGTGCATACCCACGCCTCCCGGCGCGCCCGTCGTCTCCGGCCGGGATCGGTGTCTTCACACCGATCAGGTAAGCGCTGAACCCTCCTGGATAATATCCTTGCTCCTTTAGTATTGCATACTATTGCTCGTCGGCGGAAAGGGAGAGCTCGATCTTGAATGTGTTTGTGCCCGTGTGCGCCACCGTGGCAAGTGAAAGAGAGTGCCACAAAATCCCCACGCCCTAGCGTGCTGGCCCGCCCATAAATTGGGTATCCCAGGCCCATTAGGGGTCAGCCACAAGCCCACCATCCGGTGGAGACCTTAGGGTCCCACCCCGGACCCTCACCCTCATCACTCGGGCCCACCGGGTGCGCGTGTGCGTCGTGTGAGATAGGCCGCACGGTGAGCCGAATTGAGAGCTTGTATGCTTGTGGATGCATAGGTCTAAGGGTCATTATCATCCTAGGTAGACCGTGTCACATCAAATGGTATCAGAGCAAGTTTTAGACTTGTCTCTACTAAGTCTAGTCCTAGGGCGCATTGTCATCTAGTTCATGAATCATGGCTACCACATACCCATCCCACTCGGCCCACTACCGGGATCCGATCAACCCAATACTTTGGGACATTATTCGAGATGAGGGTGTTACCTTTGATGGGTCGCATGCTAGTGATTACCTCAAGTGGGAGGCTGCAATGGAAAGGAACTTTGAGAGGAATCGGGTATACGGACACACAAGAGTTTGTAGGGCCAAGGGACAAATTCGGGGTCAAGCCAAGATAGAATTGGAACACATAGAGGCCATAAGAAGGATTGAGAGGCAAGAGCCCATTCACTCGTGGGAAGAGATGACGAGAGAACTTAGGAAAATCTACATTCCAGAACCCTCCTACTCTTCCTACTCACACACCCCTAGCCCGAGGAGCACCACCACTACTCAATCCCAACCCGGCCAACTTAAGACCATCCATAGGACTCCGCCCCCACCACCCCTAACCGATCCCCTGTCCACATTTCGCCACCAACTCCTCTCCCTTAGAACCCAACTGTCCCAACTACCCACCCCTCCACCTAGGCCCCCAAAGACCACCACCCTCCAACCCACAAATCCCTACCAAACCCCTCCACCCCAAAGAGTTGAGAAAGTGATTGAAGTTCATGAAGCTCCCCTTGAATGGGAGGAAGAATTTGAGGCACAATGCCAAGAGTCAAGTCAGGAAAACCCAATCCCCACCAACCTTCCCCAACTAAAACTCACTTCCATAACCCTCACCGTTCAAACCCAAGTGGATCCCGTGCCCACCCCTCCACCTAGGCCCGCACCGGTCACCACCCCGCAACTCACTATTCCCCATGAGACCCATACTCCCCAAACCCCCGTAGCCCCTACTACTACCCCTCCATTATCCCCTATAAGGGATGCCCCACCCAAGATCGACCAATCCAACTGTCTTCACCCAACCCACCTTCCACTTCCAACTACAAACCTACCCCAACCTAGACTCCCACTACCTCCACTTCCAACCCCAACCCAATTCCGACCTTGCTCATCACCTTGGGGGCGCCATGCACCTACCATCACCACCCCACCCCGAACATACTCTCTCACCTCTTTGGAGGAGGAACCCATACCCGACCCCAAAGTGGTGAACACCCCGGACCCAATTCCCAACATGGAGACCACACATGTCCAAATTGAAGAAAAAAACTCACATGGTAACCTTCACCCTACACCACCCTCTCTAGATGGGACCGAGCTTATTTTAGGAGAGACCCTTGTTAGCTGGTTGATGGGTAGCCCAATTAGAGAGATAATGGCCCATGCCTACCCTCCCATGGAACAACACCTCCCCATAGTCCCTCTCTCCTCTTATCACACCACTATCCAATCCTCCTATGAGGTTGAGAGTTGGGATGACCTTCTTAAGGGCCTAGCATGGCAAATAGAGTTGACCGACATGTTGGCCACAATGGCTGACCAACCTAGGAGCATTGACCTCCTACATCTATGTGTCGGATCCATCACCACAGCTTACACTGTAGGTTGCTACACTAGCGACCTCCTTCTAATCCTCCCTACACCGGATGAGCCTGCTGCTCTCCATGAATTAGAATTGCTTATCTCGGGTAGAGTGTCAAACCATCCCTTCCTGGCTGATCCACCCACCAAAGACTTCGGCCCAATTATTTCTTTAGAGAAGGATGACTCACCGCTACATGAGGACCTGGAGTTCCTCTCCCTAGGGGACCCTTACCATGACCCCTTTGACCCCTTCCTATGGGAGTCGAGACCCCCATGCAACCCACCCCCCTTACCCACCACCCACCCTTTCCTACCCTCACCCACCTTAATAGACCAGGCCCACTCTATTTTCCCAGACCCATTTGACCCCTATGAGAGGAAACTCCCACACCAAGCCATACACATTAGGGATGCCATTTGGGAAGGAATGCATGTGTCTAGACACACCACACCGCTTGACATGATTCATGAGTCGGGTCCATTCATTCAAATCACCCACATGACATGTAAGAAGTATGAGTGGTCTATGTACGGATGTAATGGCCCACCCTCGTTCGTCGCAAGTCTTAGGCATGAGAGAAATATTCAAGGAAGTTCGGGTTCCCCGGTAATTATCACCACCATGCATGATAGATCCATCTATGGTTGTCCTGGCCCACCTAGGTCTATTAGGGCCTACATGGCATTGCATGATAGGTCCCTTTATGGGTTTTCCGGGTCTTCCATCCCCACCCCCTTTGACAAGACGCATAAGCCTCCTAGGTCTACCAAAGTCTGTGTAGCACCACTGCATGATAGGTCCACTTTTGGTTGTCCAGGACCCCCATTATCTCCTAGTGAGTCAACATCCACAAAGATACATGAAAACATCCGCAAGCATATAGGCAAAAGCAATGAGGCTTACAAAAGGCAGGCCGATGCTCATCGTCGTCACTATGAATACCAAGTGGGAGACCATGTGATGGTGAGAACGGAGCGGCTCCTCCCAGGGCCCGCCTCCAAATTGAGGACACGGGGTTTGGGACCCTTTCGGGTTCTAAGACGGGTTGGTACCAATGCTTATGAGCTCGACTTACCTAAGGGCTTTGGGGTTCACCCCACTTTCAATGTGGCGGATCTGGTTCGCTATAAGGGCCCCACGGTGGAACCCAGTCAGGATCTCGAGCCTTTACCCCCCCTTGTGAGTGACCCTCCCGGAGCGAAACTACCACCCCGATTGAGAGGCCGACTTGAGCAAGTGGAGGCAATACTGGATGAGCAGAGCACACTTACCAGGAACAGGGTCTACCAGCGCTACCTCGTGAGGTGGAAAGGCCGTTCCCCGACCGAGGATGCTTGGGTAAGCCGAGAGGACTTGATGCGCCTAGACCCGGACCTGCTGGTGCAGTACGAGAGCCGATTGGACCCCTACTCGACGGGGTCGAGTTCTCCCCACCCCGGGGGATTTGATGAGGACATCTCCCGGCATTCCCTATGGCACGAGGCGACTCCGACTTCGTGACCCCTTGGAGATGTGGTCCTCATGGCTATCTTTATTTGTTGCTTATGTAGTTTCTTTATTTGAGTCATATCATGTGTAATTTTCCTTTATTTGAGTCCATTATCTAGGTCTTAGAGTTAATTATCCAAGTCTTGAGTCATTTGGACCCTTAGTTGAGGACATTGGGCCCAGTTAGTGGGCTTGGCCCATGGGCGCCCCCCCCTGTCTCTTGGTCTTTTGCATTTATGCACTTTGTTAGGGGGTTTTGTGCAAATGGTCCAACTCTATATAAGGACCCCCCCCTCTCCCATTTGTAAGAACTTTTGATGAATTGAAAAATTAAACCCTCAAGTATTCTCTCTCCCTCTCTCTATAGTTCTCTCTCTCTCTCTCACTACTTCTCCCTCTCTCTCTCTAAATTTCGAAATCCCCTCTCTCTCTCCTCCCTAATCACCCTTCTTTAAGACCCCTCCCCCTTCCCTATACACTCGTTCAATTCCCCCTCCAACCCCTAGGTGGAAACCCCTTCTCCTAGGCACCCTTTCATCTTCCCAGGCACCCTTTCACCTTCCCAAGGCCACTCCCCACCCTTCCCAAGCCATATTCCTCCACCCAAGACCCCTTTCCCCTCTCCAAGGGACCCCTTCACCTCCCTAGGTCATCCATCCCCTTCCCCTCCCTCCTAGGGTCGCACCCCCCTCCATCTCCACCCACATACACCACCACCACCTTAGCCTCCCCTCCACAAGACAACTCCCGCCCACAAGCAGATCCTGGTCCGAAGTTGCAGCTCGTTTTCCAACCTGTTCCAGGCAGAATCGGCGACCAAGTTCTTCATCAAAGTGGTTGGTCTACGGGTCCTCTTCGCAAGAGAGTTGGAATCGTGTCGATCCGAGTTTGTGGCCGCCCACAGGAGACTTTCTTTCCTGACTGCGCAGAGGAGACCTGGCAGCGACCTGAAGCAGTTTGAGGCAGCAACCACGACCACTTCTTGAAGGATCCAGGCTCCAGGGTCTTCATCAAAGTTCTCCATCGTCAAGTCAGTTTCCAGGATCAGAAGCCGGAGCTGCGTTTGGAGGTTGGTAGACGAAGTTACGAATTTTCTTCTCCGAACAGTCATTTCTGCCTCCCTTCAGTCCCCTCCGACCAGTCCCCCTTCAACGGGACCTCCCAGTCTCCATCGGTGTCAGAACGCAACAAGACCAACTCTGCTGAAAAATAGTCTTTCCCACGGTTCCAACGCCACCCGCCATTTGCAAATCGAAGCTCGGGAGTGCTCGTGACCCCTCCGGCAATCCACTGCTGAAGTTCAGGCCGCATGTGGACCAGAACCTGAGCCATTGTTCTTCCCTCTGCCACGCCCGGTACCAACAGCAGAATAAATCAATAAAATTCCACGAAGTTCGGCATCCAGCTACAAAAAGAACCCCACTGGTCTCAACATCAGAAAAAATCAGGAGCTCAATCTGCGTCCTCCACACCGACTGTCTGTCAGCAGAACCAGCAAGGAGGGTGATTCTTCCATTGGGCCCATTGCCCGCCGTCCCACCTCGTTTCCCCTCCCCGCCTGGCCGGCTTACCACCCCTCCCTGCGTGGAGGTAAATTTTGGTTGTAACAATTTAACCCCCACCCCGAGGTCACCCCTCCTGCGTGAGGCGTAGTTGTGTAACTTAATTAATCCGCAGGTCAAGCTACCTCGCCGCGGCGTTCGGGTGCATACCCACGCCTCCCGGCGCGCCCGTCGTCTCCGGCCGGGATCGGTGTCTTCACACCGATCAGGTAAGCGCTGAACCCTCCTGGATAATATCCTTGCTCCTTTAGTATTGCATACTATTGCTCGTCGGCGGAAAGGGAGAGCTCGATCTTGAATGTGTTTGTGCCCGTGTGCGCCACCGTGGCAAGTGAAAGAGAGTGCCACAAAATCCCCACGCCCTAGCGTGCTGGCCCGCCCATAAATTGGGTATCCCAGGCCCATTAGGGGTCAGCCACAAGCCCACCATCCGGTGGAGACCTTAGGGTCCCACCCCGGACCCTCACCCTCATCACTCGGGCCCACCGGGTGCGCGTGTGCGTCGTGTGAGATAGGCCGCACGGTGAGCCGAATTGAGAGCTTGTATGCTTGTGGATGCATAGGTCTAAGGGTCATTATCATCCTAGGTAGACCGTGTCACATCAATCAGGCTCCTTGAAGAATTCTCTCCTACAGGTGCTGGAAGAGGCAGAGGTTCCAACCCTATTTCTGGCACGGATCGAGCTGTAGGGTCAGGCGCAATAGTCATTATGGCCGCCGGGGCAAAGGCAGAACCCCTTGATGGGTCAGCTTCAGCTCTCAATTCTGTTGCCGGCACCAGGGCGAGACTCTCTCCCAACGAGCTCGGCTCCATTGATGATACTTCGGCAGCTGCGTGTATTCTTACTGGCACAGGGTGAAGTATGGTAACTACCTCTGAAGAAGACACGGTGGCTAGTGGTAGCATATCCAAAGCTTCCGACGAAACCACGATGGCACCAAAAGATGATACCAAAGGGTGATCGGCTGCGTCAGACTCCTGGAACAAGATTCCAGTAAGCACCAAAATGGCAGAAAGGAATGAAAAGATATGCAGCCCCGTAGAAGGGTAGGCGAAACTTACTATGGCTGCATCATCCATCTCTGCAAGTGCCTGGGTAGAAGATTCTAACTCTGCAGATGAAGCAACAAAAGGAGGGGTTATCTCCACCTCCATGTCTAGCCCGGCGAATTCCTCCGGCAATATTCCCTCGGATGATGTCATCGGCAACCTCGGAGGACTAAAAATCAAAGGATCGCTCAACGGTATAAAGGGTGCCGCTGCCCCTTTGCTGGCTGTTGCAGGTGCTTGTTCGTCACCTCCTGAAGAATCATAATCAATTTCTTCATCAGAAGGGGTGGCAGAACTACCGGAGGAAATGTCTATGCTGATCTCGGGTCGGCCCGCCTCCTCTGTCGCCTTACGGGCCTCTGAGCGGGTGATTACAGGCCGCTGCGGGATAGCACCCTTCTTCAGCGCAGTCTTATGTCCTTCAGGCTGTGAAGGAACATCCACGGCAGGCGTCTCAACCACTGTGGTAACCACTCCTGCCGCTACAACAAACATACACATAAGGCAGGGCAAAAAGATCAATAAGAAAGAAGAGTCAGGAAGGATGACAGACACTTGGCTCACCCTCGGCCTCACTGGCAGGTGTGGGAGAAGGGAGTCTGACATCCTCCCCAATAGCGGGGAGACTCTCCCCTGTGGCTTCAACTATTTTGGTCGCCCCTGCCGTGGCTATGACAGAAGACCCTAAGTCTCCCGTCTCCAGGACGACCTCCTCAGCACGTGTGGTGGTGCCAACCGCTTCTTGAGCTGAGGTCAAACAAAGAAAACGTCAAAGGAGTGAAGACGTCATGAAGAGAACACTCCTTTAGACCGCACAGAAAAGTGATGTCACCTTCAGCTGCTTGCTGAGTGGCCTCTTTCTGAGCGGTAAACTGCTCAAATGACGGCACTTCAGGCAGAGGAGCCTTAGCCGCATCAGTCGAAGACTGCTTGGAAGAAGTTTTCCGAGCTTTCTTCGCTCGGCCTATTGCAACTTTCAGCGCAGAAGCCGCTCTCTTTTTACCAGGTGGCAGCGGAGTAGTGGTCGGCACCGGTACGAGAGCCTCAAAATATTCCGACTTCTGAGCCTGAGAAATGATTTTTCTATAAAGTCCCTGTTGTTTATATCTGGACGGTCTGTCAAATGGAGCACATGCCATTATAAAAGAACTGAGCAACAAACTACTCTACATGTCAACTGAAGAAGACTTACCTGCCCGGTCGTTGTAAAAAGACGAGAGGGGCCAATACTGATAAGCCACCTCCTTGCTTCAGGATGCAGCCTCCCGAACGAGCCAGCAAACGTCGCCAATCTTCTTGCACTTCTCAGCTAGGTCGGCCAAGTCCGCGTGACCATGGGAAGCTATGAAATGATATAAGCCAAGGTGGTCGAAACCCCAAACATCGGCATAATGAAAAGATACAAACAAAGGCTTGTCCAGAACACTTGCTACGGGACTGTCAAGGGTCAGTCCGTGGATATTCATCAAGACGAACAGCCAAGACGTATGTTGATAATATGTCGGGGTTCTGTCTTCTCTATTAACAAACGCCCGGTACGGGCAGAAGCGGTCAACCTCACACTTCCATGAAACTGCTTTGGAGAGCGGCTCCTCAATGGGGAATGGGTACTACTGAAGCTCCAAGCGGGAACCACCAATCTGGCACAGATGTTCTAAATTCTGCGTGAAAGTATCTTCATCTATGTCAGCAAGCACAGGCACCAGCTGTTCAGTTGCTTCCTCTTTTGCGGCTTTCCTGCGTGCTATATATGCCTCTACCTCCTTCGGATGTTGGGAGAACAGCCTCTTCAAATGGGCTTCTTCAATATCGAAAACTGGCCCAGGCTGCTGGCTCAGAAAGGTGCGCTCAGCTACATCCCAGCATGCCACCCTGGCATTGCGATAAAAGCCCGTTCGAGCATTCCACCACTTTATATACTCTGGAGTGACCCGGGGAACGCGGTTCGACACCGACACTCTGAAAACATTGGCGTCCCTGCGGTGAAAGTAGTCCCACCAGGAGCGACCCTTAGCTACAACAGTCGAGCCGTGCTTCGACCTGCTATCCAGAAGAAACAGGGCAACCGAAGGCGAGATGTGCTGATCATAGCCAAAATTTCGGCCAAACCTGAAAGGATAGTAGGGTTCTAAATGAACCACACCCCCTTTTCTAAACACTAAGACACTGGGGCGAATTGATAAAGCCCAGTCAATGAGCTCAGGCTCCAAGATTGGCCGGGTCACGGTGTTGCCTGAAATGAAATGTGTGAAAGTCTCCACTGCCTCGAGCTTACATTCACGCTGGCGATTCACCAATGGAGCAGAATGTGCGGCCAAATTCCAAAAATGGATGGTCCCCGCTGAATCCATCGGAACCCTTGTCAGCCGGCCCCGGATGGAGAAAAGCTGATGAGACACGGGACCGGGCTCTGCACTAGCAAATTCCAGCATCCTGGGGTACAATGTCACTGTCTGCAAAGTCCTAGGAGCCAGTTCTGGGAACAGGTTGCATACCCAGGCATTGAAGAAATGAAACATCCCCACTGTTCTGAAAGAGCGGGGGATCCGATGCCTATGAATATCTCCAAGAGATTTGTAAATCAGGCAAAGTGCTGCAGGACATAGAGCAAGCCGCATGCCCCAAGCCATCTGACAAGCCGGGTATATTGCCTCCGGCCTAATGACTGTCTCATCTCCCTGTGGGAGGGCAAAAGTGCACAACCAGAAAGTGAGGTAAGCCGCACAATGCGTAAGGGGATCCGCCCCAGTGGGATTCGGTCCTCCGCGACTAATCCGTCGAAGGGAAGCGGGCAGCGCCGACTTGAATTTGGGTGGTTTGCTGGGCTTACCTGCAACAGGAGCTACATGGGGAAACTCACTTTACTTCAGAGGGTCGCCGAAGAAATACTGAATCCAATGTCCCACTCGGACTCTCAATTTGCTGCTCTTCTCTCGGGGCTGATACCCCTTCGAGGACCCCCTATTTAGCGCCAAGCAGAGGGAGCGGTACGCTTTTATCAAGTACCGGTATGAGTAGCCAAAATAGTACTCGCCCTCACCGTCTGTCTCGTCCTTAATGAAGTCATGGAGGCATACCTCCTCATAGGGCTCTCCATTGATCGGCAGACCCGACAGTTGTGACAGGCTCTAGAGGTCCAGAGAAGTTTCGCCCTCCGCTGTATAGAAAGTATTGAACTGTGGGCAGAACACTTCGAACATGCCGCAGTACAACCCTTTCGAGATGGGGTACCAGAAACGGGATGCATACACACTGTGATACACCCCGGCCCTGACCAGCAATGGCGCATACTCCTTCAGAACATATTCTGTGAATTCTATCGCTCCAACGCGGAAGAGATGGGCGTCGGTCACTTTCGTGTCAGCAAACCACCCAGCAGCCAACTTGAATTTGAACTGCACAGCCAAGCAGTTCACGACGAATGGCTCGTCTCTATAGCCCCACTTGATAGGCGCCAAGAATAAACCGTAGCCGGGTTTCTCTCTGTTGACCCGACCTGCAGTGGTGTCCCACCTAGCGGGTGTGAATTCTGGAGCCCGTGTCAGCATTTTCTGCTCTGCCTCCAGCTCTGTTACCCCCAAGACGGCGTTCCACTTGCGCCGCTCTCCCGGAAGATAGATGGTGTCTCCGCGATACACGGAGCCTTTCAAGCTGTCCCGGTCCACCAATATGGCCCGTTCCACCATCCGAGCCAGCATGACGTCTCTCTTCCCCGAGACAGTGAAAGTGTAGATGAATAGTGCAAGGTGACGGTCCTTCGGGAAGTCCGGGTGATACCCGCCATCGCGGTTGAAGTTCAGCCCTCCCTCGACGGTCATAATGCGAGATGAGGATACTGTATCTGTTTCGGAGTCGGAGGATTCGTCGACTATGGCGATCCTCCCAAGACCCCGGTCCAGTTGTCCGACGTTCCTCCAAGTCACAACAGGGCCAGATGCCCTGTGGGAAGAAGCGTCGACATCAGCAACGCTGGAAGCAACACGGCTGGAAGAAGAGGCCATTTCAGCAGCTGCTGACAAAATCAAGGAAAAATAAGATGATATGAAGAGGAAAATGGAAAAGAAAATTTCAAGAAAATTTTGACAGTATCTCCCCTCATCAGGTGCATGCCCAGAAGTCAAATAGTAGAACACCCACCAAGAGGGGGCGACTCTATAATAAAGAGGGACGTAGTCCCGAATGAGACCTCGTAGAGAAGAGAGAAGAAGTGAAAAGGGGAAGCCCCTCACGTCGATCGGCGCCGCGGTGGAGACTGGAGGGTGAAGAGAGAGAGAGAGAGCTCAGTTGAAAATGAGCTCTCCTCCTCCCTCTCGGCGCTAAATAGGGTGAAAACCCTAAGGCGCGCCGAGAACGCCCCGCGCCGAGACCGCATGCGACAAAAGGCGCGCCGTCAGCCGCCCGCGCCGAAAGCTTAGCAAAGAAAAGGGGCGCCGAGCGCCCCTCTACGCCGAGAATATCATTGCGCCAAAAGCCCAAAGTGGAAAAGGTGCACTGAGACTATTTCCGCGCCGAGATGGGCGTGCCGAGATCGTCAGTGGCGGCGTTTAACTCACCCAGGGGTGCTGCAATCAGAAGATCAAATCAAAAATGCTGGTAGCCGTCTGAGTATACTTACAAAGTACTGGGATTATACAAACAGAATGAAGACTCAGAGTCAAAAAAAATGAACAATGGGCAGGAGCAGACCTGAAGAAATTACGAGGTACGGTGCAGTGTACACCCGCATGTCCCGTGTCACTCATCCTTCGCTTACGCCACTTGCGGGTGGGGGGCATTTGTTGACACCTAAAATATACCAGGAGAGACCAAAGCAGACTCAGGGCTCTGAAGGCTGATCAGAGGTGTGGCTCATGTGTCGTCCCTGGAAGTTCTGAGAATCAGAATAGAAGAGATCCACTACCCCTAACACTTTGTCCGGCTAAAGTCATCTCTGGTTAGGCCGCTGCCCAGTACTGCTATCATTCAGATAGTCATGCTGATAAAACTATAACAAAATTCAGGCAACCATCTGCCTGCTGGAAAGGATCTTCAGATAATTCTGATGCTCACAGAAAGGGGTTCAGGTAGCCTCAGGCTCGGTCGTGAATACAAAGCGTTAGGCAACCTCGGACAGAGCGTCTACTCTGAGAAGCCCACCACGCCGACGAAGGGAGCCCATTAGGTTGAACCCGACGCCGGATGATGAAGAAATGGGCCAAGCCCAACACAAGCTGAGGCGCGCCGAGAGGCTTCTTGCTGGCGCGCCGGGGAGCTCGTGCCGAGAGGCTGAGGGCCATCCCTCTATAAAAGCTGCTACCCTTCGAGACAGAAAAGAGGAGGAAGATAATAGAAATAAGAGACAGAAAAATAAAGAGAGAGAAAAACAGAGAGCAGTAGCCACTGAAAGAAAAGGGAGCTCGTGAGCCCTCTAAGGAAGCTGAGGAGAAAAAAGAGTTGCAGCGATTCGAAGGAAGAGTCAAGGTGGGATCAATTTCAAGATGCCCTGAGGGGCTACAGTTTCCCTTTCCCACGTCTTTTATTTGAGTATCCCTTTTTTCTTTTGTGTCTGCTTTCGAGCATCTTTGCTTCAGTAGCATTGAATGCTAATGTAACCATGTTATCAGGAATAGAGTTTGCGTATATGTTTTTGGTTGGATTCTCTTCTGAGTTGAATTCGTGTACACCGTTTAGATGAAATAGTTAATAAAAGCGGGCTGAGTTTCCCCTTCCATCTTTTTTCTTCCTCTACATCTGAGGCTTAATATATGCAACAGATACTGCAAGCTACATATATCTCATAGTTTACTCTCCCAGATCTGCTGAAGTCTTCTCTGCTGTGTTTTCTCGTAACCTCGTATCCACGTCGAGAGCCTGAGACAGTCCATCTCAAGGCTTCTCGTCGGTGAAATGAAGAGGGATAAATTCAGAAGTGGCCGTCCGTGGTTCTGCCCCCAGTGAGGCCCCAGAGGGAAGGCTACCATCCCCTTGGATTACACCCTCTCCGTAACCCCTTTAGTGGTAGTCAAACCCTTGAATAAATCTTCTTCGCAAATCCCTGAATAAACCCTCATTCAAGACTCCGAGAGCCCCTTGAAGCCTTCACCTCAAAAATCCCTTCAAAACATTACTAAGACCCTCATTTCAGAAGCCTTCCCAGCCTCCCGGCGCGAGTCTCGCGCCGAGGACTGCCCGCGCCGGCTGAGCTTCTTGTGTCGCGCCGAAACCTATTCTTTTTTTCGCGCCGAGACCTTCACATCTTTCATCCTGAAGATGGCCACCCTGATATGCTCGTGCCGATGCCTTCGAGCTATGCCATCCTTGGTCACAATACCCTGTCCTTCTAAGGAGAAATACTATCCTTCCCTCGATCCTCATGGGAGCTACATCAAAGGGGTCAATTCCCCCCTACATTCTGTCACCCCATCAAGTCATGGAGGTCTGCCACTATATGTTCTCCATTGACTATACAGGGGATATCAATACATCCCACAATAGGTGGATAAAGTCCCATAAGATTCAGATCCTCCTGGATCTCGGGCCACGCCCTGCTCTTCGTTTGGTTTCCACTCCGACATTTCATGAGCGGATGACCTATAATACCCTTTTGGCACACTCCAAAATAAGGGGAGGTGCTGTCAAAATTCATCCCCGAGCTTTGGTCTATCGTACAGTATAGTGCTTCCATTGAAATGATGAATTTAACCCCAACTGTGTGGCAGAGAGCTGAGCTATACCATCTCAGGCCACCACCGAGAAAGGGGAATATAAACATCACAATCACATGGTCTCCTTAGTCTTCATGTGAATGAACCTACCCTCACTCTCTCTACCACTCAAATACCACCATGAATAAACTCATGAAACCCCTATTGAACACAAAGGACCCCTTTGAATTCATAAAACCCCTGATAATACTTGAAAACTCAGAAACACTCTTTTATCGGCGCCATACAACTCCCGGCGCCACACAACTCTCGGCGCCAATTTCGCGCCGGGTGATGGGCGCGCCGGGGAGCTTACAGCGCCGACCTCCCTCCATTCCCAGCCGCGCCGGTTGGCCATCGTGTTGGAACCCCTGCCGCGCCGTTTTACCTTCGTGCCGAAACCTTAGCTGCGCCGGCTCCTTCCGTTGTTGGCCACCTGTCATATACCCAACTTCCAGAAGCCCTGCCAAGTCCCCCATCAGCCTGGACTTAGGACCTTGACCCCCCCCCCACAGGCTATTATACCAGTCCCCGCCATATCACGAGGGTTTCATGGCTCTTCATCCATGTCTAAATGGAGCTATATTAACGGGGTCTTACCCCGATATGCTATGCCATTAACTGTCGGGTTTTTCTTCCAACCCTACTGACCCTGGGAGTCCTGTCGTTGCAAGTCCCCCAATGGTCTCCGGAGGGAATATCAACAAGCACCATGGCAATGGACATTGCCCCATCACACTCAGCTACGCCCGGATCTCGGGCTACGCCCGGCTCTCCTTTCGGCTTCCATCCCGTCATTCCGTGGGTGGATGACCTATATTCCCCCTTTGGCATAGTCCAAAATAAGGGGTATGCTGCCGATTTGCGCCATAACATTGTTATCATGTCCCGCATAGCATGGTTTTCTATGCACGTTTCGCATTCCGCTAGCGGAGTTAGCGTAATAGTCTTATCTCAATTTGCCCCCCGAGGCATCCTTTCTTGGCAACTAATCAAGGGTTGTCCTTCTTTGGAAGGACGTAATTAACGCCGTATCCTTTATGGTATGACAGACTCCGGGTCCTGGCACGAATATCACAATCGACTGACTGAGTCAGGTCGAGCGCACAATGAATTGTCACTCCGGTGACTGGCATGCCTGATAAACCAACCAATAAGGAATCAGGAAATAAAAAAAACCGTTCCCATAGTATGGAGGCGTGGGACATTTTTTTGGTCGTTTCCTGTCGTTCCGTTCTCAGACGGGTGTGACGGTCCTTCCAGTGACCGTCACAGACTGTGACGCCCCAGGGTGGGTGCGTCACAGGGCCCGTTTAGCCAACAGGTGGTCTGTGTGTGTGACGGTCCCACGATAGACCACCACGGCGCTGTGACGCACCTGGGTTGGACCGTCAGGGACGATCTGACTGTTGGCTTTCGGTCGTTGGTTTTGACCGTTTGGGGTCAAGGCCTGTGACGCACCAAGGCTGGCACGTCACAGCCTTGTAACGCCCATGTGTGGGTGCGTCAGAGCGGACGCGTTCCCACCTTGTAACGCACCAGAGTTGGTCCGTTACAGCATGTGACGCACCGAGCGGGTCGCGTCACAGTTGGTTTCATCTGGTCTTGTGACGCATCAGAGATGGCGTGTCACAGACTGTGACGCACCAAGGTCGTCGCGTCACAACTGGTTTGCACCGAGCGTCTGACGGCTCTATGTTGGTGCGTGAGAGTTGTTGTGACGGTCGAGGCTTGGACCGTTAAAGACTGTGACGGCCCAAGGTTAGACCGGCAGGCTCTGTGTTGCGCCGAGGTGAGTTTTCGTGTTCTCCGCCTTCGTTCCGCGACGTGCGCATCCCTGTTCGACCCGGTTGTGACCCAGTGGTCGACTTGCGGTCTCGTGAATGCCCCAGACACCCATGGGATTCTGTGTCCATGTTTTGAGGGTGTCGGGGGGACCGTGCTACCTCATTTAGCGTGCCCGTGGGTTTGAGAGTTCGGGTGACTCCTCGCGTGTCGGGCTTTCGTGTTACGCTAGACCGAGTCACCGTGTATCGGTGGGGGTGCGGTGGGGTCTCCCCCGCATGCTGTGAGTTTTCCTGGAAGATGATTCCCGAGTGGGCCATGTGTTTGGCCTTGGACTGTGAGTCCAGTTATCGGCGTGGTAGCTTGTGCGTTGCCCTGGGAATCGTGCTTCTGTGCTTTCCGTGTGGGCCATGTGTGTGGCCTTGGACTACGAGTCTAGTGGCCAGCCTGGGGATGGAGGGTTCCCGCCTTTCCCTGAGAGTGGGATTTGGTTTGGCGGCCTGTGAGCTATCTTGGGAACCGTGTTTCTGCATTTCTGCATGGCTGAGTGTGCGGCCCGTGGACTGTGAGCCCCGTTTCTTCTCCAACTGTGGTCACCGTGCGACGGTGCTGGTACGTGGGACGGTCCCCGTACTTCGTCGGGTTCGGACGCTATTTTCCGTTGACTTGAGAGTCTACTCCTTCAGTGACCGTCCATTAGTCGTAGCCCACCAGTACGCGTGTGCTGGTCTCACCTGGGAGTAGGTGTACGGGCTTACCCTGAGGATAGTTTTTAGACTTGTTACCGTCAGGCCCCGCGTCTAGCAGCCAAAGTCCGGCTGAGGGGAAAACTAGTTAGAGGCCAGGCCAGGGGCGGACGGCCGGTGAGTGTACACGTGGTTGGGGGCGGTTGGACCCACGTCGACGGGCGTGACCCCAGCTAGTCACTTGCTTTGTGGTTACTTGTACGGTGTCTCAGTTCTCGCTGGGCCGGAGGGAGACACCTAAGGCGCGGACTAAGACGTCAGTGGACGCATCCGGTCTTGCTTCTAGTGGGAGGTACTCCTGTCGAGTCGGGAGTGACAGACCGTCAGTTTCCGTGACTTCGACCTTCATGTTTTCGGTCGTGTTGACCGTTGGGTTTCGGTTGTTTCGCCGTGACGCGTGTGTCAATTTTCACGCCGTGAGACTAGTGCTAGTGGGCTTACCGAGGTTGCGTCTTGTTGTGCGGTACCCGCGACCGGATGGTTGGGGTTGCACTTTGGACAGTGTGTCCAGGTTGGCCGTGTTCTGGGAGGCATGTCTCTACGGCGTGGTTGCCGTGGGTTTTTAGTTCGGTAAGTGGTACTAGTGTAGTTCGGTAGCCCCGACCGTGAGATCGGGGTGTGTTTCTGGTACAGTAGGAGTAGCTGTAGTGACGAGTTTTGACCGGCCACCGGTTCACTGTTCCTGCTGTCATTGTAGCTTTCCTTTCCGCTACCGCCGTTGTTTCCGGTTGGGGTTCCGCGGGATCCCTGCTGAGTCTCTGTTTTGGAGACTCATTCTCTGCTTTTCAGGTGTGGCGGTTCTTCCTCTAGGTTCGAGGGCGCGGTGCAGAGGTTCTGAGTTGCCAGCTCGCCGGGCCGAGTGTTCACTTGGCATGTAGTACGTTTTACTGCTTTAGACTGTACTTTCTGTTGGACTGGACTCTGTTGTAACAGTAGTTGTTTATTTATTTCTTTTAATTGTTGAATTGTCCTGCTTTATTTCCTATTTCTTTGTGCCTCCACACTCCTTTTAGCCATTCCGAGCCCTCCCGGCTCGTGGGTGACGGTTCGAGTCTCGGATTATCGGGCCTTCCCGGTAATCGGCTTCTCGGGTCGTTTCATTCTCGGCCACAGCCCAGACTCCGCTGCATATACTATAACTTCATCTTTAGTCAATCATCAGCTTTAGCCTCAGTCATCTCTACATGAGTGACCCTAAAAATCAACTACACAATAGTCTTATCTCGATCACCTCTATACGAGTGACCATAACTTTAGCCAATCGTCGTCCTTGTCTCGATCACCTCTACATGAGTAATCTTAAACTCAACTGCACAACTGTGGACACTAAAAATTCTCACCCCATGTTTACGTACAGGGGAATAAAGAAGAGGAGAAAAGAGAAGAGAAGATGAAAAGAAGAAAAGAAGAAAAGGAAATACCCTTGAAGTGCCCCAGCGGCACACCCCTCAAAGGGCTCCAACGACACACTCTCAAGTGCCCCAGCGGCACACTTCTTGAAGCCCTCAGCGGCACACTATCCGTGCCCTTCAGCGGCACTGTAACGACCCGAGAATCCGGTTACCGGGAAGGCCCGATAACCCAAGACTCGCACCGCCACCCACGAGTCCGGAGACTAGGAAGGGTTAAAGGTGGGTGTGGAGACTACACAAGTATCACAAATAATTACAGAAATTAAATAGATAACACATTAAGCATGAAGTAATTTTAACAATTTACATGATACATGGTCCACAAGATATAATAAAATAACAACAGCAGTAGTCCACAACTAGTACAGAGACAAGAAAGAAAAGTACAACTACACGGGACATACCCCGGCTCTGACCTCTGGCACTAACGCTGGGCACCCGAACCACGCTGAGCCTCAGACGCGCTCCCCTGAGGCCGCGACTCACCTGAAACACGGTGAAAACACGCAGGGAATGAGTCTCGGAACAAGACTCAGTAGGGATCACTCGAACCCTACCTCGCAAACGGAGAAACCGCTACGCTAGCAGTAAGCGAGTACCTCGAAAAGGGAAGCCCTGCAATCTATAAAACACCGCTCTCATGGCACGAAAGCCGACACACGTGCCACGGTGAAACGGCCAGAACACCCCGGTCAACGCGGCAAAACCCGAAGGTCGAAGTCGCAAAGATTGACAGTCAGACACTCCCGACTCGACAGGAGTACCACCCACTAGAAGCACAGCCGGTAGCGTCCCCTGAGGTCTTACACCGCACCGCAGGTGAACTGCCTGACATGGTAGCTCCTACCAAAGGCACGGACACCACACAAGAACTACAAATGAGTGACTAGCTGGGGTCACGCTCGTCAGCGTGGGTCCAACCGCCCCCAACCACGTGTGCACACACAGACCGCGCGTCCCTGGTCTGGCCCTCTGACCAGTTTTCCCCTCAGCCGGACTCTGGTTGCAAGACGTGGGGCCCGACGAAAATCGGTCCACAAACCGTCTCTAAAGGTAGCCTCTCCACCACTCCCTGGTGGGACCACACGCGTGTAAGCATGCTACGACTAGTGGTGGGTTAGTAGGGAGTAGACTCTCAAGTCAGCGGAAAGTAGCGTCACAATCGGACGGTACAAGGGACACCCCTCGCACCAATACCATCGCATGGTAACAGAAGCCGACAACGACATCTCCCGGTACCTCTCGGTACAGCGGGAGACCCGCCGACACGATCTGTCCCCTTGAACGGTCCACACTGGGCCGCTCAGGGATGTGCGGTGGCACAAGGACCGCACCAAGGGTTAAACGGCCAGGACAGGACCGTTCTACCCAGGCCCAAACAGACTGAAGAACGGCCAACAAGGGCCCGTTCAACAGATGTGTGGCCAGCTCCTGGCCGCACGAGGGTGAAGAACGGTCAGCCCCTGGCCGTTCGTCTCCCAAGGGTAATAAATCTGAACGGTTAGGCCGTAGCCGCACTAAGGATGAGTGGCTATGGTTTAACCGTTCAAGGGTTGTGCGGTTTAGATCTGGCCGCACACCCAGGCAACGGCACCAGACGACGTACGGCCAGAACCTGGCCGCACGAAGGGTTATGCGGCTAGCTCCTGGCCGCACACCCCAGTGCACTGTACAACGGTAAAACTCAACGGTCGAAAACCCCAGGGTTGTGCAGTCGTTGTGGGGCCGCACCTTAGGATATGCGGTCCCACGACAGGCCGCACAAGCCCACTGTGCGTCGAGCCCAGCCACAGCGCGCTAAGCCGATGAACGGCTAGAACAGCGCCGCACAAGAATTGTGCAGCCACTGGTTCGACCGCACATCGCTCACCAGCGCAAAAACGGCGAACCTCACCGGAATCGCCCATTCCAACCTCAAACAAGCCCTACGAAGGGTGAAACGGTGAGAGAAGGACCCCCAAGCCCCCTAGCATGCTCCTACGCCCGTCAACCACGGAATCGGGGCTCAAAACGGCGGATCGGACGAACTCTCCCCGCGGCATGAACGGCCCTTCCCGGCACGGCATTGACCCCACTCGACCTCGTATTGAGCTAAAACTCGCGGGGAAGGAAGACAAGAGGCCAAGGAACGTCACCCTACCTCCGGTCCGCGACGAGACGCGCCGATCCAGGCCCAAATCCATGAAAAATACCGTTAGAACCTCGCCTTCCCACGCTTGCCGCACGCCCGCACGATCGCCTCGTCGTAACCCACGTCCTCGCGCCTTCGCACCGCCGCCGTCTGCAGCCGGAACAGAGGTCGCCGTGCTCGAACGAGAGAGAGAGAGAGAGAGAGAGAGAGAGAGGGCGGCCACGGTCGTGAGGGAGGAAGGAGAAGGAAGGAAGAAGAAGAAGAAGAAAAAGAAAAGAAAAATGAGGGTATTAATAGAAAATTTGGAATTTTTGGAAAATATCAAAAAATAGAAAATTACATTTCTGTGATCCTCGAAATGCACCGATCGCCACGGTACCACTCTTGCCTAGGTGAACGACCAGGTTCACCCGCAACGAGGTCCGAAGGAATTGCCGAAACACACACCGGGAATCGAAAAACACACGCGGAAAAGCCGCAGAACGCTCCCGGGCCTCTGAAACAACTCCGGATCGCGCCGATCCGAACACGGAAGATGTCCGAAACAAAATTTCAGACACAACGGAGTCGAGCACTCCGAGAAACCAGATCTGGGACCCACGAAGAAGGATCTGAAAGGTCCGAGATATTACATCCCTCCCTCCTTAAGGAATTTCATCCTCGAAATTGAGAACAACCCAAGGGAGAGAAGAGGAAGACTCACTCAAACAGGTAAGGGAACTGCTGACGCATCTCGTCCTCACGCTCCCAAGAAGTATCACCACCAGAGTGCCGCTGCCACACCACCTTAACCAAGTGGATGACCTTGTTCCGCAGGCACTGCTCTCGCCTATCCTCCACGCGGATCGGAAACTCTAGAAGGGAAAGGTCTGGAGTCACCTCGGGCCAAACAGAATCCTCGAGCACATGCGAGTCAATGGACATATACTTTCGCAGCATCGAGACGTGGAACACGTCATGCACCGACGCCAACTCAGGGGGTAACTGCAACCGATAAGCAACGTCACCGATGCGCTCCATAATCATAAAAGGACCAATATAGCGGGGACTCGGCTTCCCACGCCGTCCAAAGCGCATCACCCCCTTCATCGGAGAAACTCTCAAGAACACACGATCGCCCACGGCGAACTCGAGGGGCCACCGCCTACGTTCATCATAGCTCTTCTGCCGACTCTGGGCTGCCAACGTGTTCCGACGGACCAGGTGCACCACCTCCACACACTGCTGCACCAGCTCCGGTCCCGTCAAAACACGCTCACCGACCTCAAACCAATCAAGTGGAGTACGACACGGACACCCATACAAGGCCTCATAAGGAGCCATGCCGATGCTCGAATGATAGCTGTTGTTGTAGGCGAACTCCACCAACGGTAGGTGGTGAACCCAACTCCCCTGCCACTCCAGGCAGCAAGACCTCAGCATCTCCTCCAAAGTCTGAATGGTCCTCTCTGACTGACCATCTGACTGAGGATGATACGCCGAGCTAAAAGCCAAATCCGTGCCAAGAGCTCGCTGGAAACTCTCCCAGAATCCAGAAGTGAAACGCGGATCCCGATCCGACACGATGGAGATGGGAATCCCATGCAACGGAACGATCCGCTCCACATAAAGATGAGCCAACCTGGACACGCTCCAACTGACTTTGGCCGGTAACAACCGAGTCACCTTCGTCAGCCTATCCACCAGTAACCAAATACTGTCCTGACCGCTCAGAGTCCTCGGTAATCCCACCACGAAATCCATGGTCACGTGGTCCCACTTCCACGCAGGAACATCCAAGGGCGAGAGAGTATCTCCCGGTTGCTGATGCTTTGCCTTCACTTGCTGACAGGTCAGGCACCTGGCCACAAATTCGGTGACATCTCTCTTCATGCCAGGCCACCAGAACTGCCTCCGTAAGTTCTGATACATCTTCGTCGCACCCGGGTGTACGGTGTACTTGCTCCCATGAGCCTCTCGCAATACCGCACAGCAAACCTGCTCCTCGGCTGGGACGTACAACCTGCCACGGAACCTCACGGCACTGTCCTCGCCGAGCTCCATATCGGCCAAAGGCAAAATCTGGGGCAACTCAGGGTCCGCATGCTGAGCCTCTGTCACCTGACGGCGGATAGCAGGCATGACAGTCAGACTAGCAAGCACTGCCAACCCTGGCTCCTGGGGAATCTTGAGCCTGAATGAAATTTCGGGCACTTGTTCCTAGAGCCTCCACTTCCTCAACATCAAGGCACTGATCGTGACCTTCCGACTCAAGACATCGGCGATGACATTCATCCTGCCCGGCTGATAAGACAGGGTGAAGTCATAATCCTTCATAAACTCCATCCAACGCCTCTGCCTGAGGTTAAGGTCCCTCTGCGTGAACACATATCGCAGACTCTGATGGTCAGTGAACACCTCGAACCTCTCGCCGTACAGATAATGCCTCCAGATCTTTAGCGCGAAGATCACAGCCGCCAACTCCAGGTCATGGGTAGGGTAGTTCTCCTCGTGGGGCTTCTACTGCCGAGATGCATAAGCCACCACTCTACCATGCTGCATCAACACAACACCCAATCCGACCCCGGAAGCATCTGTACACACCACAAAACCTCCCGATCCAGAAGGTAAAACTAACACCGGAGCCGAGGTGAGCAATCTCTTCAGTTCCCTGAAACTCTGCTCACACTCCTCAGACCAGACGAAAGGCACATCCTTCCGCGTAAGTCTAGTCATCGGGACCGCAATGCGAGAAAAATCCTGGATAAACCGACGATAATAGCCCGGAAGCCCCAAGAAACTCCGGATCTCCGTCACAAACCTCGGCCTTGGCCACTGCATTACTGCCTTGAACTTGGCGGGGTCCACGGAAACACCATCACCAGAAATCACGTGCCCCAGAAAGTGCATCTCACGAAGCCAGAACTCGCACTTACTGAGCTTCGCATACAACTGGTGATCTCGCAACGTCTGCAGCACCACACCTAAATGGTACGCGTGCTCCTCGGCAGACCGTGAATAAACAAGGATGTCGTCCACAAATATGACCACGAACTGGTCCAAATACGGACGAAACACCCTCTTCATCAAGTCCATGAAGGTTGCGGGGGCATTGGTGAGCCCGAACGGCAGCACCAGAAACTCATAATACCCGTACCTCGTACTGAACGCAGTCCTCTCTACATCGGACTCGCGAATCCTCAGCTGATAGTAATTGGACCACAAATCAATCCGCGAGAACACTCGCGTAGATTGAAGCTGGTCGAACAAATCATCAATCCGCAGCAACGGATACTTGTTCTTAATGGTCACTTCATTCAACTGCCGGTAGTCAATGCACAACCGCAAGCTACCGTCCTTCTTCTTCACGAACAACACGGGTGCACCCCTAGGGGAAAAGCTAGGATAAATGTACCCCTCGGCCAGCAGCTCCTGCAACTGCGCCCTCAACTCCCTCAACTCAGCGGGGGCCATACAGGTAAGTCATCCGGAAACACATCGGGAAACTCGCACACCACCGGAATGTCCTCGACATCCGACTCCATGCGGTCAGTCACAACCACGGAGGCGAGAAAACCCTGACAACCCGCATCAAGCAAACGACGAGCTCGAATCGCAGAAATAAGAAAGCGAGAAGAGGAAGACATGATACCTTGGAAATAGAAGGTGGGTCCGTGAAGTCGTCGGAAATAAACCCTCTTCGAGCCGCAATCCACCAACGCATGATGTGCCTCGAGCCAATCCATGCCCAAAATCACATCAAAGTCCTGAAGCGGCAACGCATAGAGCCTAGCTGGTAAACTCCGCCCTTCCATGCACACAAGAACCTCGTTGAAGTAATACGGAGTGATCATAAAATCACCCAAAGACAACTCCACTACCAAATCACAAGACAACTGGGTCACCGGCTACTCAATACTCAACGTGAAATCCTCTGAAACAAACGAATGAGACGCGCCAGAATCGAACAAAACCCGAGCCGCACAACCCAAAACCCGAGCGGTACCTTCCACGAGCTGCGACGCCACTGCCTCTACCCTGGTCATGTGCATGATCTGGCCTCGAGCTCTCTGCCTGCCTCCCACGCTAGCTGACCTGGGTAGCGGCGGGTACTGTCCCTGCTGCTGCTGCTGCCTCTGCTGCGGGGGAACCTGCTGCTGCTGAGAAAACGGCTGCTGCTGCTGCCTCTGAGGACAGTCACGTGCTATATGCCCTGGCTGGTCACACCGGAAACAAACTATCGGCGATGTGCACTGCCTGCCTGGGTGGTACTCGCTACACCGTGGACACGGTCCTCGCGATCCACCCACTGATCCCTAACGCAGAAACGGGACCGGCTGTTGTACACTGCCCGATGATGTCTGCCCCTGACCCTTGGACTTCTTCTTACCGAATCCCTTCTTGAAGAACTTCTTGACCTTCGAACCAAAAGACATAGATCCTGTCGCCGACGCTGCCGGTGCCGGCGCTCCTGAACCACCCGACGCATGCTGAAAAGAACCCTACTGCTGGGTAGCCGACTGCTGGCTGCGACCCGACAAAGACTGCCCCTTGCTAATCGGTCCTCGAGTCCTCTGCATATCAATCTCCAGAGAAGCCGCAACACGAGACGTTGTCTCTAGATCAGTGGCCGCATTCGTGATCAAATGGTGTCTCAGCTCCTGCCTCAAGCCCTGTACGAACTGTGCGGTCTTCACCCTCTCATGCTCCATAATATGAGGTGCATACCGACCCAGCTCAACAAATCGGGCCCTGTACTGCAACACGGACATGTCACCTTGAACCAGCTCCAAAAACTGACGCATCCGCTGCGTAGCAATATACTCTGGATAGTAGGTACGCTCGAAAGCACTGACAAAGTCACTCCACACAATCTGCTCAAGTGGACGAAGCTGGAAAGACGTCTTCCACTCGAAAGACCACCACTCCCGAGCCGTACCCTGTAACTGGTTGTAGGCTAACATCACTCTGTCCTCCGCAATACACCGCATGGAACTGAACACCCGCTCCATCTCGTCGAGCCAACTCCGAGCCATATCAGGGTATGGCTAACCGCTGTAGTAAGGTGGATGAAACTGCATGAAATCCCTTACTACTCGGCCTGGCCCACTCCTGGTCGACGAGCCCTCACCAGCCTCTCCGCCGAACTGCTACGACATAAGCTGGTACATGCCACGAAAGAAATCCTCGGCCCCCGAAAACCTGACAGTATCCACTGCCTCGGTGGCCGCTGGTGGCACTCTACTCTGCTCCTCCTGATCCCGCTGAACCTCCTGCTGGATCTCCTGCTGAATCTCCTGACCTCCAGCCGACTGCCCCTGCTGAGAGCGAGTGCTCCGCCTCGGTGCCATGCTCGCTCCTGAAGCAAAAGACAGGAAACACGGAAACAGCAAGGTCAAGAAAAACACACGATGTCTAATGCCAGCATCAACTATACATCATCGTTGTGGACTAGTGAGCCATCACAATTACTTATGATTCTCGTATAATCCCACAACCGCGCTCTGATACCAGCTGTAACGACCCGAGAACCCGATTACCGGGAAGGCCCTATAACCCGAGACTCGCATCGCCACCCACGAGTCCGAAGACTCGGAAGAGTTGAAAGGATGGTGTGGAGACTACACAAGTACCATAAATAATTGTAGAAATTAAACAGTTATATAATTAAGTAGGAAATAAATTAACATTTTACATGATACATGGTCTACAAGATATTACAATAAAATAACAACAACAGTAGTCCACAAGTAGTACAGAGACAAGAAAGAAAAGTACAGCTACACGGGGCATACCCCGGCTCTGACCTCTGGCACTAACGCTGGGCACCTGAACCACGCTGAGCCTCAGACGCGCTCCCATGAGGCCGCGACTCACCTGAAACACGGTGAAAACACGTAGGGAATGAGTCTCGGAACAAGACTCAGTATGGATCACTCGAACCCTACCTCGCAAACGGAGAAACCGCTACGCTAGCAGTAAGCGAGTACCTCGGAAAGGTAAAGTCCTGCAATCTACAAAATACCGATCTCACGGCACGAAAACCGACACACGTGCCACGGTGGAACGATCGGAACACCACGGTCAACACGACAAAACCCGAAGGTCGAAGTCGCAATGACTGACAGTCTGTCACTCCAACTCGACAGGAGTATCTCTCACAAGAAGCACGGTCGGTAGCGTCCCCTGACGTCTTACACCGCACCGCAGGTGAACTACTTGACGTGGTAGCGCCTACCAAAGGCACGGACACCGTACAAGTAACAACAAATAAGTGACTAGCTGAGGTCACGGTCGTCAGCGTGGGTCCAACCGCCCCCAACAACCTGTGCACACACAGACCGTGCGTCCCTGGTCTGGCCCTCTTACCGGTTTTCCCCTCAACCGGACTATGGCTGCAAGACGTGGGGCCCGACGGAAACCGGCCTAAAACCATCTCTAAGGGTATGCCCGTACACCTACTCCCAGGTGAGACCAGCACACGTGTACTGGTGGGCTACGACTAGTGGAGGGTCACTACGGAGTAGACTCTCAAGTCAACGAAAAACCACGTCCGCATCCGACGACGTACGGGGACCGTCCCACGTACCAGCACCGTCGCACGGTGACCACGGTCGGAAAAGAAATGGGGTTGCAAACCACCCGGGGCAACCCTGAGCCTGACGGTCTACCCTAGACGTGTCACAGGCTCTGACGGTCTAAGGCTGGACCGTCACAGCAATCTGACGGCCCAACACAGGTGCGTCAGACACTCAGCGTAAAATGGCGTGTGACGCGCCTACCCTGGTGCGTCACAAACAAGAGGAAACCGACTGTGACGCGTGCCGCTCGGTGCGTCACAGCCTGTAATGGACCATCTCTGGTGCGTTATAATGTGGGAGATCGTCCGCTCTAACGCACCCAAACAAGGGCGTCAAAAGGCTGTGACGCGTCAAGTCTGGTGCGTCACATGCCTTGACCCCCAACGGTCAAAACTAACGGCCATGCCAACGGCCAGATCGCCCCTGACGGTCTAACCCAGGCGCGTCACAGCGCCTGTGGCGGTCTATCGTGGGACCGTCACAGCCCCCAGACCCCAAATGGCTAAAAACAGGGCTGTGACGCACCCACCTGGGCGCGTCACATGGTGTGATGGTCACTAGAAGGACCGTCACACCGGTCCGATGGTGAAATGGTGTGAAACACCCAAAAATTTCAACCATGCCCCCATGCCTCCATAGGAGAGGGAAAAATCAAAGGGGAAGACCCCTGGGGACCCCTAGCATGCTTCTAAGCCATCAAAACGTGAAATCATGGCCTAAAATCATAGATCGGGTGAACTCTCCCAAAATCATGCTTTCGCCCAAACCCGCTCGAAGACACCCCTCTCGGCTCCCATTCGGCCTACAAAACGCGGGGGGATGACAGGATGAGCATAGGGATTTGTCCCCCTACCTCAATGGAGCGAAAGCTCTGCCGAATCGAGCTCAAACGACGAAGAACGCTTTTGGAAACCCCGCTCCTTCACGCTTCCTATGAACACCGCACGCCCACAAGCTCGCCTCGCAGCCGCCCACGCAACCGCGCCGTCGCCCCGCCGCCGTCTGCAGCCAGAGAGAGGCCCGCCGCGATCAAATGGGAGAGAGAGGGGGAGAGGGGGGGTTCTCACGGTGGGAGGAAGAAGAAGAAGAAGAAGAAGAAGAAGGGTGGGGAGAGAGAGAAAAAGGGGGGTATTTATAGAAAATCCAGAAATTTTGAAAAATACCGAAAAATCAAAAATTACATTTTCGTGATCCTCGGAACGCACCGATCGTAACGGTACCACTCTCACCTAGGTGAATGACCCGGTTCACCCGCAACGAGGTTCCGAAGGAATTACCGAAACACACACCAGAAATCAGAAAACACACGCGAAAAAGCTGCGGAACGCTTCCGGGCCTCCGAAACAACTCCGGATCGCGCCGATCCGAACATAAAAGATGTCCGAAATAAAATTTCGGACACAACAGAGCTGGACACTTCGAGAAATCATATCCGAGACCCACGAAGAAGGATTCAAAAGGTCCGGGATATTACATTTACTTTCGGCCTTTGGCCATCCACCCAATAAAACTCTCACATGGTCGGCGTCACGACCTTTCGTCCGAACCAAGAATATTTCGCCATCGGGGCGTTAAACCGAAAGATATTCAGCCATCGGTGCTTCAAGGCAACAAGATGTTCCGCCAACGGGGAATTAAACCGATAAAACCTTCCGCCGACGGGACGTTAAACCGATCAACATTTCACCGACGGGACGTTAAACCAATCAACATCCCGCCGACGGGGCGTTAAACCTATCAACATTCCACCGATGGGGCATTAAACTGACAAGATGCTCAACCATCGGGGCTTCAAGCCGACAGATATTCAGCCTTCGGGACTTCAAGCCGACAGCTTCCCAATCAAAGAATCAACCTTTCGCTTTGGTTCAGATCCTTCCCCGGCCAGAGAATCAAAGAATCAACCTTCCACTTTGGTTCGGATCCTTCCCCGGCCGGAGAATCAGAGAATCAACCTTTCTCTTTGGTTCAGATCCTTCCCCGGCCCGACCAGAGAATCAAAGAATAAACCTTTCACTTTGGTTCAGATCCTTCCCCCGGCCAGAGAATTAAAGAATCAACCCTTCACTTTGATCCGGATCCTTCCCCCGGCCCGAGAATTAAAGAATCAATCTTTCACTTTGGTTCGGGTCCTTCCCCCGGCCAGAGAATTAAAGAATCAACCCTTCACTTTGGTCCGGATCCTTCCCCCGGCCAGAGAATTAAAGAATCAACCTTTCATTTTGGTTCGGGTCCTTCCCCCGATCGGAGAATCAAAGAATAAACCTTTCACTTTGGTTCGGATTCTTCCCTCGGCCAGAGAATCAAAGAATCAACCTTTCACTTTGGTCCGGATCTTTCCCCCGGCCAGAGAATCAAAGAATCAACCTTTCGCTTTGGTTTGGATCCTTCCCACGGCCAGAGAATTAAAGAATAAACCTTTCACTTTGGTTCGGATCCTTCCCCCAGTCAGAGAATTAAAGAATAAACCTTTCACTTTGGTTCGGATCCTTCCCCAGCCAGAGAATTAAAGAATCAGCCCTTTCACTTTGGTTCGGAGCCTTCCCCGGCCAGAGAATAAAAAGGAGACCCTTCTCTTCGACTCTCGTATCTCGCTACCCAACACCTTTTTGGCTCAGCCACTTCGGCCGAGGCCCACTATCAAGGTTAATCCATCCGTCTCATCGGGCTATCCGATGCCTTTGGCCTTTGTAGCCTGCTTCTCGGCTCTCGTAGCCCGCTTTCTCGATTTCAGCTTTTGTAGCCTGCTTTCTCAACTTTGACTTGTAGCCCGCTTCCCTAACGTTCTGGCTTTTGCAGCCCCCTTCTCAACTTCGGCTCTTGTATCCTGCTTCCCAACTTCGACCCTTTGTAGCGTGCTTCTCAACTTCGGCTCTTTGCAGCCCGCTTCTCAGCTTCGACTTTTATAACCTACTTCCCAGCTTCGACTCTTTGCAGCCCGCTTCCCAATTTTGGCTCTCGCAGCCTGCTTTCCTTAATTTCGACTCTTGCAGCCTGCCTCCCAACTTTGGCTCTTGCAGCCCGCTTCCCTTTGGCCTTTGTAGCATGCTTCCCGGATCCTGGCTCTTGTAGCATGCTCCCCGATTTCGGCTCTTGTAGCGTGCTTCCTAACCTCGGCTCTCGTAGCCCGCTTCACCAACCTTTGGCCTTCGTAGCCTCCTTCTCGGCCCTCATAGCCCGCTTTCCCAATTCCGACTTTTGTAGCCTGCTTTCCCAATTTCGGCCTTTGTAGCATGTTTCTCAGCTCTCGTAGCCTGCTTTCCCGATTCCAGCTTGTAGCCCGCTTCCCTAACGTTCTGACTTTTGTAGCATGCTTTCCCAATTTCGGCTCTTGTAGCATGCTTCCCGGTTTCGGCTCTTGGAGTCCGCTTCGCAGATTTTCACTCTCGTAGCCTGCTTTCCAGCTTCGGCTCTTGCAGCCCACTCCCCTAATTTCCTTTCGACCATTTGCGGTCTGCTTCCCTAATACCTTTACTACCATATACAAGATACATATACGTAACGACATTATGTTCTTACGCAAAAAAAAAGAAAAAAAAAGGAGACAAAAAACGCTTGGCTACCCTGCTTGCATGCTTGCTTAATATAGAATAATACACCTCCTTGGAAATTTTCTAGGACCGTGTCTCCTTGCTAAATAATGTCACCCCGATTCCAGATGCACGTGTGGCGCGGCATACCCTCGAAGAGAACCCAATTATGGCGGGTGCACACGTCAAGGGGAAGAGTCATGGCTAAATTGCTAAGCCCAATTCACAAAATAAACCTGAGGCAACACTCCCCACTTCGCGCTTAATGTGTTCAATGGTCTTCAACCATAGGGATTGCCCGACTTTCTTCTTAGCACGCTACGGATGCTTGAATTTCTGCACTCGCGTGAAAGGTAATCGTGAGGAAAGAGCTGCCTGTCCCCACTTAAAAAAAAGAGATGCAAAAAAAAGAAACGATGAATTAGTCGAATGCGGACCCAAGTAGCTGGGAATCCCCACTGAAACAAATGATGAGACTCACGCGAAATGGTGAAGCAAATTTCAATAAGGATGAAGCCTAGTAGCCGGGAATCCCCATTGAGACACATGAGGAAACTCGCGTCAAACGGTGGAATCCGCAATAGAATTATGATAATGATGAATCCTAGTAGCCGGGAATCTCCATTGAGACACATGAGGAGACTCGCGCCGAACGATAAAATCCGCTACCAAAATAAACAGATGGGGGCTGTGCGAAGCTACCGAAATTGAGAGCCTGAAACCCATGTGTAGGCGCTAGAGTAATCCTCGAGTGTTGCTTAGAAAGCCAGCATATCCCTATGTTTAGGGCCTTTTGCTCACACGTTTGCTCCTCCACTCCGTAAAGAGTTATCTTGGGTGAAATGCGTGAATTTAAGCTATGCATGCAAGACATGCGATATCTTCTTGACGGGTGCACCACCCCTCAGTTGTGCCTCCTGGCCCGCACCGTGTCCGCGAATTATGGGCGTTGTCCCTATCCCATCCCCTATAGAGGGAGCTGTCTTATATATACTTATGTTATGCCTGCTGATGAATGCATGCATGCTTGAATAAATAATAATAATAATAATAATAACAATAATAATAAATATAATAATAAACTCAATTTCGACTATCACAGTCTGCTTTCCCAGTTCTGGCTCGTAGAGCCCAATCTTGGCCCTCACGGCCTACTTCCTGCCCTTGCGGCTCGCTAATCTCCCAACTTCGGCTTTTGTAGTCCGCTTCCCCAATCTGGGCTCTGATAGCATGCTTACCAGATTTGACTTTCGTGGCTAGCTTTCCAACTTCGGCTCTGGTAGCCCGCTTCCCCGATTTCAGCCTTCACGGCCTACTTCCGCAACACCGATTCTGGCCCTTGCGGTCCACTTTCCCGGGTTCAAATTTCACAGTCGGTGCTCCCGGTGCATTAAAGAATATCAAATCCTTTCACTATGGTTCGGACCAACCGGCCAGCCGGAGAACAAAAAGATTCTTTCCACTCCAGATCGAACCTCCCGTCCAGCTGGAGAACTAAAAGACTCTCTCCACTCTAGATCGGACCTTCTGTCTGGCTAGAGAACAAAAGGACCCCTTCACTTTGGTTCGGACCTGCCGTCCAGCCAGAGAACAAAAAGATCCTTTCGCTCTAGATCGGACCTTCCGTCTGGCTGGAGAATAAAAAGATTCCTTTCACTTTGGTTCGGACCAGCCGTCCAGCCAGAGAACAAAAAGATTATTTTCATTCTAGATCGGACCTTTTGTCCGGCTAGAGAATGAAAAGATCCCTCTCACTTTGGTTCGGGCCTGCCGTCTAGCTAGATGATGCGGGACGGACTGAGGAGACGACGCTATATGAGACGGACACAACTCGACCAGTAATGACACGACTACTAGAGCGACCTCGGCTCGACACTAAGAGTTCCTATAGGCTACACGTCGCTAACAGAAGTACAAACTCACTCGTCGTCCCATGCGAGGGAAAGCGTGGATCGTGCACGGTTAAGGAACCGACAGAGTTCAAGGTAGTCTGACTTAACTTCCGGACTCGGATCGAGTCGCGGGACGGGTCACTCTCACGCTCACAGCGGTGACATGGACACATGGGCTAGGAACCTACACTCTCGACAGCGGCAAAAGACCATATACTAAACTAGCAAGCGAATGCCGAGAAGTTGAGACCTTTACCTCCATGCACCCGGCGTGGCGAAGACAACCCCGGCCAATTCACGGACTCCCGGTTAAACAATATTTCAGCAGTACAATAATTTGACCCACTCCACGCAGGGAGGTAAAAGGTCACATGTGGGGCCCGGGAATCACGTAAATCGGGTTGACGGGCAGCATCTTGATGTCGCCCGGCGGTGCCGAACTCCGCGTTTTCGTGCTGTCCGGACGGCGCGATCTACGGGTCCGTGGGGCCCACGGGTGGCGCTGTCCTCTCGGCCTGCTGGGGTGGGACCTACTGTGATGGAGACCCCTGGTGGTGCGCCTCCTCGGACGGCGGTCGGCCGGAAACGCCGATCGGTGGTCGATCGGCCCCGATTCCCAACTCTTGAACTAATAGCCCACGGATTTCTGATTCTATTTTCCGGCGCGCACTCCGGCGAAAACGGCCGCTGCGATCAATCCCAACGTCGGATCGGGACGCATGAGCTATCGTTGGAAAGTTCTCTTCAAACCCTTCAATCTAGACCCAGAGAGATCTGTTGGATCTGGTCGGATCTGAACTTTATTGAATTTTCAAGTTCTTGTTGTACAGTACCCGAAACCTCAGATCTGCAAGTGAGCTGTCTGAGAACTGCCGTTGACCGCAAGATTGATGGACGATTCAGCTCATGAGAGCTTCACAAAAGTTATAGGATTTTGAACAAGGAAGATGGAAATATTTTTTGTGGACTGATTGGAGGTGGCTAAGAATTGATATGATTTTTGCACTGGACAGAGGTCAGATATGGGAACAGGTGGACAGCACTGTAGCTAGCTCTGAAAATGAATTTTGAAAAATAGGTGGAGGGTTGATAAAAAATCAGGAAAATTCTTGGAAGGAGGGGTTGAAGGACAGAACCCCCAGTAAAATTGGGAGCCCTATAACAAATCACAAAGAGGTCCGAACATGTGAAACACAGGACAGGTGGAAATTGAAACAGAAAGCAGACAGATCTGGGAATGGAGGTTGAACGAAAATGGGAAATTACCAAATGGAATAATTATGACCCACTAATTTTTGTAGGATGTGGGGAACACCTATAGAACATCCCCTCAAAATCCCAAATCGATCTGAGCTCGTGGATGATGGCAGGAATTCGTGGAAGTGGCAGCTATGGGCAGATGGCAGAACTCCGACGGTTGCGATGGCGGTGCGGTGGCGGCTCGTGGCGGCGGCGATGATGACCGGAACCGATAGGGGAGGAGTCACACCTCCAGAAGGCAGCCTTCACAGCTGCAAGGGGGAGAGGGAGGAGAGAGGAGGGGGGCGGCCAAGGCCTCTTCCAACAATATTCATCAATTCATATGCATTAATTCCTCCAAAATAGGAAATTACAAGTATTTATGTGTTACATCTCAAATCCATTGTCCACCGTTGGATCTAGGGGATGGGAATGGGTGGCCTGGATTGAGTGTGACACACACACAAAAAAAAACAATAAAAATATTAAGGGGGGGCGGCCTATTGACTAGAGAGGCAAGGGGGGGGACATGGTAGTTAGCCACCTTGGACTTTGAAGTCCACTTATCTCCCATGTGTCTTTTACCATTCAACCTTCTAGATGCCTCCATTTGACATGTTGACTAACCCCACATGGGGTCCTAGGCTGAGGTGGATCAATGGGAGGGGTCTGGTGGGGCCCATGGGACCCGGGGGTTCCATTTTGCAAATAAACCCCTCTTACAATCAAAATTACAAACCGAATAAAATGAAACAAACACACATTACACATAGATAAAGTCTAAACAAATATGATAAATGGGGAGACTCAAGGAGGAGTCTCCAGGCTGTCTCCGAGCCAGATGGACGCTGAAGTGGCTCGAGTCGTGCTCCGCGTGCGGTACCGGTGGCTCGGCGTAACTGCTCGGGTGTCTGCACCAATTCTCCCCGGGTGGGAGAAACTCGACCCTGTCGAGTAAGGGGCTGCATCGCTCCGATATCGCTCCAGAAGGTCTGGGTCAATCCGCTGTAACTCGCCATGCGTGATCCATGTGTCCTCGGTAGCGGGCCGTCCTCTCCATCGCACTAGGTAGCGCGGGTAGGATCCACTCCTGGTAACTGTCACCTGCTCATCCAGTATATGATCTATATGCTCATGCTGCCGTGACAAAGGGGCTGGAGGTGGACACTCAGGTGTGGGATCACTCTCAAGGGGAGGAGATGGCTCGAAAGGCTCACTAGGGATCACTGCTGGGTTCCTATATGCAACTAGATCCGATACATTGAAAGTAGAGCTTATACCATATTCCTCGGGCAGGTCCACAACATACGCATTGGATCTAACGCGTTTCAACACTCTAAATGGACCGGCTCCACGAGCTTGCAACTTCTTAACGGTTCCCGAGGGAAACCGTTCAGGTCTTACCCTGATCATGACATATTCGCCCTCTTGAAACTCTCAGTGGTGTCTATGGGCACCGGCTAACTCCTTGTACCGTGCATTGCTGGCCTTACTGTGACGACGGACATCGTCATGCAGACTCCTAACATGCCTAACAAAAAGAAAAACACACAGATGCACACACAACCCTACACAAACCTAATGCTAGTCCGACCCAATCATATGCAAGGTGGTCCAGGACATCCGAATGTGTGCCATGCATGCATTTGACATAACCGGAGGTTAATGGCATGGTGGATTCCTAGACATCCTACGATGCACCAATCATGGACATTGGGTTTGGATGTGGGAAGTCCGGGAGGTTTGGGTGGTTTAGGTGGGCCGGGGAAACCAAAGTCTTCATTACCCCCAAATGACGGTTCGGACCTGTTGCCATGTGAAGGTTGCTAGGCCCGAGTAGGAGGGGTGTGATAGTGGACTTCCTTAAAGAGGTGGAGTGGAGGTTGTGGGCCAAGGGGCCCGCGAAGAAAGGGATCGAAGGGATCAAAGAGTATGTGACCCCTCGATATGGATTCCCTCATCTCAAGATCCCATGTGTGGAAGTCTAGAAGGTGTTGTTGATCTCCTTCATTCATGAAGGGAGATGAGACGGTGGGGGTATGATGGTGGACTCTCTCAAAAAGGTGGAGTAAATATGGTGGGTCACGGGGTCCACAAGAGAATGGGTCAAAGGGATCAAAGAAGGTATGACCCCTCGGACTAGGCTTCCACAAATCACTGTCCCACATTTAAAAATCTTGGAGGTGTAAATGATCACCTTCATTCATTGTGAGAGGTGGGATGGCAGTCATAGGTAGAAAGTAAGATTCCTTCCTTAGGCAAATGGGAATGAAGTCGGGCTCGGCCGGCATAGGGAGGAGTAGAAGAACCTCCGTGGTAACATGACCCACGGTGTACACGGAGGTGATAGACCTTAAAGCGGGATGAGTGAAACTACGACCTGTGGGTCGGTCGAAGCCCGGAGCCAACAAGTGCGTAAATGTCAATTGCCGGTCTAACCCTTTAAGAAGGTCATCCAATGTATCCACATAGTGATTAGATCTGAAAGTGGTGTGAAACGAATTGATTGGCACCATAGGTAGGATAGGGTCCATAGATGGGAGGGGAAATGGGGCCAGGCCACTCTTAAGCCAGCTAAGGAGTGGCTCGGCTATAAGTAACCTTCCCGTTAGAAACACGGGTAGCTGTGGCTGAGGTGGCTCCGAATAAAGATCGGAGAGTGAGGCTTCTCCAACCCTTTTGTCCCCTAGGGCTAGAGAGGTCTGAGTGGGACACTGCCCGGCAAAGTGGCCAATCCCCTGACAGCGATAACACTGCTGTCGTGATCCACTACGCTCCCTGATAAGTGTGTCCTTACCCTTATCCTCCTGATGGACAGGGGGTGTAGGCAAAGGGGCTCTCGTGGGTGGGGAAAGAGGATCCACTATGATGGGGAGAGGACCTTGGGATGAAGCCATAGATGGCACCGGGTTGGGACTACCGGCGACTACCTCCTTAGGCTCATGCTTGGTTCTATCTCGGCTAGGAGGTAGGCAAGGGGGAAGCAGGGACTCAATATAATCACACTTCCTATCCACTTTATCCAAAATGATTTGGAAGAGTTCGACAATGGTAGGATTTGGAGTAGGAGTAATGTGGTGGACTCTCCCATATGAACTCGGCTTAGTCATGGACCTAGGCTCTTCTACATGCGCGGCGCGTTGCCTCCGATTATGGCCCACTTGGGTGGGGGTGATTGGGTGGGGTCGGTTGGAGGTGACCAGGCCGGGTAGGTAGACCTTCCTAAGTTCGCCCTTCATCTCATGCCACGACTCGATGGGCCTTTGCCTCCTAACCTCTCTCATGCGCTCAATGCTATCCCATTTCCAGGCGGCTTTGTGGACAAGCCTCTCTCGGGCAAAACTAACTTGCATGGCATCGGACATGGTGTAACATTCAAAATATTTGTCCATGGTGGCCTCCTAATTGAGGTAGTCGCCCGGATCATCAGAGCCATAAAAATCAGAGGCTTCGGGCCTACGAAAGGGGAGAGGATGGTTGCCAAGCCCATGGGTAGACCAACGGCCATATGGCCCGGGTGATTGGGAATCCATGGGAAATTGGGGGGAACTACATGTTGAACATGCCGACTCTTGGACACGACACTAGACTGGCTATGCAAGGTTGGAATGCACTAACTAATGCAAACACCGACTAATGCACCTAGACCTAAACCAATATCCGGTATGTGGCGGAGTTAATCGATCCGAAGATCATTCCCGCAAGTGTGCGACCTCCCGATAGGCGTAGCCTAACGTTCGGACAACACTTTTTAAGATACCGAATTATCGGGATGAAATGTAATTTTAAAACACCTTTTTTTGTTTTAAAATAATGATGATCCTAGACTCGACTTAGACTATGCAAGACTTATGCAACGACTACCCTAGACTCAACTCGCTCTGATACCAAATTGATGCGGGACGGACTGAGGAGACGACGCTATATGAGACGGACACGACTCGACCAGCAATGACACGACTACTAGAGCGACCTCGACTCGACACTAAGAGTTCCTATAGGCTACACGTTGCTAACAGAAGTGCAAACTCACTCGTCGTCCCATGCGAGGGAAAGCGTGGATCGTGCACGGTTAAAGAACTGGCAGAGTTCAAGGTAGTCTGACTCAACTTCCGGACTCGGATCGAGTCACGGGACGGGTCACTCTCACGCTCACAGTGGTGACATGGACACACGGGCTAGGAACCTACACTCTCGACAACGGCAAAAGACCATATACTAAACTAGCAAGCGAATGTCGAGAAGTTGAGACCTTTACCTCCACGCACCCGGCGTGGCGAAGACAACCTCGGCCAATTCACGGACTCCCGGTTAAACAATATTCCAGTAGTACAATAATTTGACCCACTCCACGCAGGGAGGTAAAAGGTCACATGTGGGGCCCGGGAATCACTCAAATCTGGTTGACGGGAAGCATCTTGATGTCGCCCGGCGGTGCCGAACTCCGCGTTTTCGTGCTGTCCGGACGGCGCGATCTACGGGTCCGTGGGGCCCACGGGTGACGCTGTCCTCTCGGCCTGTTGGGGTGGGGCCCACTGTGATGGAGACCCCTGGTGGCGCGCCGTCCAGGTCATTGAATGAACAGACTTTTCTCTCTGTCCCTTCAGGTGACGAACATTCCTTTTGATTCGAACCTTTCGTCTGGATCACTAAATTAATAAACCCTTCTCTCCATCCCTTCGGGTGACGAATATCCCTTTTGAATCAACAAACTCTTCTCTCCGTCCCTTTCAGCGACGAATGCCCCTTTTGATTCGGACCTTTCGTCTGGATCATTAAATCAATGAACATTTCTCCCCGTCCCTTCGGGCGACGAATACTTCTTTCGAATCAACAAATTCTTCTCTCCGTCCCTTTGGGTGATGAACAATCCATTTTGACATGAACCACCTGTTCAGATCATTGAATCAACAAATTCTTCTCTCTGTCCCTTCGGGTGTCGAATAGCTCATTTGATCTGGACCTCCTGTTCAGATCATTGAATCAACAAACTCTTCTCTTCGTCCCTTTGGACGATGAACACCTCTTCTGAATCAACAAACTCTCCTCTCCGTCCCTTCAGACGACGAACACCTCTTCTGAATCAACAAACTCTTATCTCCGTCCCTTCGGGCGATCAACAAACTTATCTCTCCGTCCCTTCGGGTGACGAATATCCCTTTTGACTTGGACCTTCCGTCCATGTCATTGAATCAACAAACTCTTCTCTCCGTCCCTTCGGACGACGGATGTCCCTTTTTGAATCAACAAACTCTTCTCTCCGTCCCTTCGGGTGACGAACAATCCATTTTGTCCGAGACCTTCCGTCTAGGTCATTACATGAATAAACTCTTCTCTTTGTCCCTTCGGGTGACGAATATCTCTCGTTGTACCAATAAACTCTTCTCTCCGTCCCTTCAGGTGACGAATATCCCATTTGATCTGAGCCACCCGTTCAGATCGTTGAACCAACAAACTCTTCTCTTCATCCCTTCAGCGACGAATACCTCTTCTGAATCAACAAATTCATCTTTCTGTCCCTCTAGGTGGTGAATAACCCATTCGATCCGGACCTCCCGTCCAGGTCATTGAATCAACAAACTCTTCTCTCCGTCCCCCTCAGATGGCAGGTACCCCTTTTGATTTGGACATGCCGTCCAGACCATTAAAGGAATAAACCCTTCTCTCCGCCCCCGCGGCTCGCCTTGTACAATCTCGGCTTTCATAGCCCGCTTTCCAATAACTTCGGTTCTCATAGCATGCTTCCCAACTTCTGGCCCACGTGGCCCGATTTCTTGACCTTAACTTCGATCTGCGGACCCGCTTTCCTCGTCATGTTGATGAATCTCTCAGTTGGGCTGCACCCTCAGGCCCCGCTCTCTCATCCCTCTCTCGCGCCGTCTGTGGCTAGGGGGCATTTGTGGACACTAAAAATTCTCACCCCATGTTTACGTACAGGGGAATAAAGAAGAGGAGAAAAGATAAGAGAAGATGAAAAGAAGAAAAGAAGAAAATGAAACACCCTTGAAGTGCCCCAGTGGCACACCCCTCAAAGGCCTCCAACGACACACTCTCAAGTGTCCCAGTGGCACACTTCTTGAAGCCCTCAGCGGCACACTATCCGTGCCCTTCAGCGGCACACTACCAGACAGCCTCTCAACGGCACACCCTGGGTGTCTCTCCAACGGCACACCCCCCTTCGTGCCTCTTCCAACGGCACAACAACCTGCTGCGCTTCCCCAGCGACACACCCTTGGATGCCCCCAGCGGCACACTCCAAGTGCCCCTCCAGGGGCACACTTCCAAGTGCCCCTCCAATGGCACACTATCTCGTGCCCTCAGACGGCACACTATTTGTGCCCTTTTAACGGACATCACTTTAAGCCCTCCAACGGCACACCCATGGTGCCTCCCCAGTGGCACACCCTCTTTAAGCCCCAGCGGCACACCCTTCAAGCCCATCCAGCGGCACACCCTTTAAGCCCCCAGCGGCACACCCTGCCAAACGCTCCACCTGGTGTAGCGTTGTCTCCTCCGCACCCGGTGAAACGTCCTCCAACGGCAACCCCTCCAACGGCATAGCCCCAACCCTTGGCGCTCAGTGGACTCCCGTCGAACCAGTTGGAAAGCCCAGCTGTCAACGCCCTGGTGCAGACACGCAGGCACTCCCTGCCAAAAGACAAGACTGGGGTCAATTCCCCATTAACCACCATCGTCAACGGATGTCAACGTGGCCGGAGGTATAAAAAACCCTCTCACGTCGAAGAAAAGAGGGAGCTCTCTCTCGCTGGCTGGCTCTCCACAGAGATGAGAAGAAGAAAGAAAGAAGAAGAGAAGAAGGAAAATAAGAGAGGAAGAGAAAGGGTGCCTGCCGCTCTGCCACCGCCGTCCACGTAAAGAGAAGAGAGAGAAGGGAAGAAGAGAAGAAAAAGAGAGAAGAGAAGAAGAGAGGAGTGAGGTCTGGGAGGGGAGGAGCCCATGCTCCGTTCCCCTTCCCATATTGTATTTTCATTTCTTTTTCGTTCTTTTATTTCTCTTTGCGATGTATCGGCCATCCTATTCCCCGTGAATGAAATGCACCCCTTTAGCTTGCTGTGCCCAACCTCCACCGTTGGTTTTCTCACGTTTTTCTTTTTCTTCCTTTCTTTGGGGTTTTCTCTCTTCCAGGAGGTTTTCCTTCGCCTACCTCGCCACCGCCTTCACTGGCACCCCCCAGCTAGCCTTTGCCCGGCATACCCCTGCCTGTGCTCTGCCGGCACACTAGCTAACAGCCGTTAGGCCTCCCTTGCCCGGTACACCCTCAGGGTGCTCTACCCAGCACCTGTGCCCTCGTTTCACCGGCACACCCTGCGTGCCTTGGCCGGCACACTTCCCTATCTTCCTACCCGACACACTCCCTGGTGCCTTCTGTGGCCGGCATGCTCCCTGGCTGTGCCCTAGCGGCACACCCCAGCCAACTCTTGGCCGGCACACCTAGGCCATGTCCTGTCCGGTACTCCCCTGGCCAGTCCAGCCCGGCACACCCTAGCCATTGCTTCCCCGGTGCATTTGTGACTTGTGTCAGCCTAGTGGCTTCTCGTTCGATGTTTTCTCCAAGTTTTCCGAAGTATTCTCAAAGGTGGCTGCCTCGGCACACACCTCAAACTGTTGGGTCATGCCACTCCTTGTGGGCGTGTTCCCCTTTCACTCCCTTACCATCCCGGTCAAGGGGAGATGCTGCCGAATTTTTGTCAGAAATAACAACATGTTAAAAGACAAAAGGAAACAACAAACAAATGAAATAAACAACAATACAACATTCTAATCAGGATAAAGGGACTATGCAAGACTCAAGGAATTGAACTACTGGACATGATCATGGGCTTAATCACATAACAAAGAATTGGAAGCTTGCCGCTAAAACCCTCTATCTGAACTCTATGAGCTAGAGGCCTCCCTTCGGACCTCACCCCATTCATGTGGGTTCTGCCCCAATGGCATTAGCCTTTTAAACCATCTAAGCCTGAACTTCCTTTGGCCACTCCCTAGCGGTGCACCCCTTTGCACCCTAGCCCGCCACACCCTCCAGCGGTGCACCCTTTCCCCTTTCAGCGGTACACCGCCTACCTCTCCCAACCCGATGCATTCCCCCCAGCGGTACACTCTTCACCCCCAGCCTTTCATCGGTACACTCATTCCTCAATCCCCATGGCCTTCCAGCAGCACACTCACTCCTCAGCTCCCCAGCCTTCCAACGGCACACTCATTCCTCACTCCCATTCCCTTCCAGCGGTACACCCCCCAACTCACGCCCTGGCCGACACACCCTTCCCTTATGTTTCCAGCGGTACACCCTCAACTCACCGTTCCCCAGCGGCACACACTCTAACACCCATTCCGGCACACTCTGCATCCAGAAGCATCACACCAAAGAAAAGAGGGTATAATAAAAAAGGGGGAGAGAAATTTATATAATAACAATGATAAAAAGGGGATTTTGATAAAAGAATAATAATAATAAAATATATACAGAACAAAAGGGTGGGGACAATAAAAAATGTAATAGTAAATTGAGGAAGAGTTCATGACCTATGGGTAATAATGAAAGGGGGATCAGTAGAGAAATAATAACAAGTGAAAATAGATAATGATGGTGAACAATGACAATAATTATGAATAGCACGATGCGGCCTTCGTCTCCCTCGGGCTCTGGACCCAGGAATAATAATGATGCCTTCGCAGGTCAAACTCCACCCTCGGGAGTCACCCCTCCCGTCATGATTATCGCCCGACCTCATTTTGGGCCAATATTTCATCGACGTCCCCTCTTCCCACCGGGATCTGATCTCATCTTCATATCAAAATTGCCATCTCTTGGCAGACATTCGCTTGGATTCGCTCCCGTCACGGTCTTGTCTCTCTATACGGACCTTTGTCCGAACATAAAGTGGTCCATGAGTGACCGACAAAAATCCGAATGGAACGAGAAGACTCTCGTCATCCCCGAACCCTACGCGTGGGAATATCAACAAGACCTTCGTGAGTCACGCTTAGACCTCGGGTTCGTCCCAATCATGGTCGTTGCCTGACCCACATCCTAGGCCTATAGCCAGCTATCTCTGTATGCGTCTTTGTTTTGGAATCTAGTCCCGTGACACTTTCCCGTTGCCCTTCGACACCAGAAATATTAACGACGCTCACGCAAGCCTCGTTTGGACCGCGGGAGACGCCCCCGGAATGGTCCTGACTCGATCTTGCATCGGGCTGACAAACTTATTGGTTTCCGACCGCTCTAACCAGGATTTAACCGAATGTCTCACATCCCTTTGAATAATAAATTTGCCGTGCCCCGGCATACATACACTCCGGTTTCCCCGTGACGATTACGATTTTCTGAAGCCGGACGCTCGTCCGAATATTAAACGGTCCCCGAGCGACCGGCATGTTACTTTAACCTGGATTTAACCGAATGTCTCCCATCCCTTCGAATAATAAATTTGCCATGCCCCGGCACACATACGCTCCGGTTTCCCCGTGACGATTACGATTTTCTGAAGCCGGACGCTCGTTCAAATATTAAACGGTCCCCGAGCGACAGACATGTTACTCTAACAGGGATTTAACCGAATGTCTCCCATCCCTTCGAATAATAAATCTGACGTGCCCCGGCATATATATGCTCCGATTTTCTCCGCGATGATTACGATTTCCGGAAGCCGAACGCTCGTCCGAATATCAAAATGGTCCCTTGAGTGACCGACATATTTAGAATGTTTGTTTCCCTAGACATAGGGCTTCCCGACTGATCCAAGACCGCCATCGGCTTGTTTCTCTCGATATAATTTCTTGGCCTTGAGTCCCTGATTCCCGGCGATTAATCAAGGGTGTTCCTGTAGCACCCCATATAAAAATATAATAATAATGTTATTATTATTATTAGTATAATTATTATTTTAACTATATACATATATAACTTATAAAAATTTTATAGAAAACTTAATTAAGTGGAAGTAGAAACATAGAGTAATCATATGCAAAGAGTATCCACTTATCAATTGATTTCCTAGAGTAGTTGGTTAAGTGTCTTATCCTTCACCTTGAGGTCTAGTGTTCAAAACCCATGGTCCACACATATCCTCATGTGAATATTTTACCCATTTCACCTTAACTAATCCATCTTAGACTAATTAACCCTAATCAATTTATAAATAAACCTAATTAATTAGGGAAATGGCTAGATGGTGTACCAGCATCGCACCTAATACTATCCTACAGGCTCGAAGATCATGGGCTGAGGTGGACATTGTCCCTTTGTTCCCCGTAGAATTAAATCCAGTAGCCTTTAATACCCACCTAGGGGCTAGACCTCCCTTCCACCTGCTGTTGAAGGACTGGATCGTGAGGTTTGCAGAAGGGCTATGGCTCCTGTGTTCGTTGCAGAGTTTTCTTCTTCTTCTTTTATCTAAAACCAACAGGAACAAGTAGGTGTTCTCAATCTCCTAGCTAAATTAATAGTTAGTAAATTGTTCATCTCCATACGTTGTTTTCTACATATATTGGCATGTATTAAACTTAATTGAGTAAAATACATCATGTAGTATCCTCATATTAGATCATAACCAAGCCTTAATTCCATCCGTTAACATGCATCTAAAATATTTAACCTTAAACTTAAACTTTATTATGTTAATTTAAAGTTGCAGTTGATGTAAGGATCATTAAGATTTTTATATACCATGTTAATAACGTACACATCTTATTAATGTTAGCATTAAAATTAGTGATTTGTGGTTTATAAAAGCACCTGTAGCAAAACTTGAGAGGAGTTTAATCAGCATGTTTTGTTTAAAAGTTAAACTTTATTATGTTGATATCTTATTAATGTCAGCATTAAAATTAGTGATTTGTGGTTTGTAAAAGCACCTGTAGCAAAACCTGAGAGGAGTTTAATCAGCATGTTTTGGTTAAAAGTTAAACTTTATTATGCTGATTTAAAGTGGGTGTATGTGTTATTAATGAAAGGATCATGATAATGTGTTAATAATGTATAGATCTTATTAATAATCTTGTGTTTTATGGCTGATAGAATAGCTGGTAGCAGAACTGTAAGTGGGGTGTTGATATTGTTAAGCAAGCAGTATACAGTTTATGTTTTGAACAAAATTAACTATGTACAGGGTTGTGTTAATTTTGTTATTAACAATATTAACAACTGAACTAATACAATACTTTTTAAACAACAGTAAGTGTAAACGTTTTAAACTTGATCTATCTAAATCCTTAACTTGCTGATCTGTACTGGTCGACCCCTGGTCGACCAGTTTCTGGGAAGATTAGGCCTGGTCGACCAGGGGTCGACCAAGGTCACAACGAAGGTTTAAGTGTTTATGTATTTGTTTCAAAGTGTTAATACATATTATTTTAAGTACTTGAAAAATGTTAACACATCTTCATATGCTTCATTAGTGAGATAAACCTTTCTTTGGTGGCAAATAATGTTAAATACAATATGATTAACATTGTTAAAATAAGTGTTAACAGCATTAAAACATTGTGTCAATATCATAGAAATGCTTAAAAAAAAGTATATAGATCCAAATATAGAATTTTCCTAAAATTACTCAAGAAGATAAAAGTGTTCTATAAATACTGATGTATCATTTTCTTATTTTTATACATTTTTGTAAGATAGTAAAATTTCTACGTGAATAGTGTTTTCCGAAGTGAATAGTGATTTAAGTCATATATAGATCCAATTATAGATTTTTCCTAAAAATACTCAAGAAGACAAAAGTGTTCTATAAATACTGATGTATCATTTTCTTATTTTTCTACATTTTTTTGTAAGATAGTAAAATTTTTACGTGAATAGTGTTTTCCGAAGTGAATAGTGATTTAAGTCATGCTTAAAACACTGATTTGGTCTTGTAAATAATTTTATTAGGAATAATCATAGAAGACAAAAGTGATCACCAATATGTTAGCAATTTAATTACTATTTTTATAATTTTTTTCAAATTTTTGTTAAATAAGAATATAATAATATTTTCATTAGTATATTAATGTCGTTAACATTGTTTAATATGGTTTAACAGTATCATACATGTTCATTACAGCATTATAATACGCTCATTAAGTATAGTAATCTTGTCAATATAAATCTTTTAAACGCTTTATTAGTAATATTTTCACTAGAACTCTAACATTAACCCTTTTAAGTATGTTATGGTGATTAATATTTTTATGAAGCATAATGACACTGTCAATTAATATTTGAAGCGTTTTAACAATGTTAATAATATTTTCGATCCTTTAAAAACACCTTAATACAAATTTTAGTTGGGTTGTGGTTAAAAGAGGAGGCAGCGTCTGGCCCTTCTATTGGGTTGCTGGAAGACCCTTCTATTGGGCTTGCTGGATGGCTCTTCCATTGGGCTTGCTGGATGGCCTTCTTTTGGGCTTGCTGGATGGCCCTTCTTTTGGCTTGCTGGAAGGCCCTTCCTTTGGCTTGCTAGATGGCCTATTTCTGCTTAAATTGTAAATGATCAGCAGGCAGTGGCATGTTAAATCCCGGTTTAATGCATACATAATATTGATATTGTACACGAGTTAGTTAATGTTCACATACTGATATTGTACACAAGTTAATTATTGTTTACAGCTAATTAAGCACGGTATACATGTCTAAAACCTAACATAATATTGTACACCATTTAATCATGTACAACATGTATATTTAATCTGACGAATGTATATGCATGATTAATATATATATATATATAACCCATCTTACCAATGTTTAAATTACTGATGTTATAACTGCGTTTAACAAGGTTTAATATGTTTTTAGTAGTATTTCATTTATTGTAACAGTGTATAAATGAACACTGTCACCATCGAGCTTGTAACGGGTACTCCTGACCAGGGTGCCACCTTCTATCAACCCCTATATACTCCAAGAAAAAGGATGACAGCAACAGTGTAATAAAAGGGGACGTAATGGAACTCATTAACTTAGTAAATCTGCACTAGTTAGAATGGATAACTAATCATACAAATATCAATTCCCAGCATTGGTTTTACTTTATCTGTACCTTTGGATTCCAAATCTACCTTATAATCCTACCGGTCACACCTTGAATTCTATATTGGCTATAAAGAGTGAATGTCGCAAAAATATGTCTAATAATGCTGGCAAATAAGGGCCCGGTCTGATCCTGGGAGGAGCGCCCAAAACCCGAGGGAAGATCTCTTTCTAGCGGTGTCTCGCATTGCACCGAACCACATTCTAGATTAAAGACATTCCATCACTCTCTCTCTCTTTACTTGACTTACTTGACTTGCGTGACCCGAATGGGTAATTACTTGAATGAATTGATTGATTTATGTGTATAGCCAATTCTAATTACTGCTTGAACTTACTTGTTTATTGTGCTATCATGATTATTATTCCAGTTATTCACTGCTTGATATCAATTGCTATTCCTATGTGGAATTGATCTATAATCTCACTTTTACTCCAGTCGATTCCTTGTTGTCTACCTGTCTGCATGCATATACATATTTTTCTTTTACATTAAATGAATGTGTAATTCACTTATAGTATGTTAGAAATTGAGATGTAAATCCTACTGGGCGATTCGCTCATACAGTTGCTTTCTAACCTTTTCAGGAAATGTGGAAATCGATCAGGACTCAGTTGGGGATGAGACGGAGTGATGTAGTTTTATGTCTTAGATTTAAACCCTTTAGTTCATTTGTCATCGTCTGGTTTTGTAATAAGGGCTTGTAGCCTAATGGTAAAGAATGACTTGGATCAGTTGTAATCATCGGTGTTATCATTTTATGGAATTTTAGCGAATTTTGAATTAAATTGCGCACTCTATTCATGGTTCGATGGTAGGATCTCGAACGGTTAGATTAGCTCGCTTTGGTTCTATATAAAGGACCGTCGCGCCTCGGGTATACTTCCGCGCTCGGGACGTGACAGTTCCCCTCTTCGAGGGGATGTAAATGACGCTGTGACCTTTTTGGCGCGGCGGGTTTTGGTCCCGATACGAATTACACAATCGTCTGATTAGTCAAATCGAGCGCACAATAAATCGTCACTTTGTGACTGGCACGCCCACGCACTTAGTAAACGAATAAACCCACCGAATAAATCCGACGTAAAGAAACAAAACAATGAGCGTGTCGAAAAGTACCTCTACAACAACGGCCTTACCTTGGTCACCTCTATACTAGTGACCTTAGCTTCAGCCAATTGTCAGCTTTGCCTTGGTCACCTCTACATGAATGACCTTAAACTCAACCGCACAGCAGCCTTACCTCGGTCATCTCTATATGAGTGACCTTAGCTTCAACCGATTATTGGCCTTGCCTCGGTCATCTCTACATAAGTGACCTTAAACTCAACTGGCCGGTGCCCTTACCTTGGTCACCTTTATACGATTAACCTTAGCTTCAGCAGATTGTCGACCTTGCCTTGGTCACCTCTACATAAATGTCCTTAAAGCACAATAGCCTTACCTCAGTCACCTCTATACGATTGACCTTAGCTTCAGTCAATCGTTAACTTTGCCTCGACCATCTTTACCTCAATTATCTCTATACGAGTGACCTCGGTATCAGCTGATCGTCAATCTTGTCTCGGTCACCTCTACATGAGTGAGCTTAAACTCAGCCTCACAACAGTCTTACCTCATTCACCTCTATACGATTGACCTTAGCTTCAGTTGATCGTCGACCTTAATCTCGATCACCGATCACTTATTCCTTGGGCACCGGCACCTGCACCCATTGGGTGAGGGGTGGAGAGAGAGAGAGGTGATGAGGTGGCTGGTGACCTCAACAATGAGGTGGCAAACCTGCCTAGGTGATAGAAATAAGGTCTACTCTTGTAAATATTTTAGGACTGGGTCTATTAGGGGTATTATTTATTAAAATAAAATTATTTAAAAAAAATTCCATGAAAATGGTAAGCCTAGACTCGTGGTAAATTTGAAACCACTTAGGACACCGTAGGTAAATATGAACAAGACACCTTTGTTTGCAAAACGTAGCTTTTGAAGAAGAGTCTAAATGCAGGAGGGACATTTACGAGGGTGACTGGTTTGCATAATTTAAAACTTACCAAACAAGGTTAGCAATTGGTTAGTGGTCTTGAAACTTAAAACAGAAATAGTTAATGATATAACTTTTTAAAGAAAAATATTTTGAAAATTTTGTTACCAAATGTGGCATAAAATTTGGATGCATTTGGAAATAATGTTGAGGGGAGATTATGGAAATTTCAATGAATTATTGGAATCCTCGTCCGTCACAATCTATTCTAAAAATTTCCTTTTCTCACCAACTTTTTCTTTGGAGAGATTTTGGGGGTGAGAGAGATAGAAAAAAGGAGCACTTTAAAATTTCTCAAAAACTATTTAAGGGTTGTTTCTTTTATCTCTAGATATTTTTGAGGGGTGAGAGAGAGATAAAGATGTTAAAACTATCCACAAAATTGATTACGCGCATCACTCGACCCATGTGGGTCGAGTAATACTCGAATAATCAGTATGGATTTAGATTCTGATATTTTTAAAATATCATTATTATATTTAAATCGGGTATAGATTTAATACAGTACTCGAATCAATATTCGATCCGAACTCGTTTCTTATTAATAATTAAGTGTCAATATTTTAAACCCAAATTGACTAACCCTTAAACTAATACAAAGAACCCTAACCCTTAAATGCTTAAACTGGTATCGATGTCCTTTGGTGGAAGTTCTAGTTATATTTGAATTTGTGTTTGTAATTTTATATTTTTAATTCTTATATTTGTTGTTGTTTATGTTTAGATGTGTTTCTCCTAACTTGTAGAACTAAAAATTTCGAATAGTAATTTGGTCTTCAACTTTAAGCTTTCACTCGTGTTTTTTTTAGATGGAAACGGATATTCACAAGTATGTCTATACCCATGACTAACATACTCGTATTCGCACTCATGAAAATAGTAGGGGACTATCCTAATATGATGTTTGTAAATTTTTTACAGATATGATATAATATTAGTCTACTCGAGTCTAACATAACCCATTTACATCTCTAGAGAGAGATATGGAGAAAAAAGGTAATGTTAAAGTTCTCCAAAAATATCGAAGAGTTATTTCTTCTCTCTCTAGAGATTTTGAAATAAGGGTAATTTTAAAATCCTCGTGAGTTGAATCCGATCTATTTACATGAAAATTATTTTTAGACGAGAATTTGTAAACAATCATTCTTAAAAATATATTAGCAAGTATATCACTATATAAATCTTAATTATGTAAAAATATCATCGTGATTAACTTTCGTCGATAGGAAATCAAATATATTAAAAAAAATTTATATTCTCATTATCTGAATGTTAAGTGACTAGTATACACTTGATCCACTGTTAAGAGAGAGAGAGAGAGAATGGGGTGTTCGATGGTGGGGTAGCGGGGGGAGGGGGGCCTGTCGGCGGGTAGCAGTTGGTGGGCATTCGACGGAGGAGAGGGGGGGTTCCGCGAGAGGGGTTGCAGGTGGGAGGTGTCCGACGGAGGGGAGGGGGGGTCCAACGGTGGGGTAGTAGATGGGGGGAGGGGAGAGGAATTCTTATCGGCAGAGGGAGGGGGGGCCCTACCGAAAGGCAGCAGGTGGGGGCATTCAGTGGAGGGGAGGGGGGTCCCCCCGGCGCCGGGGTTGCAGGATGGGGGGCGTCCGGTAGAGGGGTAGCAGGGTTTCGACGGTGGGATAGTAGATGGGGGAGGGGTTCTTGCCGGGGGAGGGGAGGGGGGCCCTGCCGGTGGGTAGCAGGTGGGTGACATCTGGCGAAGGGGAGGGTGTGTCTTGTCGGGGAGGTTGTAGGAGGGGGGTGTTCGATTCAGGGAAGGGGGGATCTGGCGGTGGGGTAGCAAGTGGAGGGAGGGGAGAGGGTTCCTGCTGGTGGGAAGCATGTGGGGGGAGGGGGAGCCGGCGATGGGGTAGCACCCCCCCTTGCCCCCAACTCGCGTATGTCACCTGGACCACAGATTGCCATTACCCCCTTCCTCTCCATTTCAATTTCTCCCCTTCATTTCGTTCTAACACGAGCAGAGCCCTGCTCCACACTGCGCTAGTGCCCATGCCACCGGCCCTACACCCACTACAGCAGCAACTGATCGATCCCCGCCCCCGTAGTCGGCTCCAACTACGTCGCCACCACTTCACACGAGCATCGTCGCCTTCCCCTTCCTCTCCTCCCCTCTTCTTCTTCCTCTTTGCTTCCTCTGCACCACCATCCTCTCTTACCTCCTCCCCCCTGCCGAGTCGTGTGAGGCGTCACATTGCCTTCGACTGTTGTCATTGGGCTCGCCGCTGGCATCCCAACCAATGTTGCCGCAACTCTGTAGCGCTCTGGGCCATTTTCGTAGCTGACCACGACGTCTCTGAGAACCCAACCTGATCCACGTCCAAGGCCTCTCGATCCTGGTCTAAACTACTTTCAATCCAAAGGCCTTTGAATAGTTGAGAGAGAGAGTGTGTAAAGAGAGAGAGAGAGATATCTAATAGAGAGAGAGGGTGTCGAAGAGGGGCAACGGCACCCACCATCGAGCGAGTGTGATCAGAGGGAGAGAGAGTAGAGAGTCGAAGGACATTTTAGATATTTTTTGAATAATATTTTTTTATTTTTTAAATTAAGAGTAATTTGATCTTTTCATATGTCTGATTGAAATTAATCATAGTTAATCTCACAATTAATAACCCCGTGTGATTATAACGAAGATATTTTTACATAATTAAGATTTACACGGTGATACGCATCATGTTAATCCATTTTTAAGAGTGATTTTACAAATTCCCGTCTAACGCAAAAAACGCATAATCTTATTACCTTCTAATATTTTCAAACGCATCCTTAAAAAGTGAGGTTGTAAGTGTGTACAAGTTTGGACGGATAATGTCAGCGTCCTCCATTCTCTACAACTCTCCCAATCAGAAGAGGGAGTCCCGGTGACTCCCTCGTGCAGTGTCGCCTCATCCTTCCTCAACTTGCCGACTCCGCGCCCTCTTTTTCCCAACTTTTCTGGCAAGAAGACGTGCCTTTTTTTGATTGTCCTTTCCAAGGATACCACGAGAAAAGGGACAAAATAATTATATATCAGGAGAGGGTAATATGGTCATTTCAACCGAGGACAAAACAATTTACTTATTTAACAAGGGCGCCATAGACATTTCACCTGGACCCCGCCGTCTTCCCCACCCCCGCCTCCCACACGGGGCCGCGTCCACCCAAAACGCCGCCCTGGTTTCTTCTCTGCGATTCTCCTCATCTTCCCACCTTTTCGAAATCCTTCTCCCCTTCTCCCTTCTCCTTCTCCTTCTCCTTCTCCGCGCACAGGGGGGGCGATGGCGACGGCGAATTCGACTCTCTAGGATTCTGGGGGCGGCTCCGATCTCCGTTGCTACTCGTATGGCTTCTATGCGTCGCCGCCGCCCGGTCGTCCACCGCCCGGCGCCTGCTTCCTCCTCCCCCGTCGCTTGGGGGACCTTCTAATCTAGCTCTTCCGTCGCCGCCGTCGCCGCTCGAGCTCGTTGTTGTTGCTGTTGTTGCATGGTGCCAGGTTAATTCTTTTGTTCTCTTCCTATTGGGATTTTTTCCCCTCCTTCTCCTCCTTCTTCATCGTTGCTGATGGTGAGGGCGTTGAATGCCAGCGCTGATCGGCTACGGCTCGGCGGGTTTGGGGGCCCGGTGGGAATTGGGAGCTGAAGTGGGCGAGTTGTGCTTGTGAGGGTCGGGGATTTGTTTTGGTACGTGCCCGATTGGTTTGTTTACGTGGTTGTGGTGTTTTTGTATTGTGGTGAGCGGTTTGTTTGGGGGTTTCGATCTGAATGGGCTCTTGGGTGCCTTCTGAGAGTGTTGGGAGAAGAAACGTAAGAAAATTACCATTTTTTGATTTTTTGCGGGGGGGGGGGGGGTTATTTTGTTCCAGTAACAGTCGGATGATCGCTGCTGACCGTTTCTTTTTCCTGTCTGTTTCTTTCGTAGGATGCGGTCTAGGGCAGGTCGGTGAAAGCTTTCGTGATGCCGACTAAGGTGAAAAATTATGATTGAAGGAAACGAAAAGGCATTTGAAGAAGCTGAAATCTGAGTGATATGGAACACTTGACAATGATTGCGAGTGGGTTCGGGGATGGGTCGGATTTTGAGGTGGATGAAGTAAGGTGTGCCAATCTTACTGAGAATGATGTCAGTGACGAAGAAATTGAACCAGAGGAACTGGAGAAGAGGATGTGGAAGGATCGGATCAAGCTAAAGAGGATAAAAGAGCGGAAGAAACTTGCGGCGCAGCAAGCCTTAGATAAATCTAAGCCCAAGCAGCCGTCCGACCAGGCCCGTAGGAAGAAGATGTCTAGGGCGCAAGATGGGATACTGAAATACATGTTGAAGCTGATGGAAGTTTGCAATGCTCGCGGATTTGTCTATGGGATTGTGCTTGAGACGGGGAAGCCTGTAAGTGGTTCTTCAGATAACATGAGAGCTTGGTGGAAAGAGAAGGCGAAGTTTGATAAGAATGGGCCCGCTGCAATAGCAAAGTATGAAGTAGAGAACTTTGCAGCCGAGGATGCACAAAACAATGGAGAAAAATTTCACAGTCTGATGGGCATTCAAGATGCCACTCTTGGTTCCCTTTTGTCATCGTTGATGCAACATTGCGACCCACCACAGCGGAAATTCCCATTAGAAAAGGGTGTCCCCCCACCATGGTGGCCCTCAGGGAATGAAGACTGGTGGATAAGTCTGGGATTGCCAAAGGGACAAATCCCTCCATATAAAAAGCCTCATGATTTGAAGAAGACATGGAAGGTTGGAGTCCTTACAGGAATAATAAAGCATTTGTCTCCCAATATTGCAAAAATCAGAAATCATGTTCGAAAGTCAAAGTGCTTGCAGGATAAAATGAGTGCTAGGGAAAGTTCAATCTGGTCTGGAGTTCTTAACAGGGAGGAAGCTATTGCACAAAGAAGTGAAAATGGGATGTCTGAATTAACAGAAATGCAACATAGTGGTTCAGGAGAAAGAAGGGAGGATGCAACGAGTAGCAATAATGAATATGATGTAGATGATATTGTTGATGGTCTGTGTCCCTTGCCTTCTAAAGATGGCACGGGTGTGGAGCCATGCCAAGATTCTGTGGCACAGGTGGGTTGCCCACCTGAAAATGTCAACACCAATGCTCCACTCAATGGACAAGTGGATGAGCGACCTAAGAGGAAGAGGTCTCGTGGAAATGCTGTATGCTCCGATCAAGGTACACCATCATCTCACAATGAGAGACTACAAAGGAAATCCAGAAAAGTCATCCCGGACATGAATCAGACACAACTTCCCCAGGTGGCACAGCACCAAGTGCACAATGCCCCTCAGGGAGGGTATCTACTGTCTGCTGCAAGACCTCAAGAAGAAGGGTTTGGTAACCATTGTGTCTCATCTGAACCTGGTTTCATTGATCATCCAAATTTCTCTCCTACAGATGTTCCTGCCCAAAGCATGCATGTTAGCGGCCAACCCCTTTTATTTTCAACTTTTGGGAATGCTGTACATGGATCTGGGGATACATTTGGATTCTTTTCACCGACAGCAGAATGCAGGATTTCTCATGATAAGCACCAATTTCCTGATCCTATGTTTGATCATCAATTAAGGCCTGAGGATGCTGGAGCTCATGGTGAAAGTCAAGCCTTTGGACAACCGCTTGCCTTAGAGGGTAGTTCAAATGCAATTACTGCTGATGTTCATCCGCTTGTGGAGGATGCTTTCAGCAATGGGCAAGATAAACTTCTCGACAGTCACTATGGTTCACCACTTGGTGGTCTTTCATTAGATTATGGGTTCAGCAATAGCCCATTTAACCTCAGACTTGAGAACTTTGAAGATTTCCTGCATGATGAAGAAATTATGGAATACTTAGGAACATAGGGTAAGTGACATTTTGTTTAATGCTTCCGTTGTGTGAACCTGCTAATTATCACAGTAGTGTATTCTAAATGATTTGATTGATCTTATTTATACTTCAGTCAGAGAAGACCCAACTGTGGTTTGGATGATTTGCAAATTTTTTATACAGTGGAGATCCATCACTTGTTTGAAAGTTCTCATGGTAATCCACTAGACCCGTGTACCTATTGCCATAAATGGCTTCTCATGAGTTACGAAACATGGAAAATTCTTGCTTAATTTCCTATGTGGCCCTAACCCATTTGTTTCATGGGCAGCGATTGTAAGATTCGTTGTTGAATCCAGCCATACTCTTGTAATAACAAGCAGACTTACCATAAAGGATAAAATAAGAGAATTGTCTTTATTTGTCTAGGTTTTGGAATGAGGTTGTGATGATTATGATTATGCTTGGTTCGTTGGGTTTTTTTGAATGATCTTGTATGTAGTCTTCTTTATATAATGGTTTTGTGAAAAATGACTGTATGTCTAACTGCGGCTGGATCTTAACAAAGAAAATTGATCTGTAGATAACAGAATTGTAGTCAAATTTTCTACAAAATTCTGTCTGTTTAAATGCTTCTGGCCATCCTTGCATAATTGAACCAAAGATGAATTGTAATCAACAGAAGTATGCCAGAGATGAACCCACACTTTAGCGCAGTGGTCTCACGCCTTCTTCTATGAGCGATTACCTTCCCCATATTTGGGGTTTCTTGGGGCTAGCCCACTTTCGATCCCCACCCACTTGGGAGGGGAACCCACCCACACCCCCCTTACCCCCCCCCCCCCAAAAAAAAAAAAAAAAAAAAAGGCGGGGGTTGGGGGATGCCAGAGATGGTAGCACTTACATATCCTCTTTGTTGTTTACTGATGGAACTGTTTCTGTGAAATGATGTCAATGAGGTGAAAGGCTTCTCTATGAATCTTGCTTGCTGATCGTACGTGGTAGCACGAATGGTTAACACCTCTCAAGTTCGATACTTGGGATTCCCCTGCGGGGTTCCTCGTATCCCTTGGGTGATGGCCCACCCCAGTCCAGTTGGGATCCCCCTCTTCTGCACCATAGTTGGTGTGTGTACAGTGCCTTCCAGAGGCACTGGGAGGCTCATCTAGGTGCACCCCATTAGGTTTTCCCTTCCCTCCCCCCTCCCCTTGTCCCCTCTCTTGTATCCCGTTCCCCCTGGCCAAAAGAAGAAGAAGAATAATCTTGCTTGCTTATTTTGGTTGAGGAAATGTTTCGGGGAAAAAACACAGATGCTCTAGTTGAATACACTAAAACAAGAGTCTTGAAGTGTCCAGGTGTTTGGCTGCATGCTTGGGTCTTCCAATCACACACATGAACTTCCTTTAATGGGTCCTAAGTCAATGAACAGGGTAACTGAAAAATAAGCTTACAAATTGGAAGAATGTGCCTTCTAATTTTGATTATGATAAGTATTCCATGGCGGTTTTCTTTTCTTCTCATGTGCCTTCTTATTCTTTTTTATCTCTAGACTGGATGGCTATTAATATATACTGTTAAACGTAACTCCTGTAAGGAATAGATACTATAACTGCTTAATTGTTGATGCAGAAAAAGAATCAGCATATAAGTAGTATTTTTATGCTACTAGCTGGGAATCGTTGCTTCAGGCTTAGCATAATGCACCTACTTTGAAAAGGATCTATAGATGGCTAATGGATATTGACTTGTATTCTTGATAAGGCCTTGAAGGAGCTGAATCCGATTATAGATATGTTTTCTAATTCATATCAATGATTGCCGTCTTGGCTCTCCGTGCTATCTTAGCGGGTCAAACAGCAGAGACCTCAGATAGACCCCAAACTGACTTTTGAGAGATTCAAGAGACAGTTCCATCTCCTCCTCCGTCGTTCTCTTCTTGCCCTCCTCCATCAACATAGTCATCCCTGTCCCCTGTCCCCTCTCCCCCAATCCTCTTCTTCTCCCTCTTCCATCTCCTTCGCTTCTCCTTTCGTTTAGCCCCCCCTCCCCCACAAAGATTCTCGAGAGATGGCAAGCATGAAAACCACATGTTCACCACCCACCCCGAGCTTTCTTGATGTTTTAACTGTCCTGTGCTAGAACAATCCATGAAAGTTTTCCCAGTTTGTGTGTGCCTTTCTGATAATAGATTGGCACACAACTTTTCACAAGGGGTGAGCATGGCTTGGTTTGGTTTGATTTGAAGACAATTTTTCTCAAATCAAACTGAATCGAATGACTTTGAAACCAAACCAAATCTGTTTGGTTCGGTTTGAACCATATTTGACAAGTCTCATTGCTGGGTTTGCATATGTCAAAGACAACTAATATGGGTTCGTGATGTTAACTTAGTATTTAAAAGATAAATAATTTAGGGTTGCTCAGGAAGAACGATCTTTAGGTAAATTAAGCTCAATATTTAGGTACCTAGAGTAAACACCTGTACTAACTCTAAAACAATTAGACTTGCAATTTGAGGTGATACTCGACCGACCAGTCGGGACTACCTGCTGCGACTGCAGGCTGGCGATCCGGCGCTGCGGTGATTCTTGTCGGCCGGCGAGGAGAGGGCCAGAGGAGAGCGGCTGAATTACGAGGAGGATAGGGGAGAGGCGGCGATCTGGCACTGCAAGTTGCAGGCTGCTTGCTGCTAGTACGAGACTCGGTCGGTCAGTCGGGACTCTGGAGGCTGGCGAGCGACGATCCTTGCCGGCTGACAAAGAGGAGGGCTAGAGGAGAGAGATCGAATGAGGAGAGGGCCAGAGGAGAGCGGCCAAACGAGGAGGACAGGGCAGAGGTGGCGATCCGGCGTTATGAGCTGCAGGCTGCCTTCTACGACTGCGAGACTCGCCGGCTAGTCGGGACTCCGAAGGCTAGCAAACGGCAATCCTTGTCGGTCGGCGAGGAGGAGAGGGCCAGAGGAGAGGCCAAACGAGGTGGAGAGGGGAGAGGCGGTGATCCGGTGTTGCGGGCTATAGGTTTCCTGCTACGACTGCGAGACTCGGCCGGCCAGTCGGGACTTCGAAGGTTGGCGAGAGGCAATCCTTGCCGGCTGGCGAGGAGGAGACGCTTTGATTTCAACTCAAACTGGAATTTTTAAAATTTTAACCCGAACCAAACCGAACCAAATCTATTGACTCGAATAATGCTCACCCTTACTTTTCACCAAAAAGCGACTGGGAGGGGGGGAAGCACATCCCAATACTGCAGATTGCTTGGAGAACAACTGGTGCTCTCTTGGATGGCATTGCATGTGAGTGGTCTGGGATGAACATAGTTCTTTTTCTTTTCTTTCTTTATTTCTTTTTTTTAGAGGAAAAGTTGGATTGCATCACCAATATTGCTTGGAATAAAAAGGAGGTGATACAATGAAAGGAAAAGGAGAGGTTCCTATATCCCAGAAAAATAAAACTACATCACAATCAAGTATTTACGGAAGGGATTTTTAGTTGTAAGCCCTTAAAATCTTTTGAAATTAGGAGAAGACCCCTTTAATCCACCTATTTAGTCAAAAGCCCTCAAAATCTTCAAAACTTTAGTAAACAGTCCCTTCGGTTAAATGTCGTCCAAAAATGGAATATTCTGGAGAATATTTCTTTCTCTATCTCATTAAAATTTTCCTTTCCCATTATATTCTTCCGTTCTCTCTCTCTGGGTACTCTCTCTCTCTCTCTCTCTCTCTCTCTCTCCCTCTCCCTGTCCATGGATGGCAATTTTGGCCGAAATCGATACATTTCTGCTCTGGACGATCCGAAACCAACTGGGCGAAACCGGACGCCAACTCTCCTGTAAAAAAATAGTATGTTATTTGGTTTCGGGCTGAAACCGAAACCGATACTATTTCAGTTTCGGACCCGGCCGAAACCAAAATCGAAACATAAACTGCCCTCCTTGCGGCCGCCGAGGTTCTCTCTCTCTCTCTCTCTCTCTCCGCGCGTGCGTAGGAGGACTTGAGGAACAACAGCTTCTTGATGCCGCTCTGGTAGGTGGCGTTGATGACATTGGTATGGATTTGGAGGTTGACTGCGATGAAATTAGCAGGATAGGTGGAATTGGAGTGGATGCCGCCGACCTTGGCGGCTACCAGCACCACGTATTGAGGACGCTTCTACTAGAAGAAGGCCTCGACATCGGCCTGGCGGCTGAGGCTGAGCTCCCGGTGGGAGCGGGCGACGAGATTGTGGAATCCCAGGGACTGTAGCTTCTGGTAGACAGTGGGCCCGACGAGGCGGTGGTGGCCGGCGACGAAGACCTTGTTGGACTTGTCGGCAAGGAAGGAGCCGGCTGCAGTAGCTGAAATTTTTGCAGAATTGGATAGGAGATCAAGCAGGGATCGAGAGGACTAGGAGGAAGAGGGGGCGCGCCTACCTTTCTCGACGTCTCCCATGGTGGCTTTCTTCTCTGATGCAGCGAAGAGAGCGAAAACTATTGCCGTCGTCGCTGCTGTTGGATGACGGCGGGGGCAGAGCCGGCGCCGTCACCCCCACCGCCCGGTGGCTCTTCCCTCCCCCTCCTCCCTGACGCCCACTTGCTCTCCCTCTCCGCCTACGCCGCCTCCCACCTCCCCCTCCTCCCACTCCTCCGCCACCTCTGCTCCCCCCCGACCAGTAGAGCAGCTTTGGCAACTGCGGCAGCGAGGACGAGGGCAATTGCTGCGGCGCCTGCTCCGGCTCCAACAAGTGCGGGATGAGGGCGACAGGGCTACTGCTATGCAAGTCGGCGACCTGGGTGCTTTGTTCTGAGGGTTTTTTCATAAGAGCGCTCGCCTACAAGAAGCAAAGGCGGAGCCCTACTCATCCTCGTGGTCCCCGTTGTGCTCTCTTTCTTTCTCTCTCTTTGTGCAAGCACACCTCGGCGAACACCCCCCTCTCTCTCCTCTGCCAGTACCCCCCTCTCGACCAACACCCTCCCCCCTCTCGGCAAACACCCCCCCTCTCTCCTCTACGAGCACCCTCTCGGCGAAGAGTCCCTCTCTCTCTCTCTCTCCCCCCCTCTGTGAGCACTCCCCTGTAAGACCCTCTCTGGCGAACACCCTTCCCCCTCTCTCCCCGGCGAGCACTCCCCTCGTGGTCTGGGGACACCAAGGGTCTCTCTCTCTCTCTCTCTCTCTGGGATTAGACAAGGGCATTTTGGTCTTTTTATTTTCTCTGGTTAGGTTAGACCATGGTTCTTGACCTTACGGAGATAGACGGCTGGGGATTTTCATATAACGGAGAAGAATTTGAGGGCTTTTGGCTAAATAGGTGGATTAGGGGGTCTTTTCCTATTTTCAACAGATTTTAGGGGTTAAAAACTAAAAATCCCTTTATGGAAATGACTGATTTCCCCCTTTTCCACCCCTCCACAGAAAGCCGAAGAATGTGTTGGTTCCAACTATATAAAAAAGAAAGTGAGTTAAAGCAAATATCTTCAATGTAAGGTTTGCTTCCCTAGAAGATCGCCACATTTCGCTCCTTCCAAATGCTCTAGCAGATGATTGCTTGAACTTGATGACAGGGGGGCAGGGTGAGTGGAGGTGTCTGTAGTGCATTTGAGGGAGAGAGAGAGGGGCATCGTACTGTGATGGCAAGGGGGATGGTGGTGTGAGGGAGGGTGTTGGGGACTAAGAGTGGTGCGGAGAGTGGTGGTGAGGGTGTCAGTGACCGTTTTGTTGCCTGGAAGGCTACTGGGCTTGCTAGCGGGGAAGTATCTCTTGGTTTTGGGGCTGCAGGGGTTGTTGTTGTTGAGGGTGTGGTCGCTCTGGCGGAGAGTAGGGCTGCTGGGTGCTCCGAAGGGAGGTGGGGTAGCTGTGGGTGATAGACTGGGTGAGGTCTCAGAGGGGTTGTGCAGGTCCCACGGCGGGAGGCAGCATGGAGGTTCCAAATGCTCTAGCAGATGATTGCTTGAACTTGATGACAGGGGGGGCAGGGTGAGTGGAGGTATCTGTAGTGCATTTGAGGGAGAGAGAGGGGCATCGTACTGTGATGGCAAGGGGGATGGTGGTGTGAGGAAGGGTGTTGGGGACTAAGAGTGGTGCGGAGAGTGGTGGTGAGGGTGTCAGTGACCGTTTTGTTGCCTGGAAGGCTACTGGGCTTGCTAGCGGGGAAGTATCTCTTGGTTTTGGGGCTGCAGGGGTTGTTGTTGTTGAGGGTGTGGTCGCTCTGGCGGAGAGTAGGGCTGCTGGGTGCTCCGAAGGGAGGTGGGGTAGCTGTGGGTGATAGACTGGGTGAGGTCTCAGAGGGTTGTGCAGGTCCCACGGCGGGAGGCAGCATGGAGGTTCCTTGCCGAGATCTCTGGTCCTACGGTGGTGGGTGCTTTGGCATGACACCATTTGTCGAAGCCCTTGTCAGGGGCGATGGGAGGGCTTCTGTCCCTTCATCCTGGAAGGCTGTTGTGGAAGGAAAGGCCTCTAGCTCACTGCAAGATGCTGAGTTCTTCACTGAAAAAGACTCCATGTTGGCCGAGAGTCAGGGGGTGAGATGGGAACCTGAGGTGGTGACATGCTGCAGAGCTAAATGGGCGAACTCTCTCATAGACTGCTCTCGGCAGATGAGTAAAGGAAGAAGTTCTTGTGGAGGGGATTAGAGATCAATGGGCAGGTTGACACCCTCTGGTGGCTGGTCTGTTTCAAGGCTTTGTGGTGGTGGATTTAGCATAGAGAAAGCTATGGATATTCTAGCTAAAGGACCCTGGGATTGTTGAGGCATCCCACTCTCAATTCAAAGACGGCAACCTCGTTTCATTCCTGTGACAAGGCTATTAAATTTGCTGATTGTGGGTGCGGCTACTGCTCCCCTGGAATTCTAGGATCGGGACTGCCTCTTCTCTATCTAATCTATTATTGGATAACCTTTAAAGATGGATGCCACCACCCTAAGATGCTCTGGGAGGTTGTTTGTGAGAGTTTGTGTGGAGGTGGCTCTTGATGATCCACTCCTGGATGGTTGCTAGATTGATGATGGACAAGCAAAATTCTGGCAATTATTCTGGTGCGAATCAGTTCTCGGAATTATTGTGAAGTGTTTTTTATGCAGGGAAGAGGGCCACAGGAATACAACATGGGGGGGGGGGGGGGTTCCAAGCAAATGCTAACTCGAGGCTGGCGTCGGTGGGAGGGTGCAGCAGGGGACCTCAAAGCTCTTTGATGTGCCAACGGCTGAGGAGGTATCTTCACTGCACCCTTCTCTAAAGAGTGGGAAGAGAGAAGGGAAAGGGCTTTGCGAGGACTCAAAGCTTACGGCATCGAAGCTCTGCAGCCTTCTGGCAAGTAGGTCGTTGACCTGGTGGAACATCTCCGAGGCAAGGAAATCAAAGGCAGAGAAGGAAGGGCTTGAGAGTGCTGGAAAGCTAGTGGCTCGTGCTGTGGCAGGGAACCTAGAACTGGGGATCTTTAGGGCAAGTAGATAGAATGGCAACAGCTACGCACCGGTGAGTCACCACTGCAACAGAGTTACAGAGGAAAGTCTCAAGGGACGTCTCCAATCATACCTACCTGCAGTCATCACCCGCAGTGGCGAGGGAGATCACTTGAGCGAAGGTTGGAGCAGGGGGCGAGATTGGGGTAAACTAGAACCCCATTGCTTCCCGACAGCAGTGGCCCTGTGCATAAGGAAAGTATCCCTGCTACAAACCTGTGCTAATGAAGATTCTTTTCCACAATTGTAGGGGGTGGGGAGGAAATCCTACTGCAGGTTACTGGGTAAAGTGATTAAGGAGAAAAATGTGGACATAATGTTCCTTGTGGAGACCTATGAAAACGGAGATTGCTTGATGAACCAAGGCTGCTCCATAATCCATATGTTGGGTAGTGGATGGAATTTCAGGAGACTTTTGGCTGATAATAAGGCCCGGGATGCGCTCGTCTGCTGGAGAGGTGGGGTGGCTATCGTGCACATCCTTCAGTTCTCACAACAGGCCTTCTATATCATCTTGGAGGACAGTCTGCTGAACAAGAGCTGGGTTCTAACAGGTGTCTATGCGAGCACCAACTGGCAGGATAGAAGGTTACTCTGGGAAGAGTTCTTGTCTACTGTGGCCATGGTGTATGTGGGTGAGTTCAATTGTATTACTAGATAGTCTGAAAAGAGGGCTGGTTGAAGGTTCTGTATGTCTCATGCTGTCTGAGATTTCACAGGATGGATAGATGATGAGAATGCAATTGTTTTGGGGTTCAGAGGGATTCCATTTACTTGGTGTAGTGGTTAGCAAGGAAGAGCAAATATTTTAGAGAGACTTGACGGAGGCCTCTGCACTGTGGACTGGAGAGTGGACTATCTTAATGCTGCTTGAGTGGACTATCCTAATGCTGCTATTGAGCACCTCCCTCGCCTAGAATCTGATCATGCTTCTTATTGGTAGATACCAATGGTGACAGAGGAAGAAGGGGGCCCATACCCTTTTGTTTTGAAGAATTCTGGTTAAAGAGGTTGGACTACAACAAGTTAGTTTGGGGAACTTGATTTGAAGATGTGAGGGGAGCTGGACGACTCAGGGTAGCAGAGAAACTCCGCAGGGTAAAATGTGTGTTGAGAAGTGGAACAGGGACATTGTGGGTAACTTGCCATAGCACATCTCCCGTACTAGGGAGGAACTTGCTCAACGTCAAGTCATTGAAGCTACCTACGGTGTGGACTACTTTCAAGATTAGAGAATCAAGGAACTATAAGTCATCAAGAGAATTGTTAGAATATGAGGAAAATATGTGGAAACAAAAAATCTAGAGTTAATCAGAATACAACATTCTTCCATCTTGCAACTATGGTTTGTTGGAGGAAGAATAGAATCGAAGAGATAGTTGTAGAAGATGGATCCATCTTCACATCTCAAGGAGTAGTAGAGGTTCTTCTTCAACACTTCTCTCAGAGGCGGTTCCAAGACTCATATTTTTGATGGCTTGGATTCCTCTCTTTTTGCTTCTAAACTTAGTATTGAAGAAGCCAGGAATCTTGAAATGCCGGTGTCTATGACTAAGTTGGAGGAGATCATCAAGCAGATGCTTGGCAATAAAGCACCAGGGCCCGATGGCTTGAAATTTTTACTGCATATTTGGAAGTCTATAAGTGAAGATGTCCTGGAGGCCGTTCCTTAATACTGGAAGGATCCCGAGCACTATCAGTGGACAACCCCCGCAAGCCAAAGGAGCTCCGGCCAATCAACTTGTGCAATGAGTTGTATAAGATTCTAGTGAGAGTACTTGCTAATGGGAAGGTCTATAGTTGAGAACATTTTGGTTTCCCAAGAGCTAGTTCATTCTATGGAAAAACAAAGAAAGCCGAGGAACTTGGTCCTACTTAAGTTGGACATGGAGCAGGCCTATAATGGAATGAATTGGGGTTTTATTGATGAAGTTCTTAAAGCCTTGGGGTTTGGAGACCTGTGGAGGTGTTGGATCCAGTCATGTCTTAACAATGTCACCATGTCACTACTGGTGAATGGTTCTCCAACTAGATGATTCAAGCCGAAGAGGGGCCTTCGACAAGGGGACCCAATCTCCCTTTATCTGTTCATTCTTGCCTTGGAGGCATGGACAACTAGTTTGAAACATGCGAGATTGGTTGGCAGAATTGAAGGCTTCAAGCAGAAAGCAAATGCTTCAGCGATTACCCACCTTCCTATTTGCAGATGACCTACTCTTGGTAGCGAACTAGGCTGATAAGAATGAGATCGATGGCATGGTGAACATTCTTTCGGAGTATTGTGAATGTTCTGGTCAGAGAATCAACAAGGGAAAAATGTGGTCATTAGTCCCTCTGTTTTGCATGGCTACCCGCACCTCCTCCAAAGAAGCTAGAGCACACGAAAATGGTCAGTATCTTCTTCGTCTGCTAAGCAGACATGTTAGAAATTTACAATACAAACAAATGATCAGTATCTTCCTTGTCGGCTCCACAGAAAATACATGTTACAAACAAATGATCATGCATATCAGCCTGTTTCCGGCGATACAGCTGCGCGACCAATCTACGCCCACATGAATGCTTTGACTTTCAGAGGGCGTTTGACTCTCCAAACTTTCATGATATTTTTGGTATGCAGCTAGATGTCCGTCGACTGAGAAACTGTCTTCATTACCATTCCACAGTATTTGATCTTTGCTACCTGGGGCTGAACGTGGACACCCAGACGTATATCTGTAGAGAGTAATACTTGGTGCAGCGTAAGTGCACACCTTAAGGTTAAGGGTGCACCGAGTTTTTTTTTTAATAAAAAAAATTATATTTGGAGATCAGGCCAAGCCGAGCTACACACCGTCCGTATATATATATATATATATATATATATATATCAGGGTGTTCTTTGTACAGACGAATAGTTCAACTCGGCCCCAACCTTCATGCATAATTTTTTTTAAAAAAAATAATAAAAGACTTGGTGTACACATAAAGGTGTGGACTTTCGTTGGTTGGGTGTGCACCAAGCACTTCCCATCGATTATAAAAGACACGAGCACTCTAGCTCTTCTTGTTCCTTGTTGGAACCATTGCCCCTTTCTTGAAGTGATAACAAATTTTCACCGTCTGCCATTTCTCAATTGCCAACTGAAAAATCATACCAGAAACAGGTAGATTCACACCACCGTCGATTTCAAAAGGGGTGCATCGCTGAATCCACTGCCCTGCAGAAACAATTACCGTCCAGAGGAGGGAACTCAGGAACGACTGATGGTCGGTATGAAGATACAATTCACTGTCGACGGTAATCTTTCGCCTGGAAACCCCCCTCTCTCTCTCGAACGAACACACACACACACACACAAGGTCCCACATGCACATCCCAAGAAGAGCTAACATCATATTACCTGTGTACTGTAAAATCCTGTCACTCTGAAACCACCATATGCTTGCAAAAGGCTCGTGGACAGTCTTCTACTGTTAACGAACCCAAGGTGGCCCAACTGGCTGGCTGGGGGTGAATGACCGACACTGCCTTTCCATGTGTGTGAATACGTGGAAGGGTTGTGATCACTTGGTACTTGGGAAGTTCAATTTAACAAAATTCTAGCCAACATGTAAATCTGTCTCATCATCTCATGCTTGGCTTTGCTTGGTTGGCTGCCGTGCTTGGCTTTTGGGGAGTGCGAGATAAATCACATGTTCGAATCTGCTGCAAATCAGCCTGGACCTGAGAGGGTGTGGATACCTGAGATTTGTCTGCTGCTCTGCGCTACACACTCTCGGCTGTGCAGCTACGCGAACGCCACCCGTGATTGGACTGGACTAGTTGGCGGGGGGATGGTGTGCCCCGCCAGTTGCACAATTGGGTGGTGTGATGCGAGTATTTTCCCTGCCGGATACGCATCAGCTCAATGTAGCTCCCCATGGGCATTTTAAACAGGTTATCTACAAAGTGCTTAATTTTTATGGGTGAAGCCGGAAAATACCGTGCGAATTCTTTTTAGTAGGATCATTGTCCGAAAAATCGAGAGCTGACTGGTCAGGTCAGTCAGACACTGGATAGATTGATCTACGACTCGGTCTCAAAATTGAGTTGACCTCACTATTTAGATCGGTCAGCATCACACCCAAAACTCGGTAAAATCTAGTTAACCTTGGCAGATCTTATGTAACCGGTTCAACCATGTATAACTCACGTGACTTGGCCGAGTCTGAATCTATTTCATACGTTCATTCTTTATATCATTATTTTAAGTTTTTATTGAGCGTGCAAATAGAATAGAAGATGAGGAGTCATTTTTGAAAGTTTATCCTTCGTGGGCTTATCATTTACACCAATTTTTGAAAGTTGAAAAGACAACCTACGCTCTGCCGCGAACAATTAAAAAGGGAAGGGAAAAGACTCTAAATTATATCTATCATTTAATATGTTACCGTATATTATCTTTCATTTAATATGTTATCCTATATATTTAGAGTCCTTTAAGTTGATACTTATGATATATTAAATTTCTTTCGATACGTGAAATTGATGTGAGAGGTTCTAACTTAGCGGGTCACGAGTCAATTTAAATTATTGACTCGTGACTCAATAATTTATCTAGTCAAGCAATGGGTTAAATTTTAAAACATTGAGTAGGATTTAATCAGTCGAGAACTCAAATTCAGATCACACTACATAGAGAAATTAAGTTAGACTATCACAATCACTAAGGCCCTGTTTGATAATAGGTTAGGATAACTCACATGAGATGGGTTAGGATGAGTTATTCCTTGACTTTTTACTTTTTCAGTTTGATAACTTGTTCTTACCCTAAGAATAACTCATTCCATAGAAATGGTAGAATGAGTTATTCCTAGAATAAGGCCTTTTATCTTAACCGACCCTGGTAACTTAACCTTGCTATCAAACTAGAACAAGGGTAAAAAGATATAATAACTCATTCTACTCTGGACTTATTCTATTAACAAAGTGGGCCTAATAGATTTGTTAATCTCAATTCGTTAGAATCTACCCAAATTAATGTTGTCAACACCAACACCAATAATAATATAGATATTTTCTATTACAGTATAAACGAGAACCTTGGGTCCTTAATAATAGAAATAATTATCTACCACTTGATGATGATGACGATGAGGTCTTGATCTGAGTCCCAAACGTTTTGAGTGAGGAAATGAACGGTCGTTATCTTTTTTTTTTTTAAAAAGAGAGGAAATAGACGTCATCAGTATCCTTCCTTTAAATTCCGGAAACGGACAAAAGCAACGAATACCCTTTTGCACCCCCCGCAGCAACGCTCCCTATTGGTACCCAGGGATAAGCCGGACGTCATCGCCCCGACTCCCGTAACCCGCCAGGCAAGGGCGGCACCGCTCACCTCCGATCACGCTAACTCTTCTGTTGCCACGTGTACAAGCGATCACGTGGCGACAACAGGACCGCCGATGATGTAAGACAAAACGGTGCCTGGAAACCCTCCCGCCAGGTCCCCTTCCACGCGCGGACACCCCCCCCCCCTGCTACAACCTGCAGGAGGCCGCAGCAGAACGCCCTCAGCTGCTGCTCTAGCACACCCCCTCCCCACTCCCCACCATTTCCGCCGCCTTCTCCTCCTCCTCCTCCTTCCCCCTCCATCTTCTTCTCCACAACCTTGGTGATGAAGGGTAGCAATGCGGCGGCCACCACGGCCGCGACACTGCTCCTGGCCACCATGCTCGTCGTGGCCATGGCTCTCCCGTCGACAGGCGCACCAACCCCATCCCTCCCATCGCATGCCACCGATAGGAAACACGCACTGCTCCATATGGGTATCTTTTCTTCCTTCTTCTCCTCTGTGTGGTTCCCTTGGTGGCCGGTCCCCCTCCTCCTCTACCACAGACTGTGTGACGTGCATGGTTTTCGTTGTCTCCACAGGTCGAGTCCGCTCTCGGGAGATGAAGCCGCGGCAGGTGGCCTCTTGTTCTCGTCCTTTTCTTGGTCTTCCTTTCGTTTTCTCTGTGGAACTTTTCCTCTTCTCTGTAGGGGGGAATATATATGCATGATTTTGCCGTGATAGGTTTACCTGGCTGTAGTTGCAGGGTTTACGTGAGATGATAAGCAGGGGAGAGGAGGTTATAAGAGACGGTGCCGGCCGCCGCGGGATGCCACGGCAGAGGTCGTTGGCAGGGGAGGAGGACGGCTGTGGAGACGCAGGGGTGGCGCCGCCGCTGTTCCCGTTGGCGTCGGCGAAGAGGCAGGTCCCCACCGGAGCAGACCCCATCCACCACAACGAGCGCCCTCCCTCCCTTCCCCACCGTCGCTTCCCTTGAAAGAGAGAGAAGAAGAAGAAGAAGAAGAAGAAGAAGAAGAAGAAGAAGAAGAAGAAGAAGAAGAAGAAGAAGAAGAGAAAGAAACTGGCATATAGTTCAGCTCCTTAATTTCCGTACCATTTTGTTGTATTCGTTTTCCACATATTTTCTCTCTCCTTTCCACCTCCTTCCAATATTCCCTTCTGGATCTATAAAGCTAATTTTCTGGCATGTGGTTAATTAATTAATTCCCTCGTAGACATACATACACACACACACATATATATATATATCTAGATTATACTAACATGCACCTCTTACTCAGAGCACTCTGTAAGGAAGTTGTTCATAACCTCGCGTATCTTCTCATCCTACTCCTCTCTCTCATGCTTTTCTTGTCCTCGGTGTGTACTGTGATTTATGAGCTGTGCGTGTGCGTGCTGTGCTGCTTTGTGATCACCTTGGTGAAGCAGGGGATCGATGTTGGGATATGTTGTCCTTGAAGAAGATGAGGCCGCCGATCCTGGACACCCCCCCCCCCCCATGCAGTGGCTCATGTTTAGGGTATGATCGAGAAATAGTTGGTGCATATAAGTGCACATCTTGAGTGTGCGTACCAACCTTCTTTTTTAAAAAAAATCTTTTATTTTCTTCAACTTCGAGTTTGATGCCAAGCAGAGCTACATGTCTGTATGTACGAGGCACATCCGGATCGAACGATTAGAAAGACAAATGAAAATAAATAAAAGACAGTAATTAATTGGATGATCGATAACTTAAATATTCTTTATCATTTTTTATAATTTTTTTCTAGTAACCCAATCGAGCTGTGCCTTGTACCAATGTGTAGGTCAGATCAGTCCTAACCTCGAGACATAAATTTCAAAAAATAAAAAATAAATACAAAAAAAATTGGCGCACACCGAAGATGTGCACTTATACTGGGTGTGTGCAGTGTGCATGCACCAAGTATATCACGATCGGTGGGTGTTGGGCCGATGCGGAGGAGATAGTGGGCCGAGATGGACTTCTTCTTTGTGAAGTTGTGGGAGGACAGGTGCTCTTGATGGGCTCATTCATGTCTCCCTGTGTGTGGTGTAGCTCTGGACTGGCAATTAGAGTTTGAGATGAGCAAGAGTTCATATGGGATTGGAGATCCCATGACCTTTCAGATGGTCTGTAGTTAACCCTGTATTAACTGTATCATTGCACATCAGTTCTTTTCGAAGCTTCCAACTGAGAAAGCTAGCCTTCTATTTGATTAATTATAAATAACCAACCCTTCGTGGTGTTGACTTCCTCTTAAACTAGAAGAACTCAAGTTAATTAGAGTCTTTTTCTTCCTCTCAAATCTAGGCAGCCCAATTTACTCCACGGAAGTTCATAGAGTATGCACCGCAGGACCTCCTATGTCCCTTAGTCTCACTTTGGTATCGATTTATCCCAGGGTTAGTTCTAAGTTAACTCCGGGATAAATTTTTTTGTGCTTTGATAAAGAGTCAGTGTTAATCGATTTAGATTAAGAACTAACCCAGGGTTATTTCTGAGTTTTGAAACCCACACCCAAAGGTGGATTAAGGTGGGTTAACCTCTTATCCTCAATAAATGCTCAATTAAATGTGTCTCTCTCTCTCATAATTAATGCTATTTCTCTCTCTCATTATTATTGGGTTAACCTACTATTTATCAAATCATACTAGATTAAAAGTAGGTTAGCTCACGTCCTTACTCTCCGATTAACTACCCTCCTACCAAATTAAAAATGGGTTAACTCCGGGCTACTTTAATCGGGTTGAGTTAGCCCACCTTTAACCTAACTCCATACGAAAGTGAGACTTACGGTTTATCTTATTATGTTATGAATCATTTATCCTTCCCCAAAATCTAGACACATAATCTCGATCGGCACCCAATCGACAAGGGCTTCGGCCTTGTAAAGGCGGAGGCATTATTACGGGTTAGTGGTGTGAGTATCCGGAGAGAGTGTGAGTGTAAGGCTCTCAGTTAGTTACGGGTGGATTTTACAAAGAGTTAGGACCGATTTATAAGAAAAAGAAATCCCCTACTTAAATTCTTAAGTTTTGAGGAATGATAAATGGTTCCTACCATATCGAGAATCCACTAAGTAAGAACCTTGATGACTAAGTTGGTCAACTAATTCAGTCATCTGACCTCAGGCCATTTAGAATCCAATTAAACACCTTCAATGACAACACAACCGAGGATCATCGTCATAAGCAATATTTTTGAAGGAAATTCTTTTGCATTAGATCACTTAAAAGCTTGACAAGTCAAAGACTAATTATTAATATCCTCGGCAATTCGGTCGTCTCTCACACACCAACCAACCCTAGCTAGGTAGGGTGCTCAAACTCTTGTAACGTAATCACTCCTCTTGTGTGAATAAATTATGGGTAATATTGACACTCGCGTGAAGTAAGGTGGAGGCATGCATATACTAAAAGGTAATTAGATTAGTAAACGTGACAGATGAAAGACATGTGCTCCGAATTCCTATATAAAGATAGACCCAGCCAAACTGAAACCCTACGTGAAAAATAAAGCTGGAGTTATTGGAAGGTGGAAACTTGGTGGCAATTCATGTCAATAGAGTATGCTCAAATCAAACCAAGGAAAAGTATGTTCAACTCAATTAAAACCCATTTTTTTATTAAGCACAATAACTTGGATATATATGACCACTTTAATAATCTCGATCAAAATTTCTATTTGTGATCCAACTTAACTAAAATTAAGTCTATCTCACTCGATGTATGTTCAAATGGCACAACACAACACAATTATATTTGTCAAGTTTAATCTATATTTATTGGAGAGGGACATATTTGCAGCCTAATATTTGCCCGGCCCAACAGCCCATTTAGGTCTGCATAGCCCAATAAGTGACTGTCCCAACAGGACCCACTAATCACGGGACTTTGTCCAAGCAGATCGGCGAAGGCAGACCAAGCCTTGGCTCGGGCACCTGACCGAAGGCTCCCCCCGCCCTCGGGCAGAGTCTAGCCAGTGATCGATCGAGCGACCGAAAGGTAGATGAATGCTCCCTCGGGGAGTGCACAAGTCTCGGGACCCCAACCCAGACATAGGATATCCTTCAACGGATTAGTCCGTCCACTAGACTCCTGAATGAGCCGGGGACACTTATCTCTCATTATCGCAACCGGTGCTATGCTGTCCTCAGAGAGGGGAAACTTAAGGGGATAGGGGTAGGGCAAGAGTCCCTGAACGGTGAGAGTTCTTATTAAGAACATAACGCCCCCAAACTCTCCCGCTTCCCCTACTCAAGAAAGTGAGCAATTAGCCATATCAACCCAGGGAACCTCTCTGGAAAGGTAAGTCAACTTCTAGCCACTTCAACTGGTGAAGAGCAGTCTCGTGCATTATACCTACGTTGTCTTCTTTCTACACCTCGCTCATACTGTTTGCTGACTTAAGCATCGGAGGGTTTTCACGGGATCACAGTCCCGGGCCCCTTAATCGCTTTCTTTGCCTTTGCACAGCTTCGTTCTGAGGTGACTACATCCCGTAATTACCTTAGATCTGACGGTCCATGACTTTGCACGAGATCTCGCCTCTTCATTTATAATTAAACTTACCAATTCAGAGAGTGAAAAGTGACTGGGAACAAACCCCGCACCGTAGCGCAGTGATTCATCCCTTCCCCCTCCCCCCCCACCCGGCGCGGGTTTGACCCGCGCCTCTGTCGCGAGGCGCCGGTTTCCCCGCTTATCCTCCCCTCTCCCTCAAAAAAAAAAAGAGTACCTATCAAAAAAAAAGTGATTGGGGTTTGGGGGAGAGCGTGAATTAGATGGGTTTTTCAATCAAACTCTAAATTTACAATTTATTTTGAGCATGTCAAGTGAATCAGTCTGTTAATTACCAGAATCGATCCCTAGTTAATTCAAACCCACCTTTTTTTCTTCCTATAGAATCAATAGATGGCCTCCAATTAATCCAAACAAGTTGCTTGGTTTCTAATTAAATAACTTACTAGAGTGGAATCGGTCGTCCAATTAAGGACAGCCCTGCACGGTAGGGCACCTAAATAATTAAGAAGCTGATCATTCACCTCTTCATGCATGCTTGGCCTTTGAATAATCTTGATGTGCATCTGCACGGCTTTGAAACCCGAAGAATTGTCGCAGAACTAGAAGAAATCCTGATGCAACAGAAATTGCAGCTAGTTTTATACTGAGATTTGATCAGAACACGTTATATATATGCGTGTATCTAGTCATGGCTTCCAAGAGTAGACGTGTTGGGGGGCCGACCTAAACTAACTAATGTGTAGGGTGTGCCTCAACAGCAAGCACCCTCTAAAAACTCCTCCTAGAGTCTTAAACAAAGCAAGTGATCTAGGTCAACTCGATGTATCAGTGCCATTAGATCAGCATAAGCCTCAAGATGTTGATAGTTTCCGATTTTTTTAAAAAGAGGGTGCTTGTCTGATCTTTCTCTGCTGGTTGGAGAGATGATAAGATTAGAAACCTCTTAATTAGTTAATCAGGGTAGGCAATAAGTTTCCCTTTACTTCCTTTTCTCATGGACAAATACTTTTATAAGTTAATGAGGAGTCTTCTATATAAACAAGTGTAGTTGACTACCCACATCACAATAAGTTTTCAGAATTTTTTAGCAAATCGGGCTACTTCTCTATGGTCTTGTTCTTTTCTAAAATTTTGGTGATGTCAACACTCACCAAGAGTTCAAACTAAACAAAAAAACATATTCTTAAATGTTTAAAATACATATTGCTCTCATGGTTACAGTTCAACTGGACGGCAAATAGAGGATTAATATTCTCATCATGTTTATTCTTGAGACCCCGTTTAACAATTTGGAGCAGGGTTCAGGTTTCTTGGTCCGTGCAGGTACAAACACAAAATAGGTGCACATGATTATCAGCTGGCTTGCTTTTATTTCAAAGATTAAGATGATATACAACATCTAGCTTCTTCTTTTTTTTAAAAGTTTTGGCCAATCAGTGGATGTGTTCTGATGCACTTAATCCAATTTTTTTTCATATGTTAATTGATATGTTCTTATGTTGCTAAAGAATAATAATTTAGTAAGCTCCATTTCAACTTGTCACACCAAAGGTTCTTTGTGGGGGAAGCAACATCGGTGGAGGACTGCAGTTTCTTTCTTCCTCCACTCCTCTTCTTGTCCTCATGAAGCCAAGCAGACAATGGCCATGATGTTGGCACTGGAATTGAATGAATGGGTTAATTTAAAAAATATTGTGTTCTTTTCAAACCTTTAATTTCCACTTGGGGTGGTGTATGTCCTTCCCTGTCCATTTTTGTTCCATGATTTAAACTAGTCAATGCTCCATCATCTAACATAAGATTTTCACTAGGTTGTTGATTGGATTTCAATGTCAGAAGAGGTCAATGTACATAAGAGATGATACATCAGTTGTTTACAGTAAGTAATTCAGGTAGTGTTGTCAAAGGTACCCATCTTTGATTTCTTCTTTAATTAATTCTACACAGAAAAATCAAGTAGTGGCCTTAGAATGAGCAAACAGCTTGTGAAGAGGTCAATCTATAAAATAGTTCATGGCTGGTGTTGCGGATGAAAACCAATAGAGAAGTGCTAGCTACCCGTCCCGGATGGGTAATTGTAGTGTTTTAAAACTCGACCCGACCTGGTCAGTCCGACCGGTTAACCCGTCACCTGGTCTCAAAATCGGGTTAAAGTAATACTTAGACCACCCAAGACCTAAAACCCGTTCAAACCCAGTTAACCCGGCCCAACCCGATAAAATCAATGTGACTCAGGCGGGTCAGAGACATATTTTCTATTTTTAATTTCTTATCATTAGTTTAAGTTTTAATTTTAATTTTATCTTTTGACTTTATCATTTAATGGTATTAATGAAGGATTAACATAACTTTTAGAAGTTGAAAAGACTTGGGCTCTAACCTTCCAACTTCTAGCCTTTCTAATTCTAGTTTATTCCATACGTGAGTACGTGCGGTCTGCAGAACAACGGAAGGAAGAAGATGAAGACTTAAGAATACTCATAGAGGGAGATGAAGATAAGGAATAAGATGAAGGCTCATTGACATATGAAAATTTAGATGGAGAAGAAATTTGAATTATGAAACTTTTATTTTATGAGATACTATTTGTAGTTGATAAATTATCATATGTAGCGTTTATTTAATATATTTTTTGTTCCTTTTTTAGACTATCTTGGTGGTTGTTTAATGAATTTATTTTTATTTTTACAATATATGTTAAAGTGTATTTATCATATTTTCTAACTTAAGGTATATTAAAAATTTTATGACGATAAATAATATTGATATTTACTGTTCTAGTATTACGGGTCACGGGTTAACCCGAATAGTTAAATCATTGACCCGTGACCCACTAACCTAACCGGGTCAAGATCTGAGTCGGGTTTTAAAATATTGGATAACTGTTCGGGACGAGATTGATACATAAGGGGTGTGCACCCACCCCCTGTGCATCAATCTCGTCCTGGACGATTACCAATCCCGTCCCGGATAGTTACTCGTCCGAGATGTTTCCCAAATTAATGTGGTCAACTTTCATCTATGTCTTGTTTATGAATTATCCCATAAATTTTATAAATTTGCATCCCAAATACATCCTAATAAAAAGGTAGAAAGAAGGGAGCAAAATGTTCACAAGTATGGGTGTGCTTTTGGACATTCCAATGACTGGATCGATATTGATGCGACTGAGACAAGCCTTCTCTTCCAAAGGCTAACTTAACTGGTGGAAGAATACAATCTTCCTCTCTCCAATGCTTAGTATATATAAACTTCATGGGACTTCTATTTCTATAGATGGCCTCTTCCTGTGATTAATGTTGCATGTCCAAAGTAATTATAAAAAAGGATGCCGCAGCTCATCTAGAGAATCTGGACGACTAGAGCATAATTAATTTGTAGGCATGCCATCATTTTCTTAACTGTGGTGCAAGGATTATAATTAGTTGTTGCTTATGTTATGATAATGATGGTTGATTTAATTAACCATTTAATTAAGATGTCGTAGGGATTTGATGAGCATGGAGCCGTGTCTTCACGGATCAGGAGAGAAGTAATTAGGGCTTGTGAAGAGGGTGTGGGTAATATATATAGATGGCTTGTTGCTAGGTTTTTTTTTTTTTGCATATATGCTGCCGTTATAGAATAAATTACATATTGGTTGTTATAAGACAGTTCATTTTTCATGCATATTTTTTGCAGACAAATGTGTACAAATCAAGGTTTTCTGACTCGATGATCCATGCCAAATCAGGATCGCTATGATATCGGTATGATATGTTGGAGTCACATATGACTCTGGCCAACTCGGTCTACCCCACACTAACATCCATTTCTTTTTCCACCCCGACACCCCCCACGTTGATAGCCCACCTCGGCGCCCCCGCCCCGCCCCCGATAGCCCCTCACCGAGGTTGGCAACGTCTCTCCGGGTCGGATCATCGCCGCCACCATCGGATCTCGTCTTCCATTGTCAGATACTTTCTGCCACCATCGGATCCTTGCCGAAACACACCTAGAATGTCACAGAAAAGGGTAGAGAGATAATTAAGGAGGAGTGACTCGGTCCAAGTCGGTCGGATCATGTCCCGATTTCTCATATGATAGTTTATAAGGGCTTTCAACAATAACTCTTCCTGTTCAAAGTAAGATTTGTCGGTCCGATCGTATCGGTCATACCGATTTTCTATCGATATGATATGATACGACACGGTATTACTCCGTATCGTAAGATGTCAAGATTAAAGAATTAGTTAATAAATATATGTTATTATAAAATATAATAAAATATTTTGTGTGTGACTTAATGGTCAGTAGATGTCTTAATTGTACGTGAGATAATATGCAGGTACAAATATGATAATATGTGAAATTAGGGATATATGCATGTACAAATATGATAGTTTATATGGGTTTTCAACAATAACTCTTGCTGTTATTAGAACTTCTAAGTTCTAACTTCGAAGTTTGAACATGAGTGACGTCCCCCAAATCCCAACCCAATGTCATCTGAGTCACAGCCCAATGATAGGTACTTAAGTAATCATATCAGCATATTAATCGATAATCTTTAAATCCAAAAGAATATTTGTTAACTGAGACCAATGAGACTAGAAGAGAAGAGAGACATGAATCTCATGCTAAAGAGATGGGAGTGTGTAATATAATACAACACTATGGATCGATGTACATAAAGTATTACTCTTAGATTAGATAGCAATTTCTTTAAAAAAGAAAGAGATAATTAAATAGAGTCCCGATGATAATGTCTATACTTTATTTTCTACCTTGTGATGTTAAAATTCATCTCTCCACCCCTTTTCTTTTCTTGTGCCTATTTATAGGATACTTGGTTATTCTTTTTTCTTTCTTTTTTTTCTCTAATTTAAAAATAAGAATATGAAACTCAATTAGACGTGTTTGATAATCTATCCCCTAATTTTTAAGATGAAATTTTACTCTTTGAAAAGTTTCATCAAAATAAAAATAAGAGCCGACCAATTTTTTTTTAAAGAAGATTTCGCGACCTCGACGCCCCCGCCCTCCGACGCCGTCTCCACCACGACCTCTCTTTTTCTTCTTCTCCGTAGCCGCCGCAGGCTCCACCTGTGATCGTGACTACGACGGTCATTTTCTACCTCCGAGGCATCATACCTCCCCTCTCCTCCCCCTTTTTCTCTCCTCCCCCCATGGCGTGCGAGCCTGATACCACCCCCATCGCCGTCCTCGCCCCACCTCCACCCCCTCTCCCACCACCGCCGCCACAGCCCGATCCCCTCTGGGCCTTCTCCTTCTTCGACATCAGGGACCCCATCGCCAGGACCTTCTGATACCTTGTCCCAGACCGGAGGCGGAGCTGAGCGCGGGGGCTGCACCTATTTGCCCCTCGAGGCCGGCGAGCTTGGCCCAGGTCGAGGAGTCCAAGTGCGCCCTGCAGCTCTTCCAGTAGTATGTGGTGAAGGTGCCATGACTCAGATCTCGCATTGTTTCAAGCGTATGGTTTCAAGCGTCGGCACCCGCCTGGCAGAGGCCGGCTACGCGGTGTATGGGATAGACTACAAGGGCAACAACAAGTCCTCCGTCTTGCATGGATACATGAAGAGCTTCGATGCGCTGGTTAACGATTGCTCCGAGTATTTCACCGGTGTACGTGGTACGAACAAGCTTTTCTGTTCCACCTACGTACGTAGTATTGACAGGCAACTTAAACATGATCAGAGAGGCCGAAAAACAAGAGGAGGTTTCTTCTGGGGGAGTCCATGGGAGGGGCAGTGGCACTGCTCCTGCACTGAAAGAAGCCCAAGTTCTGGGACAACACCGTCCTAGTAGCGCCCATGTGCAAGGTGGTCTATCTGTATTTTTTATTTAATGGCTTGATCTGTTGAATTGACACTGCCTCTCTTCCTATCATTTTACAGAAGAAACTAGTTTAATCATGGTTCATCTTCTTGTATGCTTCATCTCTATTCTGTTTCCCCATCGATTGGCTTGACTTCTGCTGTGTAGTAAATGTGAGTCATTAGACGATGCCTTCGTCGGCATCAAGCCCTACATCTTCACCTGATCGAAGAAGGGGAGGATGTCAGAGCCTATGCTTATTGACTATTCAGGCGATTTTATCAAACACGTTCACATAAAATTTAAAAATTAGTATACTTTTGTCAAACATGTGACAATTCATTTTCATTAATTTTAAAATTTAGGTTAAAAATTATCACAACATAATTTTTTAAGTAAAAATATTTTTTTAAAAAAAATATTTCCAAATACCCTATTAATGTCGTTTGATAATATCCACTTTTATTTTTTACCCAGTGGAGGTTCTCTCTCTCTCTCCCACTTAAAAAAATATTTCCAAATACCTTATTAACGTCATTTGATAATATCCACTTTTATTTTTTACCCTGGAGGTTCTCTCTCTCTCTCCCACTTGCAGTTAGGGCTGTCAATGGGCCGGGCCCGGGCCGGGCTTAGGTCGGCCCGGCCCGGGCCCGACTTCTCAACATTAAGGCCCGAGCCCGGCCCGGGCCCGACTTATGTCGGGCCGGGCCGAGTCGGGCCCGACATTATGTAAAAATTTCAAAGTCCGACTAAGACCCGGTCCGGCCCGACAATTTAAATAAAATAATAAAAATAATAAAAATAATAATATAAAACATATAATCTCACTAAATTAATTAAAAATTTGATATTAATTACATAATTTGTGTAAAAAAAGAGTTTTAAAATTTATCATTAAGTAAAATAACATAGTTTTAACTAAATAATTTTTAAATTTTGATGTGGGAATAAAAAAAAAAGAACGGGCCGGGCCGTCCCGCGGACCGAACTCAAAGCCCGAGTCCGACCCGCGGGTCAAGTCGGGCCGGACTTTTAGGCCCGACTAAAAACCGGCCCGGCCCGAAATCGGGCCAAGCCCGCGGGCCTATCGGGCCGGCCCGACCCATTGACAGCCCTACTTACAGTCCCCTCTAATGTCCTCCCCCTCTCTCTCAACCACACATTCCTCTTCTCTCTCTATCCATCTCCCTTCCTCACTGTAATCTCTCCATCTCTCTCCCCCCACCTTGATCTCTCTCTCCCTCTCAACCACTACACATCCCTCCTCTCTCTCTCTATTCATCTCTCTTCCCAGTCACGACCTCTCTATGTTCATCACTCTTCCCCCACCGTGATCTCTCTCTCTCTCTCTCTCCTACAAATCTTGGGTGAGATTGTCGACGTTGGAGGGGGAACTCTCTGCCTTCTTCGTGCGCTTATGCACGTCCCACTCTATCCCAAACATTCAAGGATAAAGATAGTCATTTCATTATGTGATAACTATAGTTAATAGTGAATAATAATTAATTTGACAGAAATAGATGGTGACGACTGAAAACAATTTTTTTTGCTAAGCACTCTTTTTTTTTAAAAGGGGTGATGATCGAGAACTAAAGTAGTCTAACTTTCTAAGTTTCGTGGAGTCGAGTTTAAATAACTAACTTTCAAAGATTAAAAGTTAAATACGATGTATTATAGGAAATGAAACTAAAAAAACTCAAAAGAAAGGGATAATTAATTGGATTCCCCTATGCAGGCTTAATTTCTCCCCAGAAATAAGTATGCCCGCCAACTCTTGATTTTTCTTGTCCTTAAACCTTAATTGACAACCCCCGTCGTGTCTGTTTCTGGTTTTACAAACAAGTCAAATATAAGTCTTACAAGGGTTTAACGTTAAAATGTCAGAGTAAATAGTAATATTAATATATATGCACTCCATGGTTTATCGTCCCGCCCCGATCCGCACGACCCGACCCGACCCAGCCAGGCGTCAGGTCGCACGGGCTGTGGGTCGTGGCCGGGACGCACTGGACCGCATGGTCCTGCATGTGCGTCCCGCAGCGTACCGGAGCGGGTCGAGACGTGGTACGTGCAGGACGGCGCGAACGTTCCGGGCTGCCCATTTAGCGGTCCGGGGTGTGGGCGTCTCTGGCATCCGTAGCGGGCTGAAGGCGGTGGCCAGCGGGCTGAAGGCGGTGGCCAGCGGGTGTGGGCAGTGCAGAGCAGCGGCGGACGGCGGCGACGACCGGCGATCAGAGGTAGGTGCCCTAATTTTTTTTTTTTGAATTAATTGGGGAGGGAGAGGGGGCTGGATCTGGCCGGAGGGGGGCGTCCACCGCCGGTGGGGGGGTGAGGGAGGGGGGGGCGTCTGCCAGCAGGATCCCATCGCCGGTGCGGGTGGGGGTGAGGGAGGGGGGCGTCTGCCAGCCGGATCTGGCCGAAGGTGGGGCGCCGGTGGGGGTGGGGGAGGGAGGGGGGTGTCTGCCAGGCGGATCCCGTCGCCTATGGGGGGGGGGGGGGGCGGGGAGGGAGGTGGGGGGAGGGTGAGGGGTGGAGGGGGGGGGCGTCTGCACCACCGCCGCCGCCGGTGGGGGGGCGGGGAGGGAGGTGGGGGGGATGGATCGTGTCTGCACCTTGGCCGCCGCCGATGGGGGGGCGGGGAGGGAGGTGGGGGGGCTGGATCGCGTCTGCCACCGGGGGGTGGGGGAGGGTGGGGGGGGGGGGGGCGTCTGCACCACCGCCGGTGGGGGGGCGGGGAGGGAGGTGGGGGAGAGGGTGAGGGGGGGATGGGGGGCTCGGCCATGCCCGGTCAGGGGCGAGGGGGGGGGGGGAATAAAATAAAAAATATTTTTTTAGTTTATTCTTAATCTAAAAAATGTAGGAAAAAATTTTATTAGATTATTTAATATTATTTTTAATATATTATTTAATTCATGTTATATAAATAATATAGTTTTTGTTTAATTTATGTTGTAGAAATATCATTTTTATGATGTATTATTTAATTCATTTTGTAGAAATAATATAAATAATATTTAATTCATGTTGTAGAAATAAATTTATTTTTTGATGTGTTATTTAATTCATGTTTAAATATTAGATTTAATTGAAATGTATTAAATTTTAAATTTAGTCTTGCATGTTGTAGAATTACTGATATTAATATCATTATTAGTTGTAGATGTAAAATATTTTTAAATGCATAATGTATATTAGTTAATTTAATTCCATAATGCAATTTAAGTAGACATAATTTTAATGTAAATATAAATTTAGTGTTGAATATTTTATAAATAATTTTAAAGTTAATTTATATGTATAATGTAAATTACTTAGAGATGTTTATAATTTATATGTATAATGTAATTTAATTAGACATGTAATTTTAAATATATAATTAGTGATAAATAATTTTAAAGTTAATGTATATGTATTCATTATAAATATTAACCTTATATGTATGTTTTAGAAATAATGATATTATTTAGAACTAAATTATATTAAGATGTATTAAATATTGAATTTAGTCTTGCATGGTAGGCAAATAATGAAATTATTTTCATTGTTAGTTGTAGATGGGAAATAATATATTTTTATAATTTGCATTTCTTAATTTTTGGAGATAGCACTCTATGGCTCCTAAGGAACGAACAAATGATATTGGGTGGTCACACGGAGTTTTGTTGGATGGCAATCGTAGGTGTTGGCGTTGTAACTATTGTAAAATAGAACACCGGGAGGAGGGGTGTCTCGATTGAAGAAGCATTTGGCAAGAGGAGCCGGGGCAGGATACTATGAGGTTGTTGGGTGTACCCATGTGCCTTGAGATGTGAAACTTGCAATGGCTAGGCACCTGCGGGAGAAGAGAGCTGAGATGCAAGAAAAGGAAAAAAAGAAGAAAATAGATCAAGCGGCAGTGAGCGGAATAGCAAGCGGCAGCAACGAGGAGGAATGCGCATGGACACCCGATGACGAAGACGAACAAGCACGTACTGAGCAGGCTAATGTGTATGTCACTGTGAACGATCCATACGAAGCCGAGTTTCGTGAGGCAGTACGTCAGAGCAGGGAAGAGTCAAGACATCCCGAGGAGACGAGAGTCCGTAGTCGCGAGGCGGCGAGGACCGGAGCATCAGGGAGTGGTGGTTCATCTACGACTCAACAACCACGAGGCATAAGGAGTTTATTGACTGGTGACTCGGGGACACAAAGAAAAAGGACATAATCGATCAACATTGAAGATGTGGAGCCCGGTGCACTATCCCGAGAGCATGGCAAGCAAACGAGGATGGATGATGCATATGGCCAGAAGGGACCTAAATGGAAACTTGGTCAGGCTGTTGCAAAATGGTGGCACCACGCGGGTCTGCCTTTCAATGCAGCTAATAGCCCTTACTACAAGCCAATGTTTCAGGAAGCACAGGTCCTTGGGCTACACGTGCAGCCACCTACAACGAGAGAATTGGCTGGCGTATATCTTGATGAACAAGTTGCTGAGATCAAGAGTTACATTGACTCATTCAAGCAGAAATGGACAAAGTATGGAGTCACACTGATGTGTGATGGATGGTCAGGTACCACAAAATCTAGCCTGATCAACTTCCTTGTTTATTGTGACAGATAGGTATTTTTTCACAAATCAGTGGATGCGTCTGGTCAAATTCACAGTCACCAATATATTTTGTCATTAATGACGCAAGTGGTAACTGAGATTGGGGAGGAGTACATTGTGCAAGTGGTGACTAACAATGGGTCGAACTATAAGAAGGCTAGGGAGGAGCTAATGAAGAAAAAATGGCACATTTTCTAGACCCCCTGTGCAGCACAGTGTGTAGATCTGATGCTGAAGGAAATTGGGCAGCTTCGTATGGTCAAATCCGTGGTCGAGGTGGCACAAAAAATCACGAAATATATCTACAACCACACACTTATATTGGCATGGATGAGGGAGCATTGTGGCAGCGAACTGTTGAGGCCTGGCTAGGGGTGAGCACGGTTTGGTTTGGTTTGGTTTGAAGAGAATTTTTCTCAAACCAAACCGAACCGAATTAAGGCTTCAACCCGAACCAAACCAAACCAAACTAATTTGAAACCAAATCAAACCAAACCGAATTAATTCGGTTTGGTTCGGTTTGGTTCGGTTTGAACCATATTCATCTCCCATTTTATAAATTAGATTGGATTCAAATAATATTAGAGAAAGGTAAGGTAAAAGAATTTCTACCAAATAAAGTAAATATTAAAAAAATAACATACAAAGTTGTAACTTGTAAGAACAAGCTCCATAATATTTTCACATAAGAAATTAAGAAGTTCGGTTACAGTAAAATAGAAGGTGATTTGAAACCTATTTCATAAAGTCGGAAACTCCATTGGAATGGTGAGAATTGGACTTTTTAAATTCGGATTTATAGTCACATATACATTTATATTAATTTGATAAAAATATTCTTAAATTCGGGTTATTCGGTTCGGTTTGGTTTTGTTTGGTTTCTTGAACTTCAAAACCAAACAAAATTTTTTAATACGGTTCGGTTTGAACCCAAACCAAAATTTTTTAAATTTCAACCCAAACCAAACCGAACCAAATCGTTCAGTTCGGTTTGTTTTTCGGGTTGAACCCGAATAATGCTCACCCCTAGGCCTGGCATCACATAATTTGCCACCAACTACATCGCATTGCAGAGCCTACTGAAGCACAAGGATGAGTTGAAACAAATGTTTAGAGGTGAGACCTGGCTGAGTTCCTCTTTTGCTGCTTCACGTGAAGGGGCGGAGGTTGAGGGGATTATCAACACCTCAAATTTTTGGGATAGAGTGAAGGTATTAGTGTCATTGATAGAGCCACTGTATGAACAACTGCGATGTGTGGATGGGGATAGAGTACCAACCATGGGGTTGATGTACAGTAAAATAGAAGATGCCAAGCGGAAGATCCTTACAACGTCTAAAAAATATGGACCCACCATTCTAGAGATTGTGGAGGCCAGATGTGACAGAAAAATGAGCCGCGATCTTCACATGGCAGGTAAACACTTACATTCTCGTCCAATAAATGAGCTGTGATTTTCAGTTGATACTAATATGTAATTCATTGTCTTACGATTGCAGCGTACTATCTACATCCGGCCTTCCAATATGCTCGGGGCCTTGCTTATGACGATACGTTGATAGAATCGGTCAACATTGTGGTAGACCGATTATCTTTCACCCCAACAGATGCTGCTGATGCGTTGAATGAGATATACTTGGATATTTTAGCATTGAGAATATGAAATGAAATATACACTTAATATTTTTTGATAATGCAGATGAAAATATTTAGAGAGGCAATTGGTTCATTTGCGACACCTAATGCCGTGGCCAATCGTGACAGACTCGACCCAGGTAATGTGTCTTCACAATATACCTTCTATATCTCGAGAAGTAATTTTTACATCTAATTATTATATTGTACGTGATCTGTCTTAAACACAGCTGAGTGGTGGCTAAATTACGGCACAAGTGCACCCGTATTAAGGAAGATCGCAATGAGAGTTCTATCGCAAATATCCTCGTCGAGTGGGTGTGAGCGGAATTGGTCGACGTTCTCCTTCTTACATACTAAGCTGAGAAATAGGCTGACACACCGCAGGCTAGACAAAACGGTGTATGTTCATTACAACATGAGGCTAAAGGTCCGGCATGTGCAAATGGATACAAGGAGAGGAGAGGGAGATTACGACCCAACGGATGCTGTGTACTTTCGAGACGATGATGACCCTATGGTAACATGGGTTGCAAGAGCCACAACCGAGCGTGGTGAGGCAGAAATGGACGAGGAGGCTGAAGAACCTAGCGAGACACCACGGCCTAATACTTTTCTCGCATCAGTTGTACAAGTGGCAGTGGGGGAGGGAGATGACATCCATGTGCAGTTGGGTGGTGACAAGTCAGCAACGAGACGTGATGATGAAGTTAATTTAGATGAAGACCTCGTCATTGGGGGTGGAGACACATCGTATGCGTACGATGATACAGCATGGGAGCGATTAATGCAACCTCCATCAATTGAGCGTCAAGAGCCACCTCAGGTGAATTAATACATGAAAATCGAATCGCAAATTTCATTAGATAGCGTAGTCATATATTGATGTATGATGATGTAAGAAATATATTGCAGGTCGGTCCGACAAATGATAACATTACGGGAGAACAGTGGTCCCGAGTTGCTGCACCGCGGCATTCAATATCTGCGGAACCAAGAAGGTTATTCACTTCAAGAGAGGCTAGGGGGAGTTCCTCATTTAGAGAGGTATACGTACAGACTTGCACAATAGAAAGTAAGTTGAAAAATTATCTAACAAGGCTTCTGCTTCTCAGGCATCTAGAGGGACACAACATGCAGCAGGTAAGCCGCCCCCTGCTCCACAGAAGAAAAAATCATCATGGTGGGGACACCGGGCCCAATGCTCGGAGCCGACACCACACCGCCACTGCACCGAGCTTATGGCTCGGCAACTCGTTTGAAGACTCAGCATCCTTAGCATAATATTTATTTGTGTGTATTTGTATTGTACGTATTTGTGTAACATACATGTACTAGTACATGTATTTTTACTTTCGTCTTATTAGGCAAAGTCATAGTCAAATAAACATGTGTGTTTTGTATATTTTATTTGGTTAAAACCCCCAAGTCAAAAGTTAGGTAAGTGAGTTTGTTTTATAAGGCTAAGGACATATATGCTATTTGTAAAAGATTGTGGGTATGAATGTTATAGCCTCCTATATAAGGAAGGCTAAGGGTGTATGTTATGATATGATGAATTGAAGAAAGAGTTGTTTGTACGTGAGAAGATTGTTCTCTTCTTGCCACCTCTCTTCCCTCATTCTCTTTTGAGTGTGAGTGTGTCACCCGGTGTGAGACCGTCCGGCGTGAGGCCGAGCTGTGTGAGATAGCAGTTATCCGTTCCCGTCCTGTTCGCGCCCCGAAGTGCCGTCGATCCATTCCCACGTCGCCGCCGCGTCAAATTGGTATCAGAGCCCAACAACGGCGTCTCCGACGACCCGACGTCCCTCACGCCGTCTCCCTTTCTCTCTCTAGGTTTTTAGAAGAAATTGAAAAAAAAGTAAAAAAAAAAAAGAAGAGTAGCAGAAGGATCTGTGATTGAGAGAAAAAAATAGAGGAAAAAAATTTAAGCAAAAGAAAAAAAAAATCTTGTGTTCTTTCTCTCTCTCTCTCTCTCCATTTTTCTCTTTCTGTCTCTCTCTCCCTCTCTGTTCTCTCTCCCGCGCTCTCTCTCTCTCCCATATTCTCTCTCTGTATCCCTCTCTCTGTTCTCTCTCTCTCGTTCAACACGCAGCAGAAGAAAACAGAAAAGGGAAAGAAAAAAAAAGGAGAAAAGGGGGAGTTCGCGGCCGGGCCTCGTCCCCCGTGCCGCCTTTCAAAAACGCCCCAGCCACAATGGTCGTCGGCGCCCGGCCCCGCTCGCACCACGCCCGCTGGCCCGCCCCGCGCCCCGCGTTCGGACCGCGCCCACCGGCCCGCCCCGCACCCCAACACCCTGCCGCCGCCGCTCGCGGCCCTCCCCCCCGTTGGCATTCGGCAGCCCTGCGCTGGCCCGGCCCGCCAGCACCGCCGCCCCCTGCCGCCGCGCCTGCCGCGGTGACCGCCCGCCGCCTGCGCGGCCAGCGCCTCCACACCCACCTGCGTGACGCCCATGCGCCCAGTGCGCCCAGGCCGTCTGCCGCGCTCTCCCAGCGCACCCGCACAGCGCGCCCGCCGGCCACCGGCGCCCGTGCGTCCGCCGCATCGCGCCCTGCCGCGTCGCGCCTCGCAGCTCGCGCCCGTACGCCCGCCTCTCCGCTCCGGCCCCGCCCGGCGCCCTGCACCCCGCCCGCGTGCGTCAGGCCCGGCCACCTGACCGCCCAGGGCCTTCCGCGCCCGTACGTCGGCCGCCCACCTTCGCACCGCGTGCCAGCGCACTGCGTGCGCCAGCGCTTGCGCCCGCCGCTTGCCAACTCGCCGCTGGACACGTGGCCACCAGCCGCGTGGTCACGTGAGCACCGCCCTCGTTTGCAGCAGCGTGTGCTGACTGCCATTCTTCTTAGCGTGAGTTGCGCAGAAAGAGACGGCGGAGAAGTTTGAAAAAAAAAGTTTGAAAAGTCAAAAAAAAAGGTTTGAGAAAAAAAAAGGGGAGATTGAAAGTTGAAAAAAAGTGTGTGTTAAATATATATAATATATATATGGAATATATATAATATTATATATATCTATATATATTATTATTCAATTAAAAAAGGGGTTTTGAAAAAAAAATTGATTAATTAGGAATTGTGGCACCCAAGTTCACAAACGACGGCTTGTCAGGTGCCCGAGTCACCCGGTCACCGACACACTCCGTAATTCACGGAGTGTGAGTGTCCGTTAGTCTCCGTGCGCGGAGAAGGTCTGATCTGATTTATCCCCTGTGTGGGACGTTTTAAAGCGATTTTTTAATAATCCTCCCTACGTGGAGTGAATTCATTGTAACCACTCAAGCTTCGTCGACGCCGTGCGGGCCCGCACGTCCCCGCTCGCCTTCGTCTCCGGTCGAAGTTCGGCTTTTCAGCCAGCTTGGTACGCGCTCCAAACTTGCTCATTTAGTATCCTTATCATTTGCCGCGCGACGAGGTGAGCGAGAGCCCGATCCATGCAGCCTGTCTCCTGAGTGCATCGCTGTGGACGGAAAGCGAGAGCTTGCTTGAGCCTATCCTATAGGCTATAGACTGCCGCATTAGGGCACCCTAATTGTCAGGAGGTAATTCCACAACTACTTCGCCTACGGGCGAGTAACTTTTCCCTGACCGATCCCTTCAAATTGACCCTTTGTATATCAGCTGGGTCCACACCTTCCTAATTGTCGGTCTCAAGATTACATCATCTAGGTCCGAGCTCGTGCATGCCTCGTCGGTCTAGGAATTTCTCAGGCCGTCTAGAACGCATGGAATAGGAAAAATATATGGCCGATCCTGACCTCATCGCCCAGTTTGAGGGAATAGATACAATATTTGATGGCACGCATGTCGAGTACATGCAGGTAGGAGATATTTTTGAGAGTTCTAGCCAGAAAAGATTGGGTGTAGTTCGCTGTATCTCAACACCCCGGGAGGATGATTGGCATCGAACCTCTATCTTTCAAACCTACATCATGGTGAACTCTCATCATTGTAAGGTAATCCTTGACAACGGGAGCTGTATCAATGCAGTCTCTTCAGACTTTGTCTCCCGTTTAGGTCTACCTACGCATCCTCATCCAAGGCCATACAACGTGGCTTGGGTCGATGGCACTTCTATCCCAGTCACCACCACATGTGTCATCCCCATCCAATTCCAGTCCTACCAAGGACAAATCTTATGTGACGTAATGCCTATGAAGGCCGGGAGCGTCATCTTAGGACGACCATGGATCTATGATGTCGACCTTGCTACCTTTGGTCGGTCCAATCAGTGTTCCTTCTCCTACAACGGGAAGAAGATTCAGTTGTACCTGGTACCCCCAAAGGTGACCCCGGGAAAGAGTTCCACCTCCACCTCCACTGAAACTCCCAAAATTCAGAAGAATCCCCAAACTCCCACTGAAAGGCAACCTCCCCTTCCCTCTTCTCTTACATCTATCACACCCATTTCTGAGGCCCCTAAGGTTAGTCATGACCTAGTTAGGTGCCTTGACTCCATGAATGTTGGTGAGCTAGACATAGAGGTTGCTGAGGGTGCCTCTGTTTTGGCTGTTGACGTCACCAACACACCCGAGGAGTCTCGAGTCTCAGTCCCAACTGAAGACCCGGCCATACTGCAGGACTCCCAAGGCATCTTTCCCGAGGACTTGCCTTCTCGACTCCCTCCCATGCGTGATGTCCAACACGCTATTGAGCTTGCCCATGTGTCCACCCTACCCAACCTTCCCCTCGAGTCTAGACTGTCCAAGTCAGTCGAAGAGTTTGCACATCACGTCATTAGTCTGCATGAGTCACCTGATTCGCATAGGCGTCACCATGAATCTCAAGAAGGTGACTTGGTTATGGTACGAGCCCAGCCCGAACGACTCCCCTCGGGAGCCATTAAAAAGTTACAAGCCAGTAGTGATGGTCCCTTCCCAATCCTGCAGAAGATTGGCGCCAATGCCTATGTTTTGGACTTACCTCCCGAAGAGGGGATTAGCTCGACCTTTAATGTGGCAGACCTAGTGGCCTACAAGGAACCCACAGCGATTCCTAGTGACCCTTTCGAGCCTTCTCCTCCCCTTGAGAGTGAGCCCACCCCTGTGCGTCTCACGTCCTTGAGAGCACCACGCGAGCATATTGAGAGGATACTTGATGAGCAGGTGACCACTACACGGAGCAGGGAGTACCAGCGCTACCTTGACCGCTGGCGGGACCGTCCACCTTCTGATGATTTTTGGATCAGCCGGGAAGATCTCCAGCGCCTCGATCCAGACCTGCTGGAGCACTACCACAGTAGTGTTCCCCCTTACTCGACGGAGTCGAGTTCCAGCCGCCCCGGGAGGGTTGGTGGGGAAACCGGGCCCAATGCTCGGAGCCGACACCGCACCGCCACTACACCGAGCTTATGGCTCGGCGACTCGTTTGAAGACTCAGCGTCCTGAGCATAATATTTATTTATGTGTATTTGTATTGTACGTATTTGTGTAACATACATGTACTAGTACATTTATTTTTACTTTCGTCTTATTAGGCTAAGTCATAGTCAAATAAACATGTGTGTTTTGTATATTTTATTTGGTTAAAACCCCCAAGTCAAAACTTAGATAGGTGAGTTTGTTTTATAAGGCTAAGGACATATATGCTATTTGTAAAAGATTGTGGGTATGAATGTTATAGCCTCCTCCTATATAAGGAAGGCTAAGGGTGTATGTTATGATATGATGAATTGAAGAAAGAATTGCTTGTACGTGAGAAGATTGTTCTCTTCTTGCCACCTCCCTTCCCTCATTCTCTTTTGAGTGTGAGTGTGTCGCCCGGTGTGAGACCGTCTGGCGTGAGGCCGAGCTGTGTGAGATAGCAGTTATTCGTTCCCGTCCTGTTCGCGCCCCGGAGTGCCGTCGATCCATTCCCACGTCGCCGCCGCGTCACATCATGGACCACATTATTCACCAGCAAGAAGGACAAGGGACCACAATTAAATCCGATAGATATTGCAGACATGGAGACATTAGATCCCAATGTAGATGACGACACTCCCGAGCCCTCCGTTGAGCCCCGCATCAGTGGGAGTCATGACTCCGATGATGATAGTACACCGACAGGGTTTTCATCCCATGGAGGTGGCGGTGGTGAAGGTGGTCAACGGAGTCGTGGTGAGGATACTAGTGCTGGTGGTAGAGAGTACAACAGTGGTCATAGTAGAGGTCGTGGGGGCCGTCAACATGCTGCATGGACAGAGGAGCAACACTTCACACATGCCACGCAAGATAAGGACCACGGTGCTCCACCGGCAGGGACGAGACGGGCAGTTGATCATTGGGATCCCTACTATGGAAGTTCGGTTGCAGACAGTACCAGCTATCAAGGCATGTTGTCTGATTTTGAGAGCATGAGCACACATGACTCCCAGGGATCTGGAAGCTCGTATGGACGGTCATGGCCGCAGCAGCCGGTGTATCATGGCGACTCAGATAACAGTAATTCATTTTTCCCATCGTATCCATATCCTTATGCCGTAGCTGTGCCAGTAGAGGTCGTGTACGCACAAGGTTCGCAACAGTATGAATACTACGTACGCATGTACTGGGAGAACTATTCAGGTTCAATGCGCTATGGAGACTATCTGTCCTATCTGCGGATCACATTTAATGTCAAATTATTTGGAGATGGGCACTGGCCCAGTTTGGGTCCATACTCTTAATTAGTATGTATCATTTGGTTATATGTATAACTAACTAATAATTAATTGTAGATTTCTTCATATATAGAGTTCTGTACTTATCATTGAAATCACTAATGTAAACTTTTACATCATTTGCAGGTCATCATGGACGGACGGCGTCACCCTGCGTGGGAGCATGGATACTCTGTTGAGGGTGATGGACATGTGCACTGTAGATACTGCGAACATCGCGTCACCGGCATACACAGGTTTGCGGAGCACCTTGCGGGAGTGGGACGCGATGTTCGTGCATGCGACCGAGTTCCGGAAGATGTCCGACATTCCTTTCGGACACAGTTACAGGATAGATACGGTTCTCGTAGCACACCCAGGACATCTTCTTCTACGTCCCGGGTACCTCCACCATGAGCACAGGGTGGAGCAGGATCTTCCTCTACGTCCAGAGTTCGAGCAGCACCAGCACCAGTCGCACATAATAGAATTGAAGCTATAGATGTAGTGAGGACTTTTTTTACAGATTTTCATGTACCCTCCACCGCAGCACACGACCCATCATTTGTGCAGATGGTTACATATTTTCAGTCCCACCCACATTTATCTCCACCCACTAGGATAGAGTTAGATTATACGGGTGATCAGTCTCATGTATCTGATGATGAGTTTTGGGATTCAGGCTTCACTGATGACGAGGATTAGTGAGTTTTGGGATTCGGGCTTCACAGATGACGATGATTAGTGAATTTTTATATTTTATACTTCATGAATGAATGTCATTATTATGTCACTGTTTACTTTAATATATTAAGTAATTTAAATAAATTTTTATGTATTATATATAATAGGATGTTTAATTAAGCGGTGAAATATATAATTTTTATATTATTAACTATGTGTAATTTAGTATGGATCTATTATCATAAAAAAAACTCTACATTCTAATATTTTTAAATATATATAACATTTAATCTTTCAAAAAAATTATTAAAAATTTTAAAAAAAATTAAAAAATCACGCGCCGAGAGCCCGAGAGGGCGGACCGGGTCGCTGTGCGACCCGGCCGACCCGACCCGTCCCGTGCCGTGACTGGGTCGACCGGGTCGGCCGGGTCGACAAACCTTGGTACACTCTCATAATTTTAATTTTTACATATATACCCTGGTTTATTACATGAATTGTCAAAATATCTCTAAATACATTTAATTAAATAGTTGCATTTATACAATTCCCATCTTTATAGTGTTAACTTTGAAAGAATATTTCTATATAAGTATTATGAAAAACTGTTAATAGATGTTCAAAATATCATTTTGAGTATTTGACCTAGTCAAATATATATATAAGTTCACTTAAGAGGGGGGTTTGTCGACTCGGTGCGGATCACCCCGACGACCCGCACGATCCGACTCGACCCAGCTGTGGGCGAGACACCTGAGCCGTGGGTCGTCGTCGGGTCACCCTATTAATTTAATATTATATTATATTATATTATATATATAGTGTCTTTTTCTATTTTATTTTATTCTATTATATATATATATATATATATATATATATCTTTTTTTTATTCAAACTTGAAACGAGATGGATCGAGACGGACCGAGTTAGGATCGACCCGACCCGTCTCAACCCGTGATAAGGACGGACGGGTCGATCGAGACGGCAAATCCTGCTTAAGAGTGATTCTTTGTTTCAATATTCAAATTGTACTCACTACGTTAAAGTGAGGGTATATCTATAATTATTTAGATTATTTCTTAATATTTTGATAATTCAGACAAATTATGGATATATATATATAATAAAGATTAGTGTGTATTTATGTGAAAAACCCAATTAATTATCACCGGATAATGTCCCTACCCCACCAGCCGACGGCCCAACCCCGCCGCCGGGGAGTGGTTGGATTCGGAGCTTATGAAATGAAAACCCCACGGCAACAAGGTCGGACCCCGACCCGCAGGAGCAGCCCCACAGCGTGTTGGTCCTACGAAACTACCCCCGCCTTTGATTTTGCCACGCCTCCTCCTCCACGAAAATCTCGACCGTCAATTCCTTTAGGTCCTCCTCCGCGTGGACCCCACTTTATTTATTTATCTATTATTTTTACCCCCCATGCCCTCTCTTTAATTTTTTGCTCTCTTCTCCACGGGGGAGACAGCGACCGCCGGGTCTACGTGTCGGTTCCCCCACCCGGTCTTGTCCCCCGTCACGCATGCGTCACCACCCCCGTAAACTCTCTTCCCAATAAGGCCCTCCGTGCTCCTCACGTGAATTTGGCCCGGCCAAGTTGTCTCAAGAAGTCCATTGTTAAAACAGGGAGGCCATTTTAGTCATTTCAATTATTTTACCACCAAACGGTTTCACTGGTTCCCGAAACTGCCACCTAGGGTTGTCCGGTGAGGACAGCAGGTGGCATTCGAGCTGGTCTCTACGGCGTTTCTTGTCCTTCCGAGGGGATCAGTTGGAGAAAGGGAGCAGCTTTTACCAGCTCCAACAACTTCCCCACCCCTCTTCCCCCGTCACTATTAAGAGCTAGTATTTGCCCATCCCCATCCCCTTATCCTCATCTCTCTCTTCTCTCTGTCTCTCTCTCTCTTTCTTGTTGCAGAGACAGGCTACTGGGAGGACAGCAGCAAGGACAGCGCCAAGATAGCACTGGGGATAGTACTCCAGTCATCCTTCCCCATGGCCGGCGGCTTCATGTAATCCAAATATGGGGATTAATTTCTCTGGTTTTGTTTTTGTGCCGTGGGAGGGATTTTGGTCAAGGCAGTGATAGAGGAAGGGAGAAGGAGACACCCAGCCATTAGAATTGAGCTCAGTTTTCTTCGCAAATTTGATCAGAACGAGCTTGAAGATGGGTGCACTTGGGAAGACCCCAGATGGGGAATAGCGTTATGCAACGTATGGGGTGTATGTGTGTGTGTGTGTGAGAGAGAGAGAGAGAGAGAGAGAGAGGAAACCCTAAACTTTCAGGACCCGCGGGCGGGGTGATAGATTTCTTGGTGCAAATCAATCTTGATTTGGGTTCTTCCGATGATAGACTTTCTGATCACGAAAACAGCTTAGAAATCTTTGCTTTGAAAAATGAAGGGTGATGCAGGTGGTCTTTTCTTACTCGTTGGGTTTATTTTATGTGGTTTTGGTGGCAGGAATAAGGAGGCCGGAGCCTACGACTTGGGAGACTTGGACCAGGCTCTCTTTCTGTATTTGGAAGGGCAGGAACATTCACCATTTCAAGAACAAAGACGTGAGTCCTTTCAGACCCTTCCAACTCCCTCTCTTTTATCACAATGAGCAAGATAGCCATGGTTTTTTCTTCAATGTTTGTGCATATTCTCTTTTGACCATGGACTGTCACATGATAAGGTCTAGGGATTGGTTGGGATGGAGGAGGGAATACTTATAGTTAGCCGTAGAGATTCCTTCCGGCGAAGCCTTTTGGGTCAGGGGAACATCATGCCAAGCAGATCTTCCTGTACTGCTGTTTTGACCGGATTCTGGCAGGGGTTTTTTTTCCCAGGAATCAGAAATTTGTTGAGCAATCTCCATGTAAGAAACTGTAGTCTCTTTTGAAGAGATTCTTTTGTGTGGAGCATTGCTTTTGCTGTTTCCCCTTTGGGTTCGTTCTTCCTGATGTACAGTGACATGTAAGAGACCCACGTTATGATGTCTTTGGGATGTACGTCCAGATTCCTACTCCTAGCTCCTTGCACCCTCTGTCCTTTTTCCAATTCTCTCCCTCATCTTCTCTCTTCATATTTTCTCACTTTTTGATGGTGCAACTTCTAAGCTGCTCTTTCTACCAACAATAATTCTAAACTCCTCGACGAAATAAGAGATTTGACGTCCTCTCTCTCCCTCTCCCTCTCTCTGGGGGTTATATTTTCCGAGGAAAACGAGCCACCATTGCCTCTGGGGGAAAAAGACGACTGAAGTGAGGGTGTTTGTCTCTTGCTGGTGTTCGGGTGGAGTTTAATGCCTGTAGTAATTTGTATATGCAGAGACTTTGAACATCTTCCCGTCCCAGCCAATGCATGCACATGTTGAGCCATCCACCAAGGTACATGGACCCCGAAACTTTCACCTCCTCTCTTCTTTCTTGATGTTTGCCCTCGCAGTTTCTTTGGAATGCCTTCAGTTCCTAAAACTGAAGACTTTCTATCTCCAGTGTGCTCTTCGCACAGCTTCCTCGGCTACCAATGTCTCCAAAGGATCAGTAGAGCAGTCGACGGAGTTGAAAAACCCAACAAGGAGTAGCCTTTCTTCCTTGCCTGATCCAGGGAAAGGCGTCAAGCCAACGGTGAAAGTAAGTAGAAATCAAACTCTCTCTCTCCCCCCCTGCTTGCTTGATGGTGATGTAATGTTGTTAATGGGGTTTGAGCAGCATGAAGGGGCTAAGAAGGGCGCATCCGGCTCAGAACATGAAGGACCCAAGACGCCAGACGCAAAGGTGAGTTTGCACTTTTTACTTGCAACGCCGCTGCATTGTCTCTATGAAGGAAGCTGCCGACTTTCTTCTTCTTGGAGCAGATGCTCCAGCTCCAACTGCTTTGTGTTATCTGATTGGCTCATGCATGTATATGGGTTAGACATTGAGAAGGCTTGCTCAGAACAGGGAGGCCGCCAGGAAAAGCAGACTCCGCAAGAAGGTTCGCACAGTCAACCCAAAAGAGGAACCAAGAAATTAAAACCTCTTGTTCCTTCTTTCCTTTTTATCTGTTCTTGCTTTGAGCTTCACCTCTTCGATCCTTCCTACTTTTCTTAGATCCTCCAACTCAGCTGCGTGCCATTCAAACTTCAAATGCCTTGGTGTATGTTGTCATGCATGGTTTTGTGTCTCGTCCTCTACTCTAACTTCTCTCTCCTTGGCATGCAACAGGCTTACATCCAGCAGTTAGAGTCCAGTAGGATCAAGCTGTCTCAACTTGAACAGGAGCTCCAGAAGGCGAGAGCTCAGGTGCATGAACGCCCCATCCCATCACTCACGCTACTCTCTCCAAGTCTGACTGCGGACTGCTCTCTCTTTAATTTCTTTTCTTCTTGTTCTCCTGATGCATGCTTAACCTGGGAACTTAATTTCCCAATCTGGGATCTTAATTTCCAGGGTGTGTTCTTTGGTGGTGGCATTCATGGGGAGCAAGGCCTGCCTGGCATCGGCGGCATCAGCTCAGGTACTTTTTCCTCGTCTCATAAGTTCTTTGACGTCTCGATCTCGAGTTTTGGACCTTTCTAACATGCTGTGTCTACTCCAGAAGCCGCCATGTTCGACATGGAGTACGCAAGGTGGATGGAGGAGGAGCACCGGCTGATGTGCGAGCTGCGGGCGGCCGTGCAAGATCACCTGCCAGAGACCGAGTTGAAGATGTTCGTGGACAGCTGCCTCGCGCACTTCGACGAGCTGATGGGCCTCAAGGGCATCGCCGTCAAGACCGACGTCTTCCACCTCGTGTCTGGCATGTGGATGACCCCCGCCGAGCGCTGCTTCATGTGGATGGGCGGCTTCCGCCCCTCCGAACTCATCAAGGTATCTCTCTCTCTCGCTCCCTATGTGTGTGTGTGTGTACAAAACGTAAGGAAGCTGTACAGTTAGCAACGAGTATTTCATTATAGGGCCGGTTAGATTAGCTAGCTAATCTTACAATTCAACAGTTTAGAATAAGCATACGTTCAAATGTTTGCTAAAATAGATTCTTGGAAAAAGGTCTAATATATATTATTTGGCCGTACGTACAAAACAAAAAATTATGATTACCAATGTTATTAGACCCACTTCATCTCTTGGGATTTTGAATTAGAATTATATAATTAAGCCTTAGGGATATAATTATTTTCCAATATATATCCCGAAAACCTAACACTAATCATGGTGCCCATCTGACAGATCAAGACTTTGGCTCCCCACTTGTTCCTAGTGTTTGGGTACGTAGGGTTTTGTATCTGTGATGAACTCACAGGTGATCGTCGTTCAACTTGGAATATATATATATATATATATTGTAGTCTTGGGAGGAGTTGGTATTTGTGGCGGTTGGCGGTGGAAGATAATAGAATAGAGAAGGTCTTCTTTTCCCAAATTGGTTTTGGAGGTGGGTGGTCTCCTTTCGTGTATTCCATGTTTTTAAGTTGAGTAATGCTCAGTGCACAATGCATTGGTTATTTTTCACTCAAGATGTGCACTAAATAAATTTAATTTTTTAATTTTTTATGTCATGAAATTCAAGTCACTCTAATTTGAGGTGTAAATCACACCCTCATCCAATAACTTAAAAAGAATCTAAAAAATCAGATTTAATGAATAGTATTGAGCCCAATTTATCTTAAATCAGCTCTCTTTGTCTTAGATGTTTTTAAGTCCTCAGATGTAGTGTGCCTTACACCATAAGTTAGGATGATTTAGATCTCACGTCATAAAAAAATTAAAAAAAATTGAGTTTACTTCCGGGGTGTGTAATTATTTTTTTCGACCCCTATCATCTATGTTATATTAGGAATCAGCCACTTTAATGTGACTATTTATTAATAAACCCCCAAAATCTTTTAACTCTTTTTATAAAGCCCCTCCCATTAACCACTGTCTAAATAATAAAATACTTTAGAGAACATTTCTTTCCATCGTCGTTACTCTCTCTCTCTCTCTCTCTCTCTCTCTCTCTCTCTCTCTCTCTCTCTCTCTCTCTCTCTCTCTCTCTCTCTCTCTCTCTCTCTCTCTCTCTCTCTCTCTCTCTCTCTCTCTCTCTCTCTCTCTCTCTCTCTCTCTCTCTCTCTCTCTCTCTCTCCAGGGAATAATCCTTTAACGATCTAGTTACCTCGCTCCCTACCATGGTTCTCATAGGAGCAATAGGTGAGTAAGATGAACTTCAGCCACTTGACCCCGTTGTCGAAGCGGCCCTTGGGTAGCGCCAACACATAGAAAAATCTCAAGAAGGCGAAGGAGAATTGGTGGGGGCCAATGCGGAGGACTGGGAGTCCCAGGCGAGGGGCCACCGGTGTTTCCCCACCACACAACTCAGCAAGCAGAGGGGTTCTACCACTGCCGGCCTTATGACAAGCACCATCGAGAAGTTGCCAAAGTCCACGTGCGCAACTGAATCATTGGTTTGATCGGAGATGATGGAGAGCACGGCATGGTCAGCGGACCCATCGACGCAGAGTAGCTTGCTCACGGTGCCCATGGGAAGGGCCTCAGACTTGGCGGCCACCCCATCCCCCCCTCGTTCTCCCTCTGCCCCTCCCTCTCTCTTCCCTCCAGACCCCACGCCCATCCCACCTTTCTCTCTCTCTCTCTTCTTGCATCTCTCTCTTCGCCCTCCTCATACCCTAGCCCCCCCTCCGATGGCCCCATCCCCCCTCTCGTTCTCCCTCCCCCTTTCTCTATCTCGTTACATCTCTCTCTCTGCCCGCCCCCTGACCTCGACCCACCCCTCGCTCCCCATCGTCCTCTCCCTGCCACTCACAGTACTTAGCCCCAATCCACCTCATGTCGGAGTTCGCTAGCTGCCACCCCTCATCTCCTCCTCTTCTCTCTCTCTCCCTCCCTGTCTCCATAGGAGAACCCCCCTTCTAAGCCACCGCTGTCACCACCTCTCCTATCCTCTATGTCGTAAGATTTTGAGGATTTTTGACTAAATAGATGTATTAATTAGTAGGGCCGAGGTTTATTCCTAATGTCAATTTTTTATAAGAACTTATTCCTAAGAAAGCCCAATTTGGTCTCAGCACCGGATGGAAGAACTAGTACGCCCTAAAAATTAAACTAGCACACAAGCAGACTGCAGGTAGAGAGCCGTGCAAGCATATCTTCCGCATGACGCCATTGGGTTAATCTCTTGTGTTTATATATATATATATATATATACTCCACACTCCCGTCTCTTCCATTCTATAGCTCCTCGATCCCATATATATAGTAAGCACCTATATATATATATATAGACCAACAAATTAAGTAGTTAAAATGAAAACTAATTAATCATATAAGGAAGTTTCAGAATATATATATATATATATATATATATATATATATATATATATATATATATATATAGAGAGAGAGAGAGAGAGAGAGAGAGAGAGAGAGAGAGATCGAAGAGCCATGACACAAAGAACATGGAATTATTCACATATACGTAGTTAATTAAGTTGTCATGTGGGGAAGGGAATTAAAGATGAACCGTGAATGCAAATATATATATATATATTGAAGATAATTAAGAGATTTATATATGTTCTTGTCATCACCCCTTTGGAGTATTGTATACATATTAGTGAAGCAGATCGAGTCCTGATACTTTTCCCCTCATTAATTTCCTGTACATACGTCCATCCCACGACGCTACGTACGGATGATGACCAGTCTTGTAAATTTATAATAGGTATATATTATTGGATTATGGCCGGTGGGGTGCAGGCATTAATTTGTTGGGGATGGTGGCCAGTACGTCATAGGGTACGTAGGGGGTTGGTTGGTTGATGGGATGCCATTATTTTGCAGGGATATATAGATATATGGTTGTGGCATGGCCGTCCGTTATATATATATATATTATACTTAATTAATTATGCTTGTTTAGATACTATATGTATATCCTAATCCACCATTAGTGTACTTAATTACGTTCTCCTGATCAACTGTTGCAATGTTCAGAGAGATTTCTCTAACTCTTGCCTGAATAGTAATTAATCTCAACATATATATATATATATATATAGTTTATTAATTACTTACACACTCACATATATATATATATAATTTGCCCTTTTAATATTTAAACTTTTAGATGCTTAGCTATATATTTACAACATGATATCTGCATGCATGCAGGTCCTTCTTAGCCACATTGAGCCACTAACGGAGCAGCAAGTACTGGCAATATATGCACTGCGGACGTCGACCCATGAGACGGAGGACGCCCTCACCCAAGGCCTCGAAGCCCTTCACCAGTCCCTCTCGGACACCATCGCCTCCGACGAGCTGAGCTGCCCCTCCAACATGGCCAACTACATGGGACAGATGGCCGTCGCCATGAACAAGCTCTCCACCCTCGAAGGCTTTGTTCGGCAGGTACGCACGTACATCTCCACCACCCACGTGTATAGTACGTACGTCCCCATCTTAATTAATTAACTAATTAGCTAGCATGCACCTACTACGGACGTACGTACGTGTCCACCTCCATGATATATCTTCTTCTCGTACGTTGCACCAGCTGGAAGTATATATATATATATATATATATATCAACTTAATTAAAAGTGATCGATAAATCTCTCTTTTAATTAGATTTATGTCTCTCGTGACCATGTAGAAAATTCTAACTTAATTAGAACTGTGACTTTAAGAGGACACGGAAGACTTTCTTGATCAAATAATTTTTTTCCCCAAGATATCTGATTTTTTTTTTTGATTTGGTTTGGTTGGTCGGAAGGGGGGGGGCTACACAAACCCCCGCGACGACTAAACAAGGGAACTAGCAGAAAGGAAAGCTGACTTGAAAGCTGTAAAAACAAAGGAAAAGAAGAAAAAGAACATCTTTAAATGAAGAAAGTGGCACTACAAGCACTTGCTCTTCTAGAAGTTCTTAGCAGCTGGTTTGCAGTTGAATAATATATATATATAATTAAGAGATTAATTACTTTTAAGATGTGCTTATTAGTAAAAGGAAAGAAACGGAGTACAATATATATTGAGGAAAACATCAAACTTGCTCTCCCTACAGGCCACCTTCTGAAATAGCTTTCTGACCTTCTTTATAATTAACCTCATATATAGTTCTACGTACTCTACGTTAATTGGTTCAGCTAACAGTACTACTGGTGCTAATTAACTGCTAATGCAACCATGCCCCCAAGGGCATGCATGCTTCGTATATATAGAAATAAGACTTAAAATAATCACCTAATTATCACACCCCTCGCCCTCAGGAATCAGAAGGGCAATGGGAATGGGTGAAGAAGAAGGCTTCGTTTCCACGCACATGCATGAACCTGCTGAAACCTCATCGTTAATAATCAGTTGTCCATGCACGTTGTTTGGAAAACAACAACGAGGGCCTTTTCTTCTGGCTAGCTAGCTAGCTAGGAGGCTCAGGCATGTTACTTGGCTTCGTTTTCTATGCTTGAAAGGAAACCCGTTTCCAACTGTCGGCCCCTCTTTTTCTTCGCATCGATCATCTGGTGATTTAAACGTCCCATGCACCTCCATCTTTCCACAAAAGTCAAGGGTGATCAAGTAATCTATGAATTATCGATGCGAAGCCAAGCACACAATGTGAATATCGTACATCACCACTATGGTGACGGATTATATTACACGTTGGTCACTGTAAGAATTGTATTGCATGTCTACACTCTTGTTATATGGCAATATGTGCAAGTTCACCTTTATGACCAAGTCATGTTGCCTTAACTTAGTAATATATAGTTTTGCCAGGGTCTTGAAGTTTAAATCTAAAAAGTGAATTGAATGTGGTTTAGTTATCAGCAGGGTTTGCTGATCCGGTCGATCCGGTTGACCCGGTCTTGGTCTGGGTCAGGTCGAGTCGGTCCCGTCTCGGTCCGTACGTCCTGATCTGTCTCGTTCTAAAAAAAGATTATATATATATATAATACATATAAAATAATAGAATAAAATAGAAAATGACACATTATATATATAATATATTATAATATAATATTAAAATAATGGGACGACTCGGTGACGACCCACGACCCAGGCGACCCGCCCACACCCTGGGTCGGGTCGGGTCGTGCGGGTCGGGGCGACTCTCACCGGGTCGACAAACCATGGTTATCAGTCACTCCTTTGACTTGTAATTAGAAGGAAATATTTCATGGGGAGGTCGATTGTTGAACTAAAAATATGTATCATAAAGAACATAGTTATTACTACTAATTAACAGGCAAGAATAGGTAAATATTGAACCGGCTAAGCCTCGTGATCAGAGGTCTACATGATGAGAGAGAAGAAGTTGGTTCCCAAACCAACTCTCCACCCCACACATCACATGATAATTTTGTGGTTAATTTGAGGGTTTCCCACTGTAAAAGGGGAATAACCCATCATGCATGAAGCGGACAAGAAGCGGACAAGCAATCTCTTGTACACATCATTGAGAGAGAGAAGAGAGAGGAGAAAAGGAGGAAGAAGAAGAGAGGAGGGCGACATCATCTCCAAACTTCCTCGAGATTCTAATCTTAGGTATCAACTCTAGAGTTTGTCATTGGGGTCTCAGTCATTCACGCAAACGGGAAAATGCCGTTTTTCAACATGGTGGTATCTTTTTTCCGACACGGTGATATCAGAGCTTGGTCGTGATATTTTTGGTCATGTGAGACGAGATGGATGCAACTGTTGGTAGGATGATTTCTGTAACAACTCAAGATCCGGATACCGGGAAGAACTTGATAAAATTTGAATCTTGGCCCGCCGCCCACGAGTCGGAGGACTCGGAAGGGCTAAAAGGAGTGTGGAGGCACAAAGAAATAGGAAATAAAGCAGGATAATTCAACAATTAACAGAAATAAATAAATAACTACTACAACGGAGTCGAGTCTAACAGAAAGTACAGTCTAAAGTAATAAAACATACCACATGCCGAGTGAACACTCGGCCCGACGAACTGGCAACTAAGAACCTCTGAACAGCATCCTCGAACCTCGAGGAAGAACCGCTACACCTGAAAAGCAGGGGTGAGCCTCCTATCACAGGCCCAGTAGGGATCCCGCGGAACCCCAACTGAGAACAACGGCGGCATGGAAATCTATAACTACAAGAGCAACAGTAACAACAGGAACAGTAAACCCAGTGCCCGGTCAAAACTCGGCACTACAACTACTCCTACTGTACCGGTCAAGCAGAAAGAGAAGTCCCGATCTCACAGTCAGGAACTGGGCCACACTAGCAGCACTTACCGAAGTAACAACCCACGGCAACTGCACCGTAGAGGCCTGTCTCCCAGGACACGGCCAACCTGGACACGATGTCCAACGTGCAACCCCGACCACCCGGTCGCGGACACCGCACCGACAAGACGCAACCTCGGTAAAGTTATTAGCACTAATCTCACGGCACGAAAACCGACACACGCGCCACGGTGAAATACCCGAAACTCAACGGTTAACACGACCAAAAACCCGAAGGTCGAAGTCACAGAGACTGACAGTCTGTCACTCCCGACTCGACAGGAGTACCTCCCACTAGAAGCAAGGTCGGATGCGTCCACTGACGTCTTAGTCCGCGCCTCAGGTGTCTCCCTCCGGCCCAGCAGGAACGAGACACCGTACAAGTAACCACTAAGCAAGTGACTAGCTGGGGTCACGCCCGTCAGCGTGGGTCCAACCGCCCCCAACCACGTGTCCACACATAGACCATGCATCCCAGGTCTGGCCTCTAACTGGTTTTCCCCCCAGTCGGACTCTGGCTGCAAGACGTGGAGCCCGACGGAAACCAGTCTAAAAACCGTCCTTAGGTGACAATGGATGGAGGTAAGGGCGGAGGAGGCAGAGGTGAGGCCTGCGATGTTAGAGGTTGCTGTCAAGGTGGTAGAGGCGAGGGTATCGTTGACAGCGGCAGAGGCGGTCGAGCTCTTCTAGGAGTCAACCGAGTACGAGGATGAGTTGAACAACGAGGCTCTCACCATCTATGGGCCGGCCAAAGATGCTGGTTTCAAAGATGGTTGGGCCGCAACTCTGAAAGTAGTCACCCAGGCCACCGGTGCCCCAATGCTCAAGCTTTCACCTCCCTCTTCCCTGTACGAGGATGAGGAGGACGGGCTGGAGGAGGCTGAGCCTATGGAGGTATAACAGTCTGGGGGGCGCAAGAGGAGGTTAGGGATCTGATTACCCTCCCAGATAGTCCTCAGTCGTTTGGGGTCGCACCCATGGAGACCGTCGTCCAGCAGGATGCCGCTGTTGAGGGAAGCTCGCCTGCCGTTTGAAGCTTCTTCCATCTTTTTATCTTTTTTTGTTGTTGTATCGATCTTGGGCACATCCAAAAAGGTGTATCCCCTTATGTAAGTTCCACCATCTCCTTTTGGACTGAAAAGATGTTGTATCTTTTCCCATCTCTTCGTTATAGGTTGGCTTCCCATGTACTTCATTGTCATTGTGTTCTCGATGCAATTCAAGAAGTCCTTCCTCGTTGGGTCTCCTTGGAGGCGTAGAAGGACAGTTGAGTTTCCTGGGATGTGGTGGCTCGTGATCGGCAAGATTCTTGAGATTCTTGCCACATTTTCAGGTGATCAATTAAGAGATGTAACTCTTGTGACGTTTTAGAGAGGCCGCTCCCGCTATAAATAAGAGACTCGGGGGGGACTCTTGAGCACACCATGCCTTCTCTTGCGACTTCAATTCTTCTTCATTGAGACCATGTCACAGTAGGGCTCTGATTCTTCCTCAGGTGAGGGAGATATGTCTTCCAAGCATCCATGTTCTGCAAAGAGGTGTTGCCCAAGACCGATAAGTCTTAGGCAAAGGGCAACGGGAAGGGTGGAGTGTCAGAAGACTACAAGAGAGGCTACTTGTAGGGTTGGTGGGGCCGCTTTGCAGAAGGTCAACCGCTTCTACTCCATCAAGGGGGCACTGAACCTCGCCTTTGACTTGTTTGGCCCTGAGGGCAACGACTGAAGTCTCTTGTACTATCCCCCCTTTTGCATAAAATAATAACACTTCCTGTCCTTGCTCTCTTTGGTGCGTGTGCTCGCTCTTGTTCCCGTCTTTGAATGCTCGAATGCCGACCGTGGCCTTAGCTCTTAGATTGGGAGCTCACAAGTTCTTTTCTATCTTGGACAACTCGCTTCATACTAAAGGTGTCAACCTGGCTTGACTCGGGTCAACCAAGAGGTGGAGTGGTCGATGGTTTACAATCATCCTCCTAAAGAGGAGGCAATGATTGATGAACCATGAATGACCGAGCTCTAATTTAAGAGGGGCGTGTGCAGCTCATTCCTGATAAGGAAGGTGCTCGAGTGCTCGCCTTTAGGGAGTATCGAGTTAGGTACTACCTGTAGAGTTTTAGAGGGGCATATTCGGCCCGCTCCTGAAGAGGAGGGTGCTCGTATGCCTACCTCTCGTAAGTGCTAGTCGAGCACTACCGCGGAGTGGTCGGTGATCCACTATCGTACTCATGACCAGGTGGTCCATGAACGACTCTTCTCCGATTTTGGAGGGGAGTGTTACTCTCTCCTGAAGAGGAGAAGACGTCTCACCTCTTGGAAGCGTAATGCCACCCTTAGGATTTTGGAGGGGAGCGTACGGCTTCCTCCTGAAAAGGAGGAGACTCTTTCACTCACCTCTTGGAAGCACAAAGCCACCCTAAGAATTTTGGAGGGGAGCATACGTCTGCCTCCTAAAAAGGAGGAGACTCTTCTCCTCGTCTCTTGGAAGCGCAAAGCTACCCATAGAGTCCCTATGAGTACCGGAGATGGAACGAAATGGAGAACAAACACAATTCAATCCACTCTTTATTGATAAAAGGCCTTAAGATTTACAGAGTTCCAAGTGAGGAGGGTAGTCTGTAGGCCCCCTTTCCGAGCACTTCTGTAATCCTGTATGAGCCTTCCCAATTCGGAGCTAGTTTCCCCGTGACTACACGTGGATCGGTGACACTGACACAACGCAACATGAGGTCCTTAGGGAAGAAGAAGTGTTATTTAACACGGGCGCTATAGTACTGTGGTAGCCTCTGCTGGTAGGCGACTAGTCGGGTCTGGGCACGCTCTTTATCTTCCGTCAGTTCAAGTTTTCTCGTAGCACATGGTTGTTTCGTGTCTCGTCAAACTGGATGATCTTGAGAGTTGGATTGGATATTTCTACTAGAATGACTTCCTCGACTCCGTACGCCAGATGGAATGGAGTTTCTCTGGTGGCTGTCGAGCAATAGTACGATGTGCCCACATGATGCTAGGTATGGTGTCCACCCATGACTCATTGGCTTGCTGCAGGCGGGTCTTGATGCCGTGAAGGAGAGTCCTGTTGGCATTCTCTACCAGACCGTTGGCTTGGGGATGTCCCACCGAGATGTAGTGGTTCCAGATCCCTAGTTTTGAGCACTTCTCTTGGAAGACAGTACTATTGAACTACTGGTTGTTGTCTATTGTGAGGGCACATGGGATCCCAAATTGGCAGATGATGTTGTGTAGGATGAACTTTTAGGACGCCTCGCCTGTGATCTTAGTGAGGGGTTCTCTCTCGACTAACCTGGTAAAGTAGTTGATGACGATGATGAGGAATTTCTTTCTCCCCTAAGGTTCTAGGAAGGGACCAAGGATGTTCACTCCCCACCTGACAAAAGGGCGATCCTCCATTAGAGTATGGAGCTACGTCATAGGCTGGTGATGTAGGTGTGCGTACTTCTTACATTGACTACAACTCAATACATACTTGAGGCAATCTTGTTATAGGGTAGGTCTGTAATATCCTTACCTGAGTAGGCTTCTGACGAGTGCTCGTCCCTCGACATGGTTGTCACAAAGCCCTTCGCGGACTTCACAGATGGCTTGTTCAGTCTCAATGGGTAATACACACTTTTTCAACATATTTTTCTTGTGACAACCACAATTTCTTGGCCTTCCTGCCACGAGTGATCCTTTTGCCCAATATTTGTTGTGCTGGTACCAAGTCATTCATATCAAATAACTTGCCCATGCCTTTCTTCAACCTACTAATCACGTTGAAGAAGGGATGGGAGGGACTAGATTGAGCACCTGAGGTGCTTGAAGCACCACCGCCGTTGTCCTCCCCATCACTAAAAGACTCCGATTCAGGGAGGACGACCTTCCTACACGGACCCATGGGGTCGACAAGGAGGAAGAAGTAGAAGGGAACCCCACCAACCCTAAGCAAGCAGCAAGGGGCAGCAAGCACTAGCTCCGGAAGGGAAGCTCGCAGAGGTGCCCCCTTAGGTGTTCTCGCCTCTCTTAAAGGCTCGAGAAGACGGCGTACCCTCCTCTTTCTAATGCTTCTGATCAAGTAAATGGTCAAAAGCCCAATCACCACCGCTAGTTTACTCGGGGGGAATGCCTAGGGCTGCAGCAATGATAGTCTGATTCTGCTTCTCCAGAAATGAAGGGACACCATCATGATAATGGTGATGTCACCCTACACACATGGGAACCGCTTTGTGCACCAAGGAAGGTGGTAGATAGAATGGTTCCCCATGTCAGAGGTATGAGAAGATTCGAGAAAGCTCAGTCGAGCATACCCCCTCATCCGACCTTGTCTGAGTCCTCTTGAGCACCAAGCACTCTTACTGCTCGGGAGTGGGGGGTTAGTGAGGAGGGGGAAAACCATCGGGTTCAACGTGGCTCAGTAATACTAGGCTCGAAGTGGCCCATTATCGCCAGGCCCAGTACGGCCATCGCCGACCGACCCACAGTCCTGGAAAGTTACCCAATTGAGGCCAACTCGGGACTGGCCGGCCCATGAGCTCAATCTCTATGCACGTGGGTCTCGGATGCCACAAAATTCGCCAACGAGTGAACGTTGAGGCAAGAGTTACGGAAGGTATCCCCGATGAGCATCGAATTTCACCTGCATCGTCGAGATGTCCGCCACTATGTCCTTCCTCAGAGAATGGGGGAGTAGGCAGCGAATGATCCCCACGATCGAGTAGATCATCTCTCCACTAACCACACCCTCACTATGTCAGGAAAGAGACGACGGTAAGACGAACAATATAAATAGGGTTCCATATGGACCTACAGATCTAGGACAAGGTGATACACACATGCATTGTGACACCTTGCCACTCGTCTATAGATGTCCACATAGTCATACTCTTGACTCAGAAGAGATATAGATAGAATTTCATTATCTCCAAGCTCCCGGCCTCATCTCCGAGCACTCGGTGTTCTTTCGAGCATTCTCTCCACCTCTGGAACTCCTATCTTCTTCTCTCTCTGCTCTCTAATTTTCTCTCGTGTGCGTCTCTGACTTAAATATCAGAGAGTTATCCCCTGGAATATCACCTGGCCGGGGCTCCTTCTAGCTCACTACTTAGTGCTTGTAGATTTTCTCGGGATGACTGGACACTCTTCCCCTCCAAAGAATCTTAAATGTGTACTACGATCAAGGTCTAAGGTAACACTTTTCCGCCTCTACAAGTTATAATTATATAAATTTTGTATTCATGTATCAAAAAGAGTATGCTACTATAAGAGAACTTACATTGTAAATATTACAATTCAAGGTTTAGAGTGACCTAAAAGTACTCCATCTCCTCTCCGACTCTTAGTACCTTAGCCCCAACTCGTCTTCTCCTTTCGCCACCACGTCCACATTTCTCCTATATTAATTACCACATTGGATGTAGATGTATTGTAGTTACATTGCGAATGTCTCTCTTTGAACAAATTTGGATATATTTTGTAATAATTTTTTTGGTGAGGCCCAAAATCTTTTAACTTGGTGTGGAGTCAAGTCACCTACTTTACTTGGGATGTAAGGAAAGAAAAATGAATGTGAATAGTGATTACTATTCATATTACTATTCGCATGTATAATTACCACATTCACACGTTTTTCTTTTTTTATTATCATACATCTCAAGTAAAATAGGTGATTAATTTAGCCTCCACTCTAAATTAGGGAACCTTGAGCCCCATCTCAAAAATAATTTTAAAAAAATATGAAATGGGGCTAAAGGGGGACGTGAGGATTGTGACTATAGTGAAAACGTCCCTATTCGTGTATATATATATATATATATATGGCAGTATTCACATGGTGTCGGCATCATGCGAACGCTCCTATTGGGTCATTATCTAATCCGTTCAAATTCTATTAAATCAATCTAATCATCCATGAAACCGAGTTCTCCTGTGTATAACATATCCGCCTCTTCTAGTGCATCATAATAAGTTATGGTGCTCTCATATAATCACATTTTAAAGTATATATTTTAATATTTTTATTAACATTTATAATTTTAAAAATAATATATAGTACAAAAATATTTTAAAAAATCATTAAGACCTTTAATTTTTATTCAAAATCCCATGTGATCTAATGGGCCCATCTAATCACTAAACAATGAACACGTACCTATCATTATTTATTTTGAAAGATTTTAATTTTTAATTATTTTTAATAAATTTTATAAAATAAATTTATCATCACAATAATAAAATATTTAATATATAGAGTTCTTAATATTAGTAATTAAAAATTAAGAATGAAACACGAAGATACTAATTTACTATTCACTCTCAAGTAATACTTTGATATATTATAATAATATTTTTTTATTTTATTTTTTATTTTTTGATAGATTTATAAAATAAATTTATGGTCTGAGTTTATATTTTAAGAGATGGACTGAGTTTTTTTATCAAAATTGGAGGTGAATAGGGATAAATCGTTCGCATGTCATATTTTTAAAAATTAAAACGATCGTTGAATCTTCACTGGAATAGACGAACGGTATAGATGTCGACACTATGAGAAGCTTCACATGGTGGTGGCACCATGTGATCATTATATATATATATATATATATATATATATATATATATATATATATTAAACACATGTTACAATAGTTAGTTAATAAGCAGATTTGCCCATAAAATCCTGTGAGAATAATATATAACGCACTTTGTTTCGAAGAAACATACAAATTAACCTAAGAAATTGAGATATATATAAATATATAAATATATAGATATATGTACAAATTTCTCAAGAATATTTTTCCTGACATGGACCTCTTACGTGCATGCATAAGATGTTACATTCATGCTTATATTATTATTAGTTCTTGAGATTTTACTCGTCCTTACTGCAGGCAGACAACCTGAGGCAGCAGACGCTCCACCGGCTCCACCAGATCCTGACCACCCGCCAAGCTGCCCGGTGCTTCCTCGCCATCGCCGAGTACTTCCACCGGCTCCGAGCGCTCAGCTCCCTCTGGCTTTCTCGCCCAAAACAGGAGTGATATATATATATATATATATATATATCAATCATCACCAGCGTGAGATGCCAAGGGCCAATTAATTAGCATGCGCTATGGAGATCTAGATATTGAAAACTCAGAATTAACTAGGAAGATCAAACGACCGAGGGGAAAACAACTAGTTAGCTTTCTAGACGAAGGGGGAAAAATCATTAATCAAACAGGTGCATTAATTTGGAAGGTTCTACTGAGATAATATGTATCAAATAGTCCCATAAACGCTATTTTTTTTTTACATCAGTGAGATGTAAGGATATAGATCATGCATAGAACAAAGAACATACATGTTGAAACTAACAGGGGTACATGGTTTGATCGATCGCCCTTCTGTCCTCTCCTTACCTCATTTCTCTTTGCATGCAAAGCACTCTCCCCAAAACAATGGCTTCGAAGCCTAGCTCCTCTTCCGGGGACGGAAAAAATTAAGCCCGAGGGGACGAAGGCATTGCAGTGCCCCCAGATCGAATGGCACTAGGGAAAAGTGATATTAATTATTTGGCGTGTGTTTTCGATCCGATTTCTCACATGTATATATGACCTCCCCCTATTTCTACTCTTCTGATCTGTGCGTCGAAATATGTTTTCCTTCGTTTTGTTTCTTGGAGAGGAAGGGCGAGGATGGAGACAACGGATGGGCAAGCGGATCGCCCATTTGTCTCGACTGTGGCTGCCTGCCTGCCTGCTTTTCTGGAGAACATCCGGCGAAGATGACAGACAGACAGGATCAGGCTCTGACGCTGGGTTGCTACGCCAAGTCGTAGGCTTGTAGTATTTGTTGTTTGGGGGGCAGTTGTACAGTTTCAGGCTGCCAAATGGTAGGTGTGCAAAGACTCCTAACCCACGGCTGGATAGAAAATTAGAAATTACACTTGACCATTTTGGGAGAGAAGAGGAATGTTTTGGATAAAAGAAAAAGGGGGGTTTAAGTTTAATATATCTGAGTTTAATGGTGCCTAACTTCAATTTTTCTACATTGATTGTCTAATATTTATTTTTGAATAAGAGTGACGAAAAGAAGGATGAAACGTGTGATGTCATATATATATATATATATATATATATATATATATATATAAGTGGCAGCATTACTTGTGGTAGAACGGGCATATACTTTGAAAATTATAAGAAGGGTATTATTTGTAAGACTTTTAGATGAGAGGTATTTTTTTTATTTTTATTTATAATAAAAAATGGAATGATTTGGAAAATAGAGAGACTAAGCGGTTGAGATGAAGAGAAGATGAGGGTGGATGTTTTGCAATGCTGCATATATATTCATACTAATATATGGTATCAAAAATATTAATAAATTTATGGTTTGTGGTCTCCCATCTATCCTTTTACTATGCGAGTCGGTATGACTTGAATTAACTCGATTTTATATTATTCAATTATTTTTTTTATATTAAAATTTTGAAATGATTTAGACCGACTCGATACCATAACATAGGTCGGATTATTCGTGATATAGTAAGAGTCGCCCCACTAATTAAACTGGTATAGGCCAATGAGACAAACCATAACTAAAATAGATCCGCATTCCCCACAATTAGAAAGTGCCGAGAGTATTCACTATAATGGCAAGAATATAATCGTTAACTAATGGAGAGAAGATAATACGATGGAAAGAATATAATATATAAAGTGATCCGATAGCGACTCACGGCCCGGCCGTCCCGTCCAGCGCCTGAGTCGGTCCGAGTCGTGCGGGTCAGGTCGACTCGGATCGGGTTATCAAACCCTGATAGAAATGACACTTGACCATTTTAGGAGAGAAGAGGAATGTTTTGGATGAGGGAAAAAGTGGGGTTTAAGTTTAATATATATGAGTTCAATGGTGCCTAACTTCAATTTTTTTACATTGATTGTCTAATATTTATTTTTGAATAAGAGTGACGAAAAGAACGATGAAACATGTGATGTCATATATATAAAAGTGGCAGCATTACTTGAGGGGGAACGGGCATATACTTTGAAAATTATAAGAAGGGTGTTATTTGTAAGACTTTTAGATGAGAGGCATTTTTTCATTTTTATATTTAATAAAAAATGGAATGTTTTGGAAAATAGAGAGACTAAGCGGTTGAGATGGAAGAGGAGATGAGGGTAGATGTTTTGCCATGATGCATATATATTCATAGTAATATATGGTATTAAAAATATTATTAAATTTATGGATTGTAGTCCCCTATCTATCTTTTTACTATGCGAGTGGGTCTGACTCAAATTGACTTGATTTTAAATTATTTAATTAAATTTTTTATATTAAAAATTTGAAATGACTTAGATCGACTAGATATCATATCATAGATCATATTATTCGTGATATGGAAAGTGGCGCCCCCACTTAGACAGGTATACTCCAATGAGACGAACCATAACTAAAATAGATCTACATTCTCCGCAATTATAAAGTGTCAAGGGTATTCACTATAATGGTAAGAATATAATCGTTAACCAGTGGAAAGAAGATAATACGATGAAAACATTCTTTAGGTCCACTTTTTCCCATTATAAAAGCACAATCATGCTTCCCCCGGCTCTCACCGAGAGCACTCTTTTATTTACCAATCTTCTATTCAATGTGAGTATTAGAAGTGGCTGAAGATCTCGAGTGAATTGAATGATAAAGAATATTATCTCATGATAGGGAGATTGCGAGTTTGACTTCCGTAAATTATCTTACACATATTTAATTCTCAATAGATATGAGCGCGAGATTTAATAATATGACCAAGTTATCCGCCATCCAAAAAAAAGTGTTAGAAATGACTCGCAAAGAAGTGTAAGGGATCACTGCACGTCGTACTCTCATTAGGTCGTCAACCAAAGAGTGGAAGAACTCTTTTCACACATTTTACGAAGATTTGGACACATTTTATTTTATCAAAGAGATGGAGGATAGCGACCATGACAAACACGGGATATTTTCTTATAAATCCGGTTAATATGTTATTATATTTTTATCAGCGGTATATTTGATATTTTACATACAAGAATAACGTACATGAAATCAATTATTATTTAACAATATTATCTTTTGTAACAAAGCCTCTTAAATAATAAAACAAGAAACTAACGTGTGATTCTTGTCGCGGGCCGCAATAACGGTCACCCAATCCGAACTCAGTGTGGGCTTCCCTCCAAACTTGCCCATGTTAACTGGGCCGATGGAAAACACTTTTCCACCCAGCCCACGTCCCCGCCACCTTCCCACGATCGCTTAATCGAACGGTCAAGACATCAAAAAAATCAGACTCGCAATCATCCGACGGCTCAGAGCACATGAACCGAAACACGTATATATTGCTCAAACCCTCGCCTAGGTTTAGCTGTCGCTCTTCCGTCCCCGCCGCGCCTTCCTGGTTGCCTTCCCCAGCCTCCATCGCGGGCGTTCGCATGGCGACGCCGAGGAAGCCGAGGACCAGCCGTAACCCAGACCTGGTGCGGGGCATTGGCAAGGTCTCTAGGTCGAAGATGTACCACAAGCGCGGCATCTGGGCCATCAAGGCCAAGCACGGCGGCGCCTTCCCCCGCCACGAGAAGAAGGCGCCCGCAGAGGAGAAGGCTCCAGCGAAGGCCCCCAAGTTCTACCCCGCCGACGACGTCAGGAGGCCCCTCGCCAACACCCGCAAGCCGAAACCCACCAAGCTCAGGTCCCCCACCCCCCAACCCACCTGGGCCTCTTTTCCTCCCCTCTCTTAGATGTCCACTGTTGCTATCTTCTTTGTGGATGGATTTTTGCTGGCCTGTTCGTGCCGATCTGTTCTATTGATGGATCTGATGTGGTCTGGTTGTACTTGCTCCCTTGCTTGTTGGGATTGCAGGGCGAGTATTACTCCTGGGACTGTGCTGATCCTTCTGGCTGGGAGGTTCATGGGGAAGAGGGTGGTCTTCCTGAAGCAACTCCCGTCGGGGTTGCTTCTCGTGACTGGTGAGCTCTATAGTTCTGTCTGAAACTTGGCCTAATTTATTGTTCGGTTGATTTCGATGTTTATCTTTTACTGGTAAGGTTGTATGGTTCTCGCCATTTTAAGAGGCGTTGCTCGAACATGGATGTTTCGAGGGACGTATATATGGGTACCATGCATTCACACGGGTGGTTTTGGTGTTTTAGAAGGAATCTGCAGAAATTTGCTGCTGCATTGGAGGGTTTTCTGTATTTATGTGCTGTCGTGCTTTCGGTCTGAATCATTTTGTTCATTCGACGAGAGGATGAGCCAATAGATATTATGCTTGTGGTTAGCTACTCATGGTATGCTTTTTAATTTGTGGCTTTTGTACTGATCAGTTATTCCTTCAATCTGGATGCTTTTGGTGATGATGATGGGTCCATCGACACTATGCATTTTTAGTGATTGTTGTCAAGTGATCCTTAATATTGTCTTTCAGGACAATTTCTATTCTGCTTGGTATTAGAGACTTCCAGGAACTTTGGTTTGTCGCTTACAGATCCCACTCTCTGAGGATTTGTACATTTTTTTTCTCCCATGTTTCTCTACCGATTCAATGTGGAAGATCGGGTTAGGCTATGTGATTATTTTGCGTAAGAAAAAAGGGCCACCTGAGACTTTGCTTGGTCCTTTGAGGGGCCTACATAACATGTTAGCCAGCTTATCAGTGAAACCTTTCTGAACTGATCACCATGTTGATAGGTTGCCACCGATTGGTTCAGACTGGTGGAGAAACTCCAAATTATTCTTAGATGTAGATTGGCAATGGTTCCCTCTGGGTTCAGGCAGATGGATCTTTTTGGAATCCATGTATTCCTGACATCTTACCACACAGAAACGTTAATTCATATTTCTGTTGTTCTTGTGCATTTTACCCTCTCTTCTAATCCCCTGTTCTCATGCATGGTCTTTTATGCTTGTTACTGAATGTTACCTTTTTCTTCTTAATTCTTCCCTTTTGTCTTATCTCAAATAATGTTGCAATGTCATTTCTCAATTTCTAGCGGACTTGACTCCATTATGCGAAAGTGAGGAAGCCATCATTAGTTTTTCAAGTTCTTTTTCTCTTTTTTGGGGGTGGGTGGGGTGGGTGGGTGTTTGTTGGGGGTTGCTTCATCTTATGATCCATTGGCATCGGACTGGTAATCCAAATGTTTATCAAATTGTTTGATCCTTAAAATAATGTAGCTGAGACTTATGGATCAGTATTATGATCACGATGATTCCTTGTAAGCTCACTTGATAAATAAGCATATTAAGAATGGTAAAGAAGAATTTCCTTTTTTATATTTTTTAATATTTGCAGGGTTGACATTCTCAGTGATGTGAAGTTTGATGACGAGTCTGAGAAATTCCATTCACTCTCATGATGTGAATGAGGCATTTGTCTGAGTAGAATGTCAACTTCAGCACCCCTTGAGTTTTCTTCTTATTTCTTTTATTAATGGACTTTATCATTTATTTATTTTTCAAGAAGAAATCATGGTGAGACTGTGATTGGTGGATGAAGCTTATGATCATGGTCATTGTTTAAAAAGGTTGCACCTCAAAGTACCATGACTTAAGCCTCAAGGCAAGGCATTAGAAAAATACCTTGAGGTATGCCCTCAGGTCTTTTAATTGAGACTTGCACCTTTTGTTGACTATGTAGTCTGAGGCGTGCCTAGGCCCTCGCCTAGGCGCGCCTCAGACGTCAGGCGCTGACTGCTCGTCTCGTCTCGTCTCGCTTTGACCACACTTTGTCTCACTCTCTCTCTATCTCACATAGACACACAGAATTTAGTTTTTGACAGTGGTTTGTTAAATTCTATGTGAATTTAGTGAGTCATAATAATTTGAATCATGGGATTGAATGAATTTAGGAAATTTATTAACTTTATATAGGTATTTTTGTCATATTTAGACATATAATTTATTTTTTGAATTATATATACCTATTTAAAAAATCTCGCCTCAAACGCCTCAAATGCCTAGGTCATCGCCTAGGCGTTTGAGGCATGAGGCGACCCACTGGTCGTCTCGGCTGCCTCACACTTCAGACTACATAGTTTGTTGATTAGGATGATATGTCTCAACGCATTCATCTTTTCAAGACATTTACTTGAGATTTATACATCAACTGAGAAGATGATATAATGAGGTGTTGTAGGGTTGACGTAAGATTTATGTTTCTTTTATTGATCTTAAAATATAATTCAGTACTTTTAAGATAATATGAATCTATCATTGAGTTTAGATAGCATTATCACATGAAAATCAATATTGTTTTCAACTCTTTTGATAGTTTTAAGATTATTTTCTTAGGCTAGTGAGGTTTAGTCTCATTGTGCCTTAAGGTTTACACTTTATGAGACTTTCGGAAAGTGCCTCACAAATGTCTCAAGATCTTTTAAACTATGATCATGACGATTCCTTGTAAAAACTTGTTTTATAAATAAGTATAACAATTATGGTAGGGAATAATTTCTGTATGTTTTCAAATATATGTATTTTTATATATGAGCAATTCTCAGAGGGTGACTTTCCTCAGTGATGTGAAATTTGATGACAAATCTGAGAAATTCCATTCACAATCTTGATGTGAATGAGGCATTTGTCTGAGTGGAATGTCAACCACAGCTCCGTTATATTATCACCGTTTTTGTCCTTATGCAGAGAGAGAAGGGAATCTGTCAACGTTAATGTATGGTGTTCAGTGGATACTGGGTAAAGGAATTTGTACTAAGGAAATCTGCCAGATTGTTGTTACCTTTTTAAAATTTTGTTCTAACTTCTCAGTTGGTTGCGTATGTTTAATTCGAAAGAGATTAGACGTCCATAGATATGTCAGTCGTTTGCGCACGGTTCTTTGTTCATGTCGTATGCTAAACTTCTGTGATCGTGTGTTGTTAGAGAATTATGTGTAGTGTACAAGAGTTATATTTTGGCGTGGAAAATGATAAAGTAGGCAGGAATCTTTCCCACAACTCTGGAGATGTGCACATTCCATTTCTGTTTTCAATGGCCAAGTTGCTGGTGGATGTGTGGGAACGTTTCCCTGGCATGACACCAGTCATCTTTTGGTGTTCCGTATTCACCCATTTTGTGCCCTTAAAAGTAAGACATACGTTTCCTGTCACAACTGTTGGCATGCACTGGCGGGCTTTTCAATTTTAGAATGGATGCTTTTCACTTCAAGGTGCGAAAGGCTCATTCATTTATAACTATCTTTTGTCACCTGCGACCTGTTCCTCTTATCCTCTGCAGTTTTGCAGGGCCTTTCAAGATCAACGGTGTGCCCCTAAGACGTGTAAACCAAGCATACGTTATTGGGACTTCCACCAAAGTTGACATTTCCGGTGTCGATGTGGAGAAGTTTGATGACAAGTACTTCGCAAAAGAAGTTCAGGAGAAGAAGAAGAAAGGAGAAGGCGAGTTCTTTGAGACTGAGAATGAGGTTTGCGCTGATACTTCGTCTCACCCAGTATTTGTTTTGCATATTGGTTAGTTCCTCACATTGTAGGTTCTTGTTGTTGCGTTCTTCACGAGTTGCAGGAAACTAAGGCTCTCCCTCAGCAGAAAAAGGACGACCAGAAGGGCGTCGATGCCCCCTTGATAAAGGCCATCGAGGCAGTCCCCGACCTAAGGGCTTATCTCGCTGCCAGGTTCTCTCTGAGGGACGGAATGAAACCACATGAGCTTGTTTTCTAGGACGCATTTCAAGACTCTGCGCTGTGTAGGAGAACCTTCGGTTTTGTATGCAGCAGATATAGCTCTCTCTCTCTCTCTCTCTCTCTCTCTCTCTTTCCATTTTCCTGTTGTTTTGAGCGTGCGTTAAGGCAGTGAATGCGGCTGTTAGGTTTACTTGTGCGACGTTATCTGTTGTTTATCATATCCTTGAGATAGTTGTGCCGGTCCCCATGTTTACGTACCGGATAAATTCCAAAGATGTTTTTTTTACGGCATCGGCGTATTTTATTTATTTTTTGTTTTCAAAAGTTCTGTGGGCATCCATGAATGATTAATATATACATATATATATGGAGAGTTTAATGCAGTGATATTTGAGTCCACGGGTAGTGCGAGAGATTTAGATTCAAGTCGTTAAATCTGGGGATGGGGGATGTTCAATTCATGTGCATCTTATTTTTTCAACGTTACCAAATTTTGGGCACGAATCTTTCGAGATTTAAATTAAATGTGAGTTAAATAATTCATCCTACAATCAATTGAGATTTGCTTTTCATGGAACCCTTCACCCCCTAGGAAATGGTTATCTCCTTGTCATTGTACAAGACTGATAAATGGGTGTATGGTTATCTCCTTGTCGTTGTGCAAGAATGACATACAATACCTCAATATTTATGCCAAAGTGAACTTTTTTATATTTCTTCTGACAAATAAAAACTGTACCCAAAATAACGATGACATAGGGCCTGTTTTAAAATGTGAAGCATGCACGTGTATAAAGTTTAACAATTATCGGGTGGAAGACACTGACGGTGCTACAGGTCGGGAATAAAGCATGGAACGAGAAATGACACATGGGTACAAATGAATAACGTGGGCCGAAACTATCATCCTCCTATACATTAATCAGGTTCAATAAAAATAGGGTTTCTTGTATGTATATATCTCTAGAATTTTTTACTGTCAAATATATCTATTATTTAGACATATTATCATAAATATTATTTAAATAGGTGTAAATGTTGTAATTATGTCTTTGTAGTTTATTGACGTCGATGAGAGATGAATATTGTGTGAAATATATCATATAACATGGTTAAGATACGTGAAATATTCAAAATATCTTTAAGAGATACATATAATTTACATATATATCCTTCTAAAGTTCTTTATTATCAAATATATTTTTCATGTAGATATATTATTATGAATACCTTTAAAATAATTCGAATAGTTGTGATTATGTCTTCACCGTAACTTTCGTGTGTGTAACTCGAATTAAATATAGGTTAAATAATAAAATTTAACCTATCCTTGATTAATAAAATAAAAATAAAAAATCATGATTATCACCTCTCTCTCTCTCTCTCTCTCTCTCTCAATCCTAATCGACAGGGGACGAAGCAAGAGTTGGAGGGAGGTCTAACTGACAGTGGAGGGGGTGGGGGGCGGAGCAAGAGGTGGAGGGGAGACTCACTGGTGATGAGACGGGGGTGGCAAAGCTAGAGGTGGAAGGGGAGCTTGCCTACAGTGGGAGGGGGGGCCTTGCCAGAGTAGCGGGAAGAGGGGGGGGGGGTTGGTTGGAGGGGAGAGGGGAGAGAGGATTCTCTCTCTCTCTCTCTCTCTCTCTCGCACATTAAGGGTTTTTTGAATATTTCACGTACCCTAACAATATTAGATGATATATTTCACAAAATATTCACCTCAGGTTGACAACAGTATATCACAAGAACATAACTACAACATTTACACATGTAGAGGCGGAAAAATAGTCATCTAGACTTTATACTATACTTTTAAGATTTGTTTGATTAGGGAAGGACGTCTAGCAATCGGTGGAAGCCTACAAACACCAAGAAGAAGGCGTAAGAAGTAGCCTTAGACGTTATCCCAGGGGACAACCCTCCGATGCTTAAATAAAGACTGTGGTGAGGTGAAGAGCAACCAGAAATAGAGAAGATGAGAGAGTGTAAGAGAAGAGTAGTCAAGTCTGGAGAGGAGTCCCTAGCTTGTTGTGCTCGGAGAGTGCCCGGCGAGTGCTCAGAGAGTACTCACCGTGCTCAGATCATGCTCGGCGGTCCACTCCATCTGGTATCTCTCTCCTCTTCTATGTGTCTGAGTGTTTCTCCGCGTGTGTGCGTGTAGGGGTTCGTGTCCAAGCCTTCTGATCGGAGGTCTATTTATACTAATTGTCATGACGATGGAGACCCATCTCTTAATAGGGAAAGGCGTGGGTCATGGTGTAACGCCTGGGGAGTTTCCCGTTGTACGCCCGTTTATCCGGACAGTGCGACCTTTGGGCGAGTCTTATAGCATTCTAGACGCGTACTCGCCCTTACTGGAGTAAAGGTCGACAATGACGAGAGTAACGTGCGGTCGCGGGAGAGTCATCGGATGCCTGAGATGCATGTGTCAATGCCGCTTGTGGGCTGACGAATCTTCTGTGTGCCCCTATTAGATCGCCTAGTGTGGACCGCTAACTGTCAGACGACTTGCTTTGCACCCGGCGGGTCTTGAGTTGACGTAGACCTGACGTTAGTGGACCGCGCTTGGGCCAAGTTGATTTTACCCTCAATATCTATTTAAAAAATATTCATGATAATATGTCTAAATAAGAGGTATATTTGATAATAAGAAACTTTAGAAGGGTGTATATGTAAAAAATATTTTTTATTTTATTAATCAGAGATAAGTTAAATATTTTACTCTTTAACTCATATTTAACCTGGGTTAAACACATTGGAGTTACGACGAGAATATAACTAGACTATTTGAGATATTTGGAAGGTATTCATGATAATATGTCTCGACAACGATAGGTATACTTGAAAATAAGGAACTAAAATATCAACATTTTTATCTTAAATTATCATGATGCAGATATCCCTTATTTTCATCCAAAGTTAAAGAAAGTCATTATTTATGTCCTCTTTGAGTTTCCAAAACAGATGGTTAGAACAATACCCTTCCATCATATCTTTGCAACTCATCAAGGACAAGGAAAATACAAAGAAAAACAGTACTCTACGGTATTTTACATACCCTTACAGCACACCAAACAATACCTAAATGGAAGCAATTTAGACGATCTAATGCCAGGCCATCTGCAGGGCCCCCCATCCTCACCCATCCCTCACACAACGAATCGAGTGGCAAAGACAGGATCGGATTGTGAAGAGGGCCAGCATGATCCGTCTAACGAACAGTCTGAATCGCAGCCGAGCACCTCGAGACCGCAGTTCGACGGTGGCCTCCACCCCCCCAAAAGAAGGTGCTCTGTTGTGATGTTCGGCTGCGATCAGGAAGGACTCTTGGCCACAAACCCGGTCACACAATCTGATCCCAGTGCCAGACCCCTGCCTCCTCCCACATCTGCCCCGCCGGGGGTTGGGATGAGGGTGGAATGGTGGAGGAAGGGGAGGAGAGGAGGCATGGGGGCCCCCATCTCATCCACATGGATCAGTAGGAGCGAGAATCAGATGAGACGTCCTCCACCGAACATCGCCTACACCCACCCAAAGTTAATTCCTTCTCACAACTTCTTTGTAAAAAGATGCCACTCTCATAGCCCGAATCACCACCACAATCAAATTTACAATCATCTTCAGCTAGACACTGCCTGTTCTTTAGGCAAATTTTGATATATTTCGGTAAGACACAAGTTATATATATATATATATAATCAATACCCACCAAATCCTTGAAGAACCCCCAAGGCAACGTTTTCTCAACACAACATTTTGGTAACACAAGTACAAAGAAGCCACAACACCCAGTACTTGCCTTGTGTTCCTATGGGTGGCCTTTCATCCAGTGTCAAAATCTAAGGTACCTGTGTCAGTAGACTTATCTTCCAACCTTGTAGAACTGACCAAATGCCAGAAGAAACTGGAATCACTAAGTCAGGAGGCGGGCTTTTCGCATCCACTCCACCAGAAACTAACTGAGAAACTTGTGGTCAGAGATCTCACATAATGCCACCATTTTGGTGGAATGTAAAGCATTTCACCTTCCTCCAAGACGCAATCAATAAACTCAAGGTCTTGTACCTTTGGAAACTTTTTCAGATCCAGATCGTCAAGATCCACCTGAAGACAGAAACAGAGAATTACCTTCAGTTCACAGAGCACGATCGGTTGAAATTTGTGGAGTGCTACGGCAACAAGCTTTGTGATAAAAGTGCTGCATGTAGCACTTACTCTTAAAATTTATTCAGGTGCAAGCAAGATGTGACGGTCTCACAGTTGGAACCTAACAACTCTAAATAGATCACGGTAGAAGGGGAAACTCTGGGTCTGGACTCAAATTGAAAACTAGGCCACTAAGCACGAGCACACTATATATAGAGGTTGTACGAGGTTGGAAGACAGTTCAACCGAAAGAGAAGGAAGGTTCTCAAGATGGTCACCCAGAATAACAGAAGCAATTCAGCAACATATTTTGTAATGGTCTCATCCTTTTCATGATGTCCTCTTTTAGGCATTCTCCAATCTTCTTTCTTAAACTATCAACTGGTGGGCTTATAATTATTCATTGTGTAGCAGGTCTCGGCATGGTCTTGTTCTCGTATCAAAGGGTATTAATAACAACTTCTGCCCTACTAAGGGCCCAATTACATTAGGCATGTATGGCACAAGATTCACAGTGAAGTTTTTAATATTTGATACAATAGCAAAGTTAGGAAATTGTTTATTACAGAAGAACCCAGAGTAGAGTTCATGTGGAGGCCATAGGTGTGTGTCCATACCCCATACAGCGTGTGTGCACGTGTGAACCTGCATGTGGATATTGCACCTGCATGGCTATCCACATGCATGTGCATCATGTAGATGCATGTATGTGTTTGTGTGTGTGTGTGCGTGAACACACCTGCATGTGCATGTGTGCACGCATCTGTGCATAGATGCATTCTCACATGTGTGTGTGTGCGCGTGAGAGAGAGAGAGAGAGAGAGAGAGAGAGAGAGAGAGAGAACCTGGCTGGAATTTTTTAGCATTGTCTCCTCGTGAGGGTACAGTTCCCCTGAAATAGAAGCAGAATAGAGCCGTACATACTTTCTACCAACGACCTGAGAACAAAGGAAGAATAAGTTGTGTTGAAAAAGGAAACTACAATATCAGAGCCCTTCAAAGAATGACACGAAAAGGGAAAGCAAGGGAGAGGAGGAAGAAACAGAACCCATAAGAACCAACTTGGAAAGATCTGCAATTTCAAGTACCTGAGCAAGAAGATTATGATGTGGATCATGATGTAAAGGTGTCATGGTTCCAGCCGGACCAAACCAAGCATTGATCGACTGAATCTCCCCACCACCAGTAAAACAGTAGTCAGGTACCATTATGTCATTCCGTAGCTCTTGTATCTGCCAGTCTTGCCAAAAGTACAAGTCAGAACTCAAATTGAAGTGTAGTATTACGATTTTTTGCATACACAGTCTCATTCCAATCATGGTGGAAACAAATTGAATTCAACTGTGGCTGAAATGAATTGGGATCCACTCGGTGGTACCAAGTCATCATCTTAAGCAAATACCCACATCTTATTCAGAAAGAGTTCATTTCTGGAAAATAATAAATACAAGAGGATAGGATGATGACCTGATCAAACAATGGATGTTGTGCAAGATATGTTAAGTCTGCCATAGAGCATTCAGTGGACTGAATCCTCTCAATAAACTGAGAAAAAGTGATGAGTTCTTGTTTCCACTCAGCACATAGATAATTCTTTCCAACCTGCAATACAATATAAACTTTACACATTTCCAATCTTAGTTTTGAGTTCAAAAGTGCCAAAAGCAAAACTCAAATAGTGGGTACTAGCAATTACTTCTTTCACCCTCTGAAGACATCATAAAACATACTATCTAAAAAGGCATATCACTCTGAAATATCTTCAAGAACATGTGGGACAAGCACAATCGTGCTTGTTGTCCAACAATTTGTGTTCTATAGCATAAAAATAGTACCTATGTGCAGAGTAGCTGAAAGAATATTTTACATCACAAGGATAAGACTAACATGGCAAAAGATTTCTCCAAATCCAAGTAGAGGAAGAAATAAAAATGCAAAACGAAACACTCTACTGCAATTTGTTAAGGGAAAGTCTATCTTCCTTCATGGAAAAAGGAAAAAAAATTACTCCATGGAAATTTGAAAGAAGAGGAAGAGGCTAGTCACCTCAACAGGAACCGTTCTGTCACCAGCAATCTCTTTTAGATATTGAATGTTTCTCCACTTTGTTCGAGCAGGCCAGTGGTCAATGCACCCAGTCAATATAACTGGAATACCCTGTAGAAAATAGTCACACAAAAATCTCTCCATAGAAAGGGAACCTTGTCTTTCAACTATCTTAGAGGATAATGATCCACATGGAAGAACTTGAAACACCTACAAAGTAACAATGAGATTAACATCATCACAAAAGATATTATGCTAACTATTTTGGATCAGGGACAGGAAACAAATGCGTCACCAGGCTTGTCTAATTAAGCCTACAACATGTTTCCTGCAAAGTACACAAAATAACAGTCATATCATATCTTTGGGTACAGGGTTTCCAGTAAGTAGTTCTCCAAGTGAGGATTCAAAAACATTAAAACTACTTAAACCATGTAGGTAATATAATTATGGTAAGCATGGAGTAACAGCAACAAATAACAAATTGGAGGAAAAACATAGATGTAAATGAAATAATATAGTCAAAAAAAATTAACACGAATGTACAATATGACAGGGACTATTTCCACCATCCTAGAACAGGTGCCAGTTCCAGCTGACAGAGCTGGGAAAGGGAATAGGCCTTGTCACACAAGGCCACTACCTGGATCATGGATGGGCAGGAAACCTATCTAAGTTCCTGGAACTAGAGAGCACAACCTGGACTTCCCTATGGATGAAAAGGTTCAACGGAAATCAGAAGCGAGAAAATACTACCTTTCTAGATCGTACGAATTCCAGATTAAACGTCCGACAGGAATAGAATCAGGTCAATTCTTCATCCGCGTACAACTAGCGATAGACTGATAGAAAAAACCCAGAAGAGTTCAAGCTCAAGGTGAAGCCAATTCAATCCCAGCAGGAAGAAAATTAGGCCAAACCTACAAATTCCAAGTGGAAACCTCCCTCTATCTCTAATCAAACAAGCAAGACATCTAATTAACAACAAAGAAAAACCTAAAAAGCCAAATCTTTTATCTTCCACTCCTCCTAGGTAGGTAAAATTCAAAGATAGGAAGCCAATAACCACCCCTTCTCAAACAAATTTAAAATATTTCATAAAATTATGAAATAAAAACAGCGGCATACGTAATAGCAAATGGATAAAAACAGCACCTTTCTCCGCTCGGACTCGTCGCAGCCCACCCCACCGCCCTCCCCCAAACGTAACCTGTCTCCAGGGGCCCCGCCGCCGGCCTCCTCCTCCTCCCCCTTGGACCTCCCCACGATCTTCCCCACAGCCTCGTCGAGATCCCTCCGCAGGAGGAGCCCCCCCATGATCAGCCCCATGTCGAGGGCCCTCAGCGCCTCCCGGAAGTTGCCGGCGCCAGCGTGGAAGGCGGCCACATGGAGGCACGACATGGCGTAGGCGTCTCGCCAGGCCGGGACGACGCTGTGCCAGGGCCCAGAGTGGAGCTGCTCCCACGCCATCTCCCTCGCCGCCTCCGCCGCCCGGAAGTCCCCGCCCGCCGCCTTCTCCGCAGAGCTCACGTAGGCGAATCCCCCCTCCTCGGTTATCCGCTGCAGCAGGCCCGCCAGCCGCTCGGAGGCCAGCAGGGGTGTCGCAAGGCGGACGCCGCCGGGCGTCGCCGCGCCGGCTGGCTGATCCGGCGGGACCTCCTCCCTCATCTGCCCGTGTCCGGGGCTGCACAGGGTAGAGCGCGCCGGTGGCAGAGGGTGGGGAAAAAGAGCAGGGGTAAAAGCGTAATTAGAGTGGGATGGAAGGGATTTTTTCGGAGATGTGGAATTCGATCACCTCGGTGACGTTACCTCCGCCATGATAATAGCAATTAACAGAATATAATAACCTCGTATTCCCGAAAATTTGTAGAGAGAGAGAGATGAATATATCATACGGCTATAGTACATAAGTGGGCTTGTGCGTATTTATTCTTGTGTTAATTATAAAAGATAATAAGGTTCTTGCGTTCGTAATACAGTTTATTTATCTCATGTGAGATTTTTTTGAAATTTCTGTTAATTAACGTGGATAAAATCGCGTGTGAGTCATATTCCTAGCGTAATAATATTCATAAGCTTTAATTAAATTTATTTGAAGGTATTAGTAAACATAAAAAGTAATAGCAACATTTCATGTCGGTGTTGCAACTCTTTCCAGAGAAAATTACATCTGCCATGTGAACTGGGATAGGCATGACTGCATGAGATGCTGGGTCTCCTAATTTTTAGTAGGTTATGAGATAAATAATCTAGATTGTGTTGTTATCCGATGATTATTATATTTTTTTTATTTTTAGATTTCATTTCGGTTGGGGGAGGGGGGGGGGGGCTTTGTTTTGGCAGCAAGCAACCCTGCGGAAGGTAACCGGACCCGACGAGGGGATGATGACGTGGAGCCGACGTGGCACTTTACAAGTCCCGACCTAACACCTGCCTTGTAATGCTGGGATAAGGTCGTGTCCTCCTTTTTTATTATTATTATTTTTTCTTTTTTAATTAAACGGTGTCGTCACAGTCGGGGCACCTGTATTCGCTAATGTGAAATAGAGTGTGTGTGTGTCTTTAGGAGAGAGAAAGAGAGAGTACGTGACTAAGAGGAATGATATTTTTATATTTTTTCATTCTTGAGATGAAATATTTTATTAGATATTTTTTCTGTAGAATTTTTTTGACAATAGTTAATAAATTGTAATGACTTGTATGGACATCTCATAAACTCATAGATTAATACATGATCAGATAAGATTATGGAGGTTTATTAGTAAAAACTTTTTTTTACAATTTCCGAGAAATTAATTTGGTGAGAGAGATGGGTAAACCCATGAAAACATGTAAACAGGCAACAGTCGAGCACGCCGGGAGAGTGCCGGCGGTGAGGTTGAGGAACTCCCAGGATGAGCCTGGTAACCCGGCCGTCGGGGGAGCACTCCCTGACGGTGAACTAGCCGCACACGGCGCCTACGGAGTCGCGCCCCCATGGGAGGGCCTTGCTGTCGTGGGACTCTACGGAGACACATGGGAAGCGCGCGGTGAGACAGAAACCAAGACACAGACGTACATCATGTGATAAAAGAGTGAGCTTTGGATTCCATCGAGATCGGAATGGCAGTGGTACATCGGTAGTAGGTAGTGGCCACAGGCCGCAAATGAGCGGACCTACTACGCCGTTCCCAACCAACGCGACCACCACGCCGCTCCCAACAGCGCTCTCCTCTGCCCATGGCCGGTTTCCTCCTCGATCCCCCTCTCCCCTATGCCATGTCGTTTTCTATTGTTGCAGCTGGGTGAAAACCGGCGCAGGTGGTGGTGTTGGTGGGAAGGATTACGCACGAGGGGAGGGGAGGGTCGAGCTAGTTAGTACACAGAGAAATAGGAGGAGGGAGAGGTGTGATCCTTGCCACCCTTCTGACAAGGCAGACGGTGAGGTTAGCTGCAGGTGTTGGCAACGTAGCCGGCAGACTGCTCGTTCTGGAAGGCGAGGAAGTGGATGCCAGCGGCGACAGCGCGAGCGGCGAGGGAGGTGACGGGGATGACAACCACGCCGAGCATGGGCTGAACGTCGGCGCGGACCGGCGCATTGGTGGCAAGGGCGTTGCTATCAACTGTGGCTCCACTTTGTTGGGAGCCTCGAAATTACCGAACAAGGCCTCGACGGGTCGACTCTGGTCAGATTTGTCCCCCAACCCAGTTGGGCTCACTTTGCAGAGCCGGGCCCGGGTTTAATAATAACGAGAGACAGAAGTTACGGTGCATCATAGGAATACCACGTGCCAATACCACACGTGCCAATACCGCGCCTTTATGTGATTGGTCGATTAAATTTCGGCCCGATTTTTCTTTTCCTTTTTTTTATCTGGGAACCTATGAGATACTACTATGAGAAAGTGGGACCCACATTCTCCGTTCTTCTTTAAACTTAAAAAAGTGGAGCCCACATTCTTTGTTTTTATTGGAACTTCCCTTACTCCTGGAATCTCTGAATCATAAAAAGATGGGGCCGGCATTTAAGCAGGCCAATGACACGGGCATGGCGGGCATGGTACTCCCACGATGCAGCGTGGCAATCCGGGTCCACCCCATGTGAACCGATCTCATCCCGGACATGTAACCGTGCGAGACGGATACCAAGCACGTCTCTTCTCTCAGCCCCGTTTTGTTTGAGATTTGTCTCAAGATTATCTCTATTTTAACTTAAAATTAAGTCATTTTATTTTGACAAGAGCAGATTTAGATAATCCACTCAAAAGTGACTTAATGTGACTTAAGTCGGATTGACCTATCTTACCTCCACGGGTGAGATAACTTAATTCGATGCCATACCAAAGTAAAAAAAAATAAAAGTGGATAAAATAAATCCACTTAAATTTAATCTGATTATCTTTAATCCCGAACGAAAGTGGGGCTAAAGATAATTCTTATTATCCATCCTGAACGGCTATCTGGATTGGCCCACATGGAGTGAGTGCATTGCGCCCACCCCATGTGAAACAATCCCGTTCTGGCACATATACCTAGCACTCCTCTTCTCTAAGCCCCTCTTTGACAGAGGGATAAATAAATAAAAGGATATCCTCCTTAGATTAATCCGTCCCTTCACTTAGCTCTATTTATTTTGATAAATAATGGGTTATTCTTTTGAGACAAAAAGATTATCTCTTCTATTATTCCACTTAATTTGGTTGTATCTAGAGATAAAAAGTGAGTTAACTATATAAATTGACTTAAATATCCCTCTCTTTCCAACTTTACAACTGACGATTCTAAAATCATTTTACTTATATATAACCCCTCCTTCTTGATACATTTTACTATATTTTATAAAATAATTTTAACGTCAAAATAATAAAATATTTGATATTAATATTTGTTACTAATACTAATTAAAAACTAAAAAATAAAAATGTTATTTACATAGTTTACTATTCACATTCAATATTTTTACGTTTTTAGTTTTTAACTATTTTTATTGGATTCTATAAAATAAATTTTAAGATCAAAATAATAAAACATTGGATATTAATATTTATTAATACTAATAATTAAAACTCAAGAGCAAAAAACGTCGTTTACGTAATTTACTATCACCTTCAGTGTTTTTAATTTTTTATTTTTTTAACTATTCTTATTAGATTTTATAAAATAAATTTAATGTCAAAATAATAAAATATTTGATATTAATATTTAATTATACTACTAATTAAAAATCAAAAATGAAAAACATTATTTACATAATTTATTGTTCACTTTCAAAGATTTTATTTTTTATTTTTAAAACAATTTTTATTAGATTATATAAAATAAATTTAACCTCAAAATAATAACATGTTTTATATTAATATTATTGATATTAAAAATTAAAATAATTTTTTTCCATCGATTATCTAATGAGAGAGAGAGAGAGAGAGGACATGATAGGAACGAGAGGGGTGGGTTAAACTGTTCCACCTATTTAGGTGGGTCAGAATATCCAGATTAGACAAGGGTTATTCTTCAATCTAACTTAAATATTTGTATCCCTCTATCAAACTAAAAAAAGAACAAAATGAGAGTTATCCCCGAGACAAGTGGGGAATACCCCCCTATCAAGCGGGGCTAAGGGTAATTCTTATTACCCATCCCGGATGGTTACCACATGGGGTGGGTGCATTGCGCCCACCCTACGTGAACCAATCCCGTCTCGGATGAGTAACTGTCCAGGACGGGTACCTAGCACGACTCTTTCTCTAATAATAACTCTCTCTCTCTCTCTCTCTCTCACACACACACACACACACACACACACACACACACACACACACACACACACACAACCAATCAATCAAAATGTTGCCCCGTCAATTGACAGCACAAAATAGAGGAAACGGGTGAAGTGATCTAAAGGCTTCCATGCACCTCCCCTTGCCCCTGGTGAATAAATAGGTGTTTTATCAAACTCTAGTTGACAAATGAAATATTCGATGATCAAGAAGGGTAATAGCCACAGCTACAGAAGCCATTGCAAAATGCATGAACAGTCGAAGGCTTTCTCCATTTATGATAATTGTTGAAAACGAAATGGAACTACACATTAGCTAGATTACTTTACATTGAAAGCAGCTATTTCTGAGAAACCCTAATATATTCATTCCTCTTACCAGCAGTGGCTTTGACTCAGCCAGAAGTAGATCAATAAACAATTTAATGAACTGTGGGATCCTGAGCTCCTGCAAAGGAGTAGAGATATTTTTCAGCAAACATTCAAGGAAGAATGATATGGCAACTACATGTAGGTAAGGTTTCTCAAGCTGAAATTGTTTGCAATGATGAGGACGATTTAATCTGCCCATGCCTTTTCTTTTCTAATGAAAAGAAGAAACAAGATAACTGCATAATTCTCCAAAGCCCAAGTGGCAAAATTTCCAGAGAAACACACATTTGAAGGCAGCATTGTGTAGTTCTTAGCAGAGCCACAGCAGCAAAACAACTTACTTTGTAGGTCAAGTTCCTTTTCTTATGAAGGGTTGCGCATTTCCATTCTGCATTGAAAGGGCGAGTTCTTGGAAGACCAGCCCCCTATGCTCAAAACTTCTGAACTCATCAAAACTAGCACAACCTGGACTTAATACAACAGTATCCCCTGCAAGAAAAATCCGCATGGAGATTCTATTACTACATTATATTTCTGAGCTTATTAGCATACAGTTAGGTGTGGAAAGAAGACAAACCACATTGTGCCATGCATCTCGCATGGTTCACAGCATCTTCCAGATTTGAAGCTCTAACACAAGGAATTGTAAGACCGCCATTGCACAATGTCTCATGAATCATCCCACCTGAATATCCAAACTGGGAATGTTCAACCACACACGAGTCAGTTTACAATTTACAGACAAAGTTCCCAAACGTGGATACTGGGAAGGAAATTTGGATTCAAAGCAATAACACCTAGCGGAATGGAGAACAATCACTTACTGTAACAACAGCTCTGTGGTGCTTCAGAGGTTCTATAAGTTGTCCAAAACCACTAGATATTTTGGTACTGACAACCTGTAAAAGTAAGATTTTGTTACCCTCTGCAGAAGCCTCTTCTGTTTTACAGCTGGGTATTCACCGATCATTTAGATAAAAGTTTAGAAAAGAGGTATGAAGATGAGTTAGAATAACACATACACAAATATTGAAAGGAAAATCAGTTAATTGTCTCTCTCCACAACCCTAGAGGAGCAATACCATATTCAGGAAATGAGAGGGTAAACAAACAGGTAGAGATACTTAGCACCCAAAATATGAAGCTCGACCCATGAATATGACAATAAGCAGACACAGTGGTATATTGATCCAAAAGTACATTTTAAACCAAAAAAAAATGATAAGAGAAGGCATTGAATATTCTTAACATGAGGTGACCATAGGTATAGGATCATTAAGATGCAGAAGTGTTGACGATTCAAAGTGCATGTTGGTCCAAAACAGTATTTAATAAGATGGTTCTACTCAAAATTTCTATCCAACTTGGACTTCAGAGATTTGGGAATAAGATAAACCACCCATTCAAAAACTGCCTTTGTGCTTATAGTATTCATCACCAGAGAGAGAAAACATTTCATTCAGGAGTGAAAAATAAATTGTTTGCTAAAATATTGAACATTGATGGCCTGATTCCTGAGTGTAGCTATGCTTGAAAATTTGAACCCTGACTGGTTTAACAAGTCTGGATCAAGTTCAAACTAGTCCAAATCAATAAGTGCAGATTCAACTACTTTGTTAGGAAAAAATTGGAAGCAATGGATCCTTAGCCAATAAACGTGGACAAGAAATAGGTCAAACACAGCATACTGAAGTACCTTTGCAAGGCCACCAAGGAGGACAACCAGCTTTTGTTCTTTGAGACCTATCAACCCAGTATACGTTGCTTCTACATTTGTTGCCTTGCTGTCATCCACCCATGTTACACCGTTAATGTCCCTGCAGACTGAATTAAGCTTTCATTTCAACATCATCTTTAGTTCAGCAGCCTTACTACAAGGCAATATCACCATATTTCACTAGCACCATTCCTTTTTCTAATAATATAAACTCCAAGCTCATGATCAACAATAGTGTTTCTTTGGATTAATACAGTCAATTAGCATACATTCCAAGTACATGGGAGTCCAAAATGCTTTGTCAATGGATGCATTGAATATCAGAGGTGGGGCCAAATTTTGTCAAATAGGAATCAGTACAAAGGGGCCAACATGGATAGCAAAATTGGACAAACAAACATCAGGGTTTCAATTGTTTACACATCAAGGTCTTGGAGTTTACAGGATGCCTGGCGGAAAAGGATCAGCCTAACAAATGATTTGGGAGTGAAAGTCATGCTGAAGAACATGTATTCAACAAGGCAACAATATGAGAAATAAAAAGCCAAGCTTACCAACTTGCATTCGATGTGGAAGAAGAGTTAATCTCCCCACTATCCCATCCAAGGAATCAGTACTTATTCCAACATCCAGTCCAATGACCGTAAAAGCACTAACTGCTGCATTTTGATAGTTGTGTTCCCCTATTGCCCTCAAATATTTCAACTGCAACTGGGCAAATCGTTGATTTGGAAATCTGAAGTTGGCAACTCTTGCATCCATATCCACCTTTTCAAATACTGCTGTTACTTACTGATGACAATATATATATATATAGAGAGAGATATATAGATATAGATCTCTCTCTCTCTCTCTCTCTCTATATATATATATATATACACACACACACACACACACACATATATATATATATATGCAAGTGTGAGAGGAAAGAGCCTATAACATACCTTGGTTCCTGGAAAACTTCCAATCCGAGCAACATCACACTTACTAGCATATTTGTAAAAAGCCTTCTCCAGGTACTGGTTTCCTGAAAAATATTTGCATACAGATAGTTAGGGCACATATACGTTATTTCCAGTAATGCTATACATACCTTATTTATCTGTGTATATATATATGATGGATTTCCTGTTGAAAGTTTACTGTTACCCCATTTTTGATTATTTAGATCTCCCTAGTGTTGATCTAATGGTTAAAAATTACTTTGCAGAGATATGCTGCATGCCTAAATTCCTGGGGTGGGATGAGTGGTAGCAGGAGAGATGTGAATTTTATTTTTCTAAAAGGAAAAAACCCTCGACCATCTGATCGGGCAATGTGCACCGATCAGACTCAATCTCGCAGCACACTGGGAATCCACCCAGCACGCGGTGGTAACCACCTGCAGGCGGAAATCCAGCCAGCATGCGGGACTTCCACCATGGGTGGGTGTTGTGGAATTTCTTTGTTTTTTAGTTTTCTTGATCAAGAAAGATTGAACGGTCCAGATTGAGGGTAACAGGAAACCTCCCTGTTACTTGGTAACAGGGAGGTCCCTCCCTCTCTCTCTCTCTCTCTCTCTCTCTCACTCACTCACTCACTCACTCACACACACACACACACACACAACAAGTTGTTGAAGTTAGATGGAAGGCTCTATCACCACAGGATGTGGATCTAGAGGGGGGGTGAATAGATCAACTGGCTATTTAAAATTTAGCCCTAGAATCAAATGCGGAATTAGAAGAACACTTAAAGAACACAGCCAATGCACCGAATAAAACACACACGATCTGCTGAACAAGCAATCAAACACACGAGAGGCACAAGGCTTTTAGGTGGTTCGGTCAATCCGACCTACGTCCACCCCACATTCAACTCGAATGTGGATTACTGCTGATACACAGCTTGCATCTGCTGGGCACTACAGCTTGCCAACAACGGCTGGGGCTTACAGCTTATCCCGACCAGAGGAACACCTCTGCAACAGCTAAGCTTCACAGCTTGCTCTGCTGGGCACTACAGCTTAGCCGACCAGAGGAACTCCTCTGCAACCTACTGCCTCACAGCTTGAAACCGCTGACTAACAGCTTGACCGAACAAGAGTTTTCAAAGGAAAATAACAAAGACTGAAAACAAACAAAAACACAATCGAATGGAAGAAAACCAAAACAACTGTAACTCAAAGTTGAGCAATATCAGCTCTGGTAACTGGACCAAGAGACTGATTCACAAGCTCTCATATAACTCTCTCAACTCATCTCTCTTTTTCTTCTTCTCTCCTTTTCTTCTTCTCTGCTTTTCTTCCTCTCACAGTGGATCTCGGTGGCTGCTGCTTCAGACTGGATGTGTAGACTTCGCCAACTTCGATCTGTCTTCTTCTGTGGAAGAAGGCTCATATATATAGCAGCAGCAGCAGCATGTGACCTCCACATTTCCCGCCCAATCGACTCTGCCACGTGTCAGCATCTCAGCTCCTTGGATCACGTGCCAGACACCTGCAAGACAAATGAGGAGTTCAGTCGATTAACAAAATCAACTGAAGACAGTGTATAGACTTTATAACTCATACTGTAAAATGCAGTGTATAGACATGTGAAAGCGCATGCATTGTACAGACTTAGTGAAAGGGAATGCATGTAATACAATTCTTTTAAATACCCAGAGACTAGTGCGTTCTCGCACGGGAGCATATGAAGTCTCAGGGGAGCATCTATGGCCTCTGGACAGCATCACCAGCGTCAGGGGAGCATGTGGAGCACATGCTGTCCTCTGGGGAGCAATCGCTGCTCCAGGGGAGCATCCTCAAAGTTAGGGAAGCATTAGCAGTCACTGGAGGGCATACTCGGTCCCAGGAGAGCATCCGGGGGGGCAGACGAGCATGCACGTCTGATGTACAGACTCTACCAATGTATAGACTTGGTGGATAGTGATGCATAGCCAAACGGATGTACAGACTTCACTGTGAATGCATGAACAGTGAATGAGTGTATAGACTTGATCAAGAGAGACGCTGACCAATCGGAGCATTAACAGTCACTGGAGAGCATACTCGGTCCCAGGAGAGCATCCGGAGGGACAGGCGAGCATGCGCATCTGATGTACAGACTTGTGAAAGACTTGAATGCACGACCGATGGATGCAATGTACAGACTTTGCAAGATGTGAAGGAGTTGAGTGTATAGACTTCACGATGTGAAGACTTGTCCACAAATGATTGTACAGACTTGAGGTGAAGACCGATGTATAAACTTTCTAAAAGAATGGCTGTATAGACTTGAAGCAATGGAAAACATCAACTGTATAGACTTTGAACTGCAACGTAGGCAAAGGCATCGATGTATAGACTTTGAAGCTGAACGTAGGTAGATAACCCAATGTGCAGACTTTGAATCGCAACGAAGGAACATATGCCAATGTCCAGACTTTGGCAACAACGATGTACATACTTGGCCAAACAGTCCAATGTATATACTTTCAAGCCTGAAGGCCAATGTGTGGACCTGCATGAGACGCTCATTGAGACGCTCAATGTACAGACTTTTCCTTAGACTCTAAATGAGACGGACAGTGTGTAGACTATGCAATGCACTGTGGATGTATGGACTTTGCAATCGACAGGCAATGTACACACTTGCTAGGATGCTGCAATAGACACGGACAGTGCACAGACTTACGTTGCTGGAGCAATGTATATACTTTAAGACTTTGAGTGTGTGTTCAGTGTGAAAACAAGATAAAATGCATATAACACAAGACAATCTGATAAAAGTAATTTCATCAAAACATAAACAGTGTTGCCAATCAATCAAAACAATGTGTTGCCATATGAAGTAAGGTTGCATGTCAACACCATCAACACAGAGGAGTCACAACAATCTCCCCCTTTTTGATGATGGCAACCCCCTATCATATAGAGTAGCAACATCCTGTCATACAGATACAATTTTTGATGAAGGACATGATTTGTTATTCAGATTGTCATGCAGATGCATGTAGATGCTATGAATGACATGCTGCATGCTACAAAATGTGAGCAACTCCCTGCTAACAAAATTTCCCTTTTTTGTCATACCATGATGCAGATGCATACACTCCCCCTGAATGCAGAATTCTCAATTTTGAATTCTCCCCCTGAACAGAAGGAATGAATTCAGACAATATTCTCCCCCTTTGCCATCAACAAATAGGAGGGAAAGTGAGTGCAATGGAAGGAAAAAGAAGGTTCAGCTAACTGGCATTCTTAGCAAGTAGTTCAGAAATTAAGCAACTAAAGCACAGAACCTTCAGTCATATGAACTGAGAAACGGCTTAGAAATTGAAATTCTGGTTTAAAGGTTATAAAATGAGAGTTCATGCACTACAGTCATTGGATAAGGTAGATGTGCATGATAAAATAATAAACCAGAGTCATATTTACATGAGAGATTCAGTTTCAGAATATCTTACTTTCATAGACTCAGTAGAATGTGTTAAGAGAAACCAGGTCATGTATTGAAATTAAACAATTGACATCCATGAAATTTCTTTGAAGGAACAACATTTTCAATGTTATTTCATTTAGGGCATTCAGGTACCAAAAGTCTTTTTGCGTAAGGGTATACGTTTATCAGACGCCAATACCCCTAGATACTCAACATGATGGACCGTCTTGCCTATGATCAAACTCAATAGAATTGATTGACACCTTTTTGTGTGAGGGTACACGTTTATTAGACGCCAGTTACCCCCAGGTACTCAGTGAAAATAACCTACTGTTTTGATCATTTTGTACAGAGATAGCTGATACACCTCATGACATGAGTGGTGTCCACTTCTTTGATGGATCACTCAGTTTCTCAGTGATTTACCAGTCATTGCTCTGTCAATGCTATTTTTCAAATAATTTTCAATATTTTTCAATATCTTTCTTAGCTGCCCTTTATTTGTTTCAGAATGACTTGTTTAAGGACAATACACATACTTAGCTTCTCTAACATGATTTCAGATGAGTTTTCAGATTTCAGATATAATTCGCTTTGTCTGACATGAAATAAGATAAGGATTGAGAGGTTTATCAATTTTCAGCATCCTTATTTACAGATTGTAGTCTTTCAACTCTAAAGATTATAAATTTAAACCATTAAGTCAATCTTTTAGGCAATTAAAGTTCTTATAAGAGAAGAAGTCTGTTTTCTATTGCTTAATATTAGAACTGACTAGAAGATTGCCATACTGTCAAACTTAACTCTGAATTATATGCAATACTCCCCCTGTCTATGTGCATGTGATCTTGCAGATGTAGACTGAACAAATGATTTTGAAAAACATGCTTACTCAGACTAACTTATCGTGCAGTATGACCCATGGTACTAGGCGGAGAACCTGGTCATAAGGACCATCTCACACATAGTAAGAACCTCCAGACAGATTTCCCTGCCCTTTGGTAGCTTACCATTGGATATACCAGGGTAATGCAAGGAGATGCAGTGCAATACAATCATGCAGAAATATAGACATATCATGCATCTAGACATATATATGCAATGATGATCATGAGTGCAATAAAAAATATGAGAGTCATGCATTATCATAAGTCTGTTGCACAATGTTTATTCAATCTATCAACAGCAAGTTCAAATCAGAAGTTTATTCAAAGCAGCTCAAAAGTTTTATTCAAGTCAACAAAGATTTCATTCATTATGCTGAAATTTACACAAGCCAAGTTCTCTTCTAAAAAAATTAAAATTTTCATTTCCAAGTGGCTTAGTAAAGATATCAGCAACTTGTTTGTCTGTTTCAATGAAGTCCAGTTCAATTTCCTTTTTGTTCACAGCATCTCTTAGAAAATGATGTTTTATTTCTATGTGCTTAGTCCTAGAATGATGAACAGGATTTTTAGCAAGGCATATGGCACTAGTATTATCACATAGAATTGGAATACATTCCAGTTTTATCTGATAATCATTTAGTTGGTGCTTAATCCAAAGTACTTGGGCAACACAATTACCTGCTGCAACATATTCAGCTTCAGCTGTAGACAATGCTATAGTGTGTTGCTTCTTAGATGCCCAACATACTAGACAGCCACCAAGGAATTGACAATAGCCACTAGTGCTTTTTCTATCTACTCGACACCCAGCATAATCAGCATCAGTGTAAGCTAGAAGCTCTAACTCACACATGGCAGGATACCATAATCCTAGCTCTTGGGTGCCTAGCAAATATCTAAAAATCCTTTTCACTGCTTTAAAATGATTTTCTTTAGGACTGGCCTGAAACCTAGCACATAATCCTACAGCGAATTGAATATCAGGCCTAGATGCTGTTAAGTAGAGAAGGGATCCGATCATACCTCTGTATAACTTCTGGTCAAATGGGTTACCTTTAGTGTCTTCATCCAAGCTTGTAGAGGTACCCATTGGAGAAGCTATCTCTTTAAGGTTATCCATCTTGTATTTCTTGAGTAGATCCCTTGTGTACTTGGACTGAGCTATAAACATTCCATCCTTTGTTTGTGTAACCTGCAGTCCAAGAAACAATTTGAGCTCACCCATTGAGCTCATTTCATTAGTCATTGTTTTGGAAAATTCCTCACACAATTTGGGGTTAGTTGACCCAAAAATGATATCATCCACATAAATCTGTACAATAAGAATTTCAGAATGACTCACCTTTGTAAACAAGGTCTGATCAACTACTCCTCTAGTGAAATTTTGATCAGTGAGGAACTTGCTCAACCTGTCGTACCAAGCTCTGGGAGCTTGCTTAAGACCATAGAGAGCTTTATTTAATTTGTAAACATGATTAGGGAAATCTAGACATTCAAACCCAGGGGGCTGTCTAACATAGACATCCTCATTAATTTCCCGATTCAAGAATGTAGATTTTACATCCATCTGCTGGAGGATTATACCTAGGGAACATGCATAAGCTAATAAAATTCTAACAGCTTCTAATCTGGCTACAGGGGCAAATGACTCTTCAAAGTCAATACCAAACTCCTGGTTGTACCCCTGAGCAACAAGTCTGGCTTTATTTTTAACAATATTCCCTAATTCATCAGATTTATTCCTGAAAACCCACCTAGTCCCTATGACTGTTCCATGATCAGGAGGTGGGACCAAGTGCCACACCTTGTTCCTGTCGAACTGATTAAGCTCCTCATGCATGGCATTAATCCAATGCATATCCTTGAGGGCACAGTCAATGGACTTGGGTTCAATTTGAGAGACAAGAGCATATGCATTTAATTCATCCTAAATTCTAAAGTGACCTCTAGTTCTAGGGGGATCATTCAGATTGCCAATGACATTATTCACAGGGTGATCTTTAAGATATCTAACATTAACAATCTGAGTTTCAGGAATTTCACTTACCTCCCCCTGAACTTCAGGTTCTTCTTCATTTTGCTCTTCTTTATCTTCCTCACCATCAGACTGATCTGCAGAGTTTTCATCTTTCAAAATGTTCCCATCTTCGTTCCTGCAATAATCATGGTTAGTTTCCATCAAGGTTTCATCAAAGATAATGTGTGAAGATTCTTCAACAATTTTTGAGTTTAAATTGAACACTCTATAAGCCTGGGTGTTTTCAGAATAACCGAGGAAGATTCCTGGTTCACCTTTTGGCTCAAATTTATCAAGGTCCCTCTTGTCATTTATATGTATAAAACATTTACAACCAAAGACCTTGAAGTGGGCGATTGAAGGTTTCTTACCTCTCAAAATCTCATAAGGGGTTTTCTGGGTGGAAGATCTTACCATTGCCCTGTTAATTACATAACAGGCTGTGTTGACTGCTTCAGCCCAAGATTTTCTTGGCAGTTGACCTTCAACTAAGAGAGTTCGGCCCATTTCCACTAGAGTTCTGTTCCTCCTCTCGACAACACCATTGTGAGACACGGAAAAAAATCTAAAGGAAAAATGCCCTTATCGTAGATAAAAGGTAGATTTTCGTTCCTTTTTGAAAAGAAACACTCCTCTGCGTAGAGAGGGTTCCGTGGGTGCGCATAGTATCAGACGATTTGGGTTCGAGTGCTGGACCTTTCCCCACTGACCGGAGTCAGTGTTGATTTACATCGGCCTAACGTCCGAACACCTTTGTTTAACTGTCAAAGAGGTCCCAAAAGACTTCTACATGGGTTCTGATGTGAAGGGCAGGCTCACACGAGAGATTCTCCATGACCACTCATTTACCACCAACACATAGAAACAACTAGATTAGGGCTAGGTCTGAGCAAAACCCTAAGATTTAGGCATAGAGGCGCAAATATGCGGAAGCCATAGGCATTTTTAAAGCAAGGGAAGTTTTCTAGACCCCGGGGGGATTTTGGTAATTTTACCAACCCAGGGGTATTTTGGTAATTTTCCAGGCCAGGGACATTTATGAAATTTTCTGGGCTGGAATGGAAGTGAAACTGGATCTCTAACTCTCCAAGGCGCTGAGGCTCTTTCTGGAGGGTTTCAAGGGCTCTGAGGCCATGTTTAGGTTGCAGGGGTATTTTGGTAATTTTACCAGACCCTAGACCTAGGTTTGGTATAATACCCGAGTGCTGGACTGAGCTGACAACACTTCCGGACTGAAGGAATGACAAGGGGCTTCATGGAAGGCACACATTTGTCAATTTGGCCGAAGGAGGGGTATATACACAATTTTCCAAAGTCGGGGGGTTTTCTTATAATTTTCCCACCCGAGGTTACATACAAAATATGCTGAATGCTTTTATAATTCCATGTGAGTACAAAGGTTGTCGGCGAGTTGTCGACTGTATAAACGTCCGCTTTGGAGCGGGAGATAGGGACGTAGTCCCAATTACAAAAGATTGCAGGGTATAACTGCAAATTACAGGACTTCGGTCTTTTGCCATCCCGGGAAGGATATTTTTGTAATTTCGCCATTATAAGGGCAAAAATACAAGACTTAGTCGTCCCGAGACGTAAAGACTTACAAACATGGCCCGCTGAGGGGCATAATTACAAACATGGCCCACTGAGGGGCTCAAAGGTAAATATACCCCGTAGGGGCATAAATACAAGACCCGGGGACTTACCCCACACGGGCCGAAACAAACGAACAAAAAAACTTCAAGTGTGCTCCGTAGATTGCTGCTTGTGTCTCTTCTTCTGTGTCGCTTGGACCCTTAGGGTCTATTTATAGAAGGCGGGAGGGCCCAGAGGGGTCAAATGAACAAAATTGCCCCGATTCTGTCAAGGTGGGGTGGCAAAAAGCCATTTTGACCCCTCTGGCCACCAAAAAGGGCCAAATGACCCCTCTGAGGGGGTTAGAGAAAGAAAAGAAAAAAAAACCTTTTTTTTTTTTGTTTTTGAAGTCCCGGACCCCGGAAGGGGGTGGACTCGGGCGGGGTCGCGCGACCCCGGGACGGGAGCGACCCGGCGGGGTCGCGGCGACCCCGGAGCCGACGCACCCGGCGGGGTCGCGCGGTCCCGCGGGTGAACCCGGCGGGGTCGCGTGACCCCACGGGGCCACCTGGCGGGGTCGCGTGACCCCGCGGGTGGAGCCACCCGGCGGGGTCGCGCGGCTCCCCGGGCGGACCGGCGGGGTCGCGCGACCCCGGGGCGGACCGGCGGGGTAGCGCGCCCCCGCGGGTGGACCAGCGGGGTCGCGTGAGCCCGCTGGGTCCCAACGGGGCCGCGGCCTCCTCTTTTGACCCGGGAGGGGTCGTTTGACCCCCGGGCGTGCTCCTTGGCTCCTCCTCGCGTCGCTTCGGGCCGTTTTCGTCGTCCCGGACTGGAGAAGGACCGTGGTGAAGCTATAAATCCCGGGGAGATCGCTCCTTCGCCGCGTGGCAGCATCGCATCCGCAGAGGGAGCATTGTTTGTTTGTCTGGTCGCTCGTCGCCGCGTAGGGAGGAAGCTTTGCGCCCGTCTGTGCCGTGTGATACACTTGCTCGGCTACTCGGACCGGTATGCATATGTTTCTTCCTTGTTAACCTTCTTGCCGCGACGTCGACCATGATAATATTGTCGGATCAATAGACCCTAACTCACGGAGATACTCCGTAGTTCGACGGTGTTGACGATACGCCATCCTTGTCGTCGAACGTTGCATAGCAACAGTCTCTCAAAGTAACTTGAGATAATTTCGGGTGCAACAAATGCCCCCCACGGGACGTCCGCCACGGCCGGAGGCATGGGGCGGATGGCCCGTGCCCTTTGAAGGGATTGGAATGGTGCCATGCAACTTGTTAGACTGCATCGAATGATCGTATTGCTGTCCAAAATATTTTAGCCTGACGCTTCTTCATTTTTGTTTCTCCTCTTTGTGCTTTCAGCCATGGCTCGCAGCAGTGGGAGTGGGAGTCGGTCGAGGAGGTCCCGTGCTAGGGGCCCTGACGACTGCGGGGTTGAGCGCACAGACCGGCGGATGCCGCCTTTTCCGCCTCGTACCAGTGATGATGACAACGTCAACCAATTAGACCTTGGCTATTCATGGGTCGCTGAGGGCCCGACAGAGAGTGCCGGAGCAGCTGAAGGTCTTGTCGATGTGTCTCGGATTGCGAGGCAAGGCGGTCTTTATACGTATGACCGCACTGGAGGGTATCCATGCCACTATCCCCTGGACCGCCACCTTTACAGCTTTCTCCAGGGTTTTGCTCCTGTCGGCATGGAGGTCGACGATCCATCACTTCCAGAGGAGAGACGTCGCCTTGAGCGGGCGATACTAGCAGGCAGAGATGGCATGCAGGGATTGTGTTCCCTGACTTATCCGAGTTACCCGGAGGGCTTTCCTCGGCAGCGGCAGTATCCGGACAGGCAGAGTCTGGGCTCTTTTCAGCGACACGAGAGCTTTACCGTCCGGGCTACGCCGATGTCTCCAGCGACTTGGCATCTGCATGGGCAGCACAAGGCCGCGGATCAGGTTGTAGATGGCCTCTTTCTGGCGCCCACCGGAGCCAGCTTTGCACAGGAAGAATACATCCACGATTGCATGTTGGAGAGGGTTCTGGCTTTGAAGACTCCCAGCTGGTATGGGAAGTGGTCCGTCATCCCTTCTCACAGTTACCACCGGGGTGCGACAGAGTGGCTCTGGGGCATTCTGCTGGTTTACCGGTCTTTGTTGGATAGGGTGGGGATTCGTCACGCAGTGACTGCCGCCCTGTACTCCTACCCTTGTTACACTGGCCTGCTACAGGCTCTAATAGAGAGGTTCAGCCGCCGGTGGAACACTTTCGTCACAGCTGGCGGGGAGACTTCACTGGACCTCTGGGCCTTCCAGAGGATTTCTGGTCTTCCGATCTGCGGGAGACCCTATGAGGAGCTATCGCCAGATGACTTGCACCTCAGCTCTACAGATGGGGCAGGACACTATACCCTGCCCTACTGCTTCAGGTTTCTGATGAAGACCTGGAGGGACTTAGCCCGAGTAGGCACAGATCGGACTCCACGCACACCGCGGGTGACACTGAATGCCTGGGTGAGTCACTTCTATAGCGGTCCTTACTGCTTCCATGAGGAGTTTGCACAGTCCGGCACCACCTGGGATGAGTACCGAGAGGTCAGAGTGGACATTCCTCCACATCTTCGCCACCTGCCTGCGTCGACACAAGGCTGGAATTCACGGGGCTGCATCCTATTACTTATCTGGCGGCTTATTTGGCATACTGGCTTTCCAGCTTCGTAGTCCCTCATGGAGAGGAGGGAGTCCTGCGGGTGGAGGTGATTTATCCAGCCTGCATGCTTGCCTGCGGACAGAGACTCGCCATTGCACCAGCAGCCTTGGCGAATATTTTTCATTCGCTTGGGGCTTTGTCTTCCCACTCCTCGCCGCGAGAGAAGGGTATATTGCTGCCCACTCATTATTTGAGTGCTTGGGCAGGGCTACTGTTTCCAGAGTTGTCCAGGAGGACTCCAGTCGAGAATCCAGCAGCTCCGTTGATTTTCTGGTTTACCGGGCAGCCATCCCAGGATCCAGTTGCACAGTTAGTAGGGGCCAGGCGGGCCTTGTCTTTTGTTCCGGTGAAGAGGGGAGAGGGCCTAGCCCTTGACTACTTCTCCTACCTTCACCGTCCTTTTGTCAGGCAGGAGGGAGATGCTGTCGTCAGCCGGGTTTCCACCCATGCTTTACCTTCCCCCCAGGGTTTAGCAGAGTGGGTCGTCAGCATCCGACCCAGTGTTCTTGTATATCGACGCTCCAGTACGGCGATACTTGAGCCTTACTACCCACACCGGTTCGCCAGGAACTTCGGGTATGATCAGGCTATCCCCTCCAGTGGAGAGTTTTCTTTGCCCCTCCGGCTATACAGGCACAGGGACATACACTTGGTCGCGGCAGCTTGGCAGGACTTCCTTTGCCGCGAGGCAGGGCCGGGGTACCCGATCCCAGAGCAGGAGCGCAGAGGCTACTTCGACATCTATTATGCTCGCTGGTGGTTCAAAGTCAGCAACCTCTTCCGGGAGCGTCGAGATGCCATTCGTACCGCTGAGGAGCAGCGTTTGGAGCGGGAGGATCTGCCTCCTCTGTGTGTCGATCCAGCCTTCCTCAGGTCTCATTTTTCGGGGATTGCCCGAATTGTGAGTGACATTGAAGAGCGCTGGCGGGCAAAAGGCTGGACACCCATTGTTGACAGGAGCCAGTATAATGGGGCTTTGAAGCCCTTGAAGGGCAAGACGGCGTCGGCTCTTGGGGTCCCTTCTTCCTCCACCACAGGCGTAGCCTCAGGCCCCTCAAAGGCCTATTCTTGGTGGGAGGATTTGCAGACATCTTGCGGGGTGAGGAAAAAGTTCCAGTTGTCCCAGCCGATACCCGACGGAGCACTTGGGGGCAGTACCTTTGCTGAGTGGAAGGCCCATGTGATCAATGCAGTGGGCTGCGCAGGTCCCCTGGAGTACCTCTCTAGCCTTGAGTTGGCGACGACTCCACTTGCCATTTACGATGCTGTAAAGGCAGTTGCACGCGCCCTCCGAGTGAAGCCGGAGCAGATAGTATTAAAGCCGAATGGACCCATAGCGGCTACAGGTGATTCCTGTTCTTCCTGACTTTAATATACATATGTATATTTATACTCTGGGACATGCATTTACATATTCCCATGACACTTGCAGGTGGGGCTGTTATAATAGCCGGTGCTGCACCACTGAGGGATCCTCCTGATGCTGAGATCGGGAGGGATTCTGTTGTCGCCAAGAGACCTCGGGCCGAGGTTCCCGAGGAGGGGGATGTGAGGTCAGCATCCCGTTCTCGGCTGGAGGTTGAAACCCCTGAGGTTGAGGCTGTGTCTAGTAAGTAGCTCTCCCAGATACTGGTCATTCCTGAGCATATATACATAATGTTATAACACATGCTTGCTTCGTTCAACGCAGCCCCCCCAGAAGCTAGGGCTGACATGAGCTTCTCTCCTCCTCCAGCGGGAGATGACATGCAACCTAATGAGTCCGCGCCGGACATTACTTTCAGCTTCAAAGAGCTGATGTCAGACGATTATATGCCGGTGACGACCAACTCTCCCTCGCCTATTACAGCAGGGACCACAGAAGGTCAAGCTTCAGGTAACATGCACAGCCTTGTTTTCTCCATTGATACATGAAGATTCGAACAGCAATAACCCCTTAGTGTTTTGCTGGCTGCACAGGGGTTCATGAGGTTATTCCACCTGGCCCGTCAGCGAGAGGTGATGTCGGCTCCTCCTCCGAGGCCGGATCCGCTTCTGGGAGTGGATCCACTACTAAGAGTGGGAGTTCTGCGGCCCCAGGCTCTCTCCCTGACGGGAGCTCGAGCTCTACTTCCAGCGTCACGACCTCCAGTTCTTCATCCAGTGAGAGTGACTCTCAAGAGGAAGGAGAAATAACAGATACCGGAGGTGAATGCAGCGACATACATTCTGTTTAATTGAGCCCTTCTTATAAAGATTTGTTTGACTCATATAATTGTCTGTCCCACAGGAGTGGACTTGGCCCGATCCATGGAGGAGTTCTCACAACTTTTGGGATCCGGCTCACTTGTGGACCTTTTGACTGGCGGCAATGCCTCGACAGGCACAAAGGCCATAGAGGTAGCAGGTGTTGACACCACAGCACCGGGAGATCCCACGCCAGTGGGCTCCTCTGATGTTGACATTGGTGAGGACATCATAGCTGAGGACGGCATAGCTGATCTTTCAGGTAAGAGATGTTAGAGGCTAATGATAGACCTCTTTACCATTTTGCATCTGCTTTTGTCAAGCTGATTAATGCATCTGTTATGCGGACAACTTCAGGTCAGGCCATTGAAGAAAGTGCATCACTCTCTGGTAATATAGCTCCAACAGGGGAAGCTTCTCAGGGCGCACCAGAGGGCCTGCAGACTCCAGGGGAGAGTGCCTCACCAGTAAACACCCATGCTACAGGTACTGCTCGTTTCTGACAACGAACACAGCAAATGATATATGCATTCTGTTTGTGGCACTGACCCCTCTCTTGTTTTTGCCATGTAGCTTCTCTTTCTGCGGAGCCGATGGTTAAGACCTCCTCACGAGAGGAGGTTCAGGAGGCAGGGCCGACTTCTGAAATTGAGCCATCTTGCTCCCAAAGGGCTCCTGGTACAGAGTCTACCCTTCCCAGCATAGCTGAAGAGGGGGCTGCTACTGAGACAGGTACATAGCTGTCCTCTGGACTTTGACATCTTGTGCGTGCCACTTTATAGATAAGCATTTACATGTTATTGCTTAACTGTAGAGGGTGGGGACGCAAACATCCTGCCTGGCGGACCCGGCTTAGCTTCTGTCGCTCATTCTTCCCCGGCTGTTGAGGATGGACAGGAGTCTGCGGCAGCATCAGGTATATGCCCATGTTGTGCCTTTTTATAGTCGTTTGTGAATGCCCACTTGATTATGAACACACACTCATTCGGCCTCCTTCTTTCTTTGCAGCTCCTGAAGAAGAGGCACCAGAGGTGCCTGTGGATTTCCCACCTCTTGGAGTTGAATGGCCTGACGCCCTTGTACTTGGAGTGGCATTACATGCTGGCATGGCTGATCAGCTTCTGCAGAGTCTTGACCAGCTTCTTCAGGCCGACCCATTGCCCACCGTGAGACTTTGAGGACCGGTCTGGAAGTATTCACCAGGAGCTACCATGGGTTAAATCTTCCTCGAGATGCATGGGCCACGAAGCTGGAAGGCTTGTGGAGCGAGTTCGCTCGTCTCCATCTTGCACAGGAGCAGAGACAGAGAGTCCAGTTACAGATCCAGGAGCAGGAGGAGCGGCTACGTGAGCTTCGAGCGGCCCGGGCAGAGGCCGGTCTTCTCCTTGCGAGCTCCGAGGGGGATAGTCGGAGGACCTCTCTCCGAGTGGAGGAGCTGCAGAGAGAGCTTCATGAGGCTGCCGAAGAGCATCGTGTTGTCCAGGTGAGGGTGGAGACCTGCCGTCGCCGATTTGATGAGCTTCGGGAGGAGATCATCCAGGAGGAGTCCCGTCTTGCGGAGCTGCAGAGGGACGTACACCGTGGTTGACGAGCTCTGGCACTTTCTTGTACATAGGGCTCTCACACCCCGTTTTTTGTTGGAGTTATTCCTGAGGGCTTGTCTCGGGCTCCCTTGATGACATTAATGAATAAAGAATAGAACTTAGCATAGCCGTTTTTGCTTCCATCCTATTGCATGTATGTCTTTCTTTTTTTATTTTTAATCACTTTACCAGCCCTACCGCCCTTTCGGGTTTTCGCCAGGACTGGCCCCCTTTAGCTTTTTCCAGTGCGCCCTTTCGGGTTTTCACACTGAGGGGTACCCATTTTTGCCTAAGGCGCCCTTTCGGGTTTTCACCTTAGCCGGGTTAAAGCCTTTTTGCCCTTGATTGCTCCCCTAACAGAAACAACCAAGTCCGCTGGGGCATCAATATTTTTAACCCCGTTTCTTTTTTTTTCTTTTTTTTTACCCTATAATGCCAGAAGGCAATGAGAAAGTGGCAATCCCGTAGGGATGTGTGTGCCACAGAGATGGGACAAATGGGTAGATTTGATTATCCGGGTGGGACGAGTGAATCAAATCTGTGAACCGAAAGGCAAAACGGGTTGGTAGCCTGAGAGGGCGTACTGAGACCGCACCCGATGGGGTAGAAACGAGCCGAAAGGCATGATGGGTCGGCAGCCCGAGAGAGCATACTGAGGCTGAGCCCGGTATGACAAGAGGGGTGGATTCGACTGTCCGGGTGGGACGTATAAGTCAAATCCGTGAGCCGATTGGCAAATAGGGTTGGCAGCCTGAGAGGGCATGCTGAGGCCAAGCCCGTGGGGATAAAGGAGTAAACCTGACGATCCCGGCGGGAGACAGAGTCAAGTCTAAAACCAAGAGGCGAGATGGGTTGACAGCCCGAGAGAGCATGCAGAGGTCAGACCCAGAAGAAGAAAAAGGGTGGATTTGACAGCCCTAATGGGACGTGAGAGTCAAACCCGAGAGCCGATAGGCGAGATAGGTTGGCAGCCCGAGAGAGCATACTGAGGCCATTCCTGATGGGACAAAGATGGGTTTGACCATCCTAGTGGGACGTGAAAGTCAAACCTGAAAGCCGATAGGCGAGTAGGTGGGTTGGCAGCCCGAGAGGACATGCTGAGGCCAGACCCGGTGGGACATGTGCCAGAAGACACGATGGATTGGTAGCCCGAGAGAGCATACTGAGACCAGATCCCAAGAAGATAAGATGAGCCAAAAGGCATGATGGGTTGGCAGCCCGAGAGGGCGTACTGAGACCAATCCCTAGGAGGTTAGATGAGCCGAAAGGCATGAAGGGTTGGCAGCCCGAGAGAGCATACTGAGGCCATTCCCTAGAATGAAAAAGGAGCCGAAAGGCATGAAAAGTTGGCAGCCCGAGAGAGCATACTAAGGCCAGTCCCAGTGGGACAAGAGAGTAAGCGGGTTTAACTGCTCAGAAGAGACACGTGAGCTGAACCCGAAAGCCGATAGGCGGAATGGGCCGGCAGCCTGGAAGAGGTATGCATAGGCCGAGCCCGATGGGACAAAGTATGACACCGTCAGAATGCCAGTGGGACTAGGTGTCATAGGATGACATGTAAGGTGTAGCCCTGACATCAATATGATGTTTTGGTCGAGATGGGGTGGAGTCATTGACTTAGAGCCACCCATAGAATAGACATAGAAAGGATTTTTCTTTCTTTCTTCACATTACCAACCTCACCGCCCTTTCGGGTTTTCGCCGAGGCTGGCCCCCTTTAGCTTTTTCCGGTGCGCCCTTTCGGGTTTTCACACCGAGGGGTAGCCCATTTTTGCCCGAGGCCCCCTTTCGGGTTTTCACCTCGACCGGGTCTGTGGCCTTTTTACCCTCAGCCAACCGTTGAAGGCTGACTGAGTCCGCCGGGGTATCAGTATTTTTAACCCCTTTTCTTTTTTTTTGTTTTTTTTTTGAACCTTCACTGAGGAGAGGTATTGTCCTGTGAGGACTGCTGCAGAAACTCTTGCGGTGGCGCGTGGTAGAGCTTCATATGCTTGCCGTTGAGAGGAGGGAAGGGATTGTCTCCCTTGTGGTCAAGGACCGTATAGGCCCCTCCTTCGTAGACCTTCTGAATGACGTAAGGCCCACGCCAATTAGGCTGGAGTTTGCCGCTGGATCTTCCCGCGAGAACCTCCTTTTCTTTGACCATGATGAGGTCGCCTTTCTTGAACGCCCGTTGCTTGACCAGCTTATCATAGGCACGTGTCATGCGGGCTTGATACACTTGTAAGTGTTTGTAGGCTTTGAGTCTTTGACCTTCCAAGTTGGACAATTCCTCGAGCCTTCTTTCGATTTCAGATTGGTCTTGACCTGGCAATCCGGCGTGCACAGCAACACGGTAAGATGCTAGCTCGATCTCCACAGGGATCACTGCTTCAGCTCCGTAGACCAGAGAGAAAGGGGAACATCCCGTAGGGGTTTTGTAAATAGTCCGGTAGGCCCATAGGGCTTCGTGGACCTTCTCGCCCCAATCCCGTTTGCGGCCGCCTACTATCTTGGACAGCAGCTTGCAGAGGGTTTTGTTGAAGGCCTCGGCCAACCCGTTGGCTTGGGGATTGTATATTGATGACGTCCTCCAGTCAATATGGAACTTGGCCGCCAGAGCATAAATAGTCTTGTTCTTGAACGGCGTGCCATTATCGGATATAATCCGACTGGGGGTGCCGAATCTGTATATAATGTAGTGCCGCACAAAACGAGCAACTATCTCCCCCGTAACTTCCCGTAGCGGAATGGCTTCCGCCCACCTAGAGAAGTAATCAGTGGCAGCGAGTATAAACTTGTGCCCCTGGGACGATGGTGGGAATGGTCCCACAATATCCATACCCCACTCTGCAAATGGCCAAGTAGGCGCTGTTGGATGGAGCGGGTTAGGTGGCCGCCGAGGGACTGGGCCAAATGCTTGGCATTGATGGCATGTACGAGCGTATTGATTGCAATCTTCGTACATGGTGGGCCAGTAGAACCCTTTGAGCTTGATGCTATTCTTCATCTTGGCTCCTGCCTGGTGAGCTCCGCACAATCCGGAATGAACCTCGTGCATGACGGTCTTCGCTTCCTTGGACGAAAGGCACCGCAGGAGGACCGATCGGTCTTTTCCATGGACAAGCCTAAAGAGCAGACCGTCAATCAGCTGGTAGGATGTCGCCCTGCGTAGCAGTTGCACCCTCTGAGCCCGATCAGGAGGGAGCCAGCCGTTCTTTATCTTTATGATCGGCTCACGCCAATCTTCTTCTTCGGGAACAATCTCCTCTTGAATGTTGTCGACCTCATACACAGTGAGGCCGGATTCTTCGTCGAGCACACTTGGCATGAGCCTCCGGTGTCTGACTGTAATATTCAATTCTCCCTCAGGCGGGAGTTTTAGGGCTGCCGCCAACTTTGCAAGAGCATCAGCCTGAGATTGTTGCCTCTGGGGACATGGCCTATTTCAAATAGGTAAAATTTTTCTTTGAGCCTCATGACGGCTGCGTGATAGGGGATGAGCTCCTTCTTCCGGACATCATAGACGCCCAGTACTTGTCGAATGACGAGCTGAGAATCCCCGTACACTTTGATGCACTTGATGTCCATCTCCAGTGCCAGTTGAAGCCCAATAATTAGCGCTTCATACTCTGCCTCATTATTAGTCAGTGACTTCATGAGAGCACAAGAGTTGTGGAGGATACCGCCTTGTGGAGACACAAAGACTACCCCCGCACCCGAGACATAGTCCGTAAGGCCGCCAGCTCTTTTGATTGTCCGAGAGGCACCATCAAAATATAACTCCCAATATGGGAGATCAAGGGTGAGGACGCCTGGCTCATCTGTGGTGGGACTTTTTCAGAAGACTCCCCGATTTCTTGAGAAGGCACTAACACCTCTTCGTCGGGTAGCTCAAAGTTGAGTGGCGAATCTTCTGGCACAGGGTGCGCTGCTAAGAACTCCGCTATTCCTTGTCCTTTGATCGCCTTGCGTGGGACGAAGGTGATGTCGAACTCCATGAGGATAAGCGCCCATTTACCAAGCCTACCGGAGAGGACAGGCTGGCAGAGCAGAAACTTGAGTGGGTTGCATTTTGAGATGAGCTCCACCCGGTGGGCTAGGAGATAGTGCCTTAGCTTCTTGACAGCAAACACCAGAGCTAGGCACATCTTTTCCATGGGAGCGTACCGATGCTCAGGCCCGATTAGTTTCGGCTGAGGTAGTACAGCGGCTGCTCCTTGCCCTCTTCATTGATCTGGGCTAGGAGAGCCCCCAAAGAGGCATCCATGGCAGCAATATATAAGATAAGGGGTTTCCCTCTGACGGGTGCCCCTAAGACTGGAGGAGTCAGCAGATACTCCTTGATTTGCTCGAAGGCCTTCTGACAGTCTTCGTCCCATATGAAGGGTGCTCCTTTCTTCATCAATTTGTCGAAAGGTAGGCATCTTCCTGAGAGGTTGGAAATAAACCGCCTAATATAGGCGAGCCTTCCCTGAAGAGATCTGAGCTCTGTCAAGTTCTTGGGCGGAGGTAGTCCCCTTATGGCCTTGATTTTGTCGGGGTCGATTTCTATGCCTCGATACCTGACAATGAAGCCAAGGAACTTGCCACTGGAGACGCCGAAGGCGCACTTCATCGGGTTCATCTTGAGCTGGAATTGTCGGAGCCTTTCAAAGACTCGACGCAGGTCAGCTAAGTGATCCTCCCGCTTCTTTGTCTTGACGACCAGATCATCAACATAGCATTCGACCAGGTCATGTAGCATCTCGTCGAAGATCTTGGTCATTGCCCTTTGATAGGTTGCGCCGGCATTCTTCAGACCGAACGGCATCCTTTTGTAGTTGAAGATCCCCTTAGGAGACCGGAAAGCCGTATGGTCTTTGTCTTTGACGGCCATGCGGATTTGATTATAGCCCGACGACCCGTCCATAAAAGACAAGGCTTCGTGACCAGTGGTCATATCAACCATTGTCTCAGTGATTGGGACAGGGAAGTCATCCTTTGGGCATGCCTTATTCAAATCCCTGAAGTCGATGCAGACTCGGACTTGGCCGTTCTTCTTCTTGACAGGGACTATGTTAGCGAGCCATACAGGGTACATGCAAGGCTCTATGAAGTCCACATTGAGCATTTTGTCAACCTCAGCATTGACCTTCAGCTCCAGCTCGTGGCGCATACGCCTTTGGGCTTGCTTGACTGGCTTGACTGTTGAAAGTATTGCCAGCTCATGTTCAGCCACAGAAGGGTCGAGCCCGGGCATTTCTTTATAAGTCCAGGCGAAACAATCCCTGAACTCTTCTAAAAGCTGTCGATACGACTGCCTTTCTTCCTCACTGAGGAGAGCACTTATGAAGGTGGGACGATAGTCACTTTTGCTTCCAAGATTGATTTCGATCAACTCGTCCACAGTTGCTTGACCACCGTCTTCAAGCTCCGGTGGAGCTGGTTGGAGGTCGACGAAGTCTCCCTCGTCATCAGTGTCGGCTTCATAGACTTCAAATTCTTCGAAGCACTTTTGCTCGTGGCTTGAAGCCGAAGGGCTTGCTTCATCTTGCTGATGGTTAGCAGGCTGAGCTGCTCCTTCCTCTGAGGGGTGGTCATTGTCGACTCCTGATGAAGGTGATGGTGTCGTAGACACATCAGCGGACTCCCTCACAGAGTCATCAACCTTAGGCTCAGCTTCAGCTTGCCCATTAGGGAGAGGTAGCAGTCCTATGGTGTTGACTGCAAAGTGGACCTCGAAGTCCTTTTCCTGGTCATAGCCAAGGCCCCTTGTATCTTTGCGGGAGAAGGGAGGTTGCCCGCGGACTTGCGGAGGGTTCCATAGCTGGTGGAAGTATGCCGCTCGTGTTGGGTCCAAAGTTTGCGGGATGTGCTGCTTTTTACACATCTCCTTAATGTGCTCTGGCATATCGTCCATCTCCTGGACTGGCTCTGGCACAACATCGGCGGGAGTATCCCAGCCGAAGTCATCTTTAGGAGGACACGGTGGGACTAAATCACCTTTGTAAAAGATGATCGGTTTGACCTCCTTGCCCTTGTTGCGTCTCCTTCTCCGTTGATAGGAGACTGCAAAGGTCTTCAACTGCTCCACCTCATACTCGTCCCGTTGGGACGAGAGCTGAAGGCACTTGGGTGGTAAGGAGATACTCCCATCAATGACCCGGCTGATAAGGTTGGCTTCAAAGTCCATACTCCGCCTTTCTGGTTGAGTCGGCTTGGAGGCGGCACTGAGGCTCAGCCTGTGCAGCTTTACCATGTCTTGGTTGACAGTGAAGAGCTGCCCTTCCTCAACTTCAGGGTCCACCTTTTGCTTCCCTTTACCTTTTAAAGGCTCGGGAATTGTTAAGGTGGGCTTCCCAAAATATAGTGAAGCATCGGCCAGATGGCACTCATTGGGATGGAACGGGGCCTGGTCTGCGAAGACCGTATGTTGCTCCCCTTCCTTGGCATATTTAATGCATTGATGCAAAGTTGAAGGAACGACCCAATTCTCATGAAGCCAAGGTCTTCCAAGCAGCATCTTGTAAGATGTGTCGGAGTTGATGATATAAAATGTCGCTTGGGTGACAAAATCACCCAAGACAAGCTTGACCACAACCCGACCGAGCGCCTCCTCGGAACCCTGATTGAATCCCGAGATCTTGACATCAGTCACCTTTTGCAAATAAGGTGCCAAGTATAGAGACTTGAAAGTCTTCAAAGGCATGATGTTGACGGCTGCTCCGGCGTCAACCAAAATGCGATTCACATCATGTCCGTTAATCGTCCCCTTCATATATATGGGGCGATTATGACACGGAGAGGACAGCAACATGTCTTTGTCCGTGAAGGAGATGTTGGCTGTGAGAGCTTCATATGCCTGAGCTTGCAACTCTGCAACATGGGCTTCATATGCCTCTGGATCTTGGAGTATCTTGACCAGAGCCTCCCGAAGATCCTTGCTCCAGGCGATGGCCTCCCAGATGGTGACATTTGTTGGGAACCGCTTCATATGATGAATGATTTTGCGATCCGCCCTGGCACGGGTCTTGTCAAATGGCGGAATGATTTCCGCCAAGGCCTTCGGCACCTGGCGAGACTTCTCCTGTTTAGGAGGACGCTCCCCGTCTTGCTGGCCTTCCGCATCTTCCTGGAATAGCGGAGCCAAAGACTCTTCTGGAGGTGGCAAAGGCTCATCAGGCTGGTCTTCATTAGAAGGACCTACTGGGCTTGTAGACTCGACCCTGTTGGAGGGGCCGGCTGCTCTGACGCCTCTCGCGCTTTGGCGACTTAGCTGACTCCTCTTCTTCATCGAGGAGGTGATTGTAAAGGGACACCACCCGGCTTAGCCGTTGAGATGGGGCCTGAACCCTCTGAGGGGCTGAGGATGAAAGGGATCCCCGAACTTGAGTTTCTGGGACAGGACCTGGCTTCTCCCCTCTGAATATTATGACCCGATCGGGAGCAAGGGGACCTTCACGTCCACGTCCTCGGCACGACCTCGGCCACGTCCCCGGCCATTTCTTGCCGAGCGGCGCTGATATGTCGCCATAGGCGCCTGGCCTCCAACGCTATCAGCCGTGGGACAATAAATATTGTCGGGTGGCGGAATCGCCACCATATTGCAGGAGAGCTCTTGCAGCATTTCCTCGAGCATCTCGACAGTGAGCTCCTCATCTTTATAGAATAAGGAGAGCTCCTCCGGGATTGGGAAGTCTTCACCTTCTTCAAGACGGTGAACCATTTCTCGGAGCCATTGTAGAAGACGAGCTTTGCGCCCAAGCTTGTCCCAGGGAATATATTCGTCTAGAGTGACGACCCTGGTGGGATGAGGGGGAGTGTACTCCTCCAGCTCATCTATGAGCTTTTGAAGTCTTTGTAGAGGAGTTAGCTCCTTAGGAGCCTCCATAGCAGCGGCTTGCTCGGCTTGCTTCTTCAACCTCCTCTTCAAATTCTTCCTGCGATTCTTCTCCTGCTTCTTTTGGCGTACTGCCTCTTGAGAAGAAAGGGGAGTTTGCTTCGGCAGTGGGACTCGCTTGCCCCCAGAATTTTGCTTCTTGCTCCGGGCTGGCTCCTTAGGACCTTAGTGCCACGGCTTTTTCTGGGGGCAATCTTGGTCCAATTGACCTCCTCCGGCTGAGCTTGGAAGGTGGCATTGATTGCTTGAGCAATTATTTCAGGAGGCAACTCCTGGAACTCTGCCAGTCCACAGTAGGGCCTCTGGGAGCTTTGTAGTTCCACCGACTCTGTTTGGTCTGGTGGGTTGGCTTGCTTGAGCTGCTGAGGCCTTTCTACAATTGGCGGCCTTGCTGAGCTGACAGAGGCCTTAGCCGGGATCTTTGCGGGCTCAAGGGGTTGAGTCCTTTCCCCGACTAATGGCCTTGCTGACTTGGCAGGAGCTTTGGCTGAAGGCTCTGACGCCTTGGCTTTGCCTTTGTTGTCTGGCCGAGAGTTCTCTCTTAGGACGATGCCGGGCTGATTCGACCTGGGACGGACCTTGGAACTCTCTCCCACAGCTTGGCTTCCTGGGTTCTGGACCTTAGGCCCTTTATAGGTGGCCGTGGCCTTGCCTTTAGTGAGTAATGGGAATTCATCATTTTCCGTAGGCTCACTTGGCCGGACTAATCGGGAGAAAGCTTCAGTTTCTCGCCGGGCCTGCTGGAGTGTCTCCCTGGCGGCTTCTGCAAGGCGTAACCTTGTCATGGAATTCCCCTGATGATCGACAACCCCTCTCTGGATGAGGGCTTCAATGAAGTCTTGAACCTCTGGGCATTGCCGAGTGGGGTGAGACACCCTTGCATGATACTTGCAATAGCGGGGGTGTATCTTGGCCGTCTCATTGTAATAAGACGGTGGGTCATGTGTCAGCACCCAGCCATCCTCCAGAAGTTTATCAAAAATCTTCTCAGTGTCTTCCTTAGGAAAAGAACACTGATGAGATGGTCGCCACCCTGGATACCAGAGCGTGGACTTGGGTGATTGGGAACTGGCTCCCTGGGAACTGACTCCCTCTTGCTGCGGCTCGGGGAACTGGAAGGCTGCTGCAGCATGAATGACGTTGACAGAGACGTGAAGACTCCTTCGTGCATGCGGCTGCGGTGGGTCGACTAAAAATTCGCCCATGTCCACCTTCCCTCGCCTGATTAAGTCTTCGGCGAGGTCCTTGAATGGCTCACAGTTGTGGATAACATGGCCAACAACTTCATGATATGGGCAATAGCCCTGATGAAAAGCAGCGCCTGGCGTCTGCTCCACGGGTGACGGGGTAATCAGCCCTGCCCGTTGGCATGCGAAGAAGATATTGGGAGTTTTCTCGCAAGGGAAGGAGTATAACTTCTCTGGGAGCTCGACTTGAAGTGGAGCCTCCTCGCCTTCCGGTGAGTCCTCCTCGTCTTCAGATGAATCTGGGGATTCTTCAGAGAGCCAACCCCTGAGCGGGGCCCGGCCCGTGGGTGATACACCCACCTCTCGTATGTGGGCTGGAGCTAACCCCCTGGCAAATGGGCCAAAAGGGAAGGTGGACAACTGCTGATCAATGTTCTCTAGGAACTGCAGCAAGCGCCTTTGTTCCCGTCGTAGCTGTCGGACTTCCCCTCGGATCTTCCGGATAGTCCTCCGCAGCGCCAAACATTCTGGGAATGATGGAGGAGTGGCTCTGGGGCCACCATTGGGCTGTCGACTTGAGGGCCCGACTTCGGAGGCATTGGAGCTTGAAGCCATCGCCACCAAATGGACCACGTTAGCTGACCGGTTCGATCGGCTCCAAGGATGAGGCTGGGGTGGATCGACTGCATGGCCTAGCATATTTACCAGGCCCTTTTGAATGAGCTCCTCTGCTATATTCTTGAAAACATAGCAATCCCCGACGGTGTGACCCAACCTTCGGTGATACACACAATAGGTTGGATCATCTGTCTTATCCACCTCCGCGGGCTTCCGCGGTCCGGCAGAGTGACGAGCTGCTCCTTCATACATAGATCAAAGAGCATCTTAATATGCTCCTTTCTGAAGGAATAAGGCGTCTTCATGTTCTCCGCTAAGAAAGACACATTTGTCTTATCACCAGACTTCTTGCCTTTCCCTTTGGACTTTCCTTCCCCTTTATCTCCATTCGTTGGGGAGAAGTCCACGGCATTCACCTCCTTACCGCTAGCCAGACGGTCTTTGGAGGGTTTGCCTTTTGTAGAGACTTGTGCAGGGTGATCAGCGAAGAACATCTCAATCTCCGCCACCACCGTGTTGAGCTGGTCGAAGCCTCTGATATTGGAGCCCAGAAGCTTTTCACTGACTTCTGCCGAGAGACCCCTGCGGCAGATAGTGATTGCATCTTCAGGCGTCGGAGGATTATCGCAGCGCATGCTGACGTCCCTCCATCGCTTGATGAAGTCTAAGGCTGTTTCACCCTTCTTCTGTCGAAGGGAACAAAGCTCTGCCAGGGAGACTTTGCGCTCGACCATTTGGAAGCGGTCGACAAACTTCTTTTGCATATCAGCCCAATCAGATACTGAGTTGGGCTTTAACCTTGAATACCACTGGAAGGCGGTGCCAGTCAAAGACGTGGCAAAATACCGCAGCAAGTATGCCTCTTCCAAGGCTAATTCACCCATGGCCGTTATGTAATAAGCCAGGTGTTCATGCGGAGAACCTTGCCCGTTGAACTTCTGAAGTTTTGGGGCCTTCGGGCAATCCGGTGGAAGCTTCTTGAATTGATGATGAAGGGGATAAGGCACACTGTACAAATCAACGGTAGCCACACCCTCGCCATGTTGAGCGAACTTCGCTTCCACGATGCGCTCGATCATCTGCTTATGGGCCATGAGGCTTTCTGCAGCAGGAGTAGCAGATGACCGCGCATTGGCTTCATGCGGCGGGACTTCGAAGTCCACCGCCAGTGGAAGTCTTGCAGCAGTGACAGAGGCATTAACTGCTGCTGGAATGGGAGGAGGCTGTTGATCTGCTCCAACCGGTGCCGCCTGAGGCGGGGAAGGAACCTCCTTTTCGCGCAAAAGCGACTGTAGCAGGTTCTTGAGCTCTTGGTTTTCCCGTCGAAGCTCGTCCAATGTGGGGGCCCGTGGCTCTTCCCCCAGCTCTTCTTCGTGCCGGGAGCGACTGTCCCCATCAACACTGTGGACGTCTTCTTGGCGCTCTTCTTGCCGTGCCGGCTCAGGCTGAGATGTACCGGCGGTCGGCGCCTGCTGCGTCTGCGCTAGAATCCGGGAGACCGGCCTTGACCTCCTTAAATATTGGATGGGTTGGTCAAGCTCTCCCGAGGTGTTCTCGGGCTGCTTGTCGCCGGAGGTGGCGTAACAGGTGAACACTTTGACAGTGTCATCGGTCACCTGGACCACCCGCTTTTTCTTGGGCGGTTGTCGCTCCGGCTTGGGCGGCCTCCCAAGTCTGTTGAAGACAGACACTCGGGATGTGGCTGCTTGAGGTGAGCGATCCTCCTCCGTGTGTGTAGAACTAGCCCACGGGGAGGTCGGTCGCACTTTCTTGCCGGCTCCTCGGCGCTTTTGTCCCCGTAGGGGTTGAGATGTAAATCTCGCAGACGTCGAGGCCTCAGTGCTTGGCGGACTCCGCATCCGCTGAAGCTCTGACATGCGGAAGGGCTCCTCCGCCCTCGCGCGCCTTATGATTCGGGCCTCCTCCTTGGTGACCCAGATCTTCTTCAAATGGAGCTGGTGCTCCTCAATTGGGTTGCCCCCTGTCCTTGGACGGGGAGCTCGTGGCTTGGGCCGTTGTAGAGGGCCCTGGATTGCCGCCGATACGGCAGCCTTCTTCTTCTTCGCTCCGTCCTCCCTGACTTGGCGGAGGGGCTCGAAGCGGTTGGAGGTAGAAATAGTTGGGACATGACGATCCCGTGGCAAAATCGGCTCGCCTCCATCGAGCCGGATGCGAATGTCTCCGACAATTACAGTCTTGCCGGAGCGCGAGACAGCAGCCTCGGGCCTTGCACCCTTGCGGCTACGCCGTTGCCCCCATTGGGCAGGGGCGGCGGTGGTGACACCCGCCATAGGCCTGGCGTCATCCTGACGGCGGCGGCGTTGCCCCCGTTGAGCAGGGGCAGCACCTCTGAGGGTGGCCGCAGCAGGTTTGGCACCGTTGCGGCGGCGGCGTTGCCCACGTTGAGCATGAGCGACGCCAGCAGTGATTTGATTGACCGAGAAGACTCGGCCAACAGCTGGGGTAGAAGGCCTGACACCTTCGACCGTTGACGGAGCAGCCAATGGAACTCGGCTGGTTGTTGGGATGAAGGGCTTGACACCCTTAACAGTTGGCGAATTGACCGGATGGACCCGGCCGGTTGATGTAGCCAAGGGCCTGACGCCCCCGACAGTCGCGTTGTTGACCGAGCGAACCCGGCCGGCTGTTGCAACAGGGGGTCTGACACCCCCAGTGATTGACTTCTTGGCCAGGTGAACCCGACCAGTTGACGAAACCGAAGGCCTGACGCCTTCAGAAGCTAGCTTGTTGGCCGAACAGACTCGACCAATTGTCGAAGCCGAGGGCCTGGCACCCCCGACGGCTGGCTTGTTGGCCGGGCGAGCCCGACCGGGAATGGCGGAGAGCTTGCCTCCTTCAATAGTTGGCTTCTGGACCAGACTGACCCGGCCAGCAATTGAAGTCGAAGGTCTGGCGCCTCCAACAGTTGTCTTCTTGACCGGGCGGACCCGGCCAGTTGAAGGGGCCAAGCCTGACGCCCCGATAGTTGTTTTGTCGACCGGACTGACCCGGCCAGTTGAAGGGGCCGAAGGCTTGACACCTCCGACAGCTGTCTTCTTGACCGGGCGGACCCGGCCAGTCGAAGCAACAGAGGGCCTAACACCCTCAGTGATGGTCTTCTTGACCGGACTGACCCGGCCAGTTGTTGGAGCCGAAGGCTTGACGCCCTTGACAGCTGTTGGAAGCCTGGCTGAACTGGCCTCAGCCACCGGTACCACGCCCAAGAAGAAGGGCGAGCCGACGACAGGTGGGAAGTCGCCGAAGACCAGCGGGGTCGCCAGGAATCCGAGCCTGGCGTGGTTGGCGACGATCTCAGGGCCGTAGATAACGGCAGCCATCGCTGTTGAAGTGTTGGTGGTGGTGGTGCGTAGCACGAACGGAATGGCGTGCAGATGCACAAAGAACTCTCAAATGAACAGAGAGAGATGTGCCCTCCTCTTCCCGTCCTGTAAGAGGAAGAGGGGCAATCAGAACCTTGAAGAAGGTTTTAGAGACTTTCTTTGACAGAAAGAAGAAAGGCGGGAAGGTCCCACCGGGCGTGCCAGTCTGTGAGACACGGAAAAAATCTAAAGGAAAATGCCCTTATCGTAGATAAAAGGTAGATTTTCGTTCCTTTTTGAAAAGAAACACTCCTCTGCGTAGAGAGGGTTCCGTGGGTGCGCATAGTATCAGACGATTTGGGTTCGAGTGCTGGACCTTTCCCCACTGACCGGAGTCAGTGTTGATTTACATCGGCCTAACGTCCGAACACCTTTGTTTAACTGTCAAAGAGGTCCCAAAAGACTTCTACAGGGGTTCTGATGTGAAGGGCAGGCTCACTCGAGAGATTCTCCATGACCACTCATTTACCACCAACACATAGAAACAACTAGATTAGGGCTAGGTCTGAGCAAAACCCTAAGATTTAGGCATAGAGGCGCAAATATGCGGAAGCCATAGGCATTTTTAAAGCAAGGGAAGTTTTCTAGACCCCGGGGGGATTTTGGTAATTTTACCAACCCAGGGGTATTTTGGTAATTTTCCAGGCCAGGGACATTTATGAAATTTTCTGGGCTGGAATGGAAGTGAAACTGGATCTCTAACTCCCCAAGGCGCTGAGGCTCTTTCTGGAGGGTTTCAAGGGCTCTGAGGCCATGTTTAGGTTGCAGGGGTATTTTGGTAATTTTACCAGACCCTAGACCTAGGTTTGGTATAATACCCGAGTGCTGGACTGAGCTGACAACACTTCCGGACTGAAGGAATGACAAGGGGCTTCATGGAAGGCACACATTTGTCAATTTGGCCGAAGGAGGGGTATATACACAATTTTCCAAAGTCGGGGGGTTTTCTTATAATTTTCCCACCCGAGGTTACATACAAAACATGCTGAATGCTTTTATAATTCCATGTGAGTACAAAGGTTGTCGGCGAGTTGTCGACTGTATAAACGTCCGCTTTGGAGCGGGAGATAGGGACGTAGTCCCAATTACAAAAGATTGCAGGGTATAACTGCAAATTACAGGACTTCGGTCTTTTGCCATCCCGGGAAGGATATTTTTGTAATTTCGCCATTATAAGGGCAAAAATACAAGACTTAGTCGTCCCGAGACGTAAAGACTTACAAACATGGCCCGCTGAGGGGCATAATTACAAACATGGCCCACTGAGGGGCACAAACGTAAATATACCCCGTAGGGGCATAAATACAAGACCCGGGGACTTACCCCACACGGGCCGAAACAAACGAACAAAAACTTCAAGTGTGCTCCGTAGATTGCTGCTTGTGTCTTGCTCTCTGTGTCTCCCTTTTGCTTGGACCCTTAGGGTCTATTTATAGAAGGCGGGAGGGCCCAGAGGAGTCAAATGAACAAAATTGCCCCGATTCTGTCAAGGTGGGGTGGCAAAAAGCCATTTTGACCCCTCTGGCCACCAAAAAGGGTCAAATGACCCCTTTGAGGGGGTTAAAAAAAACTTCTTTTTTTTATTGAAAAGCCCGACCCCGGAGGGGGGCGGACCCGGGCGGGGTCGCGGGACCCCGGGACGGGAGCGACCCGGCGGGGTCGCGGCGACCCCGGAGCGGGCGCACCCGGCGGGGTCGCGCGACCCCGCGGGGCCACCTGGCGGGGTCGCGTGACCCCGCGGGTGGGGCCACCCTGCGGGGTCGCGCGGCTCCCCTGGCGGACCGGCGGGGTCGCGCGACCCCGGGGCGGACCGGCGGGGTCGCGCGGCTCCCCGGGGCGGACCGGCGGGGTCGCGCGCCCCCGCGGGTGGACCGGCGGGGTCGCGTGACCCCGCTGGGTCCCAGCGGGGCCGCGGCCTCCTCTTTTGACCCGGGAGGGGTCGTTTGACCCCCGGGCGTGCTCCTTGGCTCCTCCTCGCGTCGCTTCGCGCCGTTTGCGTCGTCCCGGACTGGAGAAGACCGTGGTGAAGCTATAAATCCCGGGGAGATCGCTCCTTCGCCGCGTGGCAGCATCGCATCCGCAGAGGGAGCATTGTTTGTTTGTCTGGTCGCTCGTCGCCGCGTAGGGAGGAAGCTTTGCGCCCGTCTGTGCCGTGTGATACACTTGCTCGGCTACTCGGACCGGTATGCATATGTTTCTTCCTTGTTAACCTTCTTGCCGCGACGTCGACCATGATGATATTGTCGGATCAATAGACCCTAAATCACGGAGATACTCCGTAGTTCGACGATGTTGACGATACGCCATCCTTGTCGTCGAACGTTGCATAGCAACAATCTCTCAAAGTAACTTGAGATAATTTCGGGTGCAACAACCATTCTGCTCAGGTGTCCTGGGTGAGGAGAACTTATGATGAATCCCACTTGACCTGCAAAATTCTTCAAAGTATGAGTTTTCAAACTCACCTCCATGATCAGTCAAAATATTTTCAATTTTCTGATTTATTCTTATACAGAACTCCTGAAATTCTGAGAATGCATCATTCTTATGTGACAGAAAAAATACCCAAGTATACCTAGAAAAATCATCTACTAAGACAAACCCATACCTCTTCCCTGATAAACTGACAGACCTGGTTGGCCCAAATAGGTCCATGTGTATCAGTTCATAAGGTTTAGTGGATAGGTTTTCTGTCCTAGATTTGAATGATTTTCTAGTCAACTTGGACTGAATGCATGCGTTACAAAATTTATTGTCCTTTTTAAAAGAGACTTCAGGGAGTCCTCTAACCATGTTATGCTTGTTTAGTTTATGCAAAATAGTATAACTAGCATGGCCTAACCTACGATGCCATAAAAATGCTAGATCTTCTCTATTGGCAGTAAGACATAGGTTAGAATGCTGAATATCATCTAGATCTATCATGTATGTGTTATTTATTCTTTTTCCAGAGAATTTTACAATTTCTGAATCAGGTTCAAAAACCTTGCAGCATTGAGAATCAAATAAAACCTTATGACCCTTATCACACAACTGGCTGATACTAAGTAAATTGTAAGCTAACCCTTCAACCAGCATAACATCATCAATGCAGCAGGTAGAGCACTTACCTACCTTACCTGATCCAATGATCCTACCCTTTGTGTTGCTTCCAAAGGTGACAAGGCCTCCTAGCTTTTCAGTTAGCATGCAAAACTTGGCCTTATCTCCTGTCATATGCCTGGAGCAGCCACTGTCCAAGTACCACAAGTTGCTCTTGGCTGCCAGGCATACCTGCACACACAATTAGGGAAAAGAGTTTGGAACCCAAGTCTGATTGGGCTCCAGAGGAGATGAAAAGCAGTTAAAACAAGAAAGCAGATTTTTAGGAATCCACATTTGTTTGAAGTAGTTCTGTTCAGTGGATTTTCCAGATTTCTTTTTGTTTTGCTTTTTCTTGTTGACTTTCTTCTTATTTTCACCAACAGAGTTATTCACATAATTGTTGTTATTGTGCCAGTGCTTCGGCCAGGTTGCATTCATAAAGTTTTGGCCATAATAGTTCCTGGGCTGGCTGTGGAAATGTTGGTAATTCCTAGGCATCCGACTACCATACCCATTTTCCCAATTTCTGACATAGGGTCTGTAAAAGTGTGTAGGTTGATGAACATACCCTGTATACATCCCTTGAGTTCTAGTCCACCCACACCCATTAGGATAGATTGGCTGTGTGGGGTAGTAGGACTGAACTCTAGGTGGATTGAATTTGTTGGGCTGACTTCTGAAACTATTTTGTCTTCCCTGCACCCTTGACCCTGCTGACCTATTCATAGGTTTTGGTTGGGTCCTTTTCTGTGATGATAGTGGTGAAGACTTTTTGGCATTGACATGGGGTTTGTTTACCTGAGCAGGCTGACCCCTAACCTTGGATTGAGCACTAGAGCTAGGTTTGGAAGTCCCAATTTTACTAGGCTCACCTACTTTCTGTTTGCCCTTCTCCTCTGCATTGGGCTTTTTCAGATTCACATTTGTTTTCACAGCATTATTAGAATTCATCTTAATCAGAGATCCTCTCTCCTTTTGTGCAACGACGGAAATAGTTTTCATTCCAAAGCTCTTAGTTGCACTAGAGTTAAATCCTAGGCCCTCTCTTCTGAAATTTACCTTTGACCCCAATAGTGCATCTAAATTTTCAGATCCTTGGGTCATTTTCTCAATTGTTTTTAGCTTATCCTCATTATCTTTCTGAACTTCATCAATAGATTTTTTCAACTCATTATTCACATTGAGGACAGCTTTATATTTTTCAGAAACAATTTTTATCTCATTTTCATAATTCTGAATTTTCAGTTTCCATGCATCAATTTCATTGTCTAATCTCACATTTTCTTCCTTAGAAATTTTCAGTTCTTTATTGATTTCTTCAAATTCAGAACATGTGAGTTTCAGCTTACTGTTCTCAGTTTCTAAGCAGGCAATTTTATCAGACAATGAAGTATCATTTTGCATGATTTTAATTTTTTTTCGTAGATGCCTGTTTTCTTTTCTGACCTCATCTACTCTATCAGTAAGTTCATCATAAGCAACCATCCAATCAGTAATAGTAAAATTTTCATAGCGAGAGGATACCTCATCATATTCTTCCTCTCTATCTTCTGAGCTGGTTGCCATAAGACAGATTGGCTTCTCAGCTTCAACTTCACTGTCCGAAGTGAAACTCAAAGATCCCTCGTCCTCATCACTCCAGGTACTCACCATAGCTTTCCCTTTTGTGTTCTTCTTCTTGGACTTATCCTTGAGGTTCTGATTTGTCGGACATTCAACTTTAAAGTGACCCGCCTTCCTGCATTGATAGCAAACATTAGTTTCAGCTTTCTTTACAGGGTTTGATTTATACCTTGTGTCTCGGCGGCCACTGTTGGGATTTCTTCGGCTGAATCTTCTTCCTTCCTTCTTGAGAAATCTCCGAAATTCCCTAGTAATCGTGGCAATATCAGCATTTGCCACTTCTTCTTCAGACAAGCTCTCTTCAGTTGATGATCCGTTGGGGCTGGATCGACTGGATCTGCTAGCACCAGCCTTCAGAGCTATAGGCTTCCTCTTTCTGTCAGCCTCCTCTATCTTCGGCATATTCATCTCATAAGCCATTAGAGATCCGATCAGCTCATCTGCCTTAGTATTGTGCAGATCTCTTGACTCTTCCATAACTGTGGCCTTGGTGTGCCAAATTGGAGTCAAGGATCGCAAGATCTTCCTGACTATATCATACTCAGAATACTTTTTCCCGAAGCCTCTGAGACCATTTGTGATAATAGTCAGCCGAGCATACATTTCTTTGATCGTCTCATTAGGCTTCATCTTGAAAGCTTCGTATTCTGAAACCAGTAGATTAGTCTTAGTCTCTCTGACTTGTGAAGTCCCCTCATAGATGACTTCAAGTGCATCCCACATTTCCTTCGCTGAGGAGCAGGCAGATATTCGTGAGAACTCGGTGGGATGCAGAGAGCACTGGATTGCATTGATTGCACTCCAGTTGAGCGTGGACTTTCTTATTTCCTCCTTAGTCCATACATCTTCATTTGGGGACAGCTCGAAAGGTCCCTTGCTAACCACCTTCCAAATTTCATAATCTTTAGCCCTCAAGAATACCTGCATACGGTGCTTCCAGTATGGGTAGTTGGTTCCATCGAAGTACGGGGGCTTGGATGTGGAGTGTCCTTCAGCTATCATCCCTCTTCCGTCCATCTGTGCTTATCCTCTTCGGGCGGTAAGTCCCTGTAGAAGAGTCTAGCTCTGATACCAAGTGTTGAAGTTAGATGGAAGGCTCTATCACCACAGGATGTGGATCTAGAGGGGAGGGTGAATAGATCAACTGGCTATTTAAAATTTAGCCCTAGAATCAAATGCGGAATTAGAAGAACACTTAAAGAACACAGCCAATGCACCGAATAAAACACACACGATCTGCTGAACAAGCAATCAAACACACGAGAGGCACAAGGCTTTTAAGTGGTTCGGTCAATCCGACCTACGTCCACCCCACATTCAACTCGAATGTGGATTACTGCTGATACACAGCTTCAATCTGCTGGGCACTACAGCTTGCCAACAACGGCTGGGGCTTACAGCTTATCCCGACCAGAGGAACACCTCTGCAACAGCTGAGCTTCACAGCTTGCTCTGCTGGGCACTACAGCTTAGCCGACCAGAGGAACTTCTCTGCAACCCGCTGCCTCACAGCTTGAAACCGCTGACTAACAGCTTGACCGAACAAGAGTTTTCAAAGGAAAATAACAAAGACTGAAAACAAACAAAAACACAATCGAATGGAAGAAAATCAAAACGACTGTAGCTCAAAGTTGAGCAATATCAGCTCTGGTAACTGGACCAAGAGACTGATTCACAAGCTCTCATATAACTCTCTCAACTCATCTCTCTTTTTCTTCTTCTCTCCTTTTCTTCTTCTCTGCTTTTCTTCCTCTCACAGTGGATCTCGGTGGCTGCTGCTTCAGACTGGATGTGTAGACTTCGCCAACTTCGATCTGTCTTCTTCTGTGGAAGAAGGCTCATATATATAGCAGCAACAGCAGCATGTGACCTCCACATTTCCTGCCCAATCGACTCTGCCACGTGTCAGCATCTCAGCTCCTTGGATCACGTGCCAGACACCTGCAAGACAAATGAGGAGTTCAGTCGATTAACAAAATCAACTGAAGACAGTGTATAGACTTTATAACTCATACTGTAAAATGCAGTGTATAGACATGTGAAAGCGCATGCATTGTACAGACTTAGTGAAAGGGAATGCATGTAATACAATTCTTTTAAATACCCAGAGACTAGTGCGTTCTCGCACGGGAGCATATGAAGTCTCAGGGGAGCATCTATGGCCTCTGGACAGCATCACCAGCGTCAGGGGAGCATGTGGAGCACATGCTGTCTCTGGGGAGCAATCGCTGCTCCAGGGGAGCATCCTCAAAGTTAGGGAAGCATTAGCAGTCACTGGAGGGCATACTCGGTCCCAGGAGAGCATCCGGGGGGGCAGGCGAGCATGCACGTCTGATGTACAGACTCTACCAATATATAGACTTGGTGGATAGTGATGCATAGCCAAACGGATGTACAGACTTCACTGTGAATGCATGAACAGTGAATGAGTGTATAGACTTGATCAAGAGAGACGCTGGCCAATCGGAGCATTAACAGTCACTGGAGAGCATACTCGGTCCCAGGAGAGCATCCGGAGAGACAGGCGAGCATGCGCATCTGATGTACAGACTTGTGAAAGACTTGAATGCACGACCGATGGATGCAATGTACAGACTTTGCAAGATGTGAAGGAGTTGAGTGTATAGACTTCACGATGTGAAGACTTGTCCACAAATGATTGTACAGATTTGAGGTGAAGACCGATGTATAAACTTTCTAAAAGAACGGCTGTATAGACTTGAAGCAATGGAAAACATCAACTGTATAGACTTTGAACTGCAGCGTAGGCAAAGGCATCGATGTATAGACTTTGAAGCTGAACGTAGGTAGATAACCCAATGTGCAGACTTTGAATCGCAACGAAGGAACATATGCCAATGTCCAGACTTTGGCAACAGCGATGTACATACTTGGCCAAATAGTCCAATGTATATACTTTCAAGCCTGAAGGCCAATGTGTGGACCTGCATGAGACGCTCATTGAGACGCTCAATGTACAGACTTTTCCTTAGACTCTAAATGAGACGGACAGTGTGTAGACTATGCAATGCACTGTGGATGTATGGACTTTGCAATCGACAGGCAATGTACACACTTGCTAGGATGCTGCAATAGACACGGACAGTGTACAGACTTACGTTGCTGGAGCAATGTATATACTTTAAGACTTTGAGTGTGTGTTCAGTGTGAAAACAAGATAAAATGCATATAACACAAGACAATCTGATAAAAGTAATTTCATCAAAACATAAACAGTGTTGCCAATCAATCAAAACAATGTGTTGCCATATGAAGTAAGGTTGCATGTCAACACCATCAACACAGAGGAGTCACAACACAAGTAATGGACTACACTCTCCGTAATGCATGGAAACTTTGGAATGGAGGGTTGAAGACCCTTATGTTTAGCAACAGACAGTATATCATATGATTAAGTCTCGCATAGGAAGCCAGGACCCTTATCCATAAAGTAAAATCATACAGACATTTGGTTCTAAAAGTAAAGTTTCTCTGTTACAATCACCAAGAAGTACTTTGTATGAGATTATAGAAATGAAAACATGATAAAGCTAATAGGAGCAGAGGGGAAAGTTGCATATCAGGGGAAACTAACATATTAAGTTCAAAGTGAGGGAGAGCCAAAGTGGAGAGCTAAATAGCTTATTTTTAGCCTGTGAAGATCATCTTAATAAGTCATGTCCTGTCTCATTCAGTGAGGATTTCACTCAGAGGATTCTTTAGTATCTAGGTGTATCTCAACAAAATTCATAACCACAGACATAAGAAATTCATGACATGGAAGAGGGGATTTTGCATCATTTGTGGGTCCGTGGAACCAAGGATTCATGCCCAATTGATGTTAATTTATGCTAAGCCTGTAACATCCTTTGGACTTCTTTTTCCACGAGAGTGAATGACAAGAACCATTGAAATAATATTGACTAGATGAGTAGCTCTAGCCTATACAACTCATACAAGGAAGCCATCACATGAGGACTTGTCAATGCAGGAAGTTCCCAATTAGTTGGGAATGATTATATCACCATAATTATTTCAAAAAAAAAGATGCCAGATGGCCGCCAAAAAAATTATCATCATGAAGAGCATTGAAAGAATGAATAAGAAGAAATGAAACCATGAAATAAGAAGACCATAGCAAAGAACAGGTACATCATTTTTATTCCATGATCTCAACTAAAAGAGAGTGAAGATTACCAGATGAATGCAGAATAAACTATATATCTTATCTCACTCATACGTACCAATTGGAAGAACTGCAAGCCTGCCATGTCGCATGTTAGAAAATAGACGACATTTCATTTCAGCATAATTCTGCATTGTCTTGTGCCTCTCTAGATGATCAGGGGTGAGGTTCAATACCACAGACACCTAAAACACAAAGGAATTTCAGAGAATAATCTCAAGAGAAACTTATATATGATAAAGTAAATGACAGGATAGGTCTGTTTTCAGGGTTGAATTTGCTGGATGATAGTGACAATTATGATGATAATCTATGAGAAATGCATAAATGACAAAAAAAGACCCAAATATTTAAAAACTTGCTGAAGGGCAGAAGTGTCTGTTTGGAATTTCCATTTGTGCACTGCTGACCTCCACCACAGCAACCTACAATTTGAAACATAAAATTAAAATGAGACAGTAGGAATTGGGAACTAGGAACTAAAGAGATGCGTTGGTAGGACCTTCACAATGGGCTAGAAACGTTACTGAAAAGGTACTAAACTAACATTAACTGATTCACAATCAAAAGGATGGAAATTCTGTAATGAAATCAACAAGGCCAATAGATGGGTCAAGGATTCCAAGTGGCATTGACTCATTCCTTTCTGCCTCAAAGGCAAAAGGCAGATTAGACCAAAATATATTCTCCATTGAAAAGGAGACCAAAAACCTGCAAATTTAGATAGTGCCCCCATTTCAATTTCTTGCAGAAAATAATGATTCATAGTGTGCATTTTTTCTCTTTTTTATCCCACCTTTTGATGTCAAGGGAAACTGGGTTTGCCAATAAGTGAGCTGAAGTGGGTGAACCTCAACCTACCAGGGCAATCACCCATGGGTAGAATCAAACTCGAGACCTTCAGTTCATCAGTCAAGAGTTGTCCCAATCGTCTTGCCATGGGGCCACCCTCATGTGTACTTAGACAACAAATTTACAAAATTGAATGCTTATATAGCATTTCTTCCCGCAAAGTGAGGACTTGAGAGAATAATCAGAAACCAGAAGTAATGCTAATCACTTTACTGTGCATTAAAGTTAAAATATAAAAAAAATTAAGAAAATACATTGAAGTTTGATAGAGAAATGATGAATGATGGAGGTAGAAATGCCCCAAAGTTTAGCTTTTGACTTGGAACTTAAATGTTAGACTTATGGCTGTTGCGTCAATTTGTGATGGTGACAATGACCAGCTATCCCAAGTATCCATGCATCTATATGTTTTCCCCTTTAACTTATCATAAATCATACATTGGAGGATTTAAGCTTCCATCTTTCAAAATGTTTCTTTGGAAAAAAAGCTTCAAAGAAGTGTAAAAGTAATTTCACTTTAGTTCAAAACCACTAAACACTAAGTGCCAACTTTACCTGCGAGCCCTTCGTCCCCAACAAGAAAAAGGAAAAAAAGGAGGCAGTTTTGTGAATGGGTTGAATTCAGAAGAGAATTTCAAGATGGCCCAACTTTTGAGGTATTCTCAATCGAATCAATCAAACTGACATTAAAATAACAGAATTAGATGTGGCACCACATATTTATTTATTTTAATCGTCCACCCAGTTTTGACTCTCATTTTTCCCCCTTTCTACAGTCCGCAATACAGTAATGATTGGAGTTAACAAGACTATTTGATTCCTAATTGAGACAATGTGACTCAGATTTGACAATTGTTCCAGCTATCTGCTCAATATCTGACAGCTTCTTGAATTAATCACATGTAGACTTCACAAACTTGGTCTGACAACAACGGAACTTAATTTGAAATTTCTTAGTTTTTCTGATTGTTCAGGCCCACCAGTTACGTGCATACAGAAAATAAAAAACTCAAAGCATGGCTATTGTTAGAATGTCATTGCAAATGGATCTTCAATGTTCAATTTAATATTCTTGGAGCCTTGCACAAAGTGGCAATAAAAATGTTGCTAGAAGCACCAATAGATCACCAAAGTAGTAATCTATTGATACCAAATAATAAAATGATGTATTCTGTAGGACAACAACCAGGATAGGAGCAGCGCACCCAGGGGTGGGGGGGCCTCACTGGTACTGGGAGACATCCTCTATACAGAATGTGATCCCTACTTTTAAAACTTTATAATAGATATTTCAACATGCAGTCAACTTTGATTTGCAAAAAAGTTCTACTGAGGATGCTCTATATTTGTGAAGCCTTTTACACTAGTCCCCAAAAAAATTCAGATTTGCCCCCTACAACAACATAAAAGATTAAGGCAAATGTCAAATAACCTTTTTTATGAAAGTAGATAATACCACTAATGTATAAAAGAAAAAAGTATGTACACGTATAGGCTGTCACATCCCCCAAAAAGGCCACACAAGGATAGTGTGGAACCACCTAGCGCCCCCCCCCCCCCCCCCCCCGACAGCCAAAAAGAGAGGAGGGAATTCACATCACATAGAATAACAGCCTATTCCCTTACTCTATCACAAACAAAAGCTACAAGAGTATCCTCCGACCAAGACTCCCTCCTAAAAATCCGACTACTTCGCTCCCCCCACAACGTCCATAGTGTAGCATGAAGGAAAAGCCATCACACCGTCCTGTCACCCCAGATGGGCCACTGTCTCTCCTAGTGCACAAACAGGTACTAAACGTCACTGTGCTACCTGATAGCGCAACAGGTCCTCCTCATCAGCTCCCTCCACACCCCTTGTGAGTAGGAGCAACCTACAAATAGGTGGTCAAAGGCCTCGTCATCCTCACCACAAAGATTGTAGGTCAGCTGAATATCTTGAAGGAAACGGCACAGCCTGTCTCGAGTCGGTAGTCTCCCGTGAGAGATCCTCTAGGCCAGGAGCTTCACCTTCAGCAAGCTCTTCGATGTCAACACTTGATCATGAAGATTATGATGAACCCCTCCATCAAAAATGACGCCATAAGCCGAACTGACAGAGAAGGACCTATCCTTTTCCCATCTCTAAACCCATTCATCCTCACTGTCGGGCCAAGGATGATAGGGTGTGAGAAAGGAAAGAAGGTCTTGGAGCTGCACCGTCTTCTCCAGCATGAGGTCCCTCCTGAAAATTGGTGCTCACACCCCTCCCGACAAGAGCACATCAAAAGCCTGAGAGATAGTTCCCAAGGGATCCGCAACAACTACAAAGAGCTGAGGAAACAAAGCCTTCAGCGTGAAGTCTACACACCATATGTCCTTCCATAAAAGGCTACTATCGCCTTTACCCAGTTGGACCCTGACGCCAGATACGATAGCATCCTTGCAAGAGAGAATATCTTGCCATAGAAAAGAAGTCCTGTGAAAGGGAGAAGGAGCCAAGTCCCAAACTCTCATCTTGTCGAAGTACTGTCTCTTGATCACTTGAGCCCACAACCCGTCCTCTCCATATCCCAGCCTCCATAGCCACTTGCACAAGAGGGCCTTGTTGAAATGCCTCACATTTTTGATCCCCAACCCTCCTTATTCCTTGCTGGTGGTTAGTCTTCCCACTGCCATGCCAGCCTCTGCAAGTCCCCCCACTGCCATGCCAAAAAAACCTGCACTGAACAGAGTCAATCTTCTTTACCACCGTCTTCATAATCCGGAATATGAATAGGTAATAAATAGGGAGACTATCCAGCACGGATCTGCATAATACCAATATGTCCCCATAAGATAGAGCTCTTGTCTTCCATCTAGCCAGCCTGGCCTCATACCTCTGAATGATGGGAAGCCAATCAGTACACCTAATAGAGCTCAGGGAAAGAGGGAGGCCCAAGTAAGTGATAGGAAACTCACCCATCCTACAACCCAACACGCGGGCTGCCCCTCAGAGGGGTCTATCCTCCATGTTCATCCCTACAATAAGACTCTTGTTAAAGTTAACTTTCATACTAGTGACCTCCAAAAGTTCTAACAAGAGCCTAGCCATGAAAGGGTACTGCTCACCCTCAGCAAGAAACTGTATGGTATCATCTGCATATTGTAAGAAAGAGTGGGGCCACCTCTAACTCCTTAGAAGCCTCTCATCAAACTAGCTGTCTTTGCCCTCTGCCACACCCTGCTTAGAACACTAGCGACCAGCACAAAAAGGAGAGGAGACATAGGATCTCCCTGACGAAGAGCTCTACTGCTGTAGAAAAATGAGGTCGGCTTTCCATTGATGAGGACCGCAAAAGTAGCCGAAGAGATACATGTCCTAACCCAACCAATCCATCTATCTCCACAGCCCATCCTCACCAGAACATCAAAGAGGCACTGCCAATTGACCTTGTCATAAGCCTTCTCAAAATCCAACTTTAGGACCACACTTTTCCTCCTCTAACTCTTCATAGCAAATAAACACTCATGCGCCACTAAGAAGTTATCCAGAATGTGCCTCCCCGTAATAAAAACTCCCTAGAAGTGACTAACCAACCTGCCCAAAACGAAGACCAACCTCCCTGCAAGATGTTTTATTCAGTAAACTAATCGACCTAAACTCGCGAAATTCCTGAGCACCCACCTTCTTAGGGATGAGCACCATGAGGGTTTTATTAATATCTCTCAAGTGAGCCCACCCCTCTTGAAACTCCCTCACAGCTGCCAGTGGATCAACCTTGACAACCTCCCAACATTTCTAAAAGCCAACGGGAAGCTGCCCGAGCCTAACGCTCTGTCACCTGTAAGGGAGAAGACTACCTGATGGACCTCCTCTCAAAAAATGGCTGGGAGATAGCATCCCGCTCCTTAGGGCTGAGGCGAGAGAGAAGATCAGCTGCAATCCTCGGCCTACAAAACTCGCCCTCCGTAAACAATCTAGAATAGAACTCCCTCGCCAGGCCCCTAAGCTCCTCCTCTGTGGAGAAGGAGAGGTCCCCCACCTTGATGTAAAAAATGGAGTTGACCCCCCTTCTCCCAGAAGCAACACTCTGAAAGTATATTGTGTTCCGGTCTCCCTCTTATATCCATCTATCTCTGGACCTCTGCCTCTAATAGATCTCCTCTCTAGCTAAAATATCATCAAACTACGCCTTCAAGGTGTCCTTGAGTGTCCTATCCTCATCGTCCATAAGACCTGCCTCCTTCAAACAGTCCAGTCCCTCAAGCTGGTGAAGAATCTTGTCTTTTGCTATCCTCTCAGGAAGGGTTTTATCAGCTCCCCAAACCTGGAGAGCCTGAGCAGTATGCCTAAACTAGGGGTGAGCACGGTTTGGTTTGGTTTGGTTTGAAGAGAATTTTTCTCAAACCAAACCGAACCGAATTAAGGCTTCAACCCGAACCAAATCAAACCAAATTAGTTTGAAACCAAACCAAACCAAACCGAATTAATTCGGTTTGGTTCGGTTTGAACCATATTCATCTCCCATTTTATAAATTAGATTGGATTCAAACAACGTTAGAGAAAGGTAAGGTAAAAGAATTTCTACCAAATAAAGTAAATATTAAAAAAATAACATACAAAGTTGTAACTTGTAAGAACAAGCTCCATAATATTTTCACATAAAAAATTAAGAACTTCAGTTACAGTAAAATAGAAGGTGATTTGAAACCTATTTCATAACGTCGGAAACCCCATTAGAATGGCGGGAATTGGACTTTTTAAATTCGGATTTATAGTTACATATAAATTTATATTAATTTGATAAAAATATTCTTAAATTCAGATTATTCGGTTCGGTTTGATTTTGTTCGGTTTCTTGAACTTCAAAACCAAACCAAACCAAATTTTTTAATACGGTTTGGTTTGAACCCAAACAAATTTTTTTAAAATTTCAACCCAAACCAAACCGAACCAAATCGTTCGGTTCGATTTGGTTTTTGGGTTGAACCCGAATAATGATCACCCCTAGCCTCAACCTCCTCACCAAAGTAGCCATCGCAGAGGAAACTGCCGACTTAGCATTCCAAGCATTGTGACAATCTATAAGAAGTCATCATCTCTGAACCAAAACTGCTCAAACTTGAAACCATATCTCCTATCATGAACTTGATTGGTGTTTAAAAGGATAGGCTTGTGATCAGAAACAGCTCTAGCCAACACCTCCACCTGTACATGAGGAAAGTGATCCTCCCAATCAACAGAAACCAGAAACTTGTCCAACCTAGAGCAAGAAGCATTTGCTCTCAGGTTGGACCAAGTGAAGCAACCATGGGCCATGTCAATGTCCACCAAAGCTGCCTCATGGATGAAGTCAGCGAAGTCCTCCATGTCACCGGCATAAGTAACATCCCCCGTCCTCTCCCACGGTGTCGCTACCGCAGTGAAGTCTCCTCCAACACAACATGGCTGACCAACGAAAAGATGGTGTCGAATCAAGTTCTCCCAAAGAAGTCTCTTCTCCTCCCTAGGTTGAGGGCCATACACCCCAGTGAAGTCCCAAGAGAAGTCATCCATGATACTCCTAATGTATAAAGATAAGGCCAATTGGCTAACCTCCCAGTCCTGCGTCACCTCCTCCACTTCGAATAGGATCCAGAGGATCATAATCCCGCCGAACCTACCCACCGCAAGGGAGGCGATCCCATGGAGAGGCGGTGTAACGACCCAAGATCCGTATACCGGAAAGAAACCGATACCATTCGAATCCTGGCCCACCGCCCACGAGCCGGATGGCTCGGAAGGGCTAAAAGGAGTGTGGAGGCACAAAGAAATAAGAAATAATGCAGGACAACACAACAATTAACAAAAATAAATAAACAACTACTACAACAGAGTCCAGTCCAACAGAAAGTACAGTCTAAAGTAATAAAACGTACCACATGCCAAATGAACACTCGGCCCGACGAGCTGGCAACTAAGAAGCTCCGAACAGCACCCTCGAACCTCGAGGAAGAACCACCGCACCTAAAAAACAGGGGTGAGCCTCCTGTCACTGGCTCAGTAGGGATCCCGCGGAACCCCAACAGAGAACAACGGCGGTAGCGGAAAGAAAAAACAGCTACAACTACAGCAGGAACAGCGAAACGGTGGTCGGTCAAAACTCGGTACTACAGCTACTCCTACTGTACCGGTCAAGCAGAAAGAGAAATCCTGATCTCACAATCGGGAACCGGACCACTCTAACACCAGGCCTACCGAGGAAACACTCACGGCAACTCCGCAGTGAAGGTCTGTCCTCCAAGACAAGGCCAACCTGGACCACGCTGTCCAAGATAGGGTCACGACCACGCTGTCGTGAACACAACTCTAACAAGACGCAACCTCGGTGAAGCCACTGGCACTCAGGCCACTAACTCAGGAACACCGGACGGTCTGGAAAATCACGTCTCGCAGACAGGAAACGAAACCCGAAAACAGGAGAGTCACGTCTCACGTGACAGGAGTACCTGCCCATCAGAAGCAAGGCCGGATGCGTCCACTGACGGCTTAGACCGCGCCTCAGGTGTCCCCCTCGACCCCTGGTGGAACGGAGACACCGTACTAGTGACCACAGAACAAGTGACTAGCTGGGGTCGTGCTCGTCAGCGGGGGTCCAACTGCCCCCAACCACGTGTGCACACACAGACCATGCGTCTCTGGTCTGGCCCTCTGGCTGGTTTTCCCCTCAGTCGGACTCTGGCTGGTAGACGTGGGGGCCGACGAAAACCAGTCTAAAACCGTCTCTCAGGGTAGTCTCGCCACCACTCCTTGGTGGGACCACTCGCGTGTCGGAAGGCTACGACTAGTGGGGAGTCACTGATGTGACCACTCTCCAAGGAGAAACACCCACGCACCCTGCGCGAAAGTCGAGAAGAACCAAGTGGCGCCGAGCCACTGGACTCTGGACAGTCCTCTAGACTCATTAAATCCAACGGTCCTTGAGTCACAAGACTCGGGGTCAAGACCGTTGCACCGAACGGCTCTACGCCATCAATCTGCCCTAACCGTAAGGTCAGAAACCTGGGCACGATGACTCACGGGGCAGTTCACAACCGCCGAGGTCATTCCCTCGAAAAGGGAACCGAGAAACCCTCCAGCACCAGGCTGGGTAATTGGACTCACAGTCCACAGGCCACACACACGGCCCACGAGGAAAACACAGAAGCACGATTCTCAAGGTAGCTCACAAGCCATCACGCCGATTCCCATCTCAGGGAAAAGCGGGAAACCTCCAGCCCCAAGCTGGATGACTGGACTCGCAGTCCAAGGCCATACACTTGGCCCACTCGGGAACCATCTTCCGGAGAAACCTACGACATGCAGGGGAAACCCCACCGCACTCACACCTATGCACGGTGACTCGATCGAGCGTAGCACGAAACCCGGAACACACACACAGGGTCACCTGGACCCTCCTAATCCACGGGCACGCTAACCGAGGTAACACAATGCCTACATACACCCCAGAAACACGAACCACTGGATCACAACCGGGTTGACCGGAGACCAACACAACGCGAACCCGACATTGCGAGCATGGAAAACTCCTAGCGGTCTAACCCTAGGCCGCCACGAGGCCTAGCGGTCTACACTTGGACCGCCAGAGAACGGCTAGCGGTCTAACACTTAACCGCTACACACTGAAACCACGGACCCCTAGCGGTCTACCCTTGGACCGCGAGGCACTGTCTAGTGGGCTACCTCTGGACCGCTAAACCCCCGGAACACACGAGCTCAAGCGGTCTTAGCGGTCTAACCCTGGACTGCCAAGGACCCTGGCAGTCTATCACGTGACCGCCAGCCTTGAACTGACACAGGGAGACCCCTAGCGGTCTACCCTTGGTCCGTTGGGCGCCCTTAGCGGTCTCTGGAACGACCGCTAAGGTGTCCTGAACTCGAAACGGCGGGAAACGCCCCAAAAACCCGATCCACGCCCCAATCACCCCCGGGTGATGGGGAAACAAAGGGGAATCCATCCCCAAGCCTCCTAGCATGCATCTATGCCCTTACATCGGTCAAAAACCTCACGAAACGGGAGATCCGGCTCACACCCCAAAATCATGGATTTTTCCCAAAACGGCAATAAACCCACACTGGGCTCGCCACGGGCTACCAAATCCGCAGGAAATGAAGTACACGAGCTGAGGGTCCATCTCCTTACCTCCACCGAAGATTTCACGCGCCGTGGACGCCGATCCACGAAGATAATGCCATTGAAGCCTCGCCAGGACACGAACTCGCGGCCGAGCTTCACCGCGCCTCCACCGCCTCGGTCCTCACCCATCCTCGCCCGTGCCTCGCCCGCGCCGTCCCTGCCTCGCCCGCGCTCCGCTCCGTCGGTCGCCGGAGAGAGAGGTAGAGAGGAGAGAGCATGAGAAGAGAGAGGGAGGGAAGAGAGAAATGAGAGGGGAGAGAGAGAAAGGGTTAATATATATAGAAAAATCCGAAAATTACAGGAATTCAGAAAAATACTAAAAATTACCTCCGCAATCCTCGGGAGGAGCACAACGCGCCGGTACTGTCCCGGAGTCGGAGAACGCCACGGTTCACCTTGCACAGAGTTCCGAAGGCACAATAGAGAAAAACACGTGTAAAGCACAAAATACACTCCGAGACCCACGAAAATGATCCGTAAAATATCCGAAAAATCCGGGACATTACAGGCGGGCCCCTCCGATCTCCCTAAAGAGAGCAACACCACCCCTCTCACACTTAGTCTCCTGGATACAAAGAATATCAATTTTGCATCTCCTAATCAACTCCCTCACCGCCCTCCTCTTCTCCACCCCTCCTAAATCCCTGGCATTCCATGAGACAATCCTCATTGAGAACATGGGATGTCCCGCTCCTCCCCACTCTCCCCACCATCCTTCCCCCCTCTTGATTATGACCTCTCCCACCCTCGAATACTTGCCCCCCACCCCTTGTTAATTCTGGGGTAGGCCCCCTTCAAGTCCTTCTCCACAGCCGCGACTGACATCCCCACCGATTCTGCCACCTCCCACAACTGCTATGTGGAAACCTGTTCAGCATCCTTCAACTTCTCACACACTGCCTCTGTCCTCATTTTAGATCTCCCCCTGAAAGCCTCCCCCTCCCCAAGGTGTTCATCCTCTCCATGACCTCCAACTGCACCTGCAAATCACAGTAATCCCCCTATTGGCCCACCAACTCTATGTCAGCTTGAGAATCCCCTTCGTCAAAGCCGTCCATGTCCTTGTCCTCGACCTGAGAAGCTCCTCCGACATGGCCGGCCATGTCCACAACCGCATCTCGACAAGCACCGCCTGTGAGGCCAAGGGCCAAAGGCAAAGAAGAAACCTCCAGTAGAGCCTGGAGTAGAGGGTCTGGCTGGAAGAGGGAGGCCAGGTCCTCCATCGCCCCCCGGGCCTGCTCAAGCTCGTACATCCGGGGCACCGGGATGATCTTCTTCCCCTTCCCGTCATTGGCACCTTGTTGAACCCTCCCCGGGCTATGCTCATGCCAAGGCAAAACAGGGATGCCAAGCTACATGGGGGAGTCGCCTTCCGCCAGCCGGAGGGAGGCCAACACTGGTGAGGAAGGATAAGCAGGCGGAGGAATAGTCGTAGTCAATTGCATCGACGATCCTACAATCGGGCGGGGGAGAAGAAGCTTAGCGGGTCCAGGCGGCCCACTACGTGTCGGATCGGGGTAAGTCACAAGCGCCAGCCCCGTGCCCGGACCTTCGACCCGCATCCGCAACCGAAGGCGAACCGGCCCGCGTCCGTCGACCCACCCCCTCCAAGTCCATGACCGGAGCCGGTTCAGGAGGCAGACCGCGGCGGCCCAAATTCAAAATACCCGCCCTTTGGGGCGGCAAAGGTCAAATAACTTTGTCTTCAGATATAATAAATCAAAGCATCTGATGAGTTAAGGGTTGGCCGAAGTCTGTGCTGTATCAACAACAGTCCCTGGAACTGGAACCACCTAGTCCCCAAAGCTAAATGTTACTCTTGATAACTCTACAAGAGATGTCTCAACGGTTGAAAGAGCCCGTCATCTTGGGAGGATCCAAAAATGCTCTCCTTACCTGAAATATGTCACTTGTTGATGATGAGTTGAAACACTCTAGAGCAGCATGAGAGAGTGGGACCCCAAGATTTCCTCCAGCAAATGCCTTGATGCCTAAATGATGAAGCATCTGCATGCACAGGACCTTACTTCAGATATTTAAACCGCAAACAAACTGACACAAGTGTATAATAATGAAGAATTGTAGTGACTTTTACACTTTGTAACAATTAACATACATGAATCTCCAAGAACAAACCAAAAATAGCAAGCAAAGATGTTGTTTGCTGATCAAAGCAAAAAAGGGAAAGCAACATTTACACCCTGGTGAAGAGCTGACAATTGAATCACCTGCCAGGCAAATGTAGTCACAGTGGACTTCCCATTTGTTCCGGTCACTGCCAAGACCTTAACATCAGCCGGCAATACTTCTGCTGCAAATTCCAACTCTGACATTACTTGCCTTCCCTGCATCGCCATACCGATTTGTGCATGTTCAACAACTTATCACTCCCACAAATGTGAGCCAGTTCATTATTACACAGCATTGTAACGCATCAACATACTGATCTCAATGAGGCAGCGAGACCATAGCGCTCTAGAGGGACCCCAGGAGAAACGACCACCCTATCAGCATCTGGGAGGGTATCCTCATTATAACCAAGAATAGTCTGCATGTTGGCATGGTCTGCAAATAGAGGATCATGCTGAAACCACGGACATACTGCTTGCATCAGGAGAAAGTAGAGCAGAAACAGGAAAAAAGACTTGGTTCTCTTACGAGACGGCAATGGATTGTGGGCAGCATACCTCCAAAGCGACCACCTTTTCGTTCCCATCTACAGCGAGAACAGAAGCGCCTCTGGCGAGGGCGAGCCTTGCCGCGGACCTGCCGGACTTCCCCAGCCCCACCACCTGCGAGTACAGAGCTTAACCTCAAGAACCCACATCTCCAAAATGAATTAACCCTCGCGAAATCATCAAAATGTGCTTGCAAATTCGAGTCATTGTCGAGTATCAGCAGCCATTGCAAGTGAAACATCTTCCAGCAAGTGAACTTCAGAAGAAGGGTATCAGAGCTTACCACAACAGTCTGGCCTTTGAGATCTTGCCCCTTGTTGCTGCAGCCGCAGCAGCGGGGATGAACCCTCGGTTGGAATGAGGAGGAGCTCGTCATTGGGAAGAACCAGCTTGGGGTTTCGGTCGAGGCAGACTAGGAAGCAACAGCAAAGCAGCCGTCTTCTACTGATGATTACATTGATATTACGAAAACACCCTCCACAATGGAACAAGAACACCCCAATAGGCCCGGGGCACCACTTGGTCCATATCTCTCTCTCTCTCTCTCTGTGTAGAGCGGCCATGTCCTCCAAGCTCGCGGTGGCGGCGGCGGGCACCCTGCGGGCCAGGGCCAGGGCCGTCCTCCGCACGAGGGGCGGCGGCGATCTGGCCCGCTTCACGAGCCCCGGCACCCAGGAGCGCCCCAACGGCCACCTCTTCAATCGAACCCCGCCGCCGCCCGGGGAGTCGCGGAGGTGGGAGGACTGGGAGCTGCCCTGCTACATTACCTCCTTCCTCACCGTCGTCATCCTCGGCGTCGGCCTCAACGCCAAGCCCGACCTCACCCTCGAGACCTGGGCGCACAAGAAGGCCCTCGAGCGTCTCCAGAACCAGCGGCAGGTTGCTGCTGCGGCGGGGGCCGATTCCGAGTGAAGCTCGTTCCTCGGTGTTTAGGTACCAGTTACTGCTGCTGGCTTTGTCGCTGTGATGCTCGTTTCCCCCTTTTTGTTCTTTTGTTAACAACACATCGTATGATGGTAACAAGAAGAGAAGTTGGATTTGGCGACGTTTAAACCCTATCCCGTGATGTCGTTGGCCGGCATTATGCGGGAGATGCTTAGGAATGTAACGCCATGGCCGAAAGTCTATGTCTTTACATTTGAATTTTGTGATATTGGTGAGGTCTAGATCTCCAATAATGTAAACGATGATAGTTGTCTTTCTTTTCTACGTTATTTTTTGGCCAATTGGTCCTGTGAACACTCAAATAATTGTCCGGGGGTTATCTGTCTGGACAGAGAAGAGACAGAAGAGACTTCTGCGTCAATGAGGATTTCCACACAATACCAGCATTGTGATTTTTATTGATTTTGTGGTCTATCTCTCTCTGTCTCACTCTCGCCTGCATATGTTGTTCTTGAAGAAGGGGGGAGCATCAGAATTCCCTCATTGTGTGTGAGTGCATTATATGGGAGAGTTTCCTTGGCTGTTGCTGTTTGTATTCAAGTTGCACTCCTTGATAAAAGAACTCAAAACAGGGAACTGCTCATGGGTGTGCGAACAGGTTTTGATTCCGCCATGTTGGTGCGAAGAAGGAGCTCTGAGATGTATCATCGTTGAGATAGAAGAAGCCCAGTAGGGGTGGATTGCACCTCAATGCCAAGAAAGGAATGTAAGGATCCAAGATCCTTGACGGCAAAGGCTGTACTTAAGGTTGCAATAAGCTTTGTCACAGCAGATGATTGATTTCATGTAATGACAATGTCATCCACAGAGACAAGAAGAAAGAGAACAATGTCATCACAGCGATAATAAAATAACGATGCATCTATTTTTGAGCCCTGCAAACCATTTGCAAGGAGAAACGAACCGAGGCGATGAAACAAAGCTCTCGGAGCCTGTTTCAACCCGTATAGAGACTTCCGTAGTTTGCAAACACAATGTGGCAAACCTTCGACAGTGAACCCCTGCAGTTGAGCCATGTAAATGGTTTCCTATAGATGACCGTGCAAGAAGGCATTAGAGACGTCAATCTATCAATCGAACCAAACCAATTGTTGCTCACTGCAATAGATAGAACAGCTCTAATTGTAGTGGGTTTCACAACAGGACTGAAGGTCTCAATGTCATCATCAACACCCGGTTGCTGAGTGTATCCCTTGGCAACAAGTCGTGCTTTAAATCTATCTATTGAGCCATCAGCATGATGTTTGATACGGAATACCCATTTGTTGCCCACAATGTTAGCATGAGAAGGCGGTGGAACAAGCTCCCAAGTTCCATTTCGAATAAGAACATTAAGCTCATCTACCATAGCATGACGCCATGCTGGAATTTTAAATGCAGCACTGAAAGATGTTGGCTCCAGCACATCATCAACAGACGCAATGAGGGCCTCCGGTGGAGGATGAGGAACAAAGTGGCAGCGAAGTTTCATTGGATGTGTCCGCACAGAAGGTGTCTGTGCTGAAACAGTAGACGAGCCAGACAGGCGGGCAACAGGAGTATCATCAGATGTTATTTGTCCAACAGCAGTAGCAGAGGAAGGCGGCATTGCATCAGAGACAACAGTATCACCAGCAGGAGCATCAGCTGCAAGGTCACCGACCAGAGAAATACCAGCCATGTTGGTAAGGGAAATGTTCTGCCGAGGCACATGAGGCTGTGAGTGTGTAACCGGTGGAGCTGCAGCTGTGGTGGAGGTGGGAATAATAGTGGGCTGTGGGGCAGCAGGTGGGGCGGAGGGATATAGACCTGTAAACGGATCGGATACGGAGCGGATAGTGTGATATCCGAATTCGTATCCGATTAGTAATCGAATTATCCATCGGATACTTTATTCGGATAATTATCGAATAAATACGAATTCGAATTCGGTTCGAATTTTAAACGGATAATTGCTAGGTTTACTTAGAGGTGAGTCGTGTGAGCGGTGTGGGAGTGTCGTAACTTGTTTTCTCAAAAAAAAAAAGAGTGAAAGTTATTTTTATTTTGGGAGATGTTATCAAAAGATTAGACTTCATCCTAAAAAATAGGAGATTGTTAAAGTGTGGAGTCAGAACTCATGCGCCCTTGCACGGGATCACACTCTACCTCAGGAGCGCATCCACTGC